>OX453275.1:11637650-11880150 GCA_949710005.1 Ricordea florida
ATCATATCAACACTGCGAATTTCGCTAGAAATATTTTGCTGGGTGTCGTACCTACAACTCTTCTCTCGGTGTTTGGTACGTGATCAAACACTGTACATCTTGTTTGCGATTGGAATGGCATCCCCCTTGAACTTCGTAAGCTAAGGAAAGCACCTTTTAAACGCAAGTTGACTCACCTGCTTTTGAAGATGCTTAAAAACTTAGGAGATGAAAGTTGACATACGCTATATTGACCTTTCTAGCACATAATTGTACTTTGACTGACAAGCTTTTTCTGTGACCTATTAAGAATCTGATTCCTTATTTTCCCCTCAGGCTAACACAATTTATGTGTAACTGACTTTGTTATAACTTTCAACATAATTAATGATAATGAATTTGTATAGTATTCATGCGGATATGTTCAAAGGCGCTTTGCATCAATTCTCCTATTGATTAAGCACAATCAATCTTTATCAAAGGTCGACCACAACACCGGGGTCTACGTCCCCTACTCTTTTCGAACATTGTTGTGGGATCTTTAACGTCCCACAAGAACAGTGCTGTGAGACGAGGCCTACAGCTTTTCGTCCTTATCCGAGAAGACTAGAATGTCTAACCATTTGCAGATGTCATAACAAAGGCAGCACATTCTCCTCAGTTATTTTAAGACCCTGAGTGTTGGTCCGGCCGAAGTTTTGAACTCACGACCTCCCGCTCGACAGGCCGGCGCTCCACCGACTGAACTGACCCGGCGGCGGTAAATTATTATTACTATTATTTATTTTTATTCATTCGTTTATTTATTTACTTTGTTTGCGTGTGTCTGTGTGAGCGCGAGCTTATTATACAATTTCAGTTTACGTAGCCTGCCTAGTATAGCTCTGCTAACTGCGGGCTACAAAGGCCTTTTTCCCAGTAATGTACAAATAAAGTGAACGTTGTTGTTACTGTCCTTCCCTAGCATCCTCTCTGCTAACAGACGCGAGATACCAAATGCAAAACGTTGTTTGCGTTCGGATGCTAAGTTTAGTGAAATTGTTGCCGTGTGTTCTTCCAGCAACACGAACTAACTACAGTAACCAGCACCAAATCAGCTTTGGGCCGGTTACTAGAAGGCACTAATGGTGATTTCAACGTAAATCCCTAAATACTGTTTAGTCCTGAGTTATATTTCACCATTAATCGGCATTTTAAAAACCGGGTAAAAGACATGAAACAATAACATGCTTGGCAAAAGGCAGGACTGGAGTAATGCAACGTGCAACGACAGTTAAGCTAACAGTTTTGTTTCTTTTTCCTTTGGAATTATAATTGAACGTAGAAATAAGTTAAACAGAAGCCTCTTAAGCATCAGCGGTTCATTCTCTAACGGGGACACTGAAAACTGACAGTACAAGACATTTTAAATTTGAAGCTCATGGAGTAAATACTTTAAATTTGAGGCGGGTTAAAAACATCGCAAACTTACAATGTCTAAGCTCCTTGCCTTGCGGCCACGAGACTAGTTGATCTCTCATAGTATTATTTCTCCCTCAAAATAACACCCAAAGGGCTGGACATGACGCTTAATTCGAAACTGTAAAAGCTCTTTAAGCTTAATATTATGTAACATGTTGACTTCTATAACAAAATTTGTATGATAATGGAGCAATATGTTAGCAGTGACGTCGGTAAAAACAGGCTTGGCATATTTGGTTGACTGCCAAGCCTTCAGCAAAGCTGGTTGAGTTAATTTACCGTCAAGTACCATTTATTATTTCGTCGCTGTCACAAAGTTCACTGGCATGTTTCTCGCTTCTCGGAAAAGCGAAACTCCTTACGCTTGACTTAAGAAATCCTGGCCTTAACTTAGTTCGTGTCACGAAAAGTAAAAATTAAGCGCTCTGTTTGGGTCACAATCTGCTGCAAGTGTGACACGAACAAGCTCTCTCCGAGGCACGGAATTTCCCAGCACGAATTTTAAAACTTCGATACATCGTTCAACTTGACTGTTGCCATGTGGCATAACGTCATCCACATCGTCATCATCACTATCACACTCGTCGTCCTCAAAGCTCGCAAGAGATGCCTTTTGTAAGAAAAAAAAGAAAAGAAAAGAAGAGAAACTTCTTTATTGCCATTTCTTTACTTCTTTGACTAATTACTGAAGCACATAACAGCTTTCCCTAGTCAATCTGGGAACTATTGAAACATCAGACTTCGCGTTTGGACTGCACTAGTTCAAAAATGAATTCCTTTTTTCTTCTCTTTTTTCTATAGCTGGCTGGCATGTTCCATTTTGGTTCCACTAGGCAAGCTGAAGCTCGGTATTTTTACCTTTCATGGATCTCTAACTTTCCTAGCCAATATTTTGGTGTTGCTCTCAAGTAATCGACAAAACTGTCCAGAACCTACCACACTGAACCTTCCATGCGCAGTTTTATGGTGTTAAATATTTGCAAAAATGCTCGTGTGCAAAAGCCAATTTATGAGGACCCGACCATTTTATCAGTTTTGGAAAATGTTCAGCCGTTGAAACAGATTCAATCCTACAACGCACCTGCATGGTTTAAACAAAATACGCTGGCGGGTAAGTTTACTAGATTTGAAATCATATTCACGCCAGTTAAAGGCAAATGTTTTGAACCTGAAGTAGTTTCTTTTCCCTCACAGATCAAGAACAAGAACCAGCGGGAACATTTCCCACCCACAAAACCAAGGCGTTGCACATGTGACTTCACGAGAAGAATGCTATTGGTCAATATTATAATCTAAGATGGCTTCTTCTAAGAACTCTTCTTCAATGGACCATTCTACAGTTGCGTGCTTAGTACCCTGGCCTTAGAATAGAAGTGAGGTTGAAGGTGACCTTGTTTTGTTACAAACCTTCCTGTTCTTCATATGTAAATAATATGATTTGCACATGAAAGGTGGGGAGGTCTGTAACCAAGGAAGGTCACCTCTAGCCCCGCTCCTATTCAGAGGCTAGGTTCCTAAGGACCAAGCTGTAAAATGTCCTATTACTATACTGTGATCGGTTCTGTCCTCGTGTACCACCAGCTCTTGAGTACCGGTACACGTAGCCTGAGAACACAGACGTATTTCTTTTTCTTATTTTTTGTTTCTCACCGCTATTTAATTAAGAACAAATGCTTTACCCTCAGGGTCGCACATAATCTGTCTTGACTAATGTATTTAAATGTGTGGTTAAAACCGACCACCTGACTGACTGACTGACTGATTGACTGACTGACTAACGTTTGACTGATAATTAGACTGACAAGACGCACAGTTGCACTGAGGACTGACTCAAAATCATTCAATGGTTGGTCAGCTTTCAACTCAACTTACAGCAAACGCCTGTGGAACATCCTCCATAGTCTTTGGCCTAAAAGCGGTAGAAAGTCACAAAACAATGAATATAAATCCACGTAAGAGATAGTTGCAAACCGAGAGATCCAACGTATCAGGATTTCGTAAAACGCTTCCCACATCCACAGAAAACCTAAAATGACTGCTGCCAGAGTTGTATCGGTACCTTTATTTGAAATTTGCAGTCCCAGTTACATAATTTGTTGTTGTTGAATTGGTACCTCTTAGGGGTGGAAAGGAATTTGGGACACGCCCATAAAACAGGGTTCTGGTACCTTTTAGGGGTGTTCTCGAAATTTTCCGACGCGCACCCCCGTCACTTTTATAGGGGAGTACCCCCGGGTAGCACACAACCCCAAAGCACCACTCCACACCCTCCGTTCCTCAACCTCAGCCAGGCTGCTCAAGAAATCCTAAGGCACAAAAATCTCAACGGTTTACAAATTTCATAATTTACTATCCCAATCATTTATCCGCGTGCAAGTTGAAATGACGCCATCGGAAAAAATACATTCCAGTACAAGGGAGTTTCGGAAATGGGCCAGTAATCCACCGCAATATTCCGATACTGATTAAATTTCCCGTTTATTTCGCCGAATATTTCTCTCACAAACTCACTACCTCACAACTGCGTAATCACTCTCCTCGCGTCCCGTGTGCACTAAAACAAGAACTCTTTATGATATGCGATACTATGACTGAAAGGTAAGATCATCTTTCTCCATGGTGAGCCACCAAAGCTGTCATATGTCAACACTGACACTATCTTAATTGAATCAGGAATCTAATCACGGACTAATTCCCGTCAGGGAGCATGCTACCACCATAAGAAGCAATTTTAATGAAGCCATTTTATCAGACATCTGATTGGTCGAGAGTTAGTAACACAGTGGTCGAGCGCAAAGCTACCGTGCCACACTCACGAGTATTTTCTCATAGATAACTACAAACAATTCCGCAAGGTAAATTCAGTTACCAAAGTTTCGATTCAAGCGATCGGGAGGTTAAACAATGGAACAGTCATTATAGCCAGTTTAACAAAAGATTACGATTTTTCAGGAAACCGCACGATATTTACTCCACTCTTTTAAACACTGATGTTGGATTAGCAAAAATGTACTCTTACATATTCTGATCAATTCTTTCTTGAATTTCTTGCTTCAAATAGCACGGAAGTTCTTCAAGAAGTTCCTGGTCCAGATCATCAGCATGGGAAGTTACGAAACATAAACAGTATTCCTGTAACAAAACAGCACTCAGAGTACGAACGCTGAAACAAGGCGGCTGGGGGCTGATCCCGGTTTTCCAGATGACCCCAACCTCCCGCAAAATTTATCTTAGTGGGGGCGACCGAAACTGATCCCTTACAAAACCTGGAAAAACATGAATATCAAGCTGAAACCTATTAACCCAAATTTAGGTCAAAGCAGGAGCCCGTCAAGCTCCTGGTCAAAGTAATTTCGAGTTCAAGGAGTCCGAGAAAGTTGTACCTGATTAGTCAGTGAAATTTCACACATTGTTTCACGCGAGCACCTTTTTACTTTTCTAGCAGCCCTTAATTGACATCTCTTCCTCCTCTAAAGAATTCCACTTGTAATTGTTTTCGTCAGGATTTAATAAATCTTGGTTCAAGCTGACTCCTTGTTACAACTTTAAAATCCATGCTACCTAACTTACTTGTCGCCGCACTAGGATAACTGCTTCATCAAAACAAGGCGGGTATAACTTCTTTACCCACATCATGTGTACTGCTGTGTTCTCTTTTCCCTCTGGGACAACTCCCTAACTGGTAGCCACTCCATATATCGTACACTATATCGTGCGATATATGAAGTAACTACCTCCCTTTCCGCAAAATCCACTGACCTTTAAACTCAAGGCACTGAACTTATCAGCCACTCCTAGAATAAATAACACCGAATCTTCGGCAACATGTCTGTGCAACGCTTGCTGGCAAATTTCCCTCAGAGAATCCATCTGCAAATAAATAAATTGCAACTCCAAATGTAAAAGAGCACATACAATTTTGTACTTCTGACAAGGACTACTTGTCCACTGGGCAAGTTGCAATTCATTATAGTCCATCAAGATCACATCGCAGAAATAAGGTAAACATTTACAACCCAAATGTGAGTTGCTCTCCCCACCGAGGGGGTGTTCTAACCACAAGTTGCTATGCCACCCACTGCGCCACTTGGAGGCTGGAACTGGCGCATGTTTTTCGAAAGTTCCAACACATTTCAGAACGTTTACGGGCGCAATGACCCATACTGTATTATAAGAAGGTTAAGCACATAAAACTTGGCGAAAGAAGACTATTCTCCTTTGAAGGAACGATTAAACAACAGGTTTGCCTCATACAGCCACGACTGGCTCTTCGGGCAGTTTTCGGAAACAGTTTTCGAAAACGCTTACGTGGTTTTATCCTATGCAGCACATGCTACACAAGCAAACTGAAAATGGGGGAGTCGCATCGTGTTTAGCGGGTAACCACAAACATAACGAGTGTCTCTGGCAGTGTAACATGGATGGGGGTAAATTCCGTATGTGATGTGTCTTCTCACATAGTGGAGCGCACCCAAGTTCTCACATAGTGGAATGCACCCAAGTTCTCATATAGTGGAATGCACCCAAGTTCTCACATAGTGGAGCGCATCTTAGTTCTCACATAGTGGAATGCACCCAAGTTCTCACATAGTACAGCGCATCTAAATTCTCACATAGTGGAGCGTGTCCAAGTTCTCACATAGTGGAATGCACCCAAGTTCTCACATAGTGGAATGCACCCAAGTTCTCACATAGTGGAGCGCACCCAAGTTCTCACATAGTGGAATGCACCCAAGTTCTCACATTGTGGAGCGCACCCAAGTTCTCACATAGTGGAGCGCACCCAAGTTCTCACATAGTGGAGCACACCCAAGTTCTCACATAGTGGAATGCACCTAAGTTCTCACATTGTGGAGCGCACCCAAGTTCTCACATTGTGGAGCGCGCCCACGTTCTCACATAGTGGAATGCACCTAAGTTCTCACATAGTGGAATGCACCTAAGTTCTCACATAGTGGAATGCACCCAAGTTCTCACATAGTGGAGGCAGGATTGCCGAGTGGTCTAGGGCGCGGCATTTCAATGCGGTGACCCGGGTTCAAATCCCGCTCTGGCCACTGTACCTGGTGTTGTTCTGGGTAAGTACCTGGTTCAACTCCTCGATCATCATTGTAAATAGCCAACTGGTCTGCCTCACACACCAGTTGGGATTCTTAACTATGTTGTATGTTGTATGTAAAAAAGTGACCCTGAAAAGCCCCGTAGGGGGGACGAGCCACTATATGTATGTATGTATGTATGCAGGGTCCGAAATTAACTTTCTTAGGCAGGCGCCAACTGGCGATTGGAATTTTTTTCAGTCGCCATATGGAAAAATGTGGTCGCCAAAAAGCGACAATAATTTTTTTTCTTTGCAGCGAAACACAAGCCACAATTTTTGGTCGCCAATTTTCCTTTTAAGAATCAGAACGAAGAGAACGTCAGTGTTTGGGGCCGCAATGGCGATTTTTCCGCTAACGAATAAGATTAAATACAAACACGCTGATTATTTATACACCTACCACTGAAAAACCACCACGAACGAATCAAATGCCGGCCATATACGCAGTTTCGTGCGACTGCCAAATGTTTCAAGTCAACTTTATACCTTCTCTTGTCTCTACGTTTTGGCGAAGAAATGTACGCGACTGAAAAACTGCCGTTTGGGTCTTTGCTCTATGTTCAAAACGATCTTTCCTTTCGCGTTCTGTCAAGACGATCGACACATCGCTATGAAATAGTTAATCGCCCGCTGGCGACCGGTTGTGAAATTGTGGTCGCCAGTGCAAAATGTTTAGTCGCATTGGCGACCAGGAAAGCGCAATTTCGGACCCTGGTATGTATAGTGGAGCGCGCCCAAGTTCTCACATTGTGGAGCGCACCCAAGTTTTCACATTGTGGAGCGCACCCAAGTTCTCACATAGTGGAATGCACCCAAGTTCTCACATAGTGGAATGCACCCAAGTTCTCACATAGTGGAATGCACCCAAGTTCTCACATAGTGGAATGCACCCAAGTTCTCACATAGTGGAATGCACCCAAGTTCTCACATAGTGGAATGCACCCAAGTTCTCACATAGTGGAATGCACCCAAGTTCTCACATAGTGGAATGCACACAAGTTCTCACATAGTAAAATGCACACAAGTTCTCACATAGTAGAATGCACCCAAGTTCTCACATTGTGGAGCGCGCCCAAGTTCTCACATAGTGGAATGCACCCAAGTTCTCACATAGTGGAATGCACCCAAGTTCTCACATAGTGGAATGCACCCAAGTTCTCACATAGTGGAATGCACCCAAGTTCTCACATAGTGGAATGCACCCAAGTTCTCACATAGTGGAATGCACCCAAGTTCTCACATAGTGGAATGCACCCAAGTTCTCACATAGTGGAATGCACCCAAGTTCTCACATAGTGGAATGCACCCAAGTTCTCACATAGTGGAATGCACCCAAGTTCTCACATAGTGGAATGCACACAAGTTCTCACATAGTAAAATGCACACAAGTTCTCACATAGTAGAATGCACCCAAGTTCTCACATTGTGGAGCGCGCCCAAGTTTTCACATAGTGGAATGCACCCAAGTTCTCACATAGTGGAATGCACCCAAGTTCTCACATAGTGGAATGCACCCAAGTTCTCACATAGTGGAATGCACCCAAGTTCTCACATAGTGGAATGCACCTAAGTTCTCACATAGTGGAGCACACCCAAGTTCTCACATAGTGGAATGCACACAAGTTCTCACATAGTAAAATGCACACAAGTTCTCACATAGTAGAATGCACCCAAGTTCTCACATAGTGGTGCGCGCCCAAGTTCTCACATAGTAAAATGCACACAAGTTCTCACATAGTAAAATGCACACAAGTTCTCACATAGTAGAATGCACCCAAGTTCTCACATAGTGGTGCGCGCCCAAGTTCGAAACCTTAGAGGAGGGGACGCTAGAAGGAAAGAGTTAACTACGTACCCGGCACCCACAACAGTACACCTACCACGCCTCTCAGTGACTGAAGAGTTGGTTTCTAGGGGACCCGGTCTGTTACGTATACAGTGCTTATACAGATGAAGGAAATACCTCATATCTATCACTTAGTGATAACAGGTCTGTCAACTGCGCTACATCGAGGCTGCGTGTATCCAGCACACCGCTGTACAAATACAAAAGGAACTTCCGGAATAGGCACGGGCTGGTGTCTGGTACTAAGATTCTTCTGTAGGGTTCAAAATAATACCATTGATAAATTATACCATTACTTCAAAACTATTGACAATTTGCACTGCCTAGGAAAAACATTTCTCACACTGCGGAGTTCTATCATTGGATGTGGGTGAGGGCCATGCAATGTTGACGCTGTTGTCACTGTTTTATGTCAGGTGAGAGAAAATGCGAGTGCTTTGCAGTCTACTCACAGACGACAGTGTCAAATACGGTCGAACCTCGCATCTCGCACTCGGTTATCTCAAACTCCTCGCTATCTCGAACTCGAACTCAAACTCACTTCCCTTGGATTGTTTTTTTTTTTTCAGTCATTTACAATCGGCTATCTCGAGTCCCACTATCAGGAACTATTTTTCGTTTCCTTTGAAACCTCGAGAAAGCGAGGTTCGACAGTAGTGCACACAGAAAGCTATTCATGCACGGTGTACTGGCCGACAAAACAAACCTTTCAACAGACTCCCTCATTCCACTTAACAGAGCCCTTCGAAACCAATCACACCGAGCCGCTAGAATCACACGGTGGGCAGGAATCTCCACAGATCCCTGTTTGTTAATCACTGCACACTCAGGACACTCTGACTCGTGCGCTACACTGCCATCCAACACACAGGACATGTCGGCGTGACGGCCAGAGGACAACAACGGCGTGACAGAGTTGGCCAAAGGGCTCTGAGACCCAGATGGAGGGGTGACCACGGATTCTACGCGTGATGAGTTCTTCTAGAAAAGCAGACAAAACGAACCAAGCTAAAATGGATGATAACAGAGCGATTAAACAGGCCACAACAGGGACGTCAACAGAAAATGTTCATAACTCAGCTGGTACAGCCGTGCATACGGGTCACGGGTCACGGGTTCGAATCTCGTTCATACCTATTCTTTTTTTACGCTAATCGCTTTTTACTTGGGGGCTAATCGACTTAGTGGGGTGTAATTGACTTAGTGGGGGCTAATCGACTTAGTGGGGTGTAATTGACTTAGTGGGGGCTAATCGACTTAGTGGGGTGTAATTGACTTAGTGGGGGCTAATCGACTTAGTGGGGGCTAATCTATTTAGTGGGAGCAAATCGACTTAGTGGGGGCTAATCAACTTAGTGGGAGCAAATTGACTTAGTGGGGGCTAATCGACTTAGTGGGGGCTAATCTATTTAGTGGGAGCAAATCGACTTAGTGGGGGCTAATCAACTTAGTGGGAGCAAATCGACTTAGTGGAGGCTAATTGCCTTAACGGGGCTAATCGACTTAGTGGCGTCTAATCGACTTGGTCGGGGCTAATCGACTTAGTGGGGGCTAATCGACTTAGTGGGAGCAAATCGACTTAGTGGGGGCTAATCGCCTTAACGGGGCTAATCGACTTAGTGGGGTCTAATCGACTTGGTCGGGGCTAATCGACTTAGTGGGTGCTAATCGACTTAGTGGGAGCAAATCGACTTAGTGGGGGCTAATTGCCTTAGTGGGGGCTAATCGACTTAGTGGGGGCTAATCGACTTAGTGGGAGCAAATCGACTTAGTGGGAGCAAATCGACTTAGTGGGGGTTAATCGCCTTCGTGGGGTCTAATCGACTTAGTGGGGTCTAATCGACTTAGTGGAGGCTAATCAACTTAGTGGGGTCTAATCGACTTAGTGGGGGCTAATCGACTTAGTGGGGTCTAATCGACTCAGTGGGGTCTAATCGACTTAGTGGGGTCTAATCGACTTAGTGGAGGCTAATCGCCTTAACGGGGGCTAATCGACTTAGTGGTGGCTAATCGTCTTAACGGGGGCTAATGGACTTAGTGGGGGCTAATCGACTTAGTGGGGTCTAATCGACTTAGTGGGGTCTAATCGACCTACATTCCTTCCAAGACAATGTAATACTACAGCATGATATCACACTGGCCCAGATACAACATTACCAGCCATAACTCTCAACATTTTCCAGACAAACTACCTTGGATGAAGTGGGATTACAATACATGTCCTCTTCTTTACTAATCGTAGGCATTAGGCCAAGCGCCAAAGTAACGCGATTGAATTCTTCTTGCTTCACCAGGTCACAAGAACGATTGATGATTGGCTGCAGAACCTCCCTGTTTGCCAACACCTTCCGCAGTACTAAACTCTGAAGAGAATAACAGTAATGTGAATTACAGTACAATTCTTAACACTTTAAGTCCCAGTAGTGACCAGCATCCAATTTCTCATTACAATATTCACTGTTCATCAACCATTCATGTCATAAGAATAACGAAAATGATCACCAAAAAAGAGTTGTATTGATGTTTAAACAAATTCTCCTCACTAGTACCATAGCAAATATATGAGAACAGTTAGGAGAAAATGAATAGTGATATTGGGGCCTAAAGGGCTAAGTGGTTTTTGACTTCTACTTTGAATTTTCTTTACCTGCATGATTGCTATCTATCAACCGTTGACGTCAAGGACTGATTTTAGTTTTTATTATTATTTTTATTTTAAAGATCTTTATTGAGCTGACTGACATCACAATAAAGTGCTTTTCAGAAGGGACTTCCTAAAAATACATGTAAAACCTACTAACTACAACTATTTTCCATTTAAAAGCTCTCAATCCCTCTACATTAGTGGCCTTAAACAACTCAAAAAATAGGCAAGCATTGCATGCATGTGGTTCCTGCATTTATTAAGTTTATTCAGACCTTTTTGCCACACCAATTGCCTTTCCTTAATTTCATTACTTTTATATATTCTCTTCTGAGTTTAAAAAAATATATGCATTGTGATTGGCTAAATACTAGGCATGCACTGATTGGCTCCTTCACTCACTCAATCACTTGTGTTTCCTTTGACATATTGGTTCCTGCATTATTTCATATGCAGTAGCCAAAAATATTCTAAATGCTATTTACATGTACAATCAGGAAGTACCCCACTGCAAATTAAAAATTAGATATGTTTACAAACGATCCTTTTTGAAGTTTAAATGTTTTGTGCAAAATTGTAGTTGCATTGTTAAGAAACCAGAAACGACCTTTAATGTTAATATTCTAGTTGCTACCAAATGAAACTAAAATGTGCAATGCAACAGACCACATTTCAACAGTGTTTTAATATGATGAATAACAAATCTCCTGTAACAGAACTGCCATACTCACCACACGTGAAGTCCACACTTTAAAGAGATGTTTCCACTCCTTCCACGATACTTTCTTTTCTAAAACTCTGGGAAACTTGTGTAAGTTGTGAATATGCTCTGGAATCTGTGTAAAAGAATATTTCCGAAGTTCTCTCATCATGCATTTGTTGGACAACGCATTTACATTATCACGACAATCTTCATGTTGACCCTGCGTTACCCCTTTTACTACCAAGATCTGAACAGCAATTCTCCTAACAAGTGCCATACACTTCCTTATTTAACAGTTTGTAGAATTTGGTGTTACATCAACTCAGTATTTCTGTGTTGATCACCTCCCCAATTCTCATTATAAGTTTTCTTGGTACTAATGTATTGATATTGAAAAAAGTTGTATACTGATCACAACTGGGAGTGAAAGGGTTGATCAAAAGCCTTTAAGTCCCAGGAGCAACCAGCATCATGAGCAATTTCTCATTACAATATTTGCTGTTCAACAACCATTCAGGTTATGAGAATAACGAAAATGACCACCAAAAAAGAGTTTTATTGATATTTAAACAAATTCTCCTCACTAGTACCATAACAAATACATGGTAACGGTTGGGAGAAAATGAATATTGATATTAGTACTTAGAGGGTTAAATAGTACTAAACAAGAAAAACAAACTCACCTCAGAGATTAGTTTGTTTATGGATTTAACAACAGTTTTTACTTTTTGTTCGTCTGACATTACACTAAAATCCTCCCTAGACAAGGAAGAGAAAAAATGGTTGACCATCATATCTGTAGAATGCAGCCAGGCATATTGTAGCAACATTAAACAATTATTGGATGATGCTGAGTATGATCATAGTCCGCTACACTAACTATGGTATGACAAAAAGAATTATGTACATCAAGAATGTATTATTTCCAAGCCAAATCTGACGGCACAAAGCAAGCTTTTCGCATACACTTTTGTTAGCACTCTGGCATAAATTTTCTTCAAGAGAGACACCAATTCCTGGGCTGTTTGTGGATTGCAGATGTCTTTATCCTTCAGTTGGTACTGAAAATTAGCACGCTCGCTGCAATCGATTCTTGCGTGTTAAAGCTGTCCTTTTCTCTTAGCAACTTACTGATATCTTCCTCATTAATGTTGAAAACCTTTCACCCGCCATTTTCCTGCTCTCTCAACTAGTTATACAAGTTCTGTGACGTCAAGTAGGGGTAATGAATGGTCTTTAGAGCATTCGCGAGCAATGCGAGCAGGCAATTTTTTTGCGAGCATGAGCAGAAGTAAAAAAATTGCTTTGCAAGCATGCGAGCAACTGCAAAAATTTAGGGAGCACGAGCCAGCAAGCACTTGTTTAAATTTTGTGAGCAAATCGAGCAAAGGTAAAATTTTGCGAGCAGTTAAAAATTTTAATGGACCATTCATCACCCCTTTAAGTATCCGAAAATCCATGCTATTATCCTACAACTGGCATCAATTGATGTCAGTTGTAGGATAATAGCATAGATTTTTGGACACTTATCATCATCTTGCTGGATACTACGAATCAGCTACAGCATTTTGGCCAATCGGGCCAGTTAATCAATGGAGAAATATTTTAATCCCAAGTTTCCCAACCACACACCCTACTTTAACTTTTTAAAAATATTTATCAAAAACAAATTTAATAAAAAAAAAATCACAGCTGCTTAAGTTGTGTACATAACTGCGATGATCATTTAATGTTATTACTTATATATACAATCTTGCATAACTAACATTCATATTTGTTTTACTCCTGAGCCATTTGTGTATATGCCAATTAACAGATGAAGACTTTCTTCTCAATCAGAGATTGAAATATTCAGGGTAAACTGTAACCTTCGGCCATTTAACTCTACAGTTTGAAGAGGAGAGTCGTGGCCCGGTGCAGTAGAGAATACACTCTCCCATCATCAGTGAGAAATTAGTCTTTGACTGTCCTTATATTTCTTTAATGGTTGAGTTTGTTAATTGTTGCTTGGGTTCTTCCCCTTGCATTAAGATTTTTATGAGGTAATGTAGTTTCCAAACCAGCTACCTCTACAAAACTCAAATTTTTAAATTCCATTTCAAATAATTTGAAATGGAATTTTTTTCTTTTGGAAAACATACCATCCTAGATTTAATGACCTTAAGGTGTGTGATCTTTTGCAGTGGATGTCACAGAGGGTGATTAAGATCTCACCTCTTTTGCAACACAAACACAAGTGAAGAAGATGCCTTGTCTTGAAATCTCTTAAGAGTCAATACTTCCCTTAAATGCACAGCCTTGAGACGAAATGACAAGTCAGTTGAACAGTTACGTAATGCAAATGAAAATGCAAACACGAATAATTTGGAATGCACTATGTAGGAATGTAATGCATATGTAACTGTGTACTAAATAATATTGATTTCAACCACTGATAAATGAGGTTGTTTCTAATGAAAACAAAGAAACAGTGTTTGCTTCAAGTGTGAAAATTGGCTGTGGTATTGAAAGGAAAAAATAGCTGTTGTGGTAAATAAAAATTAGACCATCTTGCTTTCTTTTTGAGGCCATTAACTTAAGCTTAAAAAAGAACTTCCCATACATTCTTCAGTGCTTTACTTAAAGATGTCCCCACTTTGGGTAAATGGTTTTTCTTCTTGTGATCTGCATCTGCTTTCTGTACAATCCTCTCCAAAGCAGCGTGAGTCTCACTGCCCAACTGAGTGGACGTTAACCACATTCCCTCAATCTTGATGGGAAAAAAAGAACTGTTTTAAAAATATTAATGTACTTAGTTTAATGCTTGCGATATTTTGTCCGCTTGGCCTAGCCACTTAGCTCGATTAGCCTTAGCTATTTCTAAGTGGCTGTGCTCTGTTTTTTCATAGTTATTTCTTCATATTGCATGTATTTATTTTGAATGTAAAATTTTTCTGGGCACAAAATAAAGATTGTTGTTGTTGTTGTCCAGCAATGTATATGTCGTAGTTCAATTTTTTCCTTGGTTTAAATTTTATTTTCTTTTGTTTCAAACTCATTATCATACATTACCATACCTAAAAACAAAGAAAAATAAAATTTGAACCAAGGAAAAAATTGAACTACAACATATATGTGTGAACTCATTTGCTGATTTTTAAACATTGATTCAAAAATGGCATTTTAAAGAACCTAATTCTATCTTTGCAATAGCTATTTACGCTGTACTTCCAACCTTAAAAGTGACCCAAATAAATAGAAACTCAGCAGCAAAAACACATACAACTGTCTAACATCCCTTTTGTAAGCAAACTTTAGGTATTCTATTCTTCTGAGAAAAACCACCCATGATTTGGCAAAGTTCTTCCCTAAGGGGGTCAGTTTGCAAAAGCCATAGCTCCTGATTCAATGGTCAAATACTGGCAGGTGAATGGAAGTTAATGTAATTAAACTTCAACACTATTAAACACAAATATATAATTTATCAGTAATTATTGCAACATACAACGTACCCACTGCCCCAACTTATGTATCCAGCTTCAAAATGTTAGCCACTAATTAAAATTTTATAATAAATAGAGCATACAGGTTTCAGGGCTAAAAGTTAACTCCAGTGTTTGGTGGCCAGTCAGGCCAGTTTCCTTAAATTCTTAGTGGCTCTTCCCAAAATGAAATAGCCCTCTGAATTTTTACTCGGGCTACCTGTGGTAGCACGAGTCTAGGTTTCGGTTTCCTATAAGTCTATCGACAACGTCGAGAATGAGCAAGCCTGTGCTGCCCGCGGTCTGCGGTGTCCCTGAAGGCATGAAAGCAAGGCGCCTTATTTCAAAATCATCCATGGATCTTTTCTTATTCAAACTCAAGTTTTTTTTTTCTACGTGGTCGTGTGGAAAGAGATAAGCGGGAACAGGGCCAATAAGGCTAAATCGGAAGAAAATTATATCCCGTGATTGAGGAGTAATATTATTGTTTTTCCCACATATCGCTTCTTCGCCTTCGATAACTTGGAATCAGATGAATGGCATCAAGTTTCACGACTGTTTTTTTACCGTGGGAACCAAGAAAGCTGATTGGTCAACCTTAATTCCATTAGTAAACAAACCCAACTATCACAGAAATTTCTGAAAACTTTCTGATAAAATCGCTGAGCTTAAACACGACGTCGACAACAATTACGGTGCGATATATATACAGTCTGGTAGGTTTTTTGCGGTCGTGGAACCACCATATAGTATACAATATATACAAAACTTAGGCGTAAACCCACATTCACGTTTGTTCGAAGCCGTATTATCAAGTGTAGCCCGAGTGAACGCTCCCGAGAGCGTCTAGTTTTTTTAGAGTCACGTGGCAATCACACAATCAAAATGGCATCTATGTGTTGTGAATGTGATCACTCATGAAATCACTGTTAAAACAGCTCAGAATTTCCAGAATTTCAGAATTTCCACTCAAACTACATATTGAGTTTTAGTTTTAACCTTGTAATTCACATTATTTACATTTCAACCTTTCGAAATTCTGTAGCATTATAGTCACACATTAGGAATTCACACCTTAAGTTTTCAGTTTTAGCTCGCCACTGGTGACTGTGCAACTGCCAATTTTTAGCCCTGAGGTTTCAATTTACAAGTTACAATAAAACACGGACAACATGTCTTGCATCCATTTCATCTACCTTGTAGACAATTAAATGACACCTACAGTACAAAACCACCCCCTGAAAATGACTAAAGATAGACTCAAAACATAAGAGATGAAGACAACACTGAGCAGGGAATTACGTGACAGTATGGACTCTACATATAGTGCAAATTTTCCAATTTCTGAGGAAAAAAATAGAGAAAGGCCACAGTGTAACACTGTACTCAGTTTCAAAATGTATTGCCTCTGGTAACTCAGTAACTGCTGGTGAGTTACCTATGAGAGAATGATCCTGTTGTGTCATTTGTTCCATGAATGCATGAATGCTCCAGGTTAAATTTGATTTCAGGTTAAAATGATTTAACCTAGGTTGGTTTGTAGTTACTTTGTGTCTGGTATTCATTATCAAATATGAATAAAGCAATAACAAACTAACGTTAAGGTTAAATCAAATTCAACCTGAAATCAAATTTACTCTGTAACATATATATGGAAGGGTTAGAATGACTAACCTCTGGAATAAGACACAATGCAATCTCTTCTTTCTGAAGGACACTTAGACCAGACAAAGTTCTGTTGCAAATAATCAAGAACTTTTCTCCCAACTCTGCAAAACAGGTCAACCTGGATATTGAAAATAGAGAGGTTGAATGGGATCAAGCAATCTGCTGAATTTTTAAATTCTATGACTCAAAATTTGTGACATCTGCAGAAAAATCTGATGAGTTTCAAATCTGTGACAGGTAAAATGAAGATATATTGCCCAGCTGGGATAACCCTCTGTAGCATATTAGAGGACTGGCACGAGTTAAGGAGTGCGCATGTGTAAAAGTAAAAGAGTGAATAGCACGATGGCGAACATGTGAACTAAGTTGCGTTAAGAAGATTAAATCCAAACCATCCTGTTGTTGTTACCCTTGAGGTGTTATTACACTGGCGACGAGGATCTCCGTAAAAGTGTACTCGACAATTCTGCGAAGGAATTAATCCGGGATTATGGCAGATTACAGCAAAAACTACATTTCAAAATTCGATTGCTTCACCGAACCGGCAACGCTGGGAACTCGATGGAAAAGATGGCTTAATGCTTTTGAGTTGTACGCAGATGGAAAGGGACTTATAATCCAAGAAGATAAAGATGACAATAAACAACGACGACGGGCACTTCTGCTACACTTCGCTGGCCCTGACGTCCAGGATATATTTTCCACTCTACCGGACACCGGAACAGCCAAAGATTACGAAAAAGCAGTGACCGCGCTCAACAACTACTTTGTCCCTAAAGTTAATACTGCATATGCACGGCATACGTTTCGACAACTCACACAAAAGCCTGGTGAAACCATACAACAGTTCGTTACAAGGTTGAGAAGTGCATCGAAAGATTGTGGGTATGGAACGGATACAGACAACCACATACGTGACAAGATACTGACGAAATGTACGTCTAGCTATCTCAGAAGAAAATTACTGGAGGAAGGAGAAACACTCACCCTCGCTCGAACACTAGAAATAGCGAACCAGTGCGAGAAAATCGAAGCCCAGATGATCGGATTAGGCGAAAAGGAGAGTGTAAACAGAGTCACCGACAAAGGAAGGAGAGACCGGTCATTCAAGAAAAAGGAGAAGAGAGAAAAACCACCCGACAAGTCAACGGGAGGACAATGTTACCGCTGTGGAAATACAGGACATTATGGTCGAGATCCCAAGTGCCCTGCCCGTGGAAAAACGTGTAGGAAATGTGGAGGAAAGGATCACTTTCAACGAGCTTGCAAGTCAAGGGACACTGGAGCTAATGGTGAAGGTCAAGTAAACCAAGTCCAAGGAAACTGTGAGTATGCATTTCATGTGAGTGGTGATAATGCATCAACAGTCAGTGTGTCAATTGGTGGGGTGAACCTGGATATGCTTGTTGACTCTGGGGCCACCAGTAACATTATTGGTGAAGAGACATGGGAGAAGCTCAAGGCACAGGGGATAAAGTGTACCTCAAGTGCAGCCCCCAGTGGAAAGAAATTATATGCCTATGCCTCTGACAAACCTCTGTCAATCAAGGGAAGTTTCACCTGTGATGTTAAAGCTGGTTGTGGGGTGACCCAAGCAGAATTTCTTGTCATTAAAGGAAAGGGAATACCACTACTGGGTAGAGATACAGCCATAGCACTAGGAACATTGAAAGTTGGAATAGATGTAGCCACTGTTAGTGAGAAAGAAATCCAAACCCAGTACCTAGAAGTTTTCAGTGGGGTGGGGAGGCTGAAGTCCCGTCAAGTAACCCTCCACGTGGACCCCAATGTCAAGCCCATTGCTCAGCCCCCGAGACGGATACCATTCAACATCCGCGATCAGGTGTCCACAAAGATCAAAGAACTGTTGGACAATGACATTATTGAACCAGTAGAAGGCCCAACCCCTTGGGTAAATCCAGTCGTTGTTGTTCCAAAAGCTGGGGGAGACATACGTCTATGTATTGATATGAGGAGGGCAAACGAAGCTATAATCCGTACTCGGTATAACATCCCCACTGTTGATGAACTGCTACAGAATATGAACGGCTCCAAAATCTTCAGCAAATTAGACCTCAGATGGGGATATCATCAATTGGAACTGTCACCCGAATCGCGGGGAATCACGACCTTTGCAACCCATGAGGGACTATACCAGTACAAGAGGCTACTGTTTGGCGTAAGCTCTGCTAGTGAGATATATCAACATGAGATCTCAGCAGCATTGGCAGGCATTGAAGGTGCCGAAAATATCTCCGATGATATAATAGTGCACGCCCCAGACCAAAACACCCATGACAAGCGACTCCGTGAAGTCCTACAACGTTTGCATGACAGTAACTTGACCCTGAATGCAGAGAAGTGTGTGTTCAATATGGACAGACTTGTATTCATGGGGATGCTGCTATCAGAAAAGGGTGTTGGCCCAACAGAAGAGCGTGTACAAGCTATTTTGGAAACAAGGGAGCCTGAGAATGTCACAGAGTTAAGAAGCTTCCTTGGACTGGCCAATTACAGTAGCCGATTTATCCCACACTTTGCAACCCTTACTGAGCCACTACGAAGATTGACCAAGAAGGATGTGCCATATGTCTTTGGCCCAGAGCAGAAAACAGCCTTCCGGTCACTAAAAGAGAGCATGGCAAAGGCTGGTACATTAGCCTACTTTGACAAGATGGCACCTACCAAGATCATCGCTGATGCAAGCCCAGTTGGCTTGGGAGCTGTGTTACTACAAGAACAGGACGGGCAATGGACTCCTGTGTACTATGCAAGCCGAAGCCTAACACAGTGTGAACAAAAATACTCTCAGACCGAGAAAGAGGCACTGGCCCTGGTGTGGTCATGCGAGAGGCTTCATCCATATATTTATGGCATCAGATTTGACCTGGAGACAGACCACAAGCCGCTTGAAGTTATCTATGGTCAGCGATCGAAACCTTGCGCCCGGATCGAGCAGTGGGTACTCCGTTTGCAGCCGTATGACTTCCATGTGGTATACGTACCCGGAAAGACAAACATCGCAGACCCCCTGTCGCGACTGCTGAACCAAAATCCAAAGCCTGACAGGCACAACCATGGTGCAGAGGAATATGTGAGATTCATTGCTGTCAAGGCAACACCGAATGCATTGTCTACACGAGAGCTAGAAGAAGCCTCAGCGGCTGACGAGGAGCTGATCCAAGTCAGAAGAGCTATTCAGACAGGCCGTTTTGACAACTGCAAGCAGTATGGTGTGGTGTCAGGTGAACTGTGTGTCATAGGCCAGCTAGTTCTTCGCGGGACACGAATCGTCATACCCAGCAAGTTACGCCCCCAGGTCCTAGCACTGGCACACGAGGGACACCTTGGCATTGTTGGGACAAAACAGAATCTTAGAACGAAGGTGTGGTGGCCGGGAGTTGATAAGGCTGCAGAACGACACTGCAAAGGATGTCATGGTTGCCAGTTAGTGGCGCGACCAGATCCACCGGAACCACTAAGACCAACGAGACTTCCAGATGGTCCATGGCAGGACGTCGCCTGTGATTTGTTAGGACCTCTACCATCAGGACACTCCCTCCTGGTAACAGTTGACTATTACAGTCGCTACTACGAAGTAAGCATCTTACAGTCGACAACCACAGAGAAGATAATTGACCACCTAGATGAAATCTTCAGCCGATTCGGATTCCCTATGACTCTGAAGTCAGACAATGGTCCCCAATTTATATCAGAAGAGTTCAGACATTACTGTGAACAGAACGGCATCACACAGCAGAGAGTCACAGCTAAATGGGCCCAAGCTAACGGCGAAGTTGAGCGACAAAACAGATCGATCATGAAACGCCTAAAGATCGCCCAGGCTGAGGGACAACCTTGGAAAGCTGAGTTGAGGAAATACTTGAGATCATACCGAAGTCTGACACACACGACGACCGGGAGGAGCCCGGCGGAGTTATTATTCAACCGAAAAATGAGAGGGAAAATCCCAGACCTGAGCATGAGTCACGTGTATGATCAAGAAGTCTTTGACAGAGACGCAGAACAGAAGGCAACAACCAAGGCCTACGCTGACACCCATCGCGCAGCCCGCCCCTCCACGATTGACGTGGGAGATCAAGTGCTGATGAAGCAGGACAAACATAACAAATTGACTACCACTTTTAACCCAGTACCACACACAGTGATAAGCAAGAATGGGAATAGTACAGTCGTACAGAGCCCCAGTGGTGCACAATATTCCAGAAATACCAGCCACATCAAGAAATACACTCCAGATATCTCAGAGCAGGAGAAGGAGGTGGATATGATGGCAAAGGACAGAATGATGGAAGACACAAAAGACACAATGGAAGCCAATCTAGAAGGGCCTGAACCGGAACAGAGGCCACAGAGAGCGAAGACAAGGCCAAAACGATTCGACGACTACATCATGGGATAACTCATGAACTTTGATCCATGCATAACCTTGTTTTCAGATTTAGCTAAGTCATTTGATCCCTAGATCTCAATCCCTACAAAGGGGGAGATGTAGCATATTAGAGGACTGGCACGAGTTAAGGAGTGCGCATGTGTAAAAGTAAAAGAGTGAATAGCACGATGGCGAACATGTGAACTAAGTTGCGTTAAGAAGATTAAATCCAAACCATCCTGTTGTTGTTACCCTTGAGGTGTTATTACACCCTCTGTGCTGTAAATAAATCCTTCACTGATCAAACTGCATGGTTCAGAAACACTGGCCGAAATCGTGACCTCAATCATTTTTTGTATGTTAGTTATTTTGGCCATAACCAACCTCCTTTGAAGCAATATGCCACACGTTCATCACTCTATAGTATACCAGAGTGCTACATGTTGATGTATTTAATTTCGAATCTCCAGACACTGCCATATATCAGTAAAGATATCAGATGAATGTTGATTTTCGTACCTTGCTCTGCAGTGTTTAATTACATCCTGTCTTTCCTCCTTTGACAGATCAGCCTTTTGCTTGGTAAAGATATCACACAGAAGGACAAACTTTGATATTCCTAAAGTTTTAAGGACATACATCAGTTAAACAGCAGATACTTATAACAGAGTATTGACCCGTCAAGATTGGAAATCAAAACACAATTTTAGCAAACGTAGCTTGTGCTTTCTTATTTCTGACATGTAGATAAAGAGAATTACCTCATTAAATCTTCACATTCTCTGCCAGCATTACAATACAAATATATTATTAGCTGTCAAAAGTAATTTTAAGATTGCTGTGATTTTGTAGTGTTTGATTAAGAATCTTGTTAGCCTCTCTTTCAAACAACCAAAAGTAAACTTACAGGTAAAAGAAATTTAACAATTAAGCTTGCACATGGTTTCCTGAGTTTCCCATGGTATTGATGGTATTGGTTTGAATGGTTGAAAGTGTGAATCTGTTATGACTGGTGTTAAAACTTTTTTTTGGTTCCAAGTATTGGGGTCATACCCAGTGTAATATAATTTATTCATTTTCTTTGTTAGTTAGGGTTAGGTACATTGTTAAGAATGCTTTGTGTCCTTTGTTTTACGTCAGTTGTGTGAATAAATTATATTACACTGGAGATAAGCCAAGTATTGTATCTAATAGTGTATATGTGCTAATTGCACCATTTTATTGTAACTTTATTCTAACAACTTATAAACACCTTTTTACATTGACCAGGGTGTGGTAAAGCACAGTTGTGTTTATAAGTTCTACATAATAAACATCACCTAAGTTGGCTAATAGTATGAGAAAAAATTTGGTCAACAGAGATAAGTAAACATGGTATGATCCTGACCTGGCAAAAGATCATGAATGCACAAAACCACCCTGAACCACTCCAAATAGTAGATTTCTTTTGTATGATACCCAACAAGGAAGCCTCTCTGTAGACTTCCAGGTCTTGGGTTATTTTAATTCCAACTTATAAGGTGACACAAGGCTACTCTGCATGCATAAAGCACCTTAATTTCACACCTGTGGCTAGCTGTTTCAGTGCCCGTTTTGCCACATATGTGAGTTTAACAGGATCAAGACTACAATGCTGTGGACTGTCTGTTTGGCTACAGTTGCGTGACAGACCAGTGAGAGATTCTGCCATCACCACTACATCCTCAAATGCACTATACAGATCACTTGTAAGGCTTTTTATCCCTGGAAAAAAATATCAGTAGAAGGGGATGTACCTCTGGGATCCTGGAATCATTAAACTTTACTAGACCTAACTAGTTCGGCTCAATTTTGTTACCCTATTCACCTGTATCACTCAGCGGCCATTTTGGAGTCCGTGAGGAATAAATGCTTTGTCTTTGCTTTGTTCTTGCCTGTCCAGCCTCACACTGAATGAGAGGTTAGACGGGCAACATTTTTTGTTTGAACTAAAGTCGTTTCTTGTTTCCAGTAGTGTTTCCAATGACAGCCACTTATCAATGCCTTCTTTGTTATTACCATAAACAGAGTTACACATGAATTTCAATTTGCAGATTTTGTTTTTTTGAGAAGCAATTCCTGGTTTCCCTTAAAACCACTTGGAATGCAACTCTTGTAATGGTAAACGATTTTCCCAGTATGGCATTTCGCCAGACCTGAGTCTCTCCCAGATGTAAGAAAACAATGACAATCTAAAATGGCAGTGTTGAAAGGTAGGAACAGGGGGGAGGTGAACCAGGTTGAGTGAGATTTTACAAACGGCACAGGATATTTTCCAGTCATTTTGGTTGGAACAGGAAAAGAGGAATGTGTCTGAGAATTTCCATCTTTTCTGGAAACTTTCCAGTGGAATGAGCTCTATGATTTGAATTTCCAACCAGAATTTTCAGTTTTGTTGAAATGGTGAATGCTCCCAGAAAATCACACCTTAATTATAGACCCAAATTCCCTGATTTCTATATCCTATCCCAGACTAAACTCTTGAAAACCATACCCTTATTAACACAGCAACATGCACATACCTACATCTAATATAGCCCATACATGGCCACACCCCACCGGACATACCCCTTTTACATAATTTGGTGCCCATGCCCAGAATGCTGGAACTAGCGTTTCAGAGATTCCAGATTTCAAATTTTTTTCAGTACCACCTAGCAAAAGGGCCTTGTGGCCCCTAGCTAATACCGTCACCTACCCTACTCTGGCAACTTGTTGCCTACTTGAAATTTTATTGAAACCCCTGCAAAAATGCTAAAATTTTATTATGCAAAATACTTTGATGTGGTAGAAAATTATATATATAACACCTCCTAAAAAATTTCTGTTCACTAGCTGATAATGTTCACCAAATAATGTTTTTGCTTTACAAGGTATAGCTACAACAGAAGAGGATGTGACAATCAGCACAACACATACTGCTTCCCCTTGGTAAGTTGTTAATTCAAAACACATGCTCATAATTTTCCGACAATAATTCCTTCAACATCACAAAACAAACAATAAAACACATTTATAATAAAAACATCACATATTTTCCAAAACTGATAAACTTTCACAAGGAAGATTATTAAGGAATATACTACATTCATGATTTTGCAATTTGTGACCGTGAACGGGAAAAAGTACCTTAACGCCTATCCGTTAAACAGGTAAAAACTAATGGATAGCTAACAGATAGTTAACAGCCATCAAAGCGTTCTAACGGTTTGCTCTAATGCTCTAACGGCTAACTAGTTGTGCCTAATGGATCATTAAAGCGTTCTAACGTTTTGTCTAACGCTGTAACCGCTAGGTAGTTATGCCTAACAGATGGTGAAAACGTTCTAACGGCTGTGCAATTTGTTCTAACGGATGGCTGAAACCGTTAAAGGCTTACAAAAAATCTAACGGATACCGTG
This sequence comes from Ricordea florida, assembly GCA_949710005.1. Classification (NCBI taxonomy): domain Eukaryota; kingdom Metazoa; phylum Cnidaria; class Anthozoa; order Corallimorpharia; family Ricordeidae; genus Ricordea; species Ricordea florida. The sequence continues at coordinate 11,662,326 of OX453275.1, forward strand.
CAAGTTTCTAACGGTTATCTAGACTTCAGCGTTATTATACAGTTTCGATGTACGGATAGCATGTAGCAGTAGCTTGCAGTCCGATGTTATTGAGCCGCCGAATATTCTTACAGTCTCGATGCAGCAAATGACGCCTGCATGAAATGTTGATTTCGTTGGTTGCAAATATATAATGGGAAAAGGAACACACAATAATAACTATCGCGTCTCACTATCCATTAAACTTTGAAGATTATCGAGACAAGGTTTTGCCCAATGATTTTGTAGTCTGATGCAAAGTGGAATTTAGACAACCGTTTCGTGTTGGAGGCAGATTCAACATTGTTTTAGAGTCCAAGACATGCAGCTTCTTATTATGCGCAGACGTCACTGCTGCTCAATGCGGGCATTAACAAACGTGTCAATGACATGTTTCTACTTTGTTCAAATAGTCTTTATCTAAAATTAAAACCTTATGTGATGAGGTATAGAACTTACTATTTTTAACTGCTGTTGCTTCCAAAAACTCAAAACACAGTTCTCCCAAATTCCCAATTCCCTGATTCAACTTTGATATCCTAAGCAACTGTTTAGCTGTGTCCTCAGAGATGTTCTCTGGTAAGCATGCAGTATACAGGTAGTGCAACAGCCCATGAAGCACCCCTGGAGATAGATCCCTCAGGTAAGATGGGATTGTGTCCCAGGACTGGTCAAAGAACAAACAAGAGAGGATCGTCTTGTGTGCAGAAACCTGTTTGGAACAAAGTAAAATACAATTTGCATTGAAAATAATTATACAGTTAGACTCTAAAGCTTGTCAACAAGACTATCTTCTTAACTCTTTCACTCCAAAGAGTGACTTTAAAGATTTTACTCTGTCTAATGCCAGACGATTTTACTCGTCACATGGAGACCCCTTGGGAGTGAAAGGGTTAAGGATTAAGCAAAGCAATCAGTTCAGGATAAAATGTATTACTAAGTAATGAAATTGCACAATTTTGAGTACAATAATTATTGGTGTCCAATACAAGTATGAACACTTGATGTTTTGAAGATTGTCAAAAACTGCAACAGCCTTTATATAAAGTGGGAGTAATTTTACAAGTTTTAACAACACCATCCATTGCCTGAAGAAAACCAGCTGCTGCAGTATTGAAGTAATTGAAACGTCCCAATCCACGTACACCCAAGTGACCATATGTCATGAGACAAACGAATAAGTTTACCATACATAATTGCTTGAATTAACGCCCTGGGCAATTTTTTTTAGGTAAGACGGGGATGCTTATTTGAAAAGGGGAATGGGTTCATATTGAAATGGGTTCATAATTCCTGGAACTTTCAAGACAATTACACAAAGCCAGTGATTGGGGGCAAAGTTTCACAAGGAAATTACAAATACCAAACTCTTATACGCTCATGTGAATATTTCTCTAGAAGAAATGACTTTTAAGAAAACCTTTACTGTAAGTATCGTACAGCATTCAGTATCATAATTAAATGGCTCATGGGGGTCAGAGGGGGGCTTATTGAAAGAGGGGCGCTAATAAGATATTTTAACCCTAAAGAGGGTTGCTAATTGGAAGGGAATGCTTATAGGAAACTGGGTGCTAATTCGAGCATTTACACTATATCACAATTATTGCATTATTGACTAATTTAATACATTCCATAACTCTGACAATACTGTTTTCCACCTTTAATGTCGTTGTTCCTAGCGAAGGTAAGTTAACCATGGCGACTTGCCATTGAACCAGAGCTATTACTCAAATACAAACAACTCATCATGGCGTTAATGGGGGAACACTGCCTTGCGTTTGGTTAGCCCATGCGACTTCCGGCGGTAGCGTGACAAAACAACCTCACTTATCTCCCCAGCACTACGAGCTGAATGACAGACAGCACGTGCTGGATCGGACAAGAGTATCGGTTAGCAAGCTCTGTTCAAAGACGATGAAACAACAACAAGCTTGGGGGAAGTCGCTGCGCAGACTTAACCACACCACACAGGAGTGACCCCTTGTTTATTATGCAGGAAGACATGACCAACCTCGTCTCCAAAGGGAGGGAGGGAGGGAAAATTAAACGATAGATTTACAATCAGTAATAGCTACGTTGCTTAGACGAACTCAGAATGGACTCTGAACAGTTTTCAGAGCTTTTATACGGAGACGTTCGTCTGCTTGCAAGCCAGTAGAAAAAGCTGTACTACCGAACAGCTTACCCTAACACGTGTAACATCTTAAACATGAATAGTGCTTTAATGCTTTGCACCAATGCTATGGTACGTTATAACGTTCAGAAGATAACAAAGCTACAATGTTTTAGGTTTAGCTACAATAACGCTTACAGTTTATTGACCTTTGGAATATAACTGCTCAATAGCTCTATAGAAAGTGATGCCGCCATGAACGGCTCATTCAGAACGTACGTCACGCTCCATTAACTATATTTTACTGGCGTGACAGTAAAATCTCATTTTATATTGTACAGTGCATTTGACAAAAAAACAAAATTGATAACGCTATCACTCATGCCACAGCAAATGCTGACCAAGGTTTTCATTATATTATCTTTTATTAATGTTTTGATCACGTAACCTAGTCAACTAGTCAACTAATAATTCTTGACAACAAACCTTTTCTCCAGAGTTAGCAGTAAAAGTGACATCTGCAAAGTACCCCTCAGTCAATGCAGGCAGCAGTGAGTACGAGCTAGGTGACAGATCATCTGTATCCTCCTTATGCACCTGATAACCAATAAATACTACTTATTAACCGAGAGTGAGGTCAAGATGGCTGCATATTGGCCGAGTTCTTTTTTTAAGTTTTTATTGACCAAGAGGCAGCAAAAAAGAAGGCCAATATCCAGCCATATTGACTGAACAAGCTAGGTCAATAAAGGACTTATTAGATGGTCATTTTGCTTTGTTTTGTTTTGCGGGACAACGTGGGAAATCCATAGTGGGAAACATTGGCCAATCATGCCCACTTAGGTAGCCAACTGCATGTAAAGATATGAGTATTTTGTTTTTAGTATAAATACTCAGGTGATTACACTAAATCGTGCACTCTGATTTGTTTGCTGTCTCTGATTATCGGACGATAATCACCTCGACAAAAAAAGTGGCTCAGTGAATATTCACCGATAATCAATTTCCCTTCTGCAAGTAATTGTTACCGTAAATATACCAAGTGCTGCACCCACCAATCCAGTGAAGGATAGTTGTTTTCAGTTGGTATTTAGAAAGTCACTTTTACACAAACTGCTGTGTTATTTAACAATAACTGTTATGATGCAAAACGAAATACCATTTTCACCCTCTAACCTATTAAACAGTGAATGTCCAATGAAAGCTTGAGTTGTCTGGGGCTAAATCAGAGCATGCAAACAGCACCATACCCATCCACTTTGTGAATTTACTTACATGACTAAAATTATAATAAATGCAACTGGATAACAAAAAAAATAACACAACCATTCTTGAGATTTTGTAGTGCAGGTCCAGTCTTGCCAGTTACTACCAGTATATTTGCTTTTATCATCAATTTTACGGAAAAACAAGTCTGAGTCCCAACAATGAGAGTTGGGAATAACCAACTTCCTTTCACTGAAAGCAAATTACTAGATGCAGATCCATAGAAATACTGTACATTCTGTGGTCATGGTAATTAAACATCCTTACCTCTTCACAATACATCTTCAAAACCTTCTCTAAAGACAAAACTAGTAGGTCAGAATGGGTAATTGTACACTGAAACAAAAGCCAAAAATGAAAAAAATGTATACATGACTTAAATACCAGAGTCCATTTACAGCACAAGTTTTTTCAGATCTAGAATTGTGACCAAAAGGAAAGCTGAGGAACACACACAGCTAGTACATGTATTAATTTTGTATTTTATACAGCAAATAAGATTGTGTGATTCCAGAAAATATCCATACCCCCCCCACGGATGGTTCTTCCGATTAGACCCCCCCACCCCCTAGGAATTTCCGTTCCAGAGGAGTCATGTATAACCCCCCCACCCCCCAGGAATTTCCTATTTTCTTTTTCATGGTCTTTCGTAAATTTTTTAAAGTCGTTGCTTTCTCTATAATTTTGCGCGTTTAAAGGTCTAGTTTATAGATCAACTTTATGGGAAATAAAGAACGAATGAATGAACTTCCGTTGTAGAATCATGTTTTCTTCCAGTAGGCAGAGAGAACCTGGGGTCTGGGTATTAATATGCTACGATCAGCCATCTTGATTTTTCACATGTAAACACAGTACAGTGCGAGCAAAAATGAAGTGACCGTTCGTCGTCGGAGAGATGATAGCGAACGCCCAGCAAAGAAAATAACGTTTTGAGACAAACATCTTTAAATTTTTTCTCGAAAAGGCATCTATTTCTAATTTTTGTTGTGCTACAAATCAAAATAATCCACGTAAGTACCACGTACGATCGATCGCATCTTTTACAACCCTGTGGAAAATTCCTCTCGTGGGCATCCCCCATATCCCTTGGAAATTTCTACCCTTTAGCCCCCCCACCCCCTAGGAATTTCCATTAACCATCCGTGGGGGGGGGGGGGTATGGATATTTTCTGGAATCACACATTGTTCAACTGTGTGCTGTGCTTTGAACACAACATCTGTTAATTAAGAAACAACAAGGAAAGTGAACATAAATAGAGGGACTAGTAACAGAGCTGATAAAAGAGATGGTACTTACTTTAAATTCAATTCTATCTACATTGCTACCATAACATTTCAGTTCTCCAAATGCACTATCAAACTGAAATTAAACAGTCACAAGAAGGCAATAGTAAGGAGGCAATAGTTTGGAGACAAAAGGCAATTTCAGTTGTTATTACCAATGTCAGTTATTTTTCTATTGAGGGCAACTATAAACTAGCATCATCAACATGCTGTTTCTTCACAAAAAAAATAATTTCTAAAATAAAACTTATTTAATAAATGAAAGATCCTTGCAGTTAGGTAAGCAACATAATCAATTGCCAACATAAGATCTGAAAAAATTCATGCTTAAACTGGTTTTTAACCCATGATCTTGCAATAGTGGTGCAATGCGCTAACCAAATGAACTATCAAGCCAACTGGGAGCTGGTCATTTGTACTGTTTGTACTGTACCCATAGAAGATGAAGAAATAAAGGTATATGGTGTAGTGAAGTCAAAAAGGAGGCATTGGTTTGCTGTAACTCTGAGTTTCACGCCTTGTGGCGATCGTCAGACAGACTTTTATTCTGAATGAAGGTACATATGTGAAAATTTCATACATGTGCACTGCGGTAGAAAGATAATTAACAAATGAAAAATCCTCACATGTTGCTTACCTAACTGCGAGGATTTTTCATTTATCAAATTGAGATTTTCATACCTATACATTCAAAATAAATGTTCATGCTAACTACATTTTACAGATTGAACCCTTGCATTAGCAAACAGGTTGTGAGTTATGCATGTAAAATACGACAAATAGAGCCAGGCTTGATATTTAAATTACAAAATTGATGTTTGCACTCCAAATAATAAAGGCAATGATACTCTAATAACAGTTTGCGATACAATTTGTTTTCAATAACTATAGGTTACCATCCTGTTACAATTGCTGCGTCGTTTTAATAAAACTGACTATTTGAAGAGGATAATACCCGCTTAAAATTTATATTGCCAAAAAAAATGGTTTCAAACCATCTTTTCCCTTTCCTTAGATTTCCTTTGATGGAATAATACCACAACATGTAGCTCTGCTACGACAAGTGACACTGGCAAAGTATATTGACTATAAAAGAAAGACAAAATATCGCAATCCAATTTTCTAGAGAATCATCCAAACATATTTCCTGTTGATAAATGAAAAAGTTGAGTTGGTTATGCAAATCTATCTTCAGTTTCATATCGTATATGTTTTTATGTTCATATAGGGCAGACTTCAAATTACCTCGAACGTTTCGCATGAAAAAAATGGTAGAGTTTCTTGCTCAGTGGAAGGTAACACCTCCCATATCAGATCTCCACCTTCTTCAAGACGAAATTGCACTCTGCAGAAAAGCAAGTGTGAAAGAAATGATCTTAACAAAGGAAGGAATGTTAGCTACAATTACCAAAACTAAAATAAATATACTAAGTGTCAGCACATATATATTTTGACATTTTTTATTCTGGTTCACCAGCAAGCTTATTAAAAATTTATCCAGAAATCCAGTACTCCGTTTGATTGCTTTCACTTTCGACACATCTCTCATTTTGACTGCCTAAGCAGATCCAGGAAGTTACATGAAAAATATATAGAACTTACCCTTCGACTGGAGGATACGGTTCCTCTGATAGAAGGCAAGAAACTACCTGTAAAGTGCAAACCAGAAACACATCAACAACAAACGTACAGCACTTCGTTAATACGTTACTTCAGAGTCTCACCTTCCAACTTGCAAACAATTCATTTTCTGAAGGCTTTCTACCAGAAAGCATTGTTGAATTTTGTGCAATATTGTACAGCGTATAAGTAGTTCTTCAGCAACTCTGACATTTCTCTTTTAGTGCGAGGACTGGAGCGAGCAACACTGAAAATAAACTTATAACATAACCAAAGTAAAGCGCCCGCTCTTATTGGCCAATTCAGCATCTACTATTTACCCATGCGTGTACGCTTGTGACGAAAGCAAGCAAGCGCTCAAACGTTTGGAACCGAGACAAAATTAGAAGGATTTGTATGGAATCATTGGAGCGTAAAAGTTGCAATATCTTACTCCAATATTGAAATGAGAGGATGATTTTTGGCCTGCAGGCATTTTTCATCATGCTCCTTTGAAATGTCTCAATTAATCCCATGACTTTAGAAATTTAGTTTAGTTATCACTTTAGTACTCTCGAGTGTCAAGTTATTTTTTTCCTTTTACAACAGAATTTCGGGAAATCCTTCGTTATATTGAAAACAGGTACACAAAAGTCACTCAGACTGGATAAAAATGTAAACAAAAGCGGTTTTAGAAATTACATGCTCTTTTTAGAGAGCATTACTTTTGAGAAGAATGACTCGCTCACGCCATAACGCACGCTCGTGAAATGCTCTCGTCATTCCCTTCTTCAGTCTGGGAAAATTTAAGAGTTATTCTCTTTTGATTATGTTATAAAACAAATAGTGAACGGTTCAGCGCGTACTATCGAGTTTAAATAGTTGCACGCGGGAGGTTGCTAGGCGCGAGAACTGATGCCAGTCAATCTTTCTCTATTTAAGCAAACTCGATTAGGGTATCTTTTAATAGTAGTTGTATTTTTAGAGTTTTCTTAGATTTAGAAGAGTGCAATTGAAGTGTTAAAATAGCAGTACCAAATAAGGCATGGAAGAATGAAGACATTGTAAATTTTACAAGCACTGTTTGTATAATACTGTTAATAGTAGTTTCATTTATTGAAAAATAAAGAATTTGTTACCAAAATCTAAGTATTGCTTCTTGTTACTATATATCATCGGTTACAGTTATGCAATTCACAGTTTGGCATTTTAGTTTGCTGTGACAAGTTTAATACCTGGAGCTGTGTTGTAACCATAATGAAATGGCTTTATTCAACTTACAACCAAACTAGATTACAACAAGATGGCTGCCACACAACGTTCCTAGTTTAGTACTGCCAAACATACTGCGGGCTCACACACCACATGACAACCATTTGAATAAAACAATAGGAGGATTACATCACTCTTCGTCCCTAAGGCTTAAGACTAGCTATAACTGTTTGTGCAAAGTCAAAACTCAGTCACTGTCAACTTTAACTGTTCTACCACCCATAGCGGGCTGGAGGTTTGATTTGACGAGTCGAACGTCGAAGTACGGGTGCTTCGACGGTAGGTCCCTGCTGTGAATCAGAAGGAGCTGGGGTAAGGTTAGGCTCCTGCATTGAACCAGGTGCTGGGGTTGACTCTTCACCCACTTGGCTAATTGGTACACTTTCCTGTAGTGAATCTGGCGACTCCATGGGTGGAGTGCATGGACATGGGGCCAGGTCCCGGAGCGAGACTGTTGATTCTCTTCCATCTTGGTACTTAATATGTGCATAAGTAGGATTAACATCTATCAACTGTACCTGGTCAACAAGCGGGTCATTCTTGCTCAATCTAACAAATCGTCGCAGTAGAACTGGTCCTGGATTTTGCAGCCATGAAGGCAGTGAGGTGCCAAACAATGAGCGTCGTTGGAAGTTGAAGAACCGTTCGTGTGGGGTAGCATTCGTAGAGGTAGAAAGGAGTGACCTTATGGAGTGAAGAGCATCTGGAAGTGCCAGTTCCCATCGGGAATCAGGTAAATTCATAGACTTAAGGGAAAGTCTAACAGACTTCCAAATAATTCCATTGTACCGCTCGACCTGGCCATTTCCAATCGGGTGGTAGGGAGTTGTCTTGCTCGTAGCTATACCTCTTTGAGATAGGTATTGCTTAAGTTCTTGTGAGAGGAATGAAGTGCCACGGTCAGAGTGGATGTAGCTGGGCATGCCACAGAAGGTAAATATCTGGTCAAGGCACTTGATAACAGTTGATGAGCTCATATCTGGGCATGGGAATGCAAATGGAAAGCGTGAATATTCATCTACCACGGTCAAAAGGTATGCATTGCGAGTTGCTGTTGGTAGGGGACCTTTGAAGTCAATGCTGAGCCGTTCCATGGGCTGTGTGGCCTTGATAAGAGCTCCAGTTGGTGGCTGGTAAAATTGGGGCTTCAGTTCTGCACAGATCCTACAAGATGCACACATTTTCTTGACATCGTCAGTAGAGTAAGGTAAGTTCTTGGACCTTACAAAATGCAGCATCCGGGTTACCCCAGGATGGCAAAGTGCTGAGTGAATTTCCTTGAGACTTGTTGTTGACATAGAAGAAAGGAAAGCACGAGTAAATGAATCTGGAGCCACATTTTCCTTCCCAGGTCTATGCTCCACTGTATAGCTGAAAGAAGCTAACTCAAGTCGCCAGTCTTGAATCTTGTTGTTTTTTATCTTTGTTCGCCTTCTGTTATCGAACATATAGGCCACAGAGCGTTGATCTGTCTTGAGTGTAAAGTGACGCCCGGCAAGGAAGTGTTGCCACTTTCGGACAGCTTCAATGATGGCCATGGCTTCCTTCTCGACTGGAGGATAGTGAAGTTCACTGCCATGGAGGGATCTGGACATAAACGCAACAGGCCGACCCCCTTGGTTAAGTGTAGCAGAAAGAGCAACTTCAGATGCATCACACTCAACCACGAAAGGTAGACTTTCATCTATCGACTGGAGAGTGGCTTTCTCAAGTTCTTTCTTGAGCATGTTAAATGCTGATAAGGCAGTTTCCTCCAGTGGGAAGTTGGTGGCTTCCACCAGCGGCCTTATTTTGTCTGAGAAGTTTGGTATCCATTTTGCATAGTAAGCAAACATGCCAACCACCCTCCGCAGGGATTGAATGTTCTTTGGTGGTGGAAATTCCTGGAGAGGACGAAGCCTTTCCTCATCGGGAGCAATTACCCCATTGCCAACACAGTAGCCAAGTACGTTGATGAAAGGCTTGGACTCAATGGACTTGCCTTCATTAAGAGTTAAGTTCCTGCGTTTGATAGCTTCATGAAACTTCTCAGCATTTTTGTCATGTTCCTCTTGATCCTGTCCAGCAACAGTAATGTTATCCAAAAATGGAAATGTGTCATCAAGTTTCTCCTCCTGAACAAATCTGTCCATTGCCCTTTGGAAGACAGCAACACCATTGGTGAGTCCAAAGGGTACTCGACAGAACTGATAAAGTCTCCCATTAGCTTCAAAGCCAGTGTACTTTCGGTCAGACCCTTTTATTGGCACTTGATGATAGGCACTCTTCAAATCAAATGTTGAGAAGACTTTATACTTAGCAAGTTTGTTGACCATGTCATCAATCCGAGGAAGGGGGTAGGCATCCAATTCTGTGTACAAATTGATAGTTTGCGAATAGTCTATACAGAGTCGTTTCTTATGCCGGTTCAAGGGATCCTTTGAAACAACTACTTGTGCTCTCCATGGTGATGTGCTAGGCTCGATAATCCCTTCATCCAGGAGTTTCGTTATCTCTTGGTTTATGAACTTCTCGTCTTCTGAGCTGAAACGCCTGGATTTAGTGGCAATTGGCTTACAATTAGGAAGTAGGTTTGCAAACAGTGAGGGCTTTTCAACAGCAGCTGTAGAGAGGGCACAGGCTGAAGTACTCTTTGCGATAACCAACTCTGGTTTCGAGCCGCCAAATTCAATGGTAACACTTTTGTGCTCTTTTTGGAAGTCTTGGCCAAGGATAATGTCGCTACAAAGATCTTTAAGCACACCCAAACGGACAGAAGGGTAGGTACGTTGATCAAGGGTAACAGGAGTAAAACAGTGGCCAAGGACATTGGTCTTGAGCGAAGTAAGAACCATAGATATTTTCTGCGTTGATGGATGGAGCTTAAGACACAGTTTCTTTGCCATATTCTCACTTATGTAGCTGTCTGAACTACCAGAGTCAATAAGTGCGATCAGGCAAGTACCACCGATAGACACTTTTGCAGAGGCTTGTATCAGACTTTCTGGGCAAGCAGCAGTAATTGTACAAAGGGCTGGCGAAAACATAGAGGCTGCTGGGTCTGCATTTACCTTTGACTTGCACACTTTAGCATAGTGACCTTTCTTACCACACTTATTACAATAACAGTTCCGGGCTGGGCAATTCCTTCTGTTGTGGAAAAGGTCACCACAGAAAAAGCACTTATTTGGTGTTACTGCAGCGGCTAAGGAATTTCCAACTGATGTAGGGGCTCCAGAAGTCTGTCTTGATGCAGTGACTCCAGGAGCCTCTGTTGATGCAGGAAATCCAGACGTATGTTCTATAGAGGGCTTTGGCAATGCTGCAGTAGTAGGAGTCCCAGGCATAGTATACACTTCAGAATTCTTTTGCGCCAAGTCCAAAGACATTGCTTGATCAAAAGCAGTCTTGAGATCCAGTTGTCTGTTTTCCAACAGTCGTTGGCGGATTAATGATGACAAGAGCCCATTAATGAAAGAATCCCGGACCAATTCTTCACGATACTGTTCAGCAGTAACATTTCTAAGGTTACAATCCTTGCTTAGTTTGTGAAGTTCTTGAAGAAATTCTGTAAGGGACTCACCAGGTTTCTGTCGCCTTGTTGCGAGTAGATGTCGAGCAAATACCTCGTTGGGCGTTTTAACGAACAGTTGCTCCAAAATTCGAATGGCCGAGTCGTAGTCCTCACACCCTTCGATGTATTCGTAAACATTGTGCGATACATAATTCACGAGGGTTCTGTGTTTGTCGGGGGCCCTTTCACCACATTCATCGATGAAATTCGTGAAGGTTCGATGCCAATGCCTCCATTCTTTCGTAGCTGTGGGCGAATTTGGATCCAAGTCGAGCCGAGCTGGTTTGAGTAGCGTATCCATGCGTTTTCTGTGTTTTAAGTTGAATAAATTGTTGTAACCATAATGAAATGGCTTTATTCAACTTACAACCAAACTAGATTACAACAAGATGGCTGCCACACAACGTTCCTAGTTTAGTACTGCCAAACATACTGCGGGCTCACACACCACATGACAACCATTTGAATAAAACAATAGGAGGATTACATCAAGCTGCAATGATTTTTTTTATGAAATGCCATCCTTCTATTAAATATTATTTCTGCAGTTCTTACAATTAAAATTTTCATATGTTCAAAATCATATACTATTGTCTGGCTGGGTATGGATATTTTGACTGTCTCTGTAACAGCACAATTAAACTTTCATGTGGTGTAGTATACTGTTGACTGCTTGATGTTGATTAGACATTTTTTTTTTATAGCAGGATGTAGTGTGGCAATCGTTTTTAACATATGAACATTTCAATAACTCTTTGTCACATTGTTTTCATGATGTAACCTAAAAATAGCACAACCACATAATATACAGTTGGCACTCTCTGTTACCAAACCTTTATTCAAAGTTTTTGTGGAGTCAAATTGTTTAACCCCATTTTTTTGGCTTATGCAATGATATTGTACCTTACACTTCTGTTAATATGGCATCTCTTTTGAGGAAACAGGAATTTTTCTATCTACCACTGGGGGCACCATTGCATCGCTTCGATTTGTTTTTCTTGAGTAAGAATCAAATTCTGCTCTGTTGCCATGTTTTCCTCTCCACCCAAGACGGAAAGTCAAAGATTTTGTCTTTGAATCGCGTTCAGTGTACACATCATTGTACGTATCGGTCAAAGGAGTGATTTGATAACCTGGAAAACTTGCAAGAGTTAAAGCGAACGTTAGAACGCTTCCCTGTCAAAAACTGAGACGCGCGCTCCATCATGGGAGACCGTTTCCGAGGTAAAACGAGTGAATGAGCTCACTTTTGTCCCTTTGTGTTTGTATATGGTGGCGATTCGTTCGCGCGGTTTAAACTCTACGGAAAAAGAGTAATTGCAGAGGAGCCAGCCTTCACAAGTACGGAATTTAAACGTTACTGTGGTTAAGGCAACTAGATAGAGAACAAAGAAGTGGCTCCTCTTTAGAATTACTAATGAGGTGAAACCGAGTAAAGATAAATAGGTAATTTTATTTTGCATCTTCTTGAAAATTCAAAAAAAAAAAAACTTAAAAAGACCGATTATCCGGGGTTTAAGAGAATTTAGAAGAGAATAAAACCGATGGAAATCCTGAATCCTTAAATCTATTGCTTCCTTTGACTAGGCTGTTTCCAGCCCTCTAAGATTTCCTTGTTTTCTAAGATGCTTTGATATCATTCTCACAGACTTTTTTTTGTAGTCTTGTCACACAGACTTTGCAAAGGCCGTCTCCAAAACAAAGCAGAAGACTAAAATGCGATGACATCAAACATGCCTAAGGCCGACAGAGATTAACACAAGCGTATCACATAGCAGCAAAACTTTATTGTATATATTAAAAGCACCAAGATGTCAGAAAAGGTTTTTTGCGAAGCGTGTGATAAATGACACCCAAAGTGGAGGTCTGCGTTCTGGTAATTTAAATGTCTCACTGTCGACACGATCTGCACAGCTGTACAAATCCGTTTTCTCTTTGTCCAGTGCCCTGCTAAGCTCGGGATTACTTGTAACTATAGCAACTTGTGCCTCCAAGTCACGATACACAGAACGATGTCCAAAGTTAGGAGAGCCAATCAGAGTCAAGATTGGCATGTTGCCATGGGGAGGATAATACCAAAGTCCTTTCACGTGAAAAGTCCATTTGTCACGTTGATACTCATGAACAGAGATATATTTTGTTCGATTATGTTTACAGACAAGGTTGTAGAAATCACGGGCTATTAAGGTATACCCATGGGGAATTCCACCTGGAGATAAAACAAATGAATATGTGAGCTTGATCAGATTAGATCTTTCTATGTTAAAAGGATTTCCACCTAAAACAGTTAGCGCAAAATAAAATTCATGAGAATGACAATTATTATTTTTTCAGTATATGAGAGCGGTAATGTTTCTATTCATTGTCGAGGTCCTACGCGTTTTTCTGTGCTTTGTACTGATCACGTGTATTTGCTTTAGGTGGCTTTGTTCAGTGGAATGTCTGTTTCCGTCGTGAGTGTTAAAGTGACTGTTTCAAATGGTGGTGGCTTTACAACGGTAAATTGAAAACCACTCTAAGAAACTATCAGGGAAACGGTTCGACTCAATGGGAAATTAGTGTTACAGTCAGGGGCGTATGCACGTGTGTGCCTAAAAAAGTCGACGTGCTGCAGCCGATGAACCGAAAAAGGTGACAAAAAAATTTACGTTAATTGTCATTTCATATACAGTAAAAACGCTCGGCCAACCAGGCTACGACGTAACTTGCCTGCGTGCAGACGTCTCCTATTTCCTATGTTGCACGCGGAAAAGGGACGTCTGCGTAACGCCGTCGCTAATCGTGTTCCGGCGTCCCGCTGGGTTCCCAAGATCTTGGGAACACGCTGTGATAGGCTGACACACAGTGCGCATTGTTTGACTTAACACTGATTGGTTGTTATCGAATGGGATGCGGTGATTTAAATGATTTATGTAAGCGGGGTTTTCCAACCAAAACAAATCAAAACATGTGCGATTGCGTGCTGTGTTTTTCGTCGATCGAAAAGCAGAGCGACCGAAATCTTGTGCGGGGTTCTGTAAACTAGGGCGCACTGTTTTCGGGTTTGGCAAAAAATTATTGTCCTTTCAAAATTACATCTTTCATTTCTCAGCTCTTCGACGACAGACTCAAATACTGCTGACAGAGGTAGATTTTTGTCCAAGTACTGCGTCCCAAAACGAATATTCTGTATTTCAGGACTTCGCTCAATAGCAAAGGTTGCCTGACTCAAATTGAGAGTTTTAAATATGTCTTTCTTTGTGGCCTTCAACGCGGTCGCGGTCAAAACGACAGTAGATCTAGATACATCACTTGAAATGAGGGAATACATCTCTCCTAAATTTCCATACCACTGTCGAAAAGGAATGGACGTTGGATTGGTCTTCGAAGAAAGGCCCCACTGATTAATACAATGAGCTTCATCGATGATGACTGCCGCCAGGAACGTTCTATAGTGGACGGAGGAAAGGAGTTTCCTCCATCTGCTGGAATTCAGCATTCTTTCCGGCGACAAAAAAACGTACGTGAAAGCACCACTTTCCACATTTTGTAAAATTTCCTCAGATTGCTCATCATGAAGGGCCACTGCCGAGAGACTCGTGGACTTTAAATATCGCACCTAGTCTGCCATCAATGTCTTCAAAGGGGAGATGATAATGACCTTGCTTGTTCCACGAGGACGATCAAACATTACATCAGCGATGATTGGAATCGCGTAAAAAATCAAAGATTTCCCATATACAGTCGGAAGACTTGCATATACATTTTTCCCGTCACATATAGCCTTTAAGCACTCTTCCTGCTCGGAATAAAGCGACACGACGTTAAATTGAGAGGTTTTTCTCCGGGTACTCCGGTTTTCCCCTCTCCACAAAAACCAACATTTGATTTGATTTAATTTATTTCATTTGCGCTTTAAAGTGTCCCCAATTAGTACAGCAGTGCTAAATACACTTGACACTCAAATAAAGTTCATTATTATTATTATTATTAAAGACTTCGCAAACACGAACTATTTCATAATTTATGCGAAATCAAATACCCTGTCAGCGGGACGCCGGAACACGATTAGCGACGGCGTTACCCAGACGTCCCTTTTCCGCGTGCAACACAGGAAATAGGAGACGTCTGCACGCAGGCAACGACGTAACCTGCCTTTAATCAAGTCACCTGAAAAGGACTTAGGACTTGGGGGTAGGGGTGGGGGGATTTGGAAAATTGGGCGTACCTCTGGAAAAATCCTGGCTACTCCCCTGACAGTGGTCTGTCAAGAAAAACTTCCTGAGTAAGAATACACCATCCCTCTACAGCGGAACAGGTTCATCACTGTTTCTTTAGCCAATTACAAATCACATTTACAAAGTGAAATGATGCTTGAGCTAAAGCACTTACACCAAAAATTTGTCCCTGTTGCTGCGCTCACTTGTGAAGAAATTTGAAGGAATTTCGTATCTCTGCGCCACCATGAAATACATGTACAGGGTTCTGTCCTCGTGTACCGGTACACAAGAGCCGATACAAAAGACCAAACAATACATTAGAGCTAAACAATGACTCCTAAACAAAGAAAATACAATGGTTATTCCCTTGTGTACCGGTATACGAGGACAGAACCCATGTACAGTATCTTCCCGTATACAACAAATACAAATTTCACCGGTAGGCTTCATAATGATAACAATTAAGTTAGCACACGAGTCCTTTTCTTACAGCATCATCTATTGATTGTCTCTCTCATTGCAATCCGCTTTTACCAGCGCCAATAAAATTCAATTTCCTCTTTAGACATTTATGATTAACGGCTCATCTCTAGTGTAATATAATTTATTCACACAACTGACGTAAAACAAAGGACACAAAGCATTCTTAACAATGTACCTAACCCTAACTAATAAAGAAAAGGAATAAATTATATTACACTGGAGATGAACCTAATTAACGTACCTGCTACGCCTTTAGCTCCATAAAAACCATTGACAGTGGGATGTGCCGTCAGTATTTGACAATGAGCGCTGGACTTTAACATGATATTAATATATTTTCGTGTCAAGTTGAAATATCCTGAAGCCAGGAACAGTCTACTGTACTGAGAAGCACTGCTTAATAGTTGGGCCGTCACGAATTCATCCTGACGAACACCAAATGGAAACATTTGTACTAAGGGTACCACCCATGTGTCAAAATGTTGCTTGGACCTATCAGATGTGTCACTGAATACATTTTCCTCTTTTTGTTGTTCTAGATATTCAGAAACTCTCTTTCCAGCTTCTGCTCTAAACTTCTTACCGCCATCATAACCTTCTGTGGGATGCACCGGAAAGTTTTCAGCCATTTTTGTGGTGTTGTCAGGTTGTAAATGAAGGGAGAAGCCACAAACAGCTGAGACCAGACCATGCAAGTAGTCTGCTAAGTGAGGACAGTTCTTGATTTCAATGTAGCGGTCTTGTCGGTTGGTAAAATAATCAGCACTCAAGTTTGCCCTACAAATTAAAACAAAATACATAATTTTTATCACCACAAAAGTAACCATTTGATATTCTGTGGGTGCATCATTGGAAAAGTGAGTGAAATTTTAAATACAGTGCATTCAAAGACTACTTTATTAGGGGACAAGCATTTCCATACATGTAGTTTTTTTGACAAGTCTCACTAAGCATCTCACAAAATTTGATTGATTTTCAGTGCAACCTCTGACTAGCAAAGAGATTGTTGGAGCATTTTCTCTTAATTAATATAACCATCAACTCACCAGAAGAAAACAAGGCATTATAGTAAAATTATTAAGGGAGCGAGTAATGCAATACTCAGGCCAAAGTTTACACTAACAACGCACTGTTAACAAATATCTGAATCTAAATCCAGATCAAAAACAGTGTTTTTGCAAAGTGCCGCAATGGCAAACAAATCTAGTCAAAGACAAACACACTTGCTAAAGATGGCTGGTCAATACCACAGGACAACCAAACTCAGGATGTATTTTCCTAACATCAAATGTGATAAAATTGATACAGACCGTGCTTGTGCAGTACTATATTAAACATGCAATACTATTATAGCTGGGGAAAGTTGCTGTTTTACACCACTGAATTCAAACCCTGGTCAGGCTGTAAGGGGGAGCTTTACTAAAGCCAACAGAACCAATGGATTACTCCATCTGTTTCATTTATTAAATTCTGCTGAAGCTACATAAGAACTGAAACAATATAAAGTACACATTTTGTAGGCTACTAACTCACAGCTGGGCTAACTGATACAAATCAAGTCAATAAATTCTAAGAAACCATTGCCTCTATTCTCCATTGAAAACTCCCACAAACCAGTACGAAATAATGCCTACAAATGGATGTCAAAATCAGAGAACGATAACATAACTCAAGAGAAAATCCTAGTCTCCTGAAACTAGAGACTGATGCCACGTCAGAAACGTGTTGCAAGCAGACATGGCTGTGACAACAGTTCATTGTTTATCTGTTACTACACATGCAATGCAGTGTTCCATCGCTTATAAAACAATGGTGGGTAGTTGGAAATGTAATGTACTGAAGAGTATGTTATGGAAAACATTGTTATTCATCATGGTACCTTCCATGATAAATATGGGTTATTGACCAAGCATGAGGTCAAGATGGCTGGATATTGGCTAAGTTCTTTTTTTGCGTTTTTATGGACCAAGACGAAGTCGAGGTCCATAAACACGCAAAAAAAGAACGAGGCCAATATCCAGCCATCTTGACCGAACAAGCTTGGTCAAAAAAGGATTTATTATATGGGATAAAACACCAAAAAATGATCCGTGTACGTGCGTGTTTATTTTCAAGGACTGAAAAGGAAGCCAGATACATGCAAAAATCAAGTTTTCTCATTTTCCAGCTCCATCGATACACAAACCACAGGAAATCTTTAACTGTCATGGAAAAGATTTTTCAGGGAAAAACTAAGAAAGAAAATTTTGGTAAACCGGCTTTCGCCTCGGATGAATTTTCCTTGCGGGACAAAGCCCATATCCCGAGCGGGCAAGATAGCTCCATATTGCCCGCTCAGGTAGCCAATCACAGCGCAAGATTCGGTTCATCTT
Source organism: Ricordea florida (assembly GCA_949710005.1). Taxonomy (NCBI): domain Eukaryota; kingdom Metazoa; phylum Cnidaria; class Anthozoa; order Corallimorpharia; family Ricordeidae; genus Ricordea; species Ricordea florida. The sequence goes on from OX453275.1 coordinate 11,680,485, forward strand.
GCCCGCTCATGGAGCTAGTCATATAATAATATAAATTATATTAGTTCTATGGTCTCGTACAGAAGAGTATGTTTGACAAAAGGGCTAACCCTGTAATTCAAGTTGAATTCAACTGAAGTTACATACTTGCACACTTACCCACTCATGATAACAGAGTCATCTGTTAATACTACATGTGCAATACAGTGTTCCATCGTTTATAAAACACTGGAAGGTAGTTGGAAATATAATGTACAGAAGAGTATGTTATGGAAACAGGAAAACATTGTTATTCATTGTGGTAACTTCAGTGATAATATATATTAGTTCTTTGGTCTCATACAGAAGGGTATGTTTGACAAAAGGGCTAACCCTGTAATTCAAGTTGAATTCAACTGAAGTTACATACTTGCACACTTACCCACTCATGATAACAGAGTCATCTGTTAATACTACATGTGCAATACAGTGTTCCATCGTTTATCAAACACTGGAAGGTAGTTGGAAATATAATGTACAGAAGAGTATGTTATGGAAACAGGAAAACATTGTTATTCATTGTGGTAACTTCAGTGATAATATATATTAGTTCTTTGGTCTCATACAGAAGGGTATGTTTGACAAAAGGGCTAACCCTGTAATTCAAGTTGAATTCAACTGAAGTTACATACTTGCACACTTACCCAGTCATGATAACAGAGTCATCTGTTAATACTACATGTGCAATACAGTGTTCCATCATTTATAAAACACTGGAAGGTAGTTGGAAATATAATGTACAGAAGAGTATGTTATGGAAACAGGAAAACATTGTTATTCATTGTGGTAACTTCAGTGATAATATATATTAGTTCTTTGGTCTCATACATAATGTTATTTACCGGGCGGGAGGTCCGTATGGGAAAAAACTGTGCCCGAGGTCTTGAGTACGGCCTGAGGCCAAAGGCCGAGGGCCGTACTCAAGACCAAGGGCACAGTTTTTTCCCATACGGACCGACCTAGACTGGTAAATAACTTATTTATTTTTTCTGTTTGTTAGCTTTTTTTTTTCAATTTGCCGCGAATAGCGCGGATAAAAATCCGGACCGTGGTCCGTATCGTAAAAAGCTGGACCGGTTACGAGCGCGCGATTAGCCAATCAGATTCGAGGATTTGGGATTCCGGCCCGCTGAGATGCTTCAGAAAAAAATAAAGAAGGGTATGTTTGACAAAAGGGCTAACCCTGTAATTCAAGTAGAATTCAACTGAAGTTACATACTTGCACACTTACCCAGTCATGATAACAGAGTCATCTGTGAGATACACTTTCAGATGGGTAAGAGCCACTGTTTCATTAAACCTCTGAGGTAAGACCAGCTTCAGAAGTCCTCTCAGACTGGGTGTGTGATAAAGGGACACTTTCACAGAATTAGAAAACTTCTGGACAAGAGGAAGCAGCATTGTTCTGGAGTTGGGTTTGCCCCTGGAACCTCTGGTGTGCTCCAAAAGGATTTCGACATCCAGCGGCTGAGCTGACAGAGTGGATTTCTCCATAGCTTCATAAATACATTCAACCTACAGGTAAAGAATCACAGCAACAATGGGATTCAGCGTTTGAATATGCACCCCTACTGTATCAAGGTTTCAGAGTCCTTGTTCTATTTAGCTGGGATCAGAAGAAGATTCTAGCAAAGTGCTGCTGATGTTTTCATCAAAAGAATCACTACATCTTTATTTTGATCACTACTGATTGGGAAACAAATATTGAGGTAACAACAAACTCAATCCCTCTGTTGTACAGTGGTTTTGAATTGACAGCGATCCTTTTCTTGAAACATCAAGAATCAATAATTATGTCGGTCAAGTTACATGTACATGTGCTGCCATGTTAACCACAGCTTGAGCTGAACAAAAAAGTTCAACCTTTGTGGTTGCCCTCATGCCTTTGTTTCTGGTATAAATGTTGTGGTTCAAGTTTTCCTTCAGTTGGTTTGCATTTTATTTTCCTTTGTTTTTTGGTATGGTAATGTATGATAATGAGTTTGAAACAAAGAAAAATAAATTTAAACTAAGGATATAAATTAATTGAACCACAATATATATAAATGTACTAATTGCTGATTCTGGCACCAGTAAGAGTTGGTCAGCTCTTCATACCACATTTGTCTCAAAATGTAAAGAAAGCAAACTGGACAAAAGGTGTTCCAGGAGGATAGCTATGATTACCATACCAGTTGCTGTTCTTTAACACCTGTACCCAGGTACAAAGAAGCCAGCACAATCCTTCTCTTTGCCTTCTTGACATTGTCCTAAAACACAGGAAGCAATTCCATTTTACAGCTTTATACAACATAAGTTACATGGTAGTCAACAAGGTTTTCCACAGCAGGAGAAGATAAGAGAGTAGAATTGGCACAGCAGACAATGTTAGTACTTTGTTACTGAACTTCAGCTGGTGCAAACATGAAATTAGCCACCAATATCATCAGTGGCTGGCCCTTTTTGACAGCCCTGAAGTTGCTAGTTTTTTTTTCTCGTTATAGGAATACAGGTGGAGGCGCAGTAGTGTAGTGGTTAGCGTGTTGGACTTCCGAGCTGAAGGTTTGGAGTTCAAGCCCTGGTGCTGGCACTGTGCTGTTTCTTTAGACAAGAAACTTTACTCCACACTGTCTCTCTCCATCCAGGTGTGTAAATGGGTACCAGCGATATACATGTAATGCTGGGGGGTGACCCTGCGATGGACTAGCATCCATTCAGGGGGGAGTAACAATACTTTCAGGTGCTTAATACTACAGAAACCGGGATAAGCTGCAGCCGTTTGGGCCTTAATGACCTCCATGGCATGATACTCTCTTCCGCTAACTAAGCTTTGTATCTTTTCCATTTCCCCCACCCCACGTTTCTCCATTTCCTTACTGTTTTTCTCAAGCATCTTCAATCATGAAAGGATGAGGACCGGGGTTGAGTAGTTTGACCCCCATTTGGAGTGGTTATCCATCTCTTGGTTTGTGGTATCAATAACAGGTTAAGGGGGTCCCTTGATCACCCTTCCATTCTACCCACAGCAACTGTTAAGGAATGATTTCCACACAGGTCCCTACTTCATTATGCATGCTGAAGCTGTCTTGTCTGGTGCAATGCACGTGCAAATATTTCTTGTGTTCGAAGAACAAAATACTATAGTTACAGAATGCATAATAAAGTAGGGACCTGTGCGGAAATCTTACTACTGTTAACCCCAGCCCCAGAAGGTATTGTAAGTGCACCTGTTAATTTTCATAGGGTAGATTGCAGAGCTAAATTTCAGAATACCCCGCCACTTAAATAACATACTGATGAATAACAATAGAGTCTATTGTAATAGGCCTCGTTCGTCAAAAGACACCGACACATGTAAATGAAGTGTAAATGAAGTTGCTCCCAAGAGTTTTGTCACATTTGACGAGGCAAGAAGTTGTGGGTATTCGGCGGTTGCCACCTACACTTACAGACGGTTTGCAACCCCCTCAACCTAAAACTTCAGAGTACTTATAACAGCGTATCAATATGTACAATATAACCAAGATTTTAAATAATGCAAACAGGGCAAAACGAGTCACATGCACCTTCAATGTCTCGAAAAATTCTCTTGGTTCACGCAACACTACTATGTCGTTACCATCTACTGCAAATACCGGCGCATGTTCTCCCATCCACTGCACAACTTGTCTGGGGTTATGAAGACCACTTGGGCAACTTGAGTAACTCCTCCATAACGTTAAGGGTTTTGACTTGTTCCAAAGGCAATACTTACAAGATCTAGATAAGAAAACTGGACTGAAGTCAAGAACAGTTTGCATCACTTTTGATGCTACTCACTTAGTAGCCACCCTTTAAATTGTAACCAAGCCTTCATGCTGTTGCCAAGCGAAATTTGACAACAACAGGTTGCCGCCATCTTTAATTTTGCTTCAAGAGTGGATTGCCAAAGATTAAACTCTCCATTCGAGTGGAAGTGAGTTTGCACATTTTAATTTCTTTTTGATTATACCTATTCTCTTCTATTTTGAAACGAAGATGTTCTTTACTGTGGTAAATCATGCAACGGCAATGTGCTGTCCTTCTGTAAGTTATGGTGTTGGATAAATGCTCAGGAGTAACTGTGTTCTTGTAGCGGCAGCGTTGGAAGAACGAGTTCGACAACTATAGTCGCTATTCACATGCAATTAAGTGGCAGGATATTCTGCAGTTTAGGGATCTACTCAGTTTCAAGCAAACTTCGGAAAATCAAGTCTTTTATTTCTTATGAAAAACGAATTACTCTTTTTCAGATCATTTTGACATAAAACCATACAATATGGAGATTGTGTATGTCTACACGAAGAAGAGAAGTGAATTTGGACGGCAGTGTAATTTCTCGGATCGCCAAGCAGAGCTTCATGTGGACATAGCTCCTGACGAAAAACTTCTCCAGGATTATATAGAGAAAAACCCGTGCGACACTGGAATTCAGTGTGTGCAAGAAATGTCTGAACATGAGGTGGCTATATACGTTGTTATTAGTTGGTATTACATTAGTAATAAAATTATGGCTCTATATCCCAGCTTCTAACTTCATGGTTATGGACCTTGTTAAATTCGAGTTATGAATTTTGGTCAACCAGTAAATAAGTGTTAACATGACTATATGGGATGTTCAACTGTGTTGCAACTTATATACAAATCAGAGACAGTTAGGATTTTTCAATGGGGGGGAGGGGGTGTTGCAAGGTCACCTTCATAATTTTAGTTACAGGTGTATGAACAAGAACATGACCCACTGCAGATGTTTGGTCCTGCAAATGAAGTATGAAACCATCTAGCGCTGGAAAAGATTCATTGCATGTTGATTCTTCAGATTTGTGTGTTTTTGTTCCCTGAATTCTTGGGACTTAAAACAATTATTTCACAAAGGGGGTGTCACAGGCACCCCAGGACCCACCAAGTTACACCCCTGTAAATATCACAAAATTATTGTACTGAACCAAGTACATACAGTGTACTTAGGTAGATAATAGAAATGTACTATAGATCCATTTTAGATATGTTTAAAACAATCGATATCACAGGACTTTGTGGATTATAGGACAACTGAATTTAAGCAATTTAATAAGATAAGTCAAGTCACAAAATAAATAAATAGGATGCCGTTATCAAAAACGAGCAGTGTTTGAGTGTCAAAAATACAGTGCGAGAGACGATTTTAGAGTGGACTTGCAAGTTAATAAGCTCATAACTTGTTAACAATTTAGCACTGTGTCACTCCTCAGGCAGGCAAGAATCTGTGAGTTGATTCATCTTCTTTTAATTTAGGTGAACACAGAACGGTTTGAAACAGAGAGTCGAGGGATAAACCACGTGGAAGGGGGGTGGCCAAAAGACGTAAATCCAGCTGAAGTAGAACAGACAATCAGGTACAGAAAAAAAGTGGAAAAGGATGAGATATACATGAACACTATACAACAACTTGGAAATGTAAGTTCTTTGTTAATTCATATATTTCTCTGGAAAATAATTGTCATAATTCACATATTATTATAATACCGGTAAGAGTTTAGAAGACAAAGATTTTGTAAGTTGTGGGTATACGTATATTATACGAGTATAATATTGAAATGTTGCTGTGAGGACACAGGTTAATACATACATTCAATTATAATATTATTTTTGTTTCTAATCATTTACCCATTTGCTTCATCGTACTGTTTTGAAGCTGTATAACTTGACTAAATTTCCTGAAACAGTTTTCCTCAAGACAATGATGTATATGTTATAGTTCAATTTTTTCCTTGGTTCAAATTTTATTTTCCTTTGTTTTCTGGTATGGTAATGTATGATAATGAGTTTGAAACAAAGGAAAATAAAATTTGAACCAAGGAAAAAATTGAACTACTACATATATTTAACAACTATTCACCGAAGTGGAGGTGGCTAGTGGTGGATATTTACCGAGCTGCAAAGCATGCGCACGAGCAGCAAGGTAAATATCCTGACTGCTAGTCATCGACACTGAGCAAGCAAGTAGAAACTAAAAATGATTTAATTGGTTCAGGTGATGGAGCATTGCATCAAGCAAAACAATGCAATTGACATTTATGAAGAGTATTACTCTGAAGTTGAAGTTGACACATCTGGAGACCCACCCTCTGCAAAAACAATCAATGTGTTTAGGTAAGGTCTCTTTAGTTTGTAATAATAATAATAATAATAATAATAATAATAATAAATTGCATTTGCATTTTCATGATGCTGTACTTTTCCTTGTAATGGCTTTCAATAAACCATATTGCATTTTATTATATCTCTCAGTTAGTACGCGCGCTGTGATTGGTCAATTTAGCGGGCCGTACTTCACTGTACGGCCCGCTAAAGTTTGTTTTGGTTGCCAAAATGACTCCAGAGATATAATAAATATCTTATTAACCTCGTTTTCTCGGTCCGTACTGTAAAATACGGATCCTCGTTTTTTCCCGTCGATTTATGGCCCGCGCGCTTCGCGCTTGGGCCATAAATCGACAGGAAAAAACTCGGTCCGTATTTTACAGTACGGACCTCGAACTCGATTAATAAGAGGTATTCACATTACTTTTTTGCAAACTCTGTTTCTGCTGAACCGTTTTTGTTTTTATTTTCAGGGATCCCTATGATATGAAACGTACAGCTACCAGTCTGTCATGGTACCCTGACAGCACAAGAAAGCTTGCTGTGGCTTACTCCATCTTAGAGTTCCAGAAATCAACTGGAGATACACCCATGGACTCTTTCATCTGGGATATTGGTACATGTACTTCAAATTGTTGAACTCTTACATTCAATTTTTTTTTTCAGCCATTGGCACCGGTAATTCATACACAATTAGTTACTGAAAAAGATAATGCTAGCATGGTTATTTTTCTTAAGCCATTTAGCTAACAGGAACTAAACATGTCTAGTTAAACCTTAGGTTTTAAAACATTAAAATTGGTAATGCAACACTGGAACAAAGCCTTTTCGTGGGATTCAAACAAACTGTAACATGTTCTTTCTGTTTGTTCTAAATTTGAATTTGACAACGTCAGTAAACAGCTTTTATTAAGGAGACAAATTTAAACTGTGTTATATGGCAATTAAACATCTTTAAGCTTTGGTGTGAATGGGGTATGAGTGACATTCATTTACTCTGTTTTTGTATCATACTTTTTTTAATTTTATCATTTACAGCAGATACAGTATAAAGATGGAACTGCTGTCGATAATAGGAATTGTTATCATAGTTTAGGTGCTTACATTACTTGAATCAATTATAGATTAAGTTAAAAGAACTTTTTACCTGTCATTTTACCTGTTGCTTCAGTCAGTGATATAAATAGTTCAATGAAATAACTTCAAGCAAAAGATAACTAGCATTTTATTATTGTATCTTATAAAAAAAAAATTCTGGTCACCAAGCTATATACTTAAGCTTTTAAGAATTTAGTGCCTATTAAATGCAGTTTAAAATACCGCCTTCATAAAATATGCCTACCAAAAAATGTTCTAAAATAAAAGATTGTCTTTTATTTTTTTCTCAAGCATCTTAGAGGGCCGGAATCCTAAATCCTTCGATTTGTTTGGCTAATCATGTGTACATGATCAGTCCAGCTTTTCACAATACAGCCCACTGGCTGGATTTTTTCCTTCCTGTAACAATTTCCTATCTCTTTTCTTACTTTAAAAAAGAGATATTAAAAAAAAAAATAAGTTATTTACCAGGCTAGGTCGGTCCGTATAGGAAAAAACTGTGCCCCTGGTCTTGAGTACGACCCTCAGCCTTTGGCCTCGGGCCGTACTCAAGGGCAAGGGCACAGTTTCAGCCGAAGGCCGTACTTGAGACCAAGGGCACAGTTTTTTTCCTGTTTTTTTTAATGTTATTGTTGTTTCCTTTCGACAGAAAATCCCAATAAACCAGAACTAGCCTTAAAACCTGTATCACATATGGTCTGCTTGGAATATAACCCAAAAGATCCACACATTCTTTTGGGAGGATGCTACAATGGACAGCTAGGTAAGACATTGTAATGTGTAAATAAAAAGGTACGTCACAAGTGACATAGGGAACCCACACAGCAGAGAGCCTTAATTCATATACATATCTTGTTTCTTTAACACAAAGCACTTGCAAAGTAAAATTGTTGTCACTTCCCTTGAATGGGGTGCTAGTCCGTCACAAGGCTACCACTGGCCTAGAAATAGAATGCTTGTCCTGTTGATAATTATTATACTCCTGCATACAGTGTGCTAGGTTACAGTACTGTAGATTTTGTGTCTAAGAAAATACTCAGTTCCATTGTTGAACAGTTTGTACAATAGTAGTAGCTGTTGCAGTGGTACTTAAGTCTCACTTGTTGTTGCTTTCTTTGTGTTTATTAGGCTTTTGGGATACAAGAAAAGGCTCTCATGCAGTGGAAATGACAGCTATTGAATGCAGCCACAGGGACCCCATTTACAAGACAATATTTCTTCAATCCAAGACAGGTTAGACAAATGTACCAATGGTAGCTGCAATAGTGCAACATGTAAAAAATGTGTAAAGTTTGTTCAGAGCTTTTATTCATCATCGTATTCATCATCATATTGATGTGTCGCCTGGTGTTCTTGTCGCAATGCTCAAAGTTCCCTACTTTATTTTACTTTATTTATTACTTGACCTACAACTGTACAGCTTCATTTCTGGAGCAATCAGCTTATGTCTCAAGGCTTAAGTGCCTGGATGATAAATCCAACTGGATAAAAAAAGGTTCTTTAGCAGGGCCTCCATGAGATGGTACAGTTTCACATAATTCATTAAAAATTACATAATCCATAAGAATCACACAATTTTAACAAAATAAACCAGAAACTGTCGTTTTGTTCTGTAAAATAAAAAAAATTTAAACTTTGTGTCAAGACAAGTTTCTTTCAAAAAAGCCTAGGGAACCCAGGCTCCTTAACATTGGAGACCGGTCATTATTTGGGTGGGGGGGAGTGGGGGGAGGGGGGGTGCTGGTACAAAAAGGGGGTGGGTCACCAATTTTTATGCATGGCCAGAAGGGGAAGCTACATGTACATAAATTTGTTTGAATATATTAAGCCAGCAAAAATTCTCTTTTGATTTTTACTTCTTTCATTCAGCGGGAGGAAGGGGGGATCAAGAATAACCGAATATGGGATATTCACCCCACCCACCCTATAAATAAAGAGTGGTTCCTTAGTTTCATTAAAGTTCCAGGCATTATTTTCTTTTATGCATTTCCAGGGCATGACACTAGTTTTTTTTTTGTTACTTAAGGTTGGCTAATACAAGCAATAATTTCTTTCAACTTGTTACGCAACGTTGTTGCATCGCAAGTTGAAAGGCGTTGTTGCCTGTATTACCACCTATGTGAGCAACTTGTCACGAAACAAATCCAGTGTTGCAGGTTTCCCCAACATGTTGCGTAAAGTAGACTTGAGTTCTACTTTTCTGCAACACATTTTAATTTAATTAAATTGCCTGTAGGACTGCAGAAAAATAGAGTTCTCCGTCTAAAACTGATAAAACAAACTTTAAAAAATCACATAATTTGCTTGATTTATCACATACCGTAATTGCTCATTCTCATAGTGTAGTACATGTAGGCTTCAAAATTGTCGCATAATTTCTCATTTTTTATTGCACGCAATCAAAGGGCTTGTTTAATATCCATTAAGAACTAAGAAAAAATAAGTTTGTAAAATATAAAGCAGCTCTATCTCAGAGGAAAAGATTTAAACTAAGCAGAACATTCCATCAATCAATACAGGAAGTGGGAAATACATGCAAAATTGGCATATTACAGTGTACATGTTGCAATTTTGTCATTTGCCTTCCTCAGGCTAGAAGGATTTACTTGACCTGTTTGATGTTAAATTATGTACTAATTCAGGGCCTCTGTTTTTAAGGTACTGAATGTTTTTCTACAAGCACTGATGGCCAAGTTCTTTGGTGGGACATTCGCAAGCTAGGAGAGCCAACAGAATCCCTTCTGCTGTGTCCAAATGCCAAGAAGGATCCACGGCCACAGGGAGGGGTGTCCCTGGAGTATGAACCAACTATGCCAACAAAGTTCATGGTTGGCACTGAACAAGGATCAGTTCTTTCCTGTAACAGGAAAGCAAAGACTCCAGCTGAGAAGATTGTCTGCTCCTTTTCACAGCATTACGGACCAGTTTATGCTGTACAGGTAATTTTACTTTTTCAAAATATTTAATCAGAAGTACTGTTAGGAATGAAAGGTTGTAAGTTGTCATATGCTGCATTCACTGCAACAACTAAACTTGTTTAATTAAACTAAGTTTTGAAATTTTCACAACAGCCTCTCAAATGATTTAAGTCTAATCTTTCTACACATGGTGAGAAAGATAGTCTAACAGTGATTTATAAGAAATAACTTTCAAGTCAGTAGAGAATTTACATGGAACTGTTTTACACAAAGTGATTCCAAACCATGTTTAAACTTAACAGCTTTTTAACATGTTTAAACTCCAGTGTAAATGCAGCAATAGGCACCTTGTACGTCACTCTGTATTTGACACCTCTGACATGTCAAATAGAAGAGAAAAAAGAATTTTCAAGATAAACTGTGTTATGAAATCCCAACTTAATTCAGCATTCACTGTTTGTGGTTGAAACAGTTTAAGAGGAACTTAGGCATGATTTGTCAGACAAAGCCCTCTTGCACAACAATGAATATTACCCTGTGCTATTGATCTTGAAAGCACTTGATTGAATGGTGATGATTATGATGGTGCTACATATAGTAATGATAATGATGGAATAAGACATTAGTATTCCTAACAGAAAATACATGTAACTAAATATGTGTGAAGTATCAAAAATGCTGCCCTATGAATTCTTAGCTTGGGTGACTTTAAAAATCCATCCAGCAAAACCCAGCTCCATGGCTGCATATTTGTAATTAGTTGCTAGGATCTTATATGTTGTTAACCTTTTAAAAATTTCACCTTATGCTACAACAGAGTAGTTAAAAAGACAGACGTAACGTTTAGTTTAAGTTGTGTTATTTAAATTACTTTTAAGAGAGCTTAGAAGTGGCCATTCTTGAAGCTTTATAATATGCTTTTAAGTTGATTCACTATATTGTGCTCATCATTCATTTTGCAGAGAAATCCATTCTTTCCAAAGAACTTCCTAACCATAGGGGACTGGACAGCAAGAGTAGGTGGCAATCTCCATGTACCCTTTTTTTTTATATTTCAACCTGCTCTCAGTGATGGTATTTCAATTAAATCACTGCCAACTGATTGACTAACATGATCACAAGGAAATGCTTCTTTGCACAAGGAAATGAAAGGGTTACATCATGTTACTTTATTTTCCACAATACCTTTTTTTTTTCTATAATTTGTTACCTCCTTTTTAGACCTACATACAACAGTACAGTACTAACACTACGTAAAATTCTTACAATAGTAATGGTACACATCACAGACACAATGTTAGATCATCATGTTACTTGGTCTACATCAGCCTTATTTCTACATCATAATACTAACCTTAATTTACTGGTGTTTTGCTTTTTGGTAGATATGGTCAGAAGATCTCCGGGAGTCTTCAATTATGTGGACAAAGTAAGTTACATGTATTCAGTTCCAAAGCAAAATTCATGAGTGTCTATTTGAACCCATTCATTCCACTGTGTTTCAAAGGTGCTCCCAAGCAGGTGTGGTGGTTTTCCTTGTGCAATTTCTTACCTTTTGACTTTTCATCATGTATCAACTTTACAGCTACAAAAATGTCAATCACTGGGTAAAGAACTGAGCTTCAAGCATGATGTGTTTCTAGGACTGTTTCACTATTACAAACACCAAGTCTTAAAAAAAAGCCAGTGGTCAGTTGTCTGAGTGCTTGAATATAGTTACCAATAAATTTTTCTTTAAATTTCAAGGGTCTGAGGAGGAAATATTGCAAGTAGGCCATGGCTCAACTGTTGCCTGTGGTGGGCTGTTGTTAGGATACTGTATATAAAAAGCAAGAAAGATCTCCTGCATTTTCTTTTTTTGTTTTGTTTGTTTTTTTTTTATTCTTTGTTGTTGTGGTTTTGTTTTGTTTTGCTTTGTTTAATTTGGTCCACTTTGAAAACTCTGGACTTTACTACAGGGCTTCGTTTTACCTTGAACATTCTGATCTGGATTTACTTTTGAATGAGATTACTTACCTTCTTGTTTAAAACTGAAACGTGTATGCATGTTTGTTCTTTTCCAGGCAGCACATGTCATACATGACAGATGGATGTTGGAGCCCTGTTCGTCCAGCAGTGTTCTTCACCACCAAGATGGATGGTACTTTAGATGTGTGGGACTACCTCTTCAAACAGAATGATCCCACACTCAGTATTCAGGTAAATGAATTGTTTTAAATTCCAAACTGTTATGTTAGGATCATTCTGGTGAATAGAGAAAGTAAGATTGACTTTGTGAGGTAAATGTTAGTAATGGAGCTGTTGTTGTTGTTGTTGTTATTGTTGTTGTTATTGTTGTTGTTATTGTTGTTGTTATTGTTGGTGCTGTTGTTGTTATTGTTGTTGTTGTTATTGTTGTTGTTATTGTTGTTGTTGTTATTGTTGTTGTTGTTATTGTTGTTGTTATTGTTGTTGTTGTTATTGGTGTTGTTATTGTTGTTATTGTTATTGGTGTTGTTGTTATTGTTATTGTTGTTGTTGTTATTATTATTGTTGTTGTTATTATTGTTGTTGTTATTATTATTGTTGTTGTTATTGTTGTTGTTATTGTTATTGCTGTTGTTGTTATTGTTGTTGTTGGTGTTGTTATTGTTGTTGTTGGTGTTGTTATTGTTGTTGTTGTTGTTATCATTGTTATTGTTGTTGTTATTGTTATTGTTGTTGTTATTGTTATTATTGTTGTTGTTATTGTTGTTGTTATTGTTCTTATTGTTGTTGTTATTGTTGTTGTTGTGTAAGTAAAAGGAGGCAGCAAGAGATAACTGACTTTTTTTGTAACAAATCATGATCACTCCGTTGCTTTCTGTTATTTTATTTCTATTCTGTTCACTGTAGAAGACACAGATTACTTTTTACGGTGTCTGTTAACTTTAAATTTGGTATGAACATGGGTGACCACAGTTATCTTCTGTGATGCACATATGCTCATTATAACTGAATTACTGAACAGACATTGACAAAAAAGAATTCATCTTCATTGTAAGCCTGGTTCCGCGAGCGGACAAGAGGAGGTGAATCCTGTGTTCTGATTTACTACCAGGACGGGTAAGATAGCTGGACCTATCTTGCCCGACCAGGATTTCCCTCCTTCTCCCATAAAACAAAGCAGAGCAAAATGGCCATATGATAAATCCAGTATTTACCAAGCTTGTTCAGTCAAAATGGTCGGATATTGGCCTCGTTCTTTTTAGTGTATTTATTGAGCTCGACTACATCTCAGTCAATAAAAACGCTGAAAAGAACTCGCCAATATGCAGCCATCTTGCCCTCACACTTCCTCAATAACGCATACATATTGACCTCACGCTTGGTCAATAACGCATACATATTGACCTCGCGCTTGCTCAATAACGCATACATATTGACCTCACGCTTGGTCAATAACGCATACATGTTGACCTCACGCTTGCTCAATAACGCATACATATTGACCTCACGCTTGCTCAATAACGCATACATATTGACCTCACGCTTGGTCAGTAACGTATATCTGTTTGTTGAATACCATCTGTTGTGATGTTACTGTTTGTTGACCCACAATCCCTCTTCTTTACCAGGTTTGTGATGAGTCTCTGAACTCCCTGCGTGTCCAGGAACAAGGTCGATTGGTTGCTTGTGGTTCACACTCTGGCACAGTTACACTTTTAGAGCTGTCTGATGGACTTTGCAACATACAGAGAAATGAGAAAGGGTCTGTCACTGCGGTAAGAATTCTTGAATCTCCAGTAGCAATGTTGTCTGATAGGTTTGTTGTAGGTACTTCATCTGGAGACATCCTCTGATACATCCATTTTAAAAGCAAGTCTACCAAAACAACGCAAGTTGAAATACGCTGAGCATAATAACTATGCCAACGCATCTTCTGATTGGACCATTATAGTGAATTTATATACTAACCTGACACAACTGATTGTTTTCAGTAGTTTTCAGTTTGTACCAGTGATTTTTTTTGGCGGTTGCGTCTTAAATTTATCATATCTGTACTAATTATTTTTGACTTTTTAAATTTGTTCAGGTGCCTTTTTTTCTTTCTACGTGTCTTCACCTTTTGTTTCCTCTATTCTTCCCGTTCCCTGCTGCATTCCTATAGCTAAACTTTTTTTGCATGCCACAGAAAATACAGCCAGTCAGAAAGCAGGAAAGCCGTTCTGTATTCGTCAGTACTCCACCGAACCTTCCCGTCGATCAGTGCAATTCATCGGTATCACACCCAACCTTCCCATCGTGCGTTGCGATTCTCGGCAGTTTCTTTCAAGTCTTTTTATTTTCTATGGCATGGGATAAAATAGTTATGCAACGCTTTCTCGTGGTATACCGTGGAATATCCCACTCGTCACTTGTATTTTCTATGGCATGGTATAAAATAGTTATGCAACCCTTTCTCGTGGTATACCGTGGAATATCCCACTCGTCACTTGTATTTTCTATGCCATGGTATAAAATAGTTATGCAACCCTTTCTCGTGGTATACCGTGGAATATCCCCACTCGTCACTTGTATTTTCTATGGCATGGTATAAAATAGTTATGCAACCCTTTCTCGTGGTATACCGTGGAATATCCCACTCGTCACTTGTATTTTCTATGGCATGATATAAAATAGTTATGCAACCCTTTTTCGTGGTATACCGTGGATTATCCCACGGGTCACTCACTCGAACGCGTTATATAACTAGTATGTATCCCATTTCTTTAGATGTTTGAAAGAGAAACAAAGAGGGAGAAGATTTTGGAGACAAGGCATCGTGAAATGAGATTAAAGGAGAGATCAAAGAGTTCACAAGAAAAGTAAGTAACTCCGTAAAAAAATACTGTGGTAACAGGAAGATACTGTCATGCAGTAGTTTCATGCATTGCTGTTTGTTTAACTTGGGTTCTGTAATTGGTTTCGGAGCTCGTAACTTACCTCTGCCAAAAATGTGGATATGACGTCATGAACGGCTCCCGACCGTCCGCTGCGTTGCATTTTGGGGTTCGTTCCTTTGGTATGTCCCGGATCTGGATTTCTGATCCGAGATCACACGGATTATGGCCCGTTTAAGGAACCGATGAATCCGCTATGGACAAGGATTCCTCGGTTCGTTTGGTACGCCATGATCCGTGTGATCTCCGATCACAAGTCCAACTCTGTAATACCAGAGGAACGCATCCTTTGTCAATTCAGTGTTGCATGGCGCTTTTGAGATATCTTAGAATCACAAGAAATTGCGTCGGAGCGAAGTTTCGCTCCGACGAAGGGCTAACGCTCGAAACGTCAGCCCCTCCCTTTTACCTTATGGTGGTATAACTTACTTGAATCAATTCGTTTGATTTACCCAATTTCTTGTGTTTCAATTCCCCACCGACGCAGCACCAGTTTCTTTTGAAACTACCCCCACAATATCTTAAAATCAGATCATGATTTACTCATTATTTTACGCATTGGTTTTTTAAACTCACTTAGTATCTTGCCTGTTCCCCGATTTGCTAAAACGGAATTATCGCTCTTTGATTGTATGAAAGTCCTCCAACGGTTAAATTAATCACTGTATAGTATATTCCGCTCAGCAAAGGAAAACTAAACTGCACTTTAACGTTATGAGAGCTGTATGAAGCATAACAAAATCAGCTGTGGAGTTGACCGCCATAACGTTGTCCTTCAGGGAGGAAGTCCATGAACCAGAGGAGGACGAAGGAGAAGACCTGGTCGCCAAAGCCGAGGCAGAGTTTTTCAAGATTGTTGAAGCCGAGAAGAAAGCGCTAGAGGAAGCTGACAACAAGAGGAATGCAGCATTCACAGAAGTGAAACAGGCCATTAACCAGGAGGGGGTCACTCACGAGGAGTACAAAGGAGGAGACGAACAGGAGAAACACTCTGAAGAAGCGGTAAGTTGGTAGGGATCAATATCAGTTTCTGGGCAACTGTGCACCTACCCCTCCCCTAATCCAACAAGTTATAATGAGTTAAAAAGTTAGCGTTAATGTTGGTTTAGGTGAGGGGTAGGTGCACGGTTGCCCAGAAACTGATATTGGTCCGATGGTTGGACAGCCTGATACCCTTGCTAGAATAGCACTGTACACACTCACCAGCCCAGAACATTTCACAGTTAAAGCCCGGCCAAACGGATCCAACATCATCCAGCATGACGGTGTTGGATGATGTTGCACAGTGTTGAACGAGGCGACGAAACGAGTGCAACATGTTGGTTTTAGCATACCCTTTACTTTATTTTGACGTTGTCATTTTAAGCCACATCCCACAACTCTACCGTTTTTCATCACCTTGACATTCATCATGTGGGAACCCAGAGCTCATCTGCAAGCTGTGCCATGCTGATGAGGCCTAACAAGGCCGAATCAGCTGTCCTTGGCTGCTGGCTTTTGAGCCCTATTTTTCTTTGTTTTCTTTTTTGGTAGCAATAGGGTTTTATCCCTTCTACCACTGTCGCCTCAGTGCGCCTATGTGTGGCTTTAACATACCCTTTACTGCATTTTGACGTTGTCATTTTAAGCCACATCCCACAACTCTACCATTTTTCATCATGTTGGATTCAACACTTGGGCTCGCGAAATACGTCCCGCAGATTTAAAATGGGTCTGTCTTCCAGTGAAGTCTATCTACCTCCGCGTCACACGATCTTCTTGATTTTCCAGTTCTCTTGTCTTCAATAGTTGCTTTGCCCTTTCTTTTTCTATTTGCGCCAGTGTTTTCTTCGTAGAGTGATTAAAAACTTTCCTCATTCCCCATACCGTATCTTTACATCCACGCGGCAACGCAGGAAGGAATCATGAAAAGTGAATCACTGCCATGGATACACACACCCGCAAAGTCAGCTTAGCGGGCATGCGCACGTTCAGCAATGTAGAACACTGTGACCAAACGAATGCAACATTTTTGTTCACACTGGAAGACAAACAAAATGTTGGATAATGTTGAAGACGATGTTTGATGCAACATCGTGCAATATGATGGCCAAACGAGTGCAACATGATGGAATCAACAGTGTTGGATGATGTTGCACCAACAAGTTAGATCCGTTTGGCGGGGCCTTTACTGCTTATTTGTCAACTCCCTTAGCTGCTTGCCCCATCTTGCCTTTCTTTTCAGATCTCCTCTCCCTCCCACTCTTTCCACTTATATACAGGATTCTCAGTTAAGCCATTAGTCCCTGTGTCTATCAGAAATAAACGAGAGAAGCAAGATCGTAATACAGGGTCTCGTCATTATTACTTTTCTCCAGTCATACAGCGACTAATCCCATTGTGGAAATTCCTTTTTTAGGCATCTGAAGAGGAAAGCTCAGTGAAGGTCGACGCATCCGATGAACAATCAAAGTCTTAGGTAGCCGAGCATGGTCAGCAAACAAATCAATTCTGATTTAGAGCACTGTAAATATTATTTGCTCTTAGATTTCCTCCTCCCTGTATTCTGTTTGTTGGAGGGATATCTGGTAATCTAAAGTGACTTATATTCATGCGTACTTTTGTTTCCTCTTGTATCTCGCTTGCGCGTCCGGGAAACTTGGATTGTTTCTGTCTTATGTGTGTACAGCGTGTTTGAATCACAGGAAAATAATTCAGTGTAAAAAATCTTTATTATAGCAAAGTTAGGACCAAAGTTGATAGAAGTGTTATTTGTAAATACGTTCACCATTTTCAAGGCGCTGGTGTTTTGACATTAAAGTTCTTTTATAAGAAGTTAATGGGTCCTTATAATATTGCAAAACGCTGTAGACTCAAGATTGCGGCGTGCAAAAAGGGCGAATTTGTTATATCTCTTCCACGCCACAATTCAAACAGGAAGCCTCTAGCAACACAGAGTCACATTTGTTGGCAAACACAACGAAGACTGCCTTAATGAGGTGCTGTTTATTTTGCCAAGTTTCCGAACAGCACTTTTATCTTATTGAATTTGTATTTTGATAAGTGACAAAAAGGGTAACAAAAATCCAATGTGGCTAACCAATGTGACATAAAAGGCAAATAGTCATGAAAGTAAAATTTCTACATATATATATATATATATATATATATATATATAGTTGTTGCGGGAGAAAAAAAACACACAAACAAACTACGGGTTTATCCCTACAAGCCTGTTTCGTGGTTGCCCACTCATCAGGGGATATCCCCTGATGAGTGGGCAACCACGAAACAGGCTTGTAGGGATAAACCCGTAGTTTGTTTGTGTGTTTTTTTTCTCCCGCAACAACTACTTCGCTCTACGTTCACGTATTGAGCACTGTTTTACGATTAATCAACTTTTACAATTTATATATATATATATATATTTATGTATGTACTGAGATTTAATCCAAAATAAGTCATTTAACAATCAATTACGACGGGAAATCGATTAATACAAACACGACAACGAGTTTCAAACGCTTTTATTTCAAGTAAAGTGAATTGTGCTTCTAATCAAAATTAATTTTTTTTTCCAATAATATAAGGTTAAGCTAAGTTTTCAGTCAAATGACAATACAGACCTTTAGCGTTGGTATTAAAAGCCGTCAAAAATAACAAAGTGCAAAGTTCAAAGCTGTAAAAAAAATTTATTTGAAAAGTTCTCTTGGCTGTATTCGTTTGTAAACAAAAGCATTAACGAACCAGAGTCAGAATCTAAGTTCCTCTTTGGAGAAGACTCCATGGTCAGTTTAGATTATTGGGTCGCCATCTTTGGGAATTGATTCAGGCTGTTGATTGAAATGCTGAATTTGACCTCCATAAATTGCAGCACCAGCGAAAAGGGACATCGCTTGCTGGCAGTGTTGATCGATCTGATGTGCTGAATGAAGTTCAGCCGATTTTTCTGCAGCTTGGGACGAATTCGTTTTCTTTAAGCTTCCTGTTGACAGTTCACTCAAAGAACGAGACAGTTTTAGCTGCTGATGCAAATCTTGAATTGCTCGAGCAAGACTCCATGAGCCGGTTTTTGCTAAGTGATTAAAGCCGGCAGTGAAAGGCTGCAAAGCCTGTACGATTTTTGTCGCTAGTGAAAAATATCGTATGCGGTCTGAGATTGGTCATACGATAAATTTCACTAGTGAAAAGAATCGTACTATCAATCAGATTCCTTGACATTTGAAACGTATGATCCTGCTGCGCGGTTTCCATATGGCGCATTGAAATTACAACCAAGTGATGAGAAGGACATCAGCCATTGGTCAGTTAAAATAGAGTCTTACCTCTTATCATAGCAAGAGAACCGAGTATGGAAGACACGTTCTCTTACCTCATTTTTTCTTGACTCCACTCAGTCCTATTATCATTACTAATTATACACTCAAATTGTTGGAATTTTCTGGAAGACGAAGATGCGCAGTGCCCATCATAAAGACTCCGCAATTTTAGACCAAAAGTATTAAAGTGATCGGGTGAATTTTCCCCACAAGTTTCAAAAATAAGTTGGCAGGTGGCTGTTGCTTATTAGCGTTGCATCTACGAGACAAAAAGTTGTTGCGCCTTTGTTCTCGTAGGATTAACTATGCTCTATTTAAATTTACTTTTTTCCGCAGAGTTGCCCGGAACTACCAAAAAAAAAAAGCTAACGGAAAAAGAATATTGTTTGAAGGGAAATGGTGCACTATAATTGTAGGGTCCCTAATTTGCGAGTGATCGAATGGTTTTATGGGTCGAGAAAAAATTAATGTTTGCTACGAGAATGATTTAAAATTAATGGCTTACAACTAACGTCATTTTCGAAAAGCCACAGTACACCTTGTGGATGGGTGCAGTTTGTTTTTGTTAGTTCCAAATCATTGGATTTTTGTATTGTATGTTACCTGACTGTTGCCTCCTGTTCATTATGGGAACTTTCCGCACAGTTTTTCTTTAACTCACCCACAGGGCAGGATGCAGCTGGATGCTTTGTTTACTTGTCAGAATCGTTCTCAAGTGAATAAGTAATTTTGCAGTAAGAAGAGTGGTTAAGATCAATTGGAGGCAACCAGGTTTCTTCTTCACTCATTTCGTAAGGCTTAAAAAATGGCAGGAATAGTAATTTGCTAGCTAAAAGTGTAAGAGTGGTGCTTCTTCAGTGCTCTCTCGCTCGCTTCCTCTCCATTCTATTCTAAATTGTATATTGTCAGGGTCTGCTTGTTATATTGACACTTCAAATATAGGCCTTCCGAGCAGAAACCATAAAATGAAAACGTATCAAAATAGCCAGAAGTTAACGAATTTGACCTTAGCGGATTTCCATTTGGTCATCTTAAAATTCACAAACTGAGTTTGACTAAAAGTGGGTTCTCATTTCAACTTCAGTTTAAAAGCCCCGCTTTTCACCATCTGTGAAGTTCCAAACTGTAAAACCCAGCACAAAAAGCAACTACCCACGTGTCAAAGCCCTGAAAGAGGTGAGAGATTCCGAGAAAGAGAAAAAGAGCACCATTTTTCAGAGAAGGACTGTCTTTGTGGTCAAAAAAACATACCGCAGTGCAAGACAAGTTGGTTTTAACGTGACCGGCTTAAACATGCCTCGCACCAAAAGAGTGGGTAATTTATGAGTGTTTTCGAGGAAGTTAATGTGCAAGTGGCAAATTACGACGGAAATATATTGCAGGAAGTTGAATTAAAGTGTGAGTTTGCACAAGAAACGCACACAAAAAGACATAAAAAGGTTGTCACCCGCAGTAGTTAATGAAAACAATTGTTCATTTGTTCATATTCCTCAATTTTCTCGTATTTTTTCATCGAAAGCAAACGCGCTCACATCGCGTTCTCTTCGCCATTAGTTTAATGTTACCTTCGTTGAGATAATCGACGAGGCTGTCAACAGCCTAAGAAGTTTATTTTTCAGCCAAACAAGTTCTCTTTTTGTTTAATTTTTGTTACTCTATGGTTTTACCCTAATGGATTTGAATCAGAATGGTTTTCCACCTGCTAAAATGCAGACGTCATGAAGAAGTTCGGATCCACTCTCGTTAATTTGCCACTTGTTAATTATAGCCCTATAATCAGCTCTAACGATATATTTACAGGAGTTCCTGTAAATTTCAGAGCTATGATATTTTCTCATTTTTCTTTATAATAGTTCTTCAACAGAACAATAAATGAATATTATGCCATTACTGATCTTCGCAATACATATAGAGTAATCATAAATCTCCAAGTTCACGACTGGTCTCAGCGTTTGGGTGCTATGACAATAAACTTCCGCAATTATAAACAATAAGCTTATCGGCGGTTTGGTGCGGTTGAAAAGAGTCAAATTTGTCTTCCTCGTTTCCCTTCAAATGTATTTCCCGATCACTCAATCTCCTAACTGAAAGGCGTATTCCTAACGCACGGAAAACGTCTTCAGATCTCATCATTCTAAACAGAGACACGACAACACACCGTAGGATCTGCAAAACCAAAGCGGGAAAACCCGAGTTCTTAAAGTTACACTTAAAACATAATTCCCTTTTCCCTTTTTGGTGTAAAGATTAAAATATTTGTTATTAAACTGTTGCGTGCACACACGCGGCAGGTCACCTCTTTCATAAGACGAAATGCTCAAGGAGTTCGCGCTAAAAAAGAAAACAAAAATGCTAGAGAATCGAGTGGTACATTGTGGTCAATCTCTTCCACCTCATTAAACTATTCTCTTAACCGAGTACTGCTCTCGATAGTGCATCAATGGATGCAGCTAAATAAACACGACGAAGGCGATTTGTTTCACTATTGTACCTATGGCGGCGGCCTTGTGTTTTTCAATTATTTCTTGTTTTTTTCTTTTAACTGTGAAATTTTAACATTCCTCTTTGATCGCGACTTTTTCAAGTTGCACACTGATAGAAAACTTGAAAAATTTAAGTGCTCACTTCACGTTGTTTTGCAGTGGACGGCAAAACCCTACCGGACCGTATTTTGCATATGTAGTTTCATTTCTGCCTTCCATTAAAGGTGCTTGGTGCTTTCCTAATCGATCTTCGCTGAGATCCCCAGAATTTTCTCACGAGCTCAGTATTTGTCATGGAACACACTGCGAGGAGCTGGCTTGGGTTACGTGAATTACAAATTCACTTTTGTTTGTTAGGATTTTCGGTACTAAAATACGAGAAATGCAGAGTCATGTACGACATAGGATCGGTCTAGGCACGTTGTAGAGGGGTTCCTCTTCCTGATACAGACAGCCACATTGAGCTAAGGCGTTGTCTAGTTAGTAGTCTGATCTCTCTAATTCGCCAGCAATACAAAACAGGATTCACTGATGAGTTAGTAAAAACTAGAGTGGATGTAAAGTAATACACGGCCAGCAGTGGAGCGCTCTCTCCCATGGCATGCCACGCTATAAGAACAAAGAGTCGCGGCAAGTAGCACGCTAAAAGCGTTCCAAAAATATAACGTGCAGTTATCACTGTTCGCTTGTATCGCTCCAACGTGATCAGGACGATGTTGCCTCTCTTCAGCTCTCTTGCTTGGCCCGTGTCTTGCACTTGGCCGTGGAATCGTCGAAGTCTACGACAGATTTTAAGATAAGCGAAGAAAGTAATTACCAAGCAAACGGATAATCCAATAAAGGAGATCATGACATAGACGGGTAAATCCCAAAAATAAAAGCCCGCCAGTAGACTGCTTAAGATCCAAAAAGTTATGATGACACCGCTAACGCGTAATACAGTCACCATGCTGCGATACGTGAAACGAAACAGCAGTGCCAACAGTCGATCGATGCTTATCCCCATCATCGTAAGCAAAGAAACGGCCCCCAATAAATCTCCCGTCAAATTGTACGCATACCGAGTGACGCTATAAAGATCTCTATTACTCCTGACCACCGCTAACAAGTAGGCTACAAACAGCGGTTGAGCGACCAGGCCGACAAAAAGGTCTGATAACACGAGACTGAAAAAGAACGCTTTGGACGGCGGTTGTATCGTGGTACTCTTCAGAAGAGCGTCGAAAATAAGCGCGTTCCCCAGAAAAGCGGTGACTGACAACACAGAATTGAGCGTCGCGTACACCAAAAACGGGGCGCTGAGAGTCTCTGACATGTCAAACACCACCGGAGCAAGAACTGTTGCTGACTCGAAAGCCATTGCGTCATTAAGTGGATTGGAATAATGTGTAATGAATCACGCGTTTTAGACTGACTTGAGGTAGTCATACACAATCAATTTGCCTCACGGAAGGCGAAGTGAAGTGAAGTCAACTTTATTTAGGCAGGGTGGCCCAATCAGCACTTGGCTGGTATCAAAAGGGGCCCTGCGTAAATTAAGACTACATTAAATTTCTATATATAAAGATTAATATTACAATTATAAAAAAAGCGGATAAAAAGCGCTTAAAAATATATAAAAACTACTCTCTAAAATAAAGTCTAAGAAGATTTTTAAAAATGGGGAGCGATGTTGCTTCTTTTATTGTAGTGGGTAAATTATTAAAATGAAGCGCACCAGAGTATCTGAAAGTCCTTTTCCCTAGCGTTAACTTGGGTTTCGGCAAGTGCATGTCATTCCTTTTCCTCGTGTTGTATGAATGAACGTTGCAATTTCTAATAAAATAATCCGACAAATATGGAGGAGCTAAATTATTTAAACATTTAAAAACTAAAATGCATTTGTGGGCTTTTCTTTGGGTTTCCAAATCCACCCACCCTAACATTTTAAAAGATCCTTAGGTTGTTGCCCTCCTTTGTATAATGCGTGCTGCTCTATTTTGCAGACGTTGCAAGCTGTTACTGCGCCAAGCAAGGCGATTTGGTTTTAGCGCTGTGGGGGAGGGGGAGAGGGAGGGAAGATCCTTTTTCAGAAAAACTTCCCCTGTGCCTTGAAACAAAACCGTTGTTTCTTCTTAAAAACGAAACATCCCTTAGTTTCAACCCAAAGAAACGTTTTCGTCTTATTTTTGTTTTTTTTCTCGGAATTTTGCATCGGCAAGACACACAAAATCATTTCGTGCCCTCCCGACCCTCTTCTAAAACAATGTCAGCACATTAAGTATATATAATTGAATTCAGTTTTTAGTTTATTCCATTGACAGGAGAAAAATAATATATACATAAAACAACTGTTATGCCACGGGTTGAACCTCATTCAATTCATCTTAATTATCTCCACTCTAGACCTGTGCCAATAGAATTCTCAAATTCTAAATTGTGCAAATTAAGGATACCGGCGGAAATAAATTGCTAGCAAGTAATTTCCATTTTTAAAATTTCAGGTTCAATTACGTTGTCAAGAACCCGTTGACCAAGATGTGCTACTGCGATTAGATAAAACGGTATTAAGACTTTTCTGTTTCCCTGTAAGCTCTAGATAAGAATACACATTTTATGTGCAAAACAGTTCGCCGCCAAAGGAATGATTTCCTACTACAACTCTATGTATACTGCTGGGTAGATCAAACTGTCGTTGTTGACGTACTTTACAACACTAAATATTCTACATCGCCGTTCACATGATTTCCTTTCTCAGTACCTCAAACAAACAGCTGTTCGTTTGAGGGACTGAAAAAGACGAACCTCTTACGCCGAACATGTTCCTTGTTATAGACTTTCGTGGTCCATAAAGAACGCAAAAAATGACTCGCACAATCTGATTCAGCCATCTTGACTGAACAGGCCTGGTGATCATAAATAACCATGGGCCTCTATCTCCCATTTTTTTCACTCGCCATGGCGACTAAACTGGTCGCAACTTGGAGCGCTGGCATGTACAGATCACTGATTCTGGCACCTGTAAGAGTTGGTCAGCTGTTCACATCACATTTGTCTCAAAATATAAAGAAAGCAAACTGGCCAAAAGATGTTCCAGGAAGATAGCTATGATTACCGTACCAGTTGCTGTTCTTTAACACCTGTACCCAGGTACAAAGAAGCCAGCACAATCCTTCTCTTTGCCTTCTTGACATTGTCCTAAAACACAGGAAGCAATTCCATTTTAGAGCCACAGTAGGAGCAGGTAACAGAGTAGACGGCAGAGCAGACAATGTTAGTACTTTGTTACTGAACTTCAGCTGGTGCAAACATGAAATTAGCCACCAATATCATCAGTGGCTGGCCCTTTTTGACAGCCCTGAAGTTGCTAGTTTTTTTTTTCTCATTATAGGAATACAGGTGGAGGCACAGTAGAGTAGTCCATTTTCCAATAAAAACGGATTTATTTTGACAAAAACAAACAAACAACAAAACTTTATTTACTGAATAATATTATTTACAATATTTCCACCTCCCGCAATTAGCCAAGCTATTCGAGGCGGGAGGTGAAGAAGAAAATGAAGAAGAAAAATAAATAAATAAATAAATAGATAGATAAATAAATAAATTTACAAAAAGTAAAGGAAGAAATAGTAATAAGAAAGATAACAAGGAATAACATATCAATAAATAACAATAACAATGAGTTTAGAACTAAATTAAGCTAAAGATTTTAGAAAGTCAACGATTTTATTGATTTCAACATAGTCATCCTCAGCTGAAAGTAAATTGAACATTAAGTCACGAATTGTTTTTCGGTAAACTGTCTTAGGTTTGTCTCGTAATGCCGGTGCAATATTATTCCAGACTAAAGTTCCGAAACGAGAAAAGGAACGCTTTTGAATTTCCAGCTTAGCATCTTTTTGAAAGAAGTTACCTTTAGCTGCAGATCTTGTATTGTATCGGTGGACTTCGTTTGATTTAGTAGTGGTTAGCGTGTCAGACTTCCGGGCTGAAGGTTTGGAGTTCGAGCCCTGGTGCTGGCCCTGGTGCTGTTTCCTTAGACAAGAAACTTTACTCCACACTGTCTCTCTTCACCCAGGTGTATAAATGGGTACCAGCGATATAATGCTGGGGGTGACCCTGGGATGGACTAGCATCCCATCTAGGGGGGAGTAACAATACTCCAAGGTGCTTAATGCTACAGAAACCGGGATAAGCTCCGGCCGTTTGGGCCTTATCGGCTCGTGTGCGCCCTTGCCTTGTTTTGTTTGCTCTATCTCCCATACTCGGCCTTGGAGTCAACCCTTTTTCGAGAGGACTTATTTTTAGAACGGCTCTCAGGGGAAAAGACCCTATCAAAATAGAGCTTTCACAGATTTATCGATTATGTCAAGCAGTGGACATTTTATTCGAAATGGGAAGAACGCTTACATGATATTTCGGGCGAGAGTTCTGATGCGGTTGATGTCTCATCGAGCGAATACAGCATATCCTATGATAGCGAATTTGAAACAGAGAATGTTGCCCGCCGAAGAAGGTCTTCCGACCGTGGTAAAAGGACCAAATTTGCGAAGGAAAATGCCGCCTCGACAACCAAGCGTTAATAAAAATAATGTTGACGGGGCTTCGCGACTCCCGCTGTTCGTTAATGACCTCTGTCTTCAAAGTCAACCTGTTTCAAAGTCAAGCTTAATGTTTGTACGACAGAAATGAGAATGGTAACATCCAGCCGTTCTGGTGCCATAATTATGAATTTCACTACTTGTCTCAAACAGGTTGAGGAACATTGGAGGCAACAATTGATTGTGATAATGAAACATAAATTTGGCTATTTGAAATGAGTTCACTTGAAAAATATCAAGGATACCCAATTTAGCAAACAATAGAGCACATCGAGTACATTCGTACTCGATAATCGGAATTGATGATGGCTATACATTGCAAAACATGGCAATACATGGCCATACCCGGCTATACACGGCTATACATGGCTATAAATGGCTATGCAATGCTTTACATGGTTATATATTGCGCTATATTATTGGTCATGATTATTTTTATACAAATATCATGCACTTGAATAACCTCACTTAAAGTACATACCAGCAAGCGGCGAAACCGCAAGGCGCGAGAAACGCAGGTATGTCTTTTTTCTCCCTCTTCCCAGTCCCTTCTCGTTGTTTCGACTCAGTTGTAAGTTGGCTGGTGAAAAAATCGCTTTAAGAGATACCTGGGTCTGGAAAAAACCTATCTCAAAAGCTTGAATATGGGAGTTGTTCTCTCCCAACCTCGTTCCCAGGGCTTTTCCCTAGAAAGAAAAATGGCGGACGCCATTTTTCTTTCTAGGAAAAAGCCCAGGGAACGAGGTTGGTTCTCTCCTGGTAATGGATCCACATCAACGAATGGGCTGCATTCTATTGTATATTAAGACTTGTGGTTATGGACTTTGGATAGTTACAATAATTTAGTTAATCATAAAAATCACAATTTTCTTGATTATGATTGACTTGAAAAACTCCTATTTTCCACTAATTCACTTGCTAAGTTGTTATCGGATTGTTTGTTATTGGACTGTTTGTTATAGGACAGTTCAATACGCCAGCCACATTTAAAGTTGTACTTTAAATCAACCAATCACAACCTTGGTTTCTCTCACCATAGAAACAGTGTACATACTCCTAAATTCGGGATTTCTTCAATATGGAGAATTTTTTCCCTTGAACAGTGACAATATTTTCTTTCATAACTTGCATTTGGCTGTTCTTCTTATCTCGGGTATTTTAATTTTTATGATTGATTCGTAATAATAGGACTTCGTGTCGTCCAATTCAGTCTGTAATCGTACTCGTGATAAACAAATCGAACTCCCGCTGCGCAGTCGCCCGATTTTGTTATCATTCCGGCGCACCGTGCCGGATTACAGACCGAATTAGACTCCACTCAATCCCATTACCATTACAAATTGTAATGAAAATCCTTCATCAATAAAAACGAAATTGGGCATTAGCTGGTATCTTGTTATCATCCTCTGATTGTAATGAACCATGCTCTTCCTGCTTAGACAATATGTTCAGTTACCTACACTGTAAAATATCATGTTAGCGGAGCTCCACAGCGACTCGAAGAGCCGCAGAGCGGAGCCCCATAACTACCGTGCGAGGATAGAAATTGAGAAAACCATGCGTTTGAGTTTTCATGGTCATCGTGGCTAGCGGCTTGGCTCGCGGGCGCGTGCGCCTAGCGACGACGACGACGACGACGACGACGTTGCCCCAACATGGCGGCCATAGTCATCCGCGATATTTAGAAGGTCTTAAACCGAAACGAGGCTTTGTTTTTCGCGCAATGGCTCTTCCGTTGAGTCGCGAGCTAGATGTTTTTTTTTTTTGACGATTTATTTCAGCTATCGAATCATCTTTAAGTAGTTGCGTACACCAGGCGTATTTAATAACTTTAGTGACAGCATTTTGTGTGAGGAGCTCCGCTTTTCGGCTTGCCGAAATCTATTTAATATTCTCAAGAAGGTTTTAAATAACTTCGGAAAACTGCTTCGTTTGCAGCGACTTGTGCGTTTTCATCTACCGTGGCAAGCGTTTGAAGTTGTCTGTGCTGCGGTTTCAAATTGTTCAGTTCCCTGCTATAGTTTGAATCCACTAAAAATTAAACAACTGAACACTTTTCATTACGGACTCGCTATCAGACTCATCACAAGGAAAACAGATAAAGCGCTTTTACATTGAAGATTGACATCTCCATATGCATAACAGTCCTCTCAATTAATGGGTTCTTCCTGTCAAAAGGTTTTGCACTTGTCCTTTAGATGCATAGGACAACTGAACAAATCAATTCCAGTGGAGTGTGCCGATCAATAACATGTATTCAGTTCGAACTGAAACAATTTAGTCTCAAAAGGTTTTAAATATCCTTGTAATGGTTTAAAAACTCGATTGCCTAAGAAGGGTCTTATTTCTTATTGCGCTTCTTGGTTATCATTTGGGAAATGAGGAAACACGAGAAGCAACATCTCATACTTCCCTGTCATTTTGTTCCTCCTTTTCAGCGCCAGCTTCCGCTTGCAGTTGTTCCTTAGAGCGCCGGTTGGATTTCAGGATTTCTAACAGTTTTAAGACCTCTTTGCTTTGCTGCTCTGTTGGTGGTATCGGCTTTACTGAATACTTGTTACGGTTTCTCTTGACGCAGCAAAACCACAGTTGAAAGTAACATATTGTGCAGAACAATCCGATAATCAAAACCAATACTCCGATGGAGATTTCGAAATACAGGTACAACTCGCTGTTCATAGACATGATACCGTTTCTGCTTTCTATAGACGTCGTCTCTCTAATTTCTGGAATTTGTCTTTCGAACTCAGTGATGTTTTTCGTTGATACTCAAAGAGTCTATTTATTACATAAAGGGGTGATTTATGCGTGATCGAAGCAGACCACAATTTCAAGGGTCTCGACAACTGAATTGAATAGCAGTCAAATGTAGTCTCCGTGTGTTCTTTCTCTGCAACCAATTACCAGGAAGATGTCACCCGTTTGAAAAGAACCTTGTGCCTAGAAATTAACAAAGAAAATCGTGAAAAAAGGCAACTAAAAACGAACAAAGCAAAGCCAAGCTTAAGGGAAATGGCTGAGATCAGTTTTGCGCAGCATTTCGACAACGGAAAACAACATGAAAAGGAGAATTATCATAAAATTCTTTATAATTAAAGTGAAGTGTCAAAAACTAAGTTAAAGCATTCATGCAAGCTAGTCTGGTGGAGAGGTTTCAGACCGGCCCTCTGACCCTTGCAAATGCAGTTTAGCCTAAAAATACGGACATGACAGGGATACAAACCAGGATCACCTCCCAGTGACGGTGCGATGCTTTACCAGCTGAGCTAAACCAGCTGTCGACGCTGGGACATGGCCAAATAATAGGTTCATATATGTCCGTGTTAGGAGCAACATCAACTGTTGAGTCTATATGAAATAAACCATATATGTTCACCGCGGTTGGAAGAAATCAAGGATTTGAATCTCGAAGTATCAACGCAGTATTAATCCTTCGAAGGTCGAGCCGTGTTCCATCAGATATCCAAACACATCACGGTGTCTCAGTGATTTCCCTTGTCCCCAAGTTTCCTCATGTATTATTAATGTTTTTGAGAATTACGTTTCTCACTGCAGGGCAGATATATGAAATATGTCACGTATGCTCAACTGTTGATTTATTCCAGGAATGATAATTCCAGATCGGTGCCCCAAAAATAACTTGGGGGTAGTTAATGTCGCCTAACGCTAAGCGTTCATAAGAGTGATTTGACTGAAAAATGAACATCTGGCGTCTGTGCCTAAGTTGTCTCGCGTCCCGTTTTGTGCAACTGGCTCTTGCGGGATCTTTCGGGTTTGGGTGAACGATAACAAAATTGACCATCAACCGTTAATCGCGTAAAAAAGCTTACAACTAAGCCAAGTCAAAGGCAGTAAAGAATCTTTCTGGACGTTTTTCTGATGGATGAGAGGGAAAACGAATCATTTTCCGGCAGTTCGTTGGTATAAATGTCTACAATGAGATTTAGTTTGAGTTCTAGCCATTGTTACCAGCGCTAGATAGGATTAATTTTGATAAGAAATTTGAATAAAAACAAAAACGCTTTCAGTAACATACTCAAGACAGATACTACTGACCGTCTTAATGTTTCCGACGTACGAAACATGAGTTAATTATCTCAATACAGTCCGCAGGATTGCGGCGGCCCAGAAAGCTGGCTATTAACTATACTACAAAACAGTTTATCCTGTTTAACAGTTTATCTGGCGAGGAGGAGTACCGTTCACGTACAGAGGAGCGAGTCATTACTTCAGAAACCGAGATTGCTAACGAGACGTCGCTGAAAAAAGCGAATGTAAGGTAAAGAGATCACACTCGCTGGAACAGATCTTTTATTGGGATGAGACATTGCAGCATTCACAGTAGTTTCTAAAACGCCAGATCGCTGTATATCATCAAGAAAGCACTGATACTGTACCGGGTTCTCTTACTATGATAAGGGGACAGAATCTATTTTTAGATCCAGAAACTATTTTAACTGACCAATAGCCGATGTCCTTCTCATCACGTGGTTGTAATTTCAATGCGCCATGGGGAAACCGCGCAGCCATGGAACGAGATATAAATAGATTCCGCGCTAAAAATAGATTCTGTTTCCTTATCATATCAGACGGGGTCAGGAGCCCATGGACTCATGACGAGGTTATGTTCTCTTTCCTCATTTTCTCTTCATATCATGGAAGATAAAAAACGAAATATTTATCCAACACTGAATGCCTTTTTACCTCATGGTATGTACGTCATACCATGAGGTATAGTGATGGTTCGATTGGTCACTCCATTCCCGTTAGACAATTAATTTATGCATTAAATCTGCATTAAATTTAAATTAAACAGGTTCTCCCCTGTCTCCCCTACTAGGTTTGGTTTTGTCCACAAAGTCGTGCAATTGTTTTATGCTCACATATGTGGGGGGAGGGGGTGAGACAAGGGGGCAGCACATGTTTACAAAATGGCGTCTGTTGTGTCGAGTCCGACGAAAAGATTGTCAAGGCGGGTTTTCGTTCCTTTCGCTCCATCTTTGATCAAAATACACTTTGGAGGGATGTCGCGAACGAACAGGAAATGTGTTCAAGAATACTCGAGAGGAATTGAAAGAAATGGGTTTTAAAGTCTTAAAAGTGACGATGTCTCCAATTTCGACGACGAGTAATCGATCAGTCGTGGCAAGAGTGCTCAAAACGAACTATTCGGAATGAACGCTTACGGTCTGGGGAAAGGACAGGACTTCATGGAAAAATTACCACGTACCATGAGGTAGCTCGAAGGAGCCTTCTGTGGTTTGTGCTATCCTTACTGATCAGAGGGGTGACACTGACGCGCACTGCTGTGGGGTAGGGTAGGGTATGCTAACCGTCCCGAGACAGGGCCCCGTAGTAGTTTCTCAACCAACAAATGGGTAGTGCTTGCAAAGGAGACTAGCGAACGAATGAAGTTGTTTCAAAACTCCGTAACTGCACCAGTATATATGGGAGTGAAATGAGGGCAGTGAATAGTGACTGCAAAGAGTGGAATCATCTGAGCGGAGAACAAAACAAGAAGATAAAATTTAAAAAAATCGAAGGATAAAATCGAAGGTATGAAGCTTGTTGTTTTCTTCTTAATTATAGAATACAAGTATTTGTTTAACACGAGCTGTATAGAAAATTCGGCGCCACACACCTCATCTTTTATTGACTCGAAAACAAAATTAGCGCTCCTCGATTCTCAAGCACTAATTAGCGAGTTACGATGGGGTCAATGCAATGACACTTTTCAAGTTTACCTTACAAGTTTTATGGAATTGACCCTCGTGGTTCAACACTCTTACGGGAGTGAAAGGTTTAAACAGGACTACAAACTAATCATTGCAGCGTGCACTGTTGAAAGGTGCTGCATCCACCTTTGAAGCTGAACAATTTATTGCACTTCTATGATCGCATTAACTCACTCATGACAAATCTTGAGCGACAAAGACCAGTGGGGTATACATGAATCACGTTAACGAATATATTTTACCATAATCATCTATTTCTCTTTGTACTGAATTGATTTTAGGAACCTCTGTATGACGGGACTCAATGCAAACAACTAACCATAAACATCTATATACAAAACCAATATCAAAACATAGCAAGATCATGTCATAATTGTCTCATAAATTCGACTTCTAGATTTGTCCTATCATTGTGCGTGAATCATTTGGCTTGGGGATTGGATGATGACACTGGACGGTGGAATGGACTTCGCTCGTCTGGTTTCTCTATCAAAGAATTTTCAGCTCTATGTAGATGCAATGGCAGACCTAATGGCTGAAATACGAAGTAATAATGTTCGCTACTTCAACTGCGCTTTCGGCCTGTAGGAAAGATTCGTGATCGCCATCCACCCAACTTAGGGAGAACTCGTTGTCACATACATCGCGTAGATTGTAGTCGTCTCCAAGAGCGTGGCTCACCTCGTCCGTGGTTTTGGCGCGAATCAAGTGAACTTTGCTGCTGAGGCGGGAGGACAGCTTGTACTGCTCGCCCATTCGCAAAAGTGAAATAAAACACGTAATAAATTGGGCAACAACTTCCTTGGTTGACAAAGGGTTAGCTGTAGCGATTGCATCAGCTGTCAGTTGTATTTGCTTGTCAGTGGATGTTTCCAGCTGTAGAGCCTCAAGAAGCTTGACACTGTCTACTGGGGCATACTGTGGTGCCAAGGCAGCGAGGCCCTGGGCTAGGGCGCTTGAGTCCCACGATCCTTTCTCTACTGAAAGCCGGTTGCGGTGCCAAACGGTGCGAGCTTCGACGTACGAGTGTGAGCCATCCAAAAGAAACAAACGTTCCACTTCGTTTGTTTTCTCCAGCTGGACTGCCATCTCGATCGCCACACCAGCTCCGAACGAGTAGCCTGCTATGCGGTAAGGGCCCTGGGGATGAATCTTACGTATGGTCTTTAAATAGCTGGAAGCAAGAGACTGGATAGAGTCATCTGGAGACGTGACAGTGTACTGAAGACCGAAGACTGGACACGACATATTGGAAGCCACAGAGCGCAGTGGTTCTACGGTGCCGTTGATATTGTGAACCACGAACAGTGGTTTCTGGTGATTTTTCACGTTGTTTAGACTAACCAGCTGCTCTTCACTAATCTCTGGTACCAGGATTTTTTTCCTCTCCTTGGTGCTGTTTCCTCTCTCCCTCTTATCACTTGTCTCCTTTGGGCCTGCAACATTTGTCAGCTCTCGCATTTTGTTCACAGTTAGTAGCCTCACATCCTTCATGCTCATATGAATCTCGAAGTCTCGTTCCAGTGTTTGACTGACCTCAACGCCCATGAGAGAGTCTAGACCTAAAACCAGGCACAAAAAAAAAGGCATGCATTAGGGTCGAGCACCTTTGCAGCAAATCTGGAACGCCTTACACACACAATAAATCTGACGGTCTTCTTTGACGCATTTCTGAATTCCACTCGTTGAATCATATTTTCATGGACGCTGTCTGTTTGATTGATACTCCTCCCAAAAGGGGACAGGAGACCTATTCAATTTCCAAACTTATTGGTTAGTCGCGTGCGCTTGGAGAAGTAAAAGGACAGGCCTTAACTCGGATACGTGTCTATCCTCTAGTCAGAAACTGAGTGGGAACAGCAAATTAACACTTTTACTTCTTATATCTAACTACAAATTCTCCACAGTGAGAGATTTATAATCTCTTAACCATGTATGTCATTATTTAAAATGTGAATTTAGACAAATTTATTATCCTTGAATTGGTAGGACGTTCTAACAGTACCTACGATTTGAGCGAACCTCCAATGAAATAATACCCACCTTCGGGGAGCACTTACCAAGTTCAGCCAGGGTGGTGTCAGGGTTGATGGTAGACACATCTTTAACCCCCAGGATGTGCGCTACGGCACCTACTAGATCAGATCCAGAGCCCTTCTCGGTATTGGCAGATACCTTGGACGCCAACACGTACGATGAGACCACAGGGTGCGTCTGCGATAAAAATCTGTCCAGGACAGCCAAGCAGCTGCTCATGCGCTGTGGGAGAGTGCCTCCAATAACCGTCTCGTTGGAACCTCCCATAGTGTCCTGAGAAGAACACAAGAACCAGGCGAGTCAATAAGAAATGGAATAAACAAGGCCTGCATTACTGAGATATACCAACCAGAAGCTGAATACATGGAATTAAGCACCTACCGCAAGCAACATAGAACAACTTTGCGACACTTTTCAAAGACATAAAAAAACCGCTTAAGTGTAGGATTTATCTCGTTTTCCTGTGGCAAACTCAATTAACTTTCTTCCATCGGTAGAGCCTTGGATTTAGCCGTGAATAGCTGCCCTGTAGGTGGTTTATTAGTGAATCCATACCCTATTATCACCGTTTAGAAAGCTTAAAATTACCTTTCGTATGGTGTTACATGCTGTTATTTACCACTGCTATTTTTAGCTGCCAGCTAATAGATGTGCTAATAGATGTGCTAATACATGTGCTAATACATGTGCTAATACATGTGCTAATAGATGTGCTAATAGATGTGCTAATACATGTGCTAATACATGTGCTAATACATGTACTAATACATGTGCTAATACATGTGCTAATACATGTGCTAATACATGTGCTAATACATGTGCTAGTACATGTGCTAATACATGTGCTAATACATGTGCTAATACATGTGCTAATACATGTGCTAATGTATGTGCTAATGTATGTGCTAATGTATGTGCTAATGTATGTGCTAATGTATGTGCTAATACATGTGCTAATATATGTGCTAATACATGTGCTAATATATGTGCTGATACATGTGCTAATACATGTGCCAATGTATGTGCTGATATATGTGCTGATACATGTGCTAATACATGTGCCAATATATGTGCTAATATATGTGCTAATACATGTGCTAATATATGTGCTGATACATGTGCTAATACATGTGCCAATATATGTGCTAATATATGTGCTAATATATGTGCTAATACATGTGCTAATGTATTACAGTGCTACCACTCAAACAAAGGCCACCCCAATATATTTTCATACAAATTTTGAATGTCTGTTTTTGTCGCTGAACAACAGATTTGTGGCGAATTTTACCGACTAAGATGATTCTTCTTCAATCTTGATCTGTTTTGTACAGTTATAGAGCAAATTAGATGCAATTTAAGTGAAATACAAAACATTTGTAGAGATTCTTAAGTGTAGATAATCGATCGTGATTGGATAATTTGTATGAAAATGTGTTTTGGTTCGAGTAGTGGCATGTTAACAGGGGCACCCAACGAGAATATAGTTCAAAACCACTTAAACATAGCATTGTTACAGTGTTTTAGTATTTAAAAGGTAGATATAAGCATATTTTTATCCCCTAAAATTTTTTAATCGGTTCGGATTTCCAAGCTGAAAGTCTTGTGATCCGAAAATTATAGCGATCAGAGCTTACTTTTCCGAAAATTCTAGGTGACCTTTTTACATTAAAAATCCGTTAAAAATGGGCAATAATACCATGTTTTAGATGTTCGACACAAATGTTCCGAAAATTCTAGATCTCAATCGTCTTCCGAACAGATATTTTCCGAAAATTGACGTTGGGCGCCCCTGTGTTAAGCCAAACTACATTTAAGAAGGATGCATGGCATGCAAGGACTGGTGAATGCTCACCCGAATCAAGCCCACATCACCGATGGCTCCCCACTGGATGGCGACCCCGGGTAGACCGTCTTTCACACGCATCTCACAGATTCTCTCCATGGCGGAGTTGGCGAATCCATAGTTGGCCTGTCCAGCATTACCACGACCACTGGTGACAGAGGAAAACACAACAAACCAATGAAGATCCCGGGCGATATCTTCTTCTCTAGTGAGCTGATCTAAAAAGATGGTGCCGTGGAACTTAGGCCGGCAAACATCTTGGAAAGCTTTGACTGTTTGGTTCTCGAACAAACCATCTTTAAGAACCACAGCCAAATGAAAGATTCCTCCGAGAGGACCGACTTCACGAGCTCTTTTCAGAACACTCTCGGCACCTTTCTTAGTACCAACATCATCAGTCAGGGACAGGACCTGAACACCCATCTCTTGCCAAACCTTGACACGGCGAGCCTGGTAACCAGTGCGGATGCCTATAAACCGGACGACAAAACGCAAGGAGTTTGTGTATGAGTCCGAATTAAAAAAATTCTGGGCAAAGTGGTAGCTACTTCATGTTATATCTCCTAGACAGACCAAAGCGAGCGAACACTGAAAACATCCAGACTGAATTTACTCTATCTACCGAGCCTTTGTTCATAAGCCACTTGGCTTCTTTAGGCATCCTTGCCATAACCACAGAGACATATGCATTATTATAATTATTTTATCATTTATTCATTTTTTTTGTCGTAACTATTCATACTCCGTTACATGTCTCTATTTCTGACATATTTTTAAAAAAGAAAACTGTAATGCGGTTGATGGCGGAATAAAAAAAAAAGCTTTATTGACGAACTTAAATATCAATTCTTTTAAATTACTTAAAGTCATCTTTTTTTACTCGCCTATCCTCTTATTGACGATGAAATGCGCCATGTTGTTATCAAACTGTTGCGGATCCAATTTTTTTCACAAGGACAAAACTGATAGTGGTTTGGGCTTATAGTTCATCGTAGGCCACGATATAGTCACGAAATATAGTGTTTACAGGGGTATACAAGGGTTTACAAGGATATACCTTTGTAAACCCTTGTATATCCCGATAAACACTATATTTGGTGGCCTACCATGAATATTATGCCGTGGTTTGATTCGTGCAAAGCGCGCGTACATTTTAAGCGTCTGATGATGATGATGTAAAAAAGATCAATTTGCATTCGAACATTTTCCCGCTTGTTAAGTTGTAAATTATGAATGACTCCAGAAAGGCACCACACCACCCTGGGTGACAAAAAAACCTACAGCATACCTCTCCTGCTAGTCAGGACCAATTTTTTGGCTCCACGTTCAACCAACCAATGAGCAAGCTCTAATCCAAACCCACCCAGTCCTCCAGTTACTACATAGCTCTTCCGCGGATCACATATACTGCGAGCATGCGCGGTGAGTTTGACAACAGTCTTGGACTGATCCTCTGGTTTGACCTGTATAACAACTTTGCCTATGTGTTTGCCTTGTGCCATAAAACGGAAAGCAGGCTCGATTTCATCGCGATCGAAAACCGTAGTTTTCAGGGGTCGAACTGCACCTGTTCAAGAAAAAAAGCCACAGGCCGCAATAATTCAACAAAAAGTTATATCACTTGTTTCAAAGATGAAATAGGTTATTTGCTTGGACAATGCACATTTCTCAAAAACCTTCGTAGTTTTCCCTTTGGTTAGAGTTGTGGCGCAGGAAAAAGGAATCCAAGAGTTTGATTGTTTACTGAGTTTTGATTATTTGCTGTCTCTGTTTTTCTATACATAGTGATTTTAAGTTCTTCGTCAGTGGATGAAATCATGCAGCGTGACCATACTCTTGAAAGCTACCAAACAGTGCCGTACTGTGGTACATTAACCAATACAGTGAGGTTTTGTTTCAGCTACGGATAAAGCCAAGCAGTATAATCATTTAGTTGAAAGCTACTAAAACGGGTATTGTACTTTGGTACTGATTGATTCATGATACAGTGTGTTGCGAGACTTAAATCATGTGGATGAAAACATGGAGTGCGACTGATGTTTGCAAGCCAACAAACAGAGCTGTGGCACTGTACGTTTTTCCACATGATAAGATTCTTCGGTAATTCTTCGGTGATCATGTGTTACAGCAGGTCTCAACAACCCATACCTGACATGATCCCATCCGTGAGGAGTTCCCACACTTGCTTCCATTCGGGATTGTCTTCCTCGAAGATAGCGTCCAACAAAATTCCATGGAATGACACGTTCTTGAGAAACAAAGCCATTCCCAGAGGCGTATTATTTGACAGATCATATTTCCCAATCTCAAGGAAGCGTCCATGCCGCGCCAGGCAGCGAAGACTTGCCTGCAGTTTCTCTTCAGCCAGAGAGTTTAGAACCACATCGACACCACACCCATTGGTACCATGCATGACCTAAAAAGTAAAAAAAAAGTGGAATTACAACGAGGTCCTAGACGGGATAAAAGTCACTGGATAAAATATAATGCTAGAGTGTTAGACCAGCAAATGTAGACAATTTCATAGGGTGTTTCCTGTCCAGTTTTCCCAACGTAAAAAAAGAAAGAAATATAACGGTTTAGAACCACAGATCTTCCTTTCATTTCTTCTTAACTTCCTTAAATCTCTTTTTCTTCAGGGAGATTGGTGCCAGAAGGCGTCTATAGCTTAGGTTGACAACCGCCTCCATACCATTTGTTCGAATGAAAGATCCCTCGAATTCCCAATGTTCTCTGGTTTAAGGGCGGGAAAAGACGCCGTTAGGTAGTCCCTCTTCTCTTGTGTTCCCACAGTTGTGTATACTTCACATCCCATCGACAAACAGATCGAGATGGCAGCTTGACCCACGCCACCAGAACCAGAATGGATCAGCACAGATTCTCTAGGCCTGAGGTTGGCACGGACAATAAGCGCATAGTAAGCTGTGGAGTACACAACAGGGACAGAGGCTCCTTGGAGAAGGCTCCACTGTGCAGGGATCTACAAGGTATCACAAGATTAGAACTAAATATCAATATCAGTAATAATAATAATAATAATAATAATATAATAATAATAATGATAATGATGATGATGATGATAATGATGATATGAAAATAATGATAACAATAATATAATAATAATGATAATAATAATGATAATAATATAATAATAATATTAATAATCATGATAATAATTACAAGTAATGATAAAGTAAAAAAAATGATAATATAATGTTATGATAAGTAAATACATAGATTGGGGTTTTATTGCTGATAGGAAAAACCATTACGAGTTCTCAAAAAACTAGCTTCGCGAGGTTTTGCGGGAGTCGTATTTCTAGTCATTGACCTTTTAAAAAATGACACGGGATGAGTCGCAGCAGTTTAATTCATTTTTCTTAAAATCACCAGTTCTGGAAATTGATGTTTCTATAGAAATCACAGAGAGAATGACAGAGCACATTTGCATAACAATTGTCTCCCAAGCGTTATATTTAAGGTGACGAACAGAAGAGATAAACTTTGACATACTCACTAGGCTGAAGAATTACCTTCAATAATACTCACAAATCAGATTCACTATTTATAAAAGTACTTTGTTGTAGTCCTGATTTGGTCCTGAATATGAAAGTCATACCATGGGGAGGCTCCCCCCATAACACGAGCAGCCATCCCTTGATTTGTTGTGTTGATCACTATGGATACACAAAAAGCAAATTACCTTCCAAGTAAAGCGCTGATCTGCCATCACTGTGGTTGCCAAGGCCTGAGCAGGCAGCAGTCCCATGATCCTCTCGCCCTTCTGATTTCTTCCCGAGAACTCCATTCCCAGGATGCAGTCCTGGTGTGCTAGGTCACCAGGGAGTGCGTCAGGTGGCAGTTTGCCTGTGGCAAGCATGATGTCACGAAAGTTCAGCGAAGTGTAGTTGACTGTACAAAGTTCTGTGGTGCCATGAGTGTCTGGTGCATACTTGAGATGAGAAGCAATCCAGCGCAGGGACGACAGATCACCTCGTGTCAGAACGTTCACGTACGCATGCTCAGTCTCTTCACTAGCACTTGGAGAGTCGCCCATCAGAATATGCCTGAAAAAGGAAAACAACAAAATTATGAGCAATGACAAGGATATAGATTGCCACAACGTTGAGAGTATAAGCAGGGAGAACAACAAAGAACTGACACTGAATCAGTTTTACACATAGAATTGCTTAACTAAATATACTTTACAATGCATGATATGCATTATGGGGAGATTTCTGAAGACTATCAATACGACGGATACGAGCAGTTCTATCTAAGAACAGTAAAACAAAGACGTTGATTCATCGTTTCTCTTTAAAATATGAAACAATCTATATATCCAAGCAGGTTTTATTGATCGACAACATCTTTCAAAAAAAAGAAAAGATGCGGTGTGTTAGTAAGATGCTTGGAAAGCGAAATCAGCCAAACATTTCAAACAATTTGATCATGACCAAACGTTATTTTCAGCAATGATTAAGCTGTTACAGCTTCAGGAAACCTCAAACCTATCACGTACACACAAACCTGTAAGATCCGAATTTGCCGTCGTTATATACGTTCATGACCAGGTCTGTTTTCATCAGTTTCTCCATCTGTGCTAAGGCCTCCTCTTTGTCCTTGTGGTTTGTGAAGAGGCAGCGTATCCTGTCTCCACCCATCTCTTGCCGAAGACAGTTCGTCATACCAATGATTCCCGTGGGAGACGTGGTATGCGCACAAAGCCAGATGGGAGACTTTCTGCTGGAAGCGAGAGCGCTCTGAAGCTGAGGAACGAAACCTAATGATTCATCCACTTCTATCATAACTGGACTGACGTCTGCTGTATAGTTGTTGCTCCTGCAGAGAATAAGACTAGACACCGCGCTAACCCTCTTCAAAGACAAGACACTCATTCCCTTGCCTTCCAGTATCTTCTCCCACTGCTGGTCGGACAAGAAGAACTTTTGCTCTTGTTCAGCGGCCGTAAAACCATTCTTTCCAAAGATTGCTCTGGCCGTCTCCAGATTAGCTGTAACTTCATGCAGTAGAAGAAAACCTCTGGGGCTGAGAGCGGACTTGATGTTCTCTAAAGTACTGGACAAATCCATGGATCGATGAATGAGATTCGACGCGATCACAAGGTCGCATTTACTAACGCCACCAGGAGGTTTCTTGGACACGTCCCACGTGGTGAACTCTACAAAATCACTCTCGGCGCCCTCTTTAATCTCGGAGAGGAGATCCTCCGTCTTGTCTGTGGCTGTGTAATTCAGTTGGACCAAAGGATGAAGACTAACAAGTGGAACAGCACGCGAAAACACCTTCCCTTCCACTGCACCAACTTCACAGATTTTCAAGTTAGTTCCTGTCTTGTTTTCTACGACAGTGTCGAGCATGACCTTTAACAAAGGGCCTTCATGTAGCGACTGGAGAAACGACTCTTTGTTTAGACCTTCCAAACCAATCTCTTTGGGTAATGGGTCGTCGCGGTAGGGAACAAAAGCCAATTTCTCCATAATGGGAACTTGACCATCCTGTCTCTTAGGGGCGACAGTTGCATGAAGCCCTGCAAAGTAAAGATAATTGTTTTAAAGTTAAAAAATACCTTGATCGGAAAAGTAACGACCTTGTTCTGTCACAACAGAACTTACAAGGAGGTTGATTCACGCCTCTAACGCTCAACTTTACAAAGTTGACTTGGTCATTATTTGAGGAATAATACCTTCTGCTAGCAGGTCAGTGTACTTTGTACTTCTTATCCATACTGAATGATCCTCGGAATTAAATGTGCTTAACTTTAGACTCGTAAAGGCCAATTACCTCGAAGTTCCACACCACCAGCTGTGACCAGGTCCATCTTTGGGTCCAACTTCACCTCACACAGTCCATCCTTAGCTGCTTCCAGGTGAATTGATGGGTCAATGCGCAAAGAGCGAATCCTTGTGGGGAGCCTAAGGCCACGTCCAGGTAGCCTCAGAACCGATAACTGAAGCATAGTGTCAAGGAACGACACCCACTCACCCGTCCACTTGAGTTCGCCTTTAGTGCCTGGTGAAAAACAAGAGTGCACTGATAGTCAACTTACTATAGGATGCTAATTATGAAACAGGTTTTGTCCTAAAATCATACAGCACGTAACTAGAGAGATTTGTACTGTGTACTGCACAGAATGTTTGAGGGTTTACCTAGAGTAGCAAAGAAGTGTTCTCCTACAGAGGAGAGAAGAAACA
This sequence comes from Ricordea florida, assembly GCA_949710005.1. Taxonomy (NCBI): domain Eukaryota; kingdom Metazoa; phylum Cnidaria; class Anthozoa; order Corallimorpharia; family Ricordeidae; genus Ricordea; species Ricordea florida. Next base: position 11,722,737 of record OX453275.1, read on the forward strand.
AACAAACTGGAATGCAGTGGAAGTCAATGCTCACCGGAGCTGTTTGCACCCTGTATTCCTTGGAAAGTAGGTCCATAGTCATAGCCTCGAAGCCTCAGCTCCTTGTAGATGCAGTCTGCAGTTAGATGCACATCTTCTTCATATACAGGTGCTACTTTGAAATCTTGGCTTAGAACAGGATTTTCAGGAAGGTACATCCTCCCTGACACTGCCAGGCTTTCTCCCTCTGACACATCAAATTTATTGGATGCTGGCATGAGATGGACTGTCAGTGTCACTGAACCAGTCTTTGGGAGAATCGTCGCTCTGTGGATAGTAACGTCTTCAAAAGCCACTGGTGTGTGTTCAAGAAGTAGCCCCATGCATTTTGCAAGTGTCTTCCATGCCAAAACAAGATATCCAGTGGCTGGAAATAGGACACGCCCATCAATGCAGTGCCCTTCAAGATACTTGTCAGCTGAATTTGGCGACAGGTCAATCTCAAAGTTGCAGGAAGTGGAACTTCCACCGTTGATGCTGAACTGGAAATCACTGGATGAAGGAACGTCCCATTCCTGGGAGTGATCCCATCCCATATGAGGAGAAATTGAAGGAGTTGACAAATGCACCGGGAAAGGTGCCTTACCAATGGTTAGCAGTGTTGGGTCAAAGTTCACTCCAGCTGCATACAGTTTGCCAATGCCAGTTAAGAAAAATTCCAAATTGTTGGGATGTTTCTTCTTCATCAGCTGAATGTTTAATACCTGATGGCTGAGAGACCTTTTGAGAATGGCTTGAAGGAGGCAGTGGGGTGCGATTTCGATGACAACAGCATCACTGGGAACCTTAGTTAGAGCTTCTTGGAACAGAACTGGACTCACCAGGTTATTGACATGGTAGTCAGCAGATGAGAACTTGGCCAGGTCACTGTCCCATTTGTCCTCTGGAATTGATGTGCTTACCCAACGGGGGGACCGCTCCTTGGGTACGATGAATTTTACCAAGGCCTCTTTCAAAGCCGGTGCAATTAAGGCCATGTACTTGGAGTGGAAGGCAACTCCTGATGTGTGGACTTCCTTTGCAAAGATTTCTTCATTCTTTAACTTTTGAACAAACTTGGCCACAGCATTTGCATCCCCAGAGATTGTGACTGTCTCCTTGGCATTATGGCAGGCAGGACACACTCCCTCTGGACATCTCTTCTTAGCCTCGTCCCATGTTATTCCAACAGCAGCCATTGCACCCAGAGGAAGTTTGGCTTCCATGACACAATGGCCTGGTAAGCAAAGTCAATCCTCAATTAAATATATTTCCAGGTTTAGATGGTATACCAATCTTTTCATATACATTATACAGACCTCAACAAGAAACACTCCTTCAGACTTAAATCCTTCAGCAACAATGCTGGGATAGACAATAGCTCAAGATGACTAGAAGATGGAGCCTGCATTTATTGGTAGCAGCCAAAGGAACACATACCTCTCCAGTAAGCTGCCAAAATGACTTCCCTTGCAGTCAAGCTTCCATCTGCATAAGCACAGCCAAGTTCTCCAACACTGTGCCCAACTATTCCATTAGGGGTTATTCCTACAAAATAAACACAGAAAAACAACATGATTTCACAATAGCCTGGACAATTCACTATATAAAATTTGTCAAAAACGATAACTGATTTAAACAGTGTTTTTCTTAAATTTTGGCTTAATTTTACATACCTTCATCAAATTACTTCAAATTATAATATTAATAATATAACCTAATTTACAGAAATTGTGCAATAAGTAATAATCCATGTCACAAATTTATGGTTCTAACTCATAATCTCTTTAATCCTGCAGTCAATAATATGGTTCTAATAATTATTCTAGGAATCTTGATTCTGGAAATAACTTGGTATTCCTTTAAACCATAGATTTGAGATACATTACACCTGGCAAAGGCACAGATGTCATCTATAAATAAACATTTCCATTAAATAGCTGGAATTTATTCTACAATGACAGGCAGGATTAGAGATATTGAAACAGATGACATACCTAAATGTTTCAAACAGTCGACTAAAGCAATCTGTAGGGATGCCAGTCCCACAAAAGAATTCACAGTATTGTTATAGGTTGTTTCATTACTCTCCAATATAATCTTCATTAGATCAACTCCTAGTTCCTTCAGTATCTGGTAAGACTTCAATATTGACCCTTGGAAGGTTGGAATCTGCATCAAACTTTGCCCCATTCCATGCCATTGTGTTCCCATGCCAGAGAACACATACCAAACAGGGCGTTTGGTTGATTGCACTTTGGTGACATCTGTGATGTTGTTTTCACTGCCAATGATAGTGTAACCACGATGTGAAAAGGTGTTAAGTGGTGTTGCTGAGATTTCAGTCAACAGAGATAGAAGATCCACATTATCAGCATTCTCTTCTGCAAATTTCAGCATCTTCAAGACACTGTCTTCAGTGCGACCAGAGACAGGTACCACAACTGGAAAAGGTGACTTGAAAGTCTGAGGCATGACAGTCATGTCTGGAGACTTGAGGACAACATGAACATTTGAGCCACCAAATCCAAAGGAATTGATACCAACCAGACCTCCTTTCCAGGGTGTTGGTTCAGTAACAACCTGTGAAAAGTTTGATAAGAGAAGGAGCCTGAGGTCATTTCAAAACAAGAACTTTGCATAAATACACAGGTGAATGAGTGCATGGATGAAAGCCCCCGGTGACCCCAACTGAAACAAAAATTCTCTTTAGATTCTTCAAGTGAATAGTTTTCCTTTGAAAAAAGAGTTAATGGGAGGGCACTTGAGGCTTTGACGCACCCCTTCAATGAGGATGTTCAAAGTTACTAAATCACTGAGCACTATTCCGTACGTAGACTGCAATCATTCCAAAGCCCTATGAAAACAGAGGGCAAATGCATTGCATTAAAATTTACCAGGGATTTGCAAGATTTTTTTGGATAAACCTGAGAAACCACATGAGTAAAATTTTTCAAAATGTTCTATGTGACAACTCAAATATTTGGATATCTCAAAATGGTCTTTTGTGTGGCTGCACTCAGCTGCATTTCTAGTGAACTTCTTTAAGCCAGTCTGTAAAAAGATCATGCCAGGAAGAGAATGAAGCTTAAATTACCTTTAATCTACCATCGAGGAGAGCTGGAATATCAGGGTTTGGTCTGTTAAAATGCAGGTTAGGGGGGAGAATTCCATGCTGCATAGCCAATAACACCTTAGTAACTCCGCATAGACCTGATGCTGGTTCAGGGTGACCCATATTTGACTTGACAGAGCCAATCAACAGCGGTCCTGATGCCAATGGATGCTTGTTACAGAAAACTGAGGTGATTGCATTAAGCTCTTCAGGATCACCTGCCTTTGTTCCAGTGCCGTGTGCTTCTATGTATGCAACTTCAGAAGGGTCAATATTGGCTTCAGCATAGACTTGATCAAGCAGCCGCTTTTGGACTGCACCACTTGGATAGGTGACACCTATAATGATTAATACGCATGCGCTACTGATGAGACTGTCCCTTTAAGGAGAGCTATCATAAACTATTGTAAGCTACAATGATATTAAAACAACAATTTTAATCAGTAGGAATCAAAATGTAATAATTCAGGGTTGCTGCTAAGACTGCACTAACACTGTTTCCAGTGCATTTGGCTGTTCATGTCAAGGAATGAAACTTGAAATATACAAACAAAATTTTTACCTCAATTCACTGTGTCTTGGCAAAATCAACAAAAAGGGGTAAATAAATAACTAGAAATAGCTGTATTGGCACAACTTTGAAACAGTACTGACAGAGCTCCTTCACTAGTGAAACCCCTCCATTAGGCCACCTGTAAGGTTTGTCTATTCATGGTACCTTTGATAGATGGGTTTTTAGAGAGGAGTGACTTAATATAAGGGGTGGTATATCAACTTCGCTAATACAGGGTACGTGATAAAGGCTTTATTCAAAACTGCACTCTTAGGATTAAACTCCAATGTTACAATAATAAACCATAATAAAAAAATTATGATATTTCCCTTATGGTTTGTGCATGTTCCTAGTTTATGCTCGGATGGGCTCCTGGTTCAATTTATCCCTTTCACTCCCAATATCTCAGTAGCAATTCTCCCAAGTGACTGTCATACATTTGGTTTTAAGTTAGTTTGGAGAATTTGGTGTCAGATCAATTCATGATGTCCGAGTTGATCATCTCTATCATTTTCATTAACAGTTAGTCATACATTGCACTGTTCTTGTATGGAGAAGGTCCATGCTGATCACTTCTGGCAGTGAAAGGGTTAAGGCTCTAAAGTAAAATTGCCTCCCTGATCAGTATAACAAATTACAACATTACCTTGGGTCTTGTATCCATCAGAGTTGTTCTTGGAATTCACGACATGGGCATAAATTCGTTTGGCAACTGACTTTTTTGTCAAGTAGATAACTACGGCACCTTCAGAGCGACAGTAACCATTGCCACTAGCATCAAATGATTTACATGCTCCATCAGGGGAAAGCATGTTAAGCCTCAAGAAGTCTACAGAGGTATTGGGCTTCAATGTAACACTGACACCACCTACAACAGCGGCATCACAGCTCCCAGATTTTATTGCTTGCACAGCACAGTCCATGGCAAGCAATGATGAGGAGCAAGCAGTGTCTATAGCAAAACTTGGTCCTTTGAGATCAAAGGTAAAGGAAATACGGTTGGCAAACATGGCTCTGCAGCAGCCAGTCATGCCATACCCAACAATGTCATCAGTATTTGCACTGAATGCTTCTCCAGCTTCAGAGCCACTAGCACCAACAAAAACACCAGTCCTAGAGTTACGAATTGTCTGAGGATCCACACCTGCATCTATCAGGGCTTCATATGTCAACTCAAGTAAGATTCTTAACTGGGGGTCCATCCTATGGGCTTGCTTTGCATGAATGCCAAAAAAGCTTGCGTCAAAATGCTTAATATCTTTGAGTTTCCCGCTACGTTTAGGCAGGCCATGGAGTCCAGGCTTCCAGCGTCGATCATCCTCTGTTACCATGTCATCCTTGTTGATCAAGTGTGACCAAAATTCTTCAGCATTTTCTGATTCTGGAAGCCTGCAAGCCAGGCCTGCGACCACTAAATCATCTTGGAGTTGTTGGACCATGTTGAGATGTTATCTTTCCTGCATAAAGAGGCACAAATGAACATGTTAGTTATTAACACATAAGAATAATTAGATCAACAGTTCATACAAAAACACTGATAGCCAAATAGCAAACTAAATCACATTTAATTTGTTCAAAAGAGTACGAATGAGTAATGTTATGAGATTAAGTATGCATCTACCATGATGTCAACTGGTGGGATCACTGATTCATCACAGAGTTCAAGCCTCCACAGGTTTCATGAAAAGAAAACCGGCCAATCAAAAAGCTCAAACATCCAGTAAAACAAAGTAGACGTGACAGGGCTGGATGGTTTATTAAACCAGAGATTTGAGACAACTGCGATGGCTTCAAATGGCATTCCACCTCCAGTGCTGATGGACATGACCAGCAACCTTGCCAGCAACTGGTCGTTCTTTGGTTCCCAGTTTGAAAATTATGAAATTGCCACCGGTCTGAATGAAAAAAACAATGCTGTATGAGTTGCAACATTACTTTCCGTCATGGGGAAAGAGTGCTTTCGAGTTTTCAAGCATCTCGAAGTGGCAGATGACGACAGGAAGAAAATCGAGCCTACTCTCGCAGCCTTGCAGGCACATTTCAAGTCAACTTGAAATGTCAGCTAGGAACGCTTCAAGTTTAACACCTGTGAACAAAGTAAAGGTCAGACCCTCGCTCAGTATATCACGAAGCTACAGCAGCTGGTGTCAACATGCAAGTTTAGCAGTTTCAAGAACAACTTGATTTGGGATTGGTTGGTGTTGGGCACCAAAGACTCGAGCATATGGACTAGAATGATACAGGAACCTAAGCTGGATCTGCAGAAGGCAATTGACATGTGTAGAAACAGCGAAATTATGAGTCTACAGCTGAGGAACATGAACAATGAAAAGAAGCCAACGGTAAATTATCTGATGAACAGCAGAGAAAAGTAGTCAAAAGCACTGCCTGTAAAGCATGCTGGATCCTAAGGCAAGGAAAAAGAAACACCATCACTCCCTTGAAAGTAGCAAGCACCCCTGGAACAAAAAAAGGCTGCCCAGCTTATGGTGTCACATGCTTAAAATACAAAAAGATGCATCACTTTGCCAAAGTATGTAGACATTAGGCAAGAAAAGAGACACTGTAAACAGGCTTGACTGTGATTCCTCATCAGATGATTCTGTGTATACTGCAGAGCATACTGTGGGCTCATTTAAGACACCAGGTGAGAAGTGGTTTGCAGCACTTGATTTGAGCATTGCTGGTGGGACCCCATTTACTGTTTCCTGTCAGATGGATTGTGACTCTACCTGCAACCTCCTTAGCTATGCTGACTACTGCAGGATCACTGAAGATGGTGACCCTAAGCTGCAGAAGTCCAATGCCAGACTACAGCTGTGTGATGGTACAGTGATGCTCCCCCTGGGAACCTGCAAGCACCATTGCCGTTGCCAAGGAAGGGACTACGGTATGTGCTTGACTTTCAAGTCGTCGATGTCAACCAGAAGCCACTGTTGTCAGCCACAACCTGTGAACAGCTAGGTCTGCCAAGGGTTAATCTGAGAGAGAGAGTTCAAGCTGTGAAGGAAGCTGAATCTCAGGCAAGCACAGTGAAAGCTCAAGTACCACTAAACCCTTTGACTCCTGAGCACACAGCTGAAAACTACACTGATGTTTTCTCTGGGCTAGGATGCTTGTCGGGTGAATACTGTGTTGACGTCAACAAAAATGTCAAACCAGTGCAGCACCAGCCCCAAAGGGTACCTGTGGCTCTAAAATCTGAGTTAAAGAAGAAGATTTAACAACTGGAGCAGAAGCAAGTACCAGTTTAAGTGACTACACACACTGATTGGACCAGCAGTATGGTGGCTGTTTGCAAGCCCTGAGGCAAGATGAGAATATGCATAGACCCAAAAAATCTTAATCAAGCACTGAAGCATCCTCACTACCCTATGCCAACCATTGATGAGATGTTACCCCAGCTTGCAAATGCTAAAGTGTTCTCAGTATTGGATGCAAAGCATGGGTTCTGGCAAGTAAAGCTTGAAGAAGAAAGCAGCTACCTAACCATGTTCTGGACACCCTTCAGTTGGCTGCGAATGCCCTTTGGCATATGCACAGCCCCGTAAGAGTTTCCAGTAGCGGCAACATGAGGTAGTCCAGGGGTGGAAGTGATCGCAGATGACATTCTTGTGTATGGGTCAGGAGATACCAATGAGCAGCCAGTTTTAGACCATGACCGCAACTTGATTGGTGTCCCTGAGAGGGCCCGAAAGTGTAACCTGAAGGTAAACAAGCAGAAGATGAAGTTACGTATGACTGAGGCACCATACATGGGCCACCTGCTCACGTCCAGTGGTCTGCGCCCAGATCCCCAGAAAGTAAAAGCAGTTCTTGACATGCCTTGACTCACTTCTTGACTCTGATTTGCCAACTATCTGGCTAGATTCCTCCCTCGACTTTCTGATCTGAGTGAGCCTCTCTGTCACCTCGCTGACAAAGATGCTGTCTGGCGTTGGCTGCCAGAGCATAATGACACCATAGGTGGCATCAAGAAGCTGGTAACAGACCACTCTGTCCTTCATTATTATGATGTGAAGGAAGAATTAACCATTCAATGTGATGTGAGTGAAGTTGGATTGGGTGCAGCATTGTTCAAAAAGGGACAGCCTGTGGCCTATGCATCATGGTCCCTGAGAGCTACAGAGCGTCACTACAGAGAGTCCAAACAGACCACAAACCACTTGAAACTATCTTCCAGAAGTCCCTGCTCACCACACCCCGTTGGTTACAGCGGATGCTGTTACGCCTTCAGAAGTACAGCCTGAGCGTATCCTACAAAAAGGGCGCGGAAATGTACTCAGCAGATACTCTGTCAAGAGCAGCTTTGCCTCACACCAAGATGCACCTTGCCACACATGGTGACCAGATCTTCCTCATCTGTGGTCAGTCCGTGTTCGAGGAAGAGCTGGAGGAGCTCAATCAAACCAATTTCCTGAATGTAACTGATACCAGACTCAGGCAGATCCAACAGCATACAGTGCAAGATACAGCCCTGCAAGTCCTCAAGTCCACTATCGTTACCGGTTGGCCAGAGACTAAAGAGGAAGTGCCAGTGATCATCAGAGAGTAATGGTTATACTGTGATGAGCTGTCAGCCCAAAATGGAGTTCTTTTCAAGGGTCCTAGGATCATCATTCCCAAGTCCATGCGCCAAGAGATGTTAGTTCATATACACCCAAGTCACCATGGAACTGAGTCATGCCCATACAAAGCCAGAGATGTCCTCTACTGGCCAAACATGAGTAGTGAAATACGAAACATAGTTGCACAATGCAGTCCTTGCAATGAATGCCAACAGTCCCAATGTAAAGAGTTGCTAATGACACATTCAATCCCAGAACACCCTTGGAGCTGAATGGCAGTGGATAAGTTTACCCTAGATAAAAGGGATTACCTGATAACTGTTGAGTTCTACTCTGATTTTTGGGAAGTTGATACACTGCCTGACATGACAGCTGAGACAGTCATAGAATGTTGCAAGACACATTTCAGTCGCTATGAGTACTTGATGTCGTAATCAGTGACAATGGAGGGCAGTTTGCTGGTGAGGAGTTTGCAAAATTTGCACGTGACTGGGAGTTTGAACACATCACGACATCATCCTACCACAGCCAGTCAAACGGCAAAGCAGAGTTAGCAGTCAAAATTGCCAAGAAGGTAATCAAGAAGGCCAAGACTACCGCAGAAACAGGAAGTTCCTCAGAACCACCCAGGAACAGGTCCAAGATGAACCAAGTACCATAAACTGCAAGCACCAGTACCATCCGAGCCAGGACCAGCCCAAAGAGCAAGTCCTGAGCCATTGCTCCCTTCCAAAGACCCTGAACCACCACTGCACAAGGAACCTGCTAGTGCTGAAGTGCAGCAGACGAGAACCCTATCTACATTTTAAGGACTTTGTTTCCTAGACTTTGCCTTTCCTTAGGAGTTGCAGACTCCCTTGAGCCCTCATGTTTTTTCCAAGACATTCAAGAGAAATTTGCTAAATTACTTGAAATAGTGACCTTTTGTTCAAATATTTACACCAGTCCACAAAGGCTGCAAGTTATTGATGTTTATAGGTAAATTTTTCCTTACTGCCAGTATCAAGAAGTTAGTTTCACTATCTTGTTTAGTTCAGAAGGGAGGTGTTAGGAGATTAAGTTTGCGCATCACCCCAGGGCACCCTGTGTTTGTATCAATTACCATAATTATTGTGGCATGCATCTAACAAGAAATACACACAAAAAAAGGGTTTATCAAATGAGCTGATAAAGTGTTTTTCCATCCTTTTATTTTAATTAAGGGGTGCTAACGTCTGAGATTTAACCCTTCATCCAAGTGGGAAGTAAAATTGCATTGTCCCATTAATTACTAGATAAAAGCTTTAACATTCCAAGAGAAATGGATATTAAACTATTCAAAATATGGTTCATCAAGCGTGACTAAAATACTGATATGAGCTCTAATTAAAAACATCTAAATGTTTGACAAAAAAATGCATGATAGGAAAATATGAACAAATATTTGGTGAACCACTATGTTAAATAGATCATAATGTGGATCATAAGCAATATAATTCGAATTTCTTACAAATAATCAATTTTACTTCACACTGAAGATAACATTTGCTTCAAGGCATGCCTCATTTTCTTCAAAGGGAATAATGATAAAGCGGAAAACAAAAATGATACTATCCCTTATGTAATAAACCGATGGTGTCTTGCATATCTCAGGTTACTACCTCCTACCTCATATATGTACAAAAGATCACCACCAGTTTACAAAATAGCATAAGAGGTGCACAAATTCCTTGATTGCATTAGCTAGATTGGTCAAGGGTGCAAGCATTAATTCATATTCCGTTTCACGATCGTTGTTCAGAAATTATAACATGCGTATGCAACTGCTGTGGTTTGCAACGCACAACAATCGGTGAAACGAACGCAAATGGTACAAGATCAATTCCTTCAAGGACGTACTTGCTTGTCTCTTTTCTTATTTTGTGTAGAAGGCGGATCGCCACCCATTAGAGCCGTGACTGTGATAAACAAAAGCAGTTCGCAAACAAGCAATATCTCGGAAAGCATCTTCTTTCCTGGAGAGTCGACAAGGCCTGTCCTACTCGATGTACTTCTGGTGCTTGCTCGGCGACCTTTCATCTTGCACAACCAACAGCCGAATGCCGAGTCTGCCTATCTACAAGTGAACAAGCAAGTCAACCAGTTTCTCCCTCTGCTCGACGTCTATGACAGGGGATGCCCCTTCTGCTTCGGAATAATAGAGTCACCTGATGTAACTTAATTTCACCACTGACGCAAATTCGCCAGTTGACCCTGGAGCTCAAATAACTAGCTCTTACACACGTTCCACGACGTGATCGACCAATATTAGGAATACTGGTGCTCAATTTTCCACATTAGTGATCATAAAAGCAAGTCTTTGATCGGTTGACCAATTTCATGTAAATCTGGAAGTGCTGTTCTAAATTACCAGGGCATGTACAAAAGTACAAGAGAATATTACGACACATGTTGACATACAAGTCTATTATGCCCTGTTAGGGCACATTCCATCAATCACCTCTTGGACATAGACTACACATCTGGTTATTTTAAAAGTTCTATGTTTGCATTTTCCTTATTAGGGTTATAAAAGGACAAATGGTTAACCATTCAGTGCCCAACAGCTGTTTCCTTCGTGAGAGACTCTGCCCACTCTGATTTTTTTTATAAGAATCTTTCTTGTAAGAAAATCGAGGCCGAGATTAAACAAAATTTTAAGAACGTATCAAGAACATTCCTCAGGCTGAGAGTCGATAAAGAACGTTTTTATTTTGTTTTTGTTTTATTAAATGACAAGCATAAAATCAAGGTAACAAATTAAGGGCATGTTTTCCATAACATTAACAATGCTGACCTCCTATGCATCTCGTTTGTCACAATCAGCAGTTCGTATTTATAACTGTTCCAAAATAACTTCCACATCATCAAAGTCATCAGGTGATAAAAAGTGTGAAGAACATCTTAAGAACATTTTCACCCTCAAATCGCAAAAACGCTCTTATAAACAAAAAACAGAGTGTATAGGGCTTCTATTTAGGGATGTTGTGAAATTGCCCTGGTCACGAGTTAGATGAAGATTCCGCAAAAACTCTTTGAGTCAATGAAAACGATTTTCACCGGCTCTCATTGAGATTGCCATACAATAACTCAACTGCGTCTTATTTTACACCAACTTTATTGCCGATACTGTTATTGTCGGGGATATGTCTCTTTTAATTGTACTCGCAGCTGTGAGGGAAATATAGGAATCTCGAAATATTATTTCGCGGACTTGAGCGAGCACCTACCAAATTGAAGCTGAACCTCGCTTTGCCAATTCCAGTCAATTTAAGCAGTCACAATTGCTCCCCTAGGAGAGAATCGACGTGGCTCTTTCTTAATTTTCGATTTCAGCGTGACAACCGGTGAATTCCGAGACGTATTCATTGCGTTACGCTCTATCGTGGTCGTTGTTGGGAAACGATGACTTGCGAGAAAGCCCTAAATTTTATGGCGCGACTCCATTCATAGCAAATGTGCTAAAAAAGGTTTACGAAATGGTATGACGAACAAAGAAAATTAATTAAATCAAAAAGAGGGAAATTAGTGTCTGGACGAAATGTAAAACAAAGAAGGCTCAGAAGAAAATTGTTGCCTGATTTACTAACAGTGTTCTCCACGTAAAACTGTAAAAACACAAATCGAAACTTAAATGTCAGAAAAAAATACATTGCACTACTGTACGCCCAGTTTCTTTTCAATGAAAAATTCATACGGACGTAGCTTTCAAATACTAATCAAACAAGAGTCAAGACGGGTTATCTCCAACCACATTCAACATATCTATGGTTTTATTGAGAGAACAAACGCAAAAGCAAACCAAAACTTGAATTTGCAAGTTTATTAGGCCTGGAAGCAAAGGATACATTGGAAAAGCTTTCTGTTTCAAAGGATGCTATTTCTTTTCTGTCATGTAAACACCCAAACTGACAGCAAAATTCTTAACCAAATCAATAGAACGAAGATCTACTGTACCTTTAAGCTCTCAATCGTTCAAAATCCAAGTCCTTCGTTCCTTGGGAAAGTTTCAGAGTTCGTAGTGTCCGTAGAAGACGCTACTTGAGTGAGCTCCGCACAAGTGAGTCTTAAACAGAATGAAAACCTTTTATATAGCGCCAGCGTTGTAGGTTCCTGTCGCAAACCATTAGATGCAAACAAACAAGTCACACCTCCGACACACCACTTCAAGAACCAATCATGTGCCAAGACCAAACAACTGTACACGTGCACTGAAAACAACATCACATGGTGCAATTGTTGTCAGTCGTGTGGTTAGAAATCAGGCTTCCTATTTTGTCTTATTAACACAAAATGGTTTGCCATTACCTCAGAATTATGACAGACCTAAAATTGGCAAGATTTGCATGCATGCTGTCCACGTGCGATTGGCCTATTACACCAAGCTGAGGCTTCACCAATCATTTTTACATATTCAAACTATTTACATATCCAAAACTGTATTTATTTCTGAATCCCCTTACGGTGAGAGCTTTAGAGAAGTGTAAAGTAGCTAGTGAAACTAAAAAAATGGAAAAAGGGTTAAAGATTGAACGGATTTTGATGGTTCCATGGATGTGAATTCTATTTCTTTGGGTAAAGAACTTGAATGACCCACAAACATGGATCAAACATGGGATTAGCACGTGACAAACTTCCAGGTTCCGTTTACCTCCAAGAACTGATCAGTAAGCAACTTTCCTACAAAATATCAAATCAGAACCAACAAGACAGATAACAGGAATTGACAAATTTATCATCTCAAGGGTACCGATTTACGTTACCGGTATTGTTACACATCAAATTCTCCAAACTAACTTACAAAGGAAGTATGGCGTTCCCTAAGGAGAATTACTACTTAGGTAAATGCTTTGCATTGTTTTCAATCAGTTCCTAAATAAAACGTAATTTAAACACAAATCTATCATGTGAATTCCACAGGATGAATCAAAAGTATATATCTCACGGGTCTGTTGCCGACGTTTCGGAATCTGTTTTAGACTTGAGACAATTGCCGAATGTAATGCACTTCTAAGGAACTGCCTGTAGCATCGCGTTCGAAATTAAATTCAAATTGTTTGCATTTCAACGATTAAACGTTAACAACTGAAATGAAATTAGTTACACAAAAAGAGTTTTCTTGATGAAGACGCACATTTGCGACTCCTGGCTTTTTATCATGACTCTTGAAAAGGATCAAACATTGGTTAAGGGAGGTTGAAAAGATTGGACAGAATCTGTGCGGCTCTTACATGAATATCACGACGTAAAAAACGATAGACTGATGCTTTCCAAGGAGGAAGTGAATTGTTTCGCTGCCCTTACGTTTACGGAGCCCCGCCCCCGCCCCCCAAAAAAAAAAATAATAATAAAATAAATAAACCTTATAGAATCAAAAGACGATGCAAAAGAAAGATGATGCAATGTGAACATTTCATCCTAATCTAAACTTGTAAAAATATATAAGTAAATTTTCTTGCTACCTTCGAGAGAAAACTGAAACAATTTACCCGAAGAAATGATTAACCTCTTATTAAGAAAGTAATCCTGAATTATTTAAATCAGAACTAGGAAGTTTTGTCTGTTTTAGGTCGAACAATATTTGGGGAGTAAAACTCTTTTCTGCGTATTTGCGACGGTTTTTATTTTCTCGTTGTATATCCAAAATAGTACAAAATTTCGCTACCCTTGCATGGCCCCAAAAAATACGCCCACTCGGCAGGGAGGCACCGCGGTTAGGGCGTCAGACCTGTAATCTGGTCACGGTCCCGGGTTCAATTCCCGTCCTGACCACTACCTGGATATGTAACACGGTAATCCCGAGTTTCATATCCTTCGTATCCTCGGCCACGCTTGTAAATAGCCAACTGGTCTGCCTTCCGCCAGTTGGGATTCTTAGCAAAAAGGTTTATTTTGTGTTTAATGTAAAATTGACTCTGAAAAGCCCCGTGGGACGAGCCAATAAAGTATGTATGTAGGTCCGCTCTGACGCAAGGTCAAATACGAAAATCCGCCTCTTTTATTTTTCTCTCTTTTGGTGGTCATACCGAGCCACTCATTTGTAAACGTCTACTTTATAATTTACTTCACCCACCGATATAGCAACAAATTACTTAGAAAGCAATGACCACTTTGTACAGGCCGTAAATTCGATGGAACTATGAGCGCCTTAAACTCCCTTCATCTTCGTCGATAGTCAAGAAGTCCATAGATAGATAGATAGACCCAGAAGTCCATCACGTAAGTTCGACAAAAGGGCCATTGCAATTGTCTGGCACAGAAAACACGCGCCTTAACACGAGAACGCCTCAAGCAATAAATTTTAATACAGATGAAGCATTTAGGCAAAGATGGAGTATCCCCGTGACCACCAATAAAGCCGTGAAACTATTTTTTTTTTATTTTTCAGTAAAACAACGGAAACGTAAAATAAACAAAGGTTCCCGGTGGTTCTTCTGAGAGGAACAAACATTATGATATCCAGTAATGCATTCAGTACCAACCCAGTTAGTACTAGCTGCATTTACGCGTCAGTTATCTGACCAAATGCAGTCGGTTTGCCCAACCTTAGACTGTTCCTTAGTATTTCGCTACATTGGAACTTTTAACCATGCACCAGGAGACCAGTTTCACACATGTCCTCAAGGAAGCTTTTTTAAGTCTTGGCTGACTTGCGAGGAGGCCTTCTGCAGACAAAATTTAGTAATGGCTGTAAAAATACGACTCGTTTTGTCTGGATCAGTATCTGGACAGTGCACTACCCGTGGCAAGGGCGTACAAATTGTCTGAGGTAGGGATAGCACTCCCAGCTTCTCAGGTACTTACGCAACCGTGACTAAACAAATGCGTTAAAATTCTCCTTATTACGATTACAACGAATCAGATCCTTAACAATCTATCCTTTTCATCTGAACTTTGCTTTTGAATTGGAGCCCCTTTCCATACCTGTATACTGTGATTGTCAGCTTTCTTACGACTTCTCAAGTTCTTCATCATACCTGCGGATCACATAATGATCTCGATTTTCAACCTCTTTTTGTGATACCAAAATTTCGGATAATTTTGATCCTTGATCCCAAAAAGTACAATAATTCCTGTAGTGTATAGCGCGCTGATAAACGCGTTAAAGCCAGATAATGTAGTGTAATGTTGTGTAGATAGAAATAGGAAATTCGAATGTATATCAGTATAGGTGTGGTTCATTCTTCTGTGAAGTTCTCTCGAGTAAGTTGGTGTGTTGCACTTAAAGTGTAAGGGACTTAATAAACTAGTTTTTAACCTTAAATCACAGGAACTACATAGGCGAGAAGGATTAGCAGTAAGCAGTCGAAACGTCGCGATACACATCCAGTGACTAAATCGTGTGACAAAGCAAGAATTTATTATCACATTTTCCACGATGAACAACTCACTCCTTAACAGAATATAAACATATTTACCGTTGTGTTTGCTGTTTAAAATTTCCAATATAAATGTCTATTCACATCACAACAGAAGGAATTGTACTCAGTTGTGTTTCTAATTGCTGCAGGGAGCTTATTAAAAATTGTTGCTGCCGAGTGCTGGAATGTTCATGATTCCCCCGGAATAGAAAGGACAAGCGCAATCGAAGATCTTAAGTTATAAGCACTGACCTTGTGCAAATTTAATTTGAGAGATTCAGGAAACGTTTCATCATATAGCAACTTATGAGCTAACTTAAGTATACTTAGTGCAACGTTCTTTTTCACTGGAAGCCAGTTCAACTATACAACGGCATCCGCTCCTGCGAACCTTCTTGTGACAAATCTAGCGCATGTATTTTGTATCCTTTGGAAGCGCTTCATTTGAAATGCTGGAAGGGAGTGGAAAACAGCGCATGCATGATTTACTTTAGAGAGGACTAAGCTCTCTGCCAGTTTTTTCCTCGCATGAAAGGGGGCTAGGTGTCCTCGTGGACTCGGGAGCGACCTGCAATGTTATGGTACATGCAGCAGACCTGGGAAATGTTATAGCAGAAGAGGGCGAAATGTGAGTCTCGCAAGTCTGCAAAGGAACTTTATGTGCACTGTGGTACGGAACCTTTACCGACCCTTGGAACTTTTACAGCAGATGTGAGGTTGGCAGGGGCGGAAAATGAAACCACGGCTGACTTTGTTGTCGTAAAAGGTGATGGTCGGACGCTGTTGGGCCGGAACACTGCCAAGCTGCTGCGTTTGCTGTGGATTGGTACTTTCCAAATAAACAGTGTCGGCTGCGGTATAAGAGAGGAGTACAAACACTTGTTCAGAGGTGTCGGTCTGCTAAAGGGCTACAAGCTCGAATTACATAGCGATGAATCTGTGATACCAGTGGCACAGGATGTGCGTCGAATACCGTTTGCAATAGACTGCAAGTTGGATGAAGTTTTAGAGCTCGGTATTGTAGAGAAAGTGCCATAAGTGCCGTCGGGTTGGGTTTCTCCGTTAGTTGTCATACCCAAAAGTGACAGTGACGTAAGAGTTTGCGTGGACAAGAGACGTGCGAATAAGGTCCTAGTCCGGGAGGGACACCCGATTCCCTCAGTAGAGGAGCTACTCTTTGTTCTAAGCAGAAGCATAGTGTTAAGCAAGATCGATCTGAAGTGGGGCTTCCACCAAATGCTACTAAGTGAGAACAGTCGCCACATTACCACGTTTGCTACACACCGGGGGCTTTTAAAAGAAACAAGTGAGGTACGATCCTTAATGGATCTTCTCCAGTACTCGTCAAAGTTCATGCCGGATGTGGCGACCGTCGCCAAGCCTATCCAAGAGTTAACAAGAAAGGGCGTTGTTTTCCAATGGGGTAAAGAACAGAAAACAGCTTTTGAAGAACGTAAGCGTCTTATCACCCAGGAGGGGACTCTAGCTCACTTCAAGTTTGGCTGCAGAACGCAAATCCTTACTGATACAACTACAGTTGGCGTAGGGGCAGTTCTGAACCAGAAGCAGAGAGGAATGTGGAGTTGTCTCCTATGCCTCCAAACGTTTAAGTGACGTGAAGCGCCGCTGCAGCCAAATAAAGACAGAGGCACTGGCCTTGGTTTGGGCTTGTGAACGTTTTGACTTGAACGTTTTGGGGGCAGACGTTCGAACTGGAAACAGACCATAAACGGGGGTACGATTTTAAAGTGGTTTACCGCTCCGTAAAGACAAATATAGCCGATAGATTTTCCCGTTTGAATTCCGAGAATCAAGTGGACCACAGAGAAGAGTGTGACACTATTAGAGCCCTTCTGGAGAGTTGTGTACCTGTGGCTCGATCGCCAAGAGAAATCGAAGAGGCGTCTTATGATGACATCGATTTGGCCACAGTGAAGACCTACGTGAGATCAGGGGACTGGGACAAGCATACGCTTTCCTCCTATACACAGGTAAATAATGAATTATGCATCTGTAGAGAGCTCTTGCTTCGTGGAGCAAAGATTGGGCTTTGTATCAGGCTCCTGTGGTACAGAGTGGTGCAGCTTGCACATGAAGGACACCAAGGCATAGTCAAGACGAAATCTAGCCTCCGTAGTAAAGTTTGGTGGCTACGAATGGGCAAACGTAGAGCGTTTTTGTGAAGTTTGTCATGGTTGTCAAGTCACTTCTGGATTCGAACCTCCTTAGCCGATGCCCCGAGTCCCTCCCCCCAGAGTGCTCTATGGCAGGACTGTGGAGCAGACCTGTTAGGGCCTTTACCCACTGGAGAGAGTATTTTGGTAGTGATTGATGACTACAGTCGATCTTTAGAAGTAACTTCGAAGTCTACAACAAGTGCAAAGATCATCCAAGCACTGGAGCTCATGTTTGCTAGATTTGGTTTACCGTTCTCTTTAAGGACAGGCAATGGACCCCACTTTGTATCTGAGGAATTTGAACCATTGTTACATGCCAATGGTATTGAAAACCGGAGAACGACACCGTTGTGGCTCAAGGAAACGGAGGGGTTGAACGGCAAAATCGCTCGCTACTTAAATGCCCACAGATTTCTCATCTAGAGGGAAGGAATTGGACATCTGAGATACTTGTATGGCGGGTAGTGTGCAGATCCACTCCGCAAACAACAACAACAGGAATACAACCCCGTTGTTAGATAATGTTTGGCCACGAGATAACAGTTAAAGAGAGAGACCGTCAGAGTACCAGATGAGGAGGTAAGAGAGCGTGACTGGACTGAAAAATTAAAGGGCCAAGCTTACGCAGACCTCAAGGGGGTGCCACGCCCAAGAGCATATGTGTTGGCGACACAGTACTTCTGAGAGCTGAGAAAACAAACCAGATGTCTACCAACTTCAAACGTTCTCCCTTTAAGGTGGTTCAAAAGACAGGATCGGAAGTAACGCTAAGGGATGAGTCTGGCGTGGAACTAAAGGGAACACTGCATTTGTAAAAAAGTACATTGAGCACAACGACGTAACCAGGGGCAACACTGAAGAAGGCCGACTGATACAGTCACGTTCCCTAGTACATGCAGATGAACCCGGTCCAAGTAGAATTCAAGAGAAGACTGGAGCATCAGAGTCAAACGGATTTCTAGGGTAGTTGGAAGTATCTGAAAACTCTGAAATACAACATTGGAGGTCAACCCGGACTGTAAGGCGACCTCCACAATTTAAAGACTGCTCTGGATGTCCTAAGCCATTTTCAAGTTTAGAGCTTTTCATTGCCAAAGAACCATGCTTTCTTTCTCAATTAATCAAAAGAGGGAATTTAGTCTGTAGCGTGATGATAGATGTGTTAAAGTGAGAAAATTTAAAGTAATGTTATGTGCATGGGAATTATGCAATTAGAGTGTATATTTTCGTGTGGTGTTTATTCAGTGAAGTTCTCTCAAGTAAGCTAGCATGGTGCACTTAAAGTGTAGTGGTTTCTAACCTAAAAGCACTCACTCACTCAATCCTCTTCCTTCCTGGTGGAACACAGTTCGTCCACTAGTGCCAGTCACCTGACCCTATTTTGAGCAGTGCGCTTCAATTCCTACCACGCGAGCTGTCTCTCCTCCAATTCTGCCATTCTTGTGCGCCTCCAGGTGTGCTGGGGTCTGCCTCTCTTGAGCTTCCCCTGTGGGTTCCACTCTATCGCCCTCTTGGCTATGCGTCTGTCTGGTCTCCTAAGCGTGTGGCCAATCCAACCCCAGGCTCTTTGTCTTATCTCTTGTTCTACCGGTCGCTGCTCTGTCTGCCTCCAGAGCTCCTCATTGAGTATTCTTCTAGGCCACCAAATCCGCAGAAAGATCCTAAGACTCTTACTGATGAACACTTGCAGCTTCTGCTTAAATCCCATGGTCAACCGTTAAGTTTCAGAACCATACAGAAGCACAACCTTCACATTTGACCCAAAGACTCTCAACTTGGTCTTACTTGACAGCGCCGTAAACCGCCATATTGGCCTCAAAATCGCAAATGTCTACCTTGCCTTCCCAAAAAGCGCCTGGATGTCTTCGGATTCGCGTCGGATGTGCTTCTTACTAGCAATGCTCCCGAGGTACGTGCATTCGTCCACCTTATCGACCTGCTTCCCTACGATGAATACACCATCGCTGAGTGCGATACAGTTACGCAACATCTTTGTCTTTGTAGCACTGATCTTCAGGCATACCCTTGACCCTGCTCCTTTAAGGCCAGTGTCTTATCTCTCGTGTCCTGCACTCTGTGCGACAGTAGAGCCAGATCACCCACAAAATCAAGATCTTCTAAAAATGTTGTGAAGGACGACTCTATACCACGTCTTCTGGAAAAGGCTGTCCTGGTCACTCAATCAAGGGCAACCAGAAACAGCAAGGGAGATAGCAGGCAGCCTTGTCTGACGCCAGTCCTCATGATCAATGGTTTGGTCTCCTGTCCATTGCGTACCACCTGCGCAGAAGAACCCTCATACATAGTTGACTTTGAAGTTGACTTTCTTGACAGGCATATCGTAGTGGCGCAGCAAACAAACTTATGTTTTTTTTCTTGGACAATTGTTTCCAAGGGGGAAAGGCGCAATGAGGTTATCCCTATGTGAAGCGCCAACCCAAAGGCCAGACCACAGCACCGGGAACTACGTCCCCTACTCTTTACGATCAGTGTGTGGATTCTTTTAACGTCCCACTAAGTTATCATGAACAAGGGTTGTGAGACGAGACCTACGGTTTATCGTCCTTATCCGAGAAGACTAGAAAGTCTAACCATATGCAGATGTCATTACAAAGGCAGCACATTCTCCTCAGTTATTTTAGGACCTTGAGCGTTGGTCCGGCCTGGGTTTGATCCCGCGACCTCCCGCACGGTAGTCCGGTGCTCTAACAACTGAGCTAACCGGTCGGCGGTGTACCTCCACAACACCTCTCTGCTGATGCTATCAAAAGCCTTCTCGAAATCTATGAAGTTGATGTACAAGGAGAACTGCCATTCAATGCTCTGTTCCACAATAATCCTCAGCGTCGCTATTTGATCCGTACAACTTCGGCCAGCTCGAAACCCGGCTTGCTCCTCTCGCAGTTTCCCATCCAGTGTTGTCTTGATACGCTCCAAGATCACTCTACAGAACACCTTACTTGCCATGTTCAAAAACATGATGTCACCCCGGTTCTTACAGAGGCTCAGACCGCATTTCTTTGGCAGCTTCATCCACAAAAAGCATGACAAACTAAAATTCTGTCCAAAAAAAATTGATGCCATCGCAGACATGCCCGAAGAGGTATTCATCCCAGATTTTGTGTCTGATCCGTGATCCAATGGCTTTGATATCCGATCCCGGGATACTGTTCCCTGAACCCACCCTTTTGATCCCTGATCCAACATACCCTGCTTCAACCCCGAGTTCAAATACTGCCATGATCTATACAAAAAGTACAGTAATGACAGGAAGGGCTTTCAATTCCGTAGAAAATTACACCCACAAATTTTGAAGTGTAAAAGGCAAAATGAAAGTAAACTGATTTAAGCAAGTGATTTGACCCTTTAAATCCGAACTTTTAATACTCATTTTCACCTAGCTGTTCTCATATATTTGTTCTGGTACTAGTGAGGAGAATTTGTTTAGATATCAATACAACTCTTTTTTGGTGATCATTTTCGTTACTCTCCTACCATGAATGATCGATGAACAGAGAATATTGTAATGAGAAATTGGATGCTGGTCACTACTGGGACTTAAAGGGTTAAGAGCATCCAGCAAGTGATTGGGCACGAAAAAGAAAATACCTTTAGCTTACAGCAGGGATACTCTGACGTGCAGAGCAGAGGTCTATGAAATACCCCAGCACATTACGGAAGCTCAATTAGATTTTTAAGAGCATTACTTTTCAAATTTGAGTATCACCATGGTGCCATTAAAAGTTGTATCTAAAACATGTCATCACTGCTGCACTAAAAAGGGATCAAAGTTTGTTTTAATTAGACTTTCAATACCATCAAAGTTACCACAGCAGCATTATGATGTCATTACACATTTCAATGTACATTCTTAGCACATTTTTCAGCACTAGGGGGATTTTCTACCTCATATGCAAGGTGTTAATTGGGCATTGGAGATTGAAGAATTCTCCAGCTACTACGAAGGATTCTCTGGCCAAATTTAGATGGCCTAAGCTAGTTTTTAATTCAGACGTGGAGCCATTACAGAATATTCTTCAGTTAACTTAACACAATTCTCTTACTACCACACTTTTTTATTGAAAACCCTGTACAGGTAGATTTGTGCACCACAAGCTCTGTTAAAGGATTTCAACTTTCAAATTTCTTATACAGTGGGAAATCTTACCACAAAGATGTTGCTACAAACAAGAAAATACAATCACCCATGTCAGTTTCTTGTTAAACAGCCATGAGAGCTTTCAGCTCCTCACAAGAAAATGGCATAGTTCAAAAGTGACTGTCCTAAACCACGCAAAGGTGCACAAAATGCAAATTTTGGGTCTTCTTCAAAGAAGGACTGATGTTTCTGCAATTAACTTGAAGCAGAAAAACTTCAACGACTCAAGGAATGAATCAAAAATACCCTCCCATATAATTATTGGATCATGTCAGTCATGTAGGTAATAAAATTAATGATACTGAAAAAATGGATAATTGGTTTAAAAAATTATTGTTAAAAAATTACCTGCCAGGATTAACATCTGTCCATGAATCTGACATCAGGAGGAATACAAACAAGATTCTCCCTAGCTTGGGATATATGTAACAGCGTACTTCTATGCCGTTCCTGCAGTTTTCTGAGTTTTGTTTCAAGTACCATCTTCTTCTCTGACAATCTTGTAATTTCTTGTGATGCTACAGATGGAATTACCAGTTCCTTGGCAGATGTCTTTGTTACCTTCTCTCCTTTGTGGTTTAATTTCTTAAAGCAAACAGGCAATTCACCTTTGCTGTCCTTATAAGATTCTTGGGATGCTTGCCAATGTTCCTGCAATTCCTTTATTTCAGAGAGTAGCTGACTATCAAGCACTGACAAAACATCCAATAAATGATCTGACTCTTCTTCTGAGAATTCTAGCCTGGCTTTCATCTTTTTCCATGTTTTAGAGGCTTTTCTGTATAACTTCTCTTGAGAATTAAAGTACTTTGATAGTGCAACTTGATCCTCTTTTAACTTTTGTAGCACAATGCTTGGCTTTAAAGACAGCTGCTCTTGCTGCTTGCTATTGTTTTCACTTTGAGGCACCTCCTCATGTTCAAAATGACTTATTTTTTCATCTAAAACACTTTCCATCCATGTCCAAAATCTCAGTTCATTTTCAGACCAGTAAAGGAATGCTTTCACATTGGAGCAAAATCTCTCCAGTTTTTCCTGATATTGTAACAACACATTAGGATATCGAAGGAGGTAAACATCTAGTACTGAGAAATGGCTTGGGGCTTGGCACTTTGATGCTGTGGGAATTGAATGCAACCTGCTCACTAAACCTGAGTATTCACTACTTGTGGCTAGAAGACTCTTTACAGAAGAATTTAGTTTGCCATAGCACATCACAAGAAAGTCTCCAAGTTCTTTTGCATCTAACCTGATATCCCTCTTAGATTCGGCTTCCAAACCCCTAGGCAGGGGAATTTTCTTTGATATCAAGGTATCTACTGGTGGATCCTCGCCGAAAATGACTTTAACTTTGTTTACAAATTTTTCTATAATATTCTCTTTAGCAATCAACCAACCCAAAGCCATAATTAGCTCTCTGCTACCGCAAGACATATCCTCTGGAAGCTGGAAGAAGTCGGCCATCCGATATCCGTAGTAAAACATTTTATGCTTGCAGAACGCAACGCACTGATTTTTCTCGCCGATTGTGTTCTCTTTATCCCCTTCAAGAAGGCTGTACAGCGTGTACCACAACGCACTAGTCGCCTCCACTTTATCAAATTTTGCCAACCGAAAGCTCTCTGCGCGCACTCTTGTTGGGATTTCATTGTTTATAATCGTGCAAAGGGATTCAATAGTTTCACGAACTTGACCCATTTCAAGAGGTAACTTCGATCGCCATCTTGGAATTCCTGGGCATCTCACATTAGAGCAAAACCGCTGTGAGCAATAAGCGCAGAATTCTCCTCGGATAAAAAAAACGGATTCCCTTCTCGTAGCTTGCCGTATTCTCTCCTGGTAACTCGCCCGTTTGCATTACAGTCGTGTGCAAACATTTTCCAATACATGCTGCGAATATATCCACACAATTATCTCGGCTCAACTGATACAGACAAAAATAAACAATATATTCTCAGTCAGTCTCAGGTTCATCCTCGGTGTAAAAACCTGTTACGTTCACGAGTCACGTAGAACAAAGAACGCAAAGGAGAAAAAACAATAGAGACTAGGAAAATAATATAGTGAAAAAAATTAAAACTTCACGGGTTTTTACGAGGTAAACCGCAATCTAAGCATTAGGGCATTCTGGTGTCCAGTCTCTACTCCTTGCTTCGCTTGTTTCTCATGTTTTCTCTAACGGTTGGCGCTTTTTTACAAACTTCATTTATAATTTATGCTGCGAAAAGCAGATGTTATCCTTTCCCTATGTTATTATTTTGAATTCTCATTTAGTGGCAATGAAAACAAAATGTAGGCAAGACGCATTTGGGCTTTTCCCTTCGTATAAAGACCCTTCTTGCTTGGCTAGGATTAAGTAGCGTGAGATATTCCTTCGAGACAAGCTTTTGACTTTTCAGCCGTTTCACTCTTTCTGTTGTGATGTCAAATGCGGAAATGACATCTCATCGCTACGGAGACCGTGGAACTCACGCTTCAGTATCGTTAAGTGAGAGACAGGATTCGATGTTTGATCATTATCTTGATGAAATGAAGCCGTACGTCCTTCGCCTGCCGCATAAGTCAGGTACGAGTCAGGTTGCACTCAAGTTATTCCACGATAAAACGCGATACAGTCCTTCTCATTTTTTTGCAGTACTTCTCTTGCCTTTGAATGGAAATGCTACGTAACGTTTTATTTGGAAACTCAAGACTAAACATTTCCATAAAAAATATATATTGTTTTCATTCTAAGCTTGACAATTTATAGAGTTTCTTTCTGTGCCAACCGGGTAGAATCGCCCTTTCTCGTATTAAAAGGGTTAAAGTCATAAAATGCATCAATTTTCTCAACCAGGGGGTCCGAGTCAAATATGTTTAACTTTGTAACTTTAAGTTCGCACCTTTGGAAGAAAGAAAAATGTAGAAATCATACAAATTGATGCGAATTAACATCTGCTCCACGTAAATTAGGTCCAGAAATGATTGTAACTCGGAAATAGTGGTGTACATGTAGCTTTGAAAATGGTAAGCTGTGTGAATAGTTCCAAAACGTTTTAACTCCTTTTTTCAAATACATCTTTAAGGAACATACATGTGTAATTATAAGTATACACCTCTCGGTGTAAATCTACTGCATTATATATATATACATGTATCTTTTGGATGCGTTTGATGTTAAAGTTTGTTTACATATGGCTGACTCCGTCTGAGGCATTAATTAAGGAGCATCTGATTGATCATCTGGAAAAGCTGTGTTTTCCTGTATGGTCTACTAGGATGGACCACTTATCAGTTGATTTTGCTACATAGAAATTTTGAAAGAGAGCTTACAACCAGACTTTAGCATTGGTCACATTCTTGTTGCAAGTTTATGGAACTCAACTTTTAGCCTGGTTCATAAACTTGCTATGAAAGAGCTTGAACAATACTTTTGGCTTGTGGAATCCTCACATTAGTTTGGTAACATTAACATAGGCAATATTACTTAACTTTTTTTTTCACAGAGATCTTGCTGTGCTTTTTAATTTATTGGTAAAAAGGAATTGCTGTGAGAACTTATGTCAGTTAGTCCATCACCTTCCTATACCAAAGTCTATGCATTAGATCTGGTTTCAATTTCAATTCTGAGGAATCAAGGGAGCTGAATACAAAGTAGCTAGCTTTTTGGTATTTTTTCATTACTTTTCTACTGAACACCTGCTCATCAGACTTAAAACATGAGGACTACATGTATATCTACCACTGGTTTTTTCCTTTAACAGTAACTACACTGTAGCATTTAATTTCCTCCTTGTAAGATACAGTTTATAAAGTATTAAGGCAGGAGAATCTAACATGTTTCCAGTGTTTCTATAAGATTTCATAATCAGAGAATTAAAAGTTAGGTTTTTGTCTTTGCCAACACTCCCTTGTTCCTAATAAAATCATGAAAGTGGTATATGTTGCTATGGTAACTACTTTCTCTTTCATTCCTTTGAGCTCCAACTAGCATCCATAATTTTGTTATAATATCAGTATGTCACAAAGTGTAAAGGTCATGAAGATTTGGGGAATGTTCACTTCAAATAAATTTATCAAAGGTTGTCAGGAATCAATGTTGAATGTATTAGTGTTTTTAACTTACTGCTGAACATTGTATTGTATTTTGATGATTGCTTTTAGAGAGGCAGCGGGTAGCATTGTGGATTAAAAAACTCTGTCAACCTCCTGGGCCTGGCACAAGTGGAAGGTTGGTTAATTATTCTTCCTATATCTGTAAAATGTTAGAAGTAAACCCAAGTATTATTTGAAGGGAAATGCCTGTGCTGTTAAGCCATGCTTTGCCAAGTTGCCAATGGGCTAACCTTGTATTGGGAATGTTCAATTCTTACAGAAAAAATCGCAACCTGTATGCTCAGCTGTTGCTCCACATGGTCAAACGTGGCTTATTAGAAGAACCTTTTACAAGGAGACCAGAAGCAGGACCGTTGCAACCACTACCTTCTTACATGGTATTGATTTTATTGAGTTAATTGAAAATGTTCAAAGGACAGACTTAATGAGCAAATGGATAGAAACTGACAAACGTTGACCAATAACAATTCAGTCTTCACAGCCAATGACACCATGGTCTTACTGATAAACAGTTGATAACAGCACGGCTTAATTAAACAACCAATCACAGCATTGGACAGTGACAAAGATTCCACCACCTGATGACACACAACTCATTTGACTCTGATGATGATTTTTTCTCAGGTTGTTGAAACTTCAGTCATACAGCGGCAACAATCCTTCTCAGAAGTACTTACATGTACGTCTGGACAATCAAACTTGACAAACATCTACAGTACCCACTGAGACTCCTGGGTTCAAACCATTTACAGTCTTTACATTTACAGATGAAGTATGTGATCTGTGAGGACTAAACCCCCCCCCCCCCCCCCTTATGAGTACTGAACATGGTTATGGATGCAAATGGAATGTGTAGTTCATGCACCTGTATGCCTACCTCCATGCAACACTGTAGCTTGTTTTTCTCTAAGTTAACCATTATTTTAATGAATTATTATTTTTATGTTTATCCTTTTTGGTTTTTGTTTCTTATTAGTCTATTTACCTCGATGAACCCATGGGCAAAAGGAGTGCAAGTTCAGAACTTGAAGAGGTGTCTGTTATTTGTATTTAAAATGCTTTATATTCCAATACATGTACCAGGGCTTTGGACCCTGTTCTTATTCACTTTACCCATAGCTCACAACAAGTGAAATAGCAGAGCACTTCACAGTCTTTAAGTGCTGTTTTAATGCTACATTCTAGTATACTGTATCTTGCATTGCTCAGCTGAGTTACGCCAATTGCTAAACTACATGTGCTTAGCCTTCTCTTTCTTGCCATGCCAGTATCTTAAGAGTCAGTTGTTCGAAAGCTGATTAGTGCTAACCCAGGGTTAAATTTTAACATGGGTTTTTTTTCCTGTTGTTAAAAAGCGATAGCTTTCTCTATTTTATTCAGAGCACACAATCATCAAATTGTACTCAAAACGAATTATACTGAAAGTGCTTTTTAAGCTCTCATATCTGCATTTAAATTTTGCACTAACCAAGGGCTACCTTAACCTTGCTTCGAACAACCCAGCCTAGTTGTTTTATTTCTTGATATTTTAAACTTTGAGTATTCTGAGCAAACTTTGCTCCTTTAAAATGGATTCTTGATCGTTTTGTTTATTTTCAAGGAATTTGGTCACCGTCCCCCTGACTGGCTCAAAGACATCACCAGCTCGGCAGGTACATCAGCAACAGTTCTTCTCATTAATTGTGTTACTTGATTCATATCATGTTACATTACTCTTTGAAGTAGGTAAATTACTCTGAGTAGCACTCGTAAACTCACTGAGCCGGAAAGATGGAAAATAATCAAAAAATGTTTTGATATTATTTAGGGTCAATTTTTAACATCTATTATTATATCTCTCAGTTAGTACGCGCGCTGTGATTGGTCAATTTAGCGGGCCGTACTGCACTGTACGGCCCGCTAAAGTTTGTTTTGGTCGCCAAAATGACTCCAGAGATATAATAAATATCTTATTAACCTCATTTTCTCGGTCCGTACTGTAAAATACGGATCCTCGTTTTTTTCGGTCGATTTATGGCCCGCGTGCTTTGCTCTTGGGCCATAAATCGACGGGAAAGAACTCGGTCCATATTTTACAGTACGGACCGAGAACTCGATTAATAAGAGGTATTTATTGAATACTCTGGCAGATATTTTTTTTCAGCAAAGTACTTACAGGTTTGCAAAGGAGCTCACCTATTGGCAGGACAATTTGATTGGAATTAGTTGAAATATTCAAATTCAGTTTTTGGATTGTAAAGGGCGAAGTGTTCTTTTACTTAAGTCACAAGTGAGTGGGATAATTTTATATCAATTGACAAAACTGAAATCCATGTACATTTAGGTCTTGTAGTATTATTTTGTTATTGATGCAAATGAATAT
The DNA here is from genome assembly GCA_949710005.1 of Ricordea florida. Lineage (NCBI taxonomy): Eukaryota > Metazoa > Cnidaria > Anthozoa > Corallimorpharia > Ricordeidae > Ricordea > Ricordea florida. Next base: position 11,751,163 of record OX453275.1, read on the forward strand.
ATGAAAGACCATATATTTGAACTGCGGATGTCATTACATATTTTGTTATTGTTAGCAATAATTGTCAACATACATGGCAAAGCAGTTTACTGCCTAGAGCTGTTCAAGTCTTGTTCTTTTGTTTACTTTGTTTACATGTATGCAACTAAAGGATAGCACTGTCCTTTTTCAGGGAGCATATTCTCTGATACATCTGGTAGTGTTCCTCTTTCAAGAAGGTTAGTTATTTTTTGTATGCAACTATGCTGTTCTTTCTTTAGCTCTGTGAAGATGTCAATAACTAAGTTAACTATTACACAGTCATGTTCAGGGTTTTCAATAAGAATTGTAGTAGCAGGAGAATAGTGTAAAGTAACACTAGAGAATATTCTGAAAGCGCTCCACGTTCAAATTCAAAACTAGCTCAGGCCATCTAAATTTGGCTGGAGAATTCTTCGTAGTAGCCGGAGAATTCGCTGATCTCCGATACCTAATGAACACCCTGCATGTTTACATGTACCTTCAAAAGATTTAAAGAGCAGTTTTTAAATACTTTTTACAAACTTGAATCTTTGGATAAAATTCCATGGTGATTGAAGAGCTCCATCAAAAGATTGGAACTTTCCAGAAAATAAAGGCTTATAGTTACTGAGATTAAGCCAGCTTCTAGTTACTGGCAGTAATAACTGTAGGAAAAATGGTATTTCGTAAGGGATTATAAAGTATTGCAGTTAACAGTCACCAGTCTGATATCTATTTGTGTGGTTTATACTTGATAAGAAAAGGTATGTGTTATGGCATCCCCTGTTTTTCTTTTGTTGTTGTTGTTGTTTTTGATAGCACCCTACAACTTGCTGAAAGAGAATCTGGAAGACGTTGACCATTAATGATAATAATGATCAAATAGTCAGTAACAATTGAAAATTAATGATTATTAATAATACTTGTTGTTATCTTTCAAAAGGGAATCTTTTTAAAATTATGTTTTCAAGACTGCCTTTTGAAAGACTGTATGCTTCACATATACAGTTTTAATATTGCAATTTTAAATAATTTTTTTTTAAGAACCTCAGTGAAGACAGCTTAGCAATTACTTCAATTTTACCTTAATATTATTAATGTTGCACATGATTATTGATAGAGAGCTGCCCTCTACCAGTGGTGTAAACCATATCACACAGCCACGATCCTCTACCCAGAGCCTGTCTAGCAGAGAGGAGAAAAATGGGTATGAAGTTGCTCCTGGTTTCTACAATCCTACAGAAGAAAAACACTTTAGGGGCAGACAGTCCCCTGGGTTTTTGAGTGATGACAATATTGAACCCAGATTTGGTGGCCATGTTTCTCCTCGCAGACGTCACGGTGGGAGTCCTTCAGACCTACTCTATGGGAGTGAAAATCTTTACCCAGATTCAGGGTACCCTTCAGTATCTCCTGTGAGTAAATTAAATTTTAATGTTTTTTTTTTTAGGTGAATAAGAAATCATACTGCTCAATCAGAAAGCACAGTATTCCTGCGTAATAATTACCAGTACATATTTTGTTCCTAGAAATTCCCATTACTTCATGTGTGGAGTTGAAGAACAGTTACCATTTTAAGTCATTAATTTAGCATACTGTACATGTTGGACTGCTAATAAAGAGGTCCAGGGTTTAGACCCAGCTGATAGAAGTGAGTTGTTTCCTCCCAAAAAAAAAGAAAAAATGATAATAATAATAATAATAATAATAATAGTAATAATAATGATAAAAAATGATAAAAAAGTTAATAAGTTAGTTACGGGGCAAGGTCGGTCCGTATAGGAAAAAAAATTTTACCCTTGGTCTTGGATACGACCCTCGGCCTTCGGCCTCGGGCTGTAATCAAGACCTTAGGCAGAGTTTTTTCAGATACGAACCTCCCATCTGGTAAATAACATATCTTTATTTGACTGTATGGTAGTAATTGTTCTTTGTCATTTTTGTTTCTACACAGCCTTCAAAGTTAAATCACTTTAATGGACTTACTTCCCAGCCACGAGGTAAGTTTTTCTAGCATCAGTGTCTTAGGGAAGTATTCATTACTACTGGCACAAAATCAAAGTTGCAGCTTTGTGCTGTGATATGAACCTGCTTGTTTCTGACAACAAACAAAACCTTGTTCAAAAACTGGTTGTATCCATGGAACATTCAGTCCTGTAAGCCATACCCGACTTCCTGCTAAGGCTTCAATAAGTAGTTAACTTTGCTTTGAAGATGGAAATAAATAATTTAATTACCGGTATCTCTTTGGGGGTGTTGTTCGAACTGAAATGATGTAGAAGCATGGGAAATATTTATTGAAAAGAGTTCATGAATTCAGGGAGAAATGGGCAAAACAAATTGCTGTGTATAGCCCATACACACTGTTTGGTGAAACTGGGCACTAGGGAAATGATAGTCACACAATGACCAATTTACAACTGGCTATTTCCAACATTCTTGTTCCTGTGACCTTAACATAAAGTTATTAGCTTGTCATGTACACTTCAAACTAACAAGACCCCAGAATGTCAACCTGACATATATCTCTGGACAAGAATGCACTCATAATCTATGATTACTACTAGTATATTGCCCTAGCAACTCACTGATGACCCCAATAATAATAATAATAATAATAATAATAATAATAATAATGAACTTTATTTGAGTGTCAACAGTATTTAGCAGTAACATACTAATCAGGAACACTGTAAAGTACAAATGAAATCAAGTCAAATCATATTAAATTAAATCAAATCAAATCACATGTTGGTTTTTGTGGAGAGGGGAAAACATAAGTACCAGGAGAATAACCTATCGGAGCAGAGTAGAGAACCAACAAACTTGGCCCACATGACACCGGGGCCAAAAATTAAACCTGGGCCACATTGGTGGCTGCCTGGTTGCCTGGTAGAGTGCTGGCCTGTTGAGCAGGAGGTCGTGAGTTTAAACCTCGACCGGACCATCACTCAAGGTCTTGAAATAACTGAGGAGAATTTGCTGCCTTTGTTATGACATCTGCAAATGGTTAGACATTCTAGTCTTCTCGGATAAGGACAAAAAACGGTAGGCCCCGTTTCACAGCACTGTTGTTGTGGGACATTAAAGATCCCACAACTCTGTTTGAAAAGAGTAGGGAACGTAGACCCCAGTGTTGTGGTCGTCCTTTGAATAATAAGTTGATTTAATCAGGGCCTCAAGTTTATTAGCCTATGGCTATTACATGCTTCCCTGTATTAAGTAAAGTCTTTATTATTATCATTATTGGTGGAAAGTGAGTACTCTCACCACAGTGCTAACCCTGTTCCCCAGCACCATCCCTGTTCCCCTAAGACCATAGTGCCCTGTTTACCATTTATTATAAAATAAACTTGTCTGAAGTTCATGGAGGCACTTCCATTTCTCTTTTGGAAAATGTATAAAAATCAAGTTTTTAATAGAAAGTAGTCTGTGTCATGGATGGACATTTTCACCTGTCATCATTTAAAACTGAAAGCTTGATTGGACTCATAAGAATATCCTACCATAATACATTCTGACTTCCTAATGAGTAACATTCTATTACATTTTTTGATAAGATGTGTTCTTTACTGATTAGGAGCATCATATGTAAATGGGACTTTGCGAGATGAACACAGTTTGAATCACTCAAATGAAAGAGAGGTAATAGTTTGTATTATCTTTGTATTTCAGTCAAAATGCGTTCAAACTATGTGCTGTTAGCTGTGAATGTGTATGGCAAAAATGGAAGGGAATAACAAATTCTAAAATGTTGGATAAATTCTTTAAATGTGGTCACCTTGTCTTGGAAAATCACTATTATTTTTTCTTTAATAGTTTATATTGACTTTAAAATCAAGCACTTTAATTATAGTAATATTAATAATTACTAAGTTGTAGAATTATAACTAAATTCAATTTAAACATTAAAACACATACAAGTAATGAAGTACTGCTCTACTGCTTAATAGCTCAAAATCACTATTATGATTTACCAGTACTAATATTATTCAGAAATTTCATTGATATCTTTGTTTGGGTGTTTAAGATAAAAATCTGATATAATCAGAGTTTTATATAGTCACATTGCTGAAACAGCATTCACCAAAAGTCACAAGAATGCTCATGATCTAGTTCCATTTATCGTGAAATGCCAAATCTATAAGTCTTTCTGGTCTTTCGTCACTGTAGAAATTCGTTGTTTGCTTTGTTGATTGGACAGAAAAATTTCTTTCAGGAATTTAGTCTTCAAGTAACCCACTTATCAATAACGAAATTCTGATATATGCAAATTTTTTCAATAATGATCTATTTTTATATGATTTATTTTTTATATGCTGTACAAACTTAGATAGTACTGTAGGTAAGACTGAGCACTAAAAGACCGTGAAGGTCTCATTATCCCAGATACAACAATTGTTATTGTCTTACTCTCTGTAAATGTGTTCTTGTAGGTAGAGCTACGAGTTAAGATGACTGAGGCAAAGTATCATGAAGATAAACTTAAACTGCAACAACAGCATGATGTAGCTGTTCAGAAGGTAAACTAAGATTTCCTCAAAGACAAGCTGTACTATAAACACCAAAATTTGAAATGCGATAGTTGAACATGTTTTGGCTTTTTTCTTTCATCCTTGCTTCTTTGTTTATATTTGTTGATGGGAGCATAATTATTATACAAACCAGCATTCACTTCTGCTCAGGGCATAGTGAGTCAAAGAGTACACCATTTTGCTATTACTAGTTTCAGAACATCCTGACTGTGATATTCGCTTGGCCACCTGTTGTCTTATTAATTCAATAAAGTTAAGGCATTTTGCTGGAGCTGGGCTGGAGCACAAATTTGCATTAGCAAAATGATAGTGTGTATGACTCAGCCCAGACTAAGGGGAAGCAAACACTCTTACAAATGTCCAGTGCCATGGGCACTAAGATTCAACTGAGTGTTTACATCTCCTAGATCCTGGATAGAAAGAACATGGAACTGGAAGAGGTCAAATCACACTACAGGAACAAAATCACTGAAATGGAAACAGCTGCAAAGAAACAGGAGAGAAAAGGTACGTTGTAAAACAAAACTGAATCAATGTTGGAATTTATTTGGTTTAGTCTTCTGCCTTGTTGGTTAAGTAGACCTGTATATTCATCAGTAAGGCTTTGTTGCAAATTCCCATTTCTTGATTCTTTTTGACTTCCTTTTCAATACCAATAATTGAATGCTTTTGACATGGTTTGGTACAATTCATAATTGTGTGCAATGACTGTTATTTAGAAGTAAGCAGATGAATTTTATTGCTATGTCAGGGATGTTTGTGATACCTAAGGTATGATAATTTATTTTTGTTTTGTATTTTATAGTTTCCCAGCTTGTTCGAGAAGCACAGGCAGCTAAAGAGCAACGTGATAAACAAATAGCTGAGCTTAAAACAATGGCTGAGCAGAGTGGGGAGACTGCAATGCATGACTTTGAGAAGAGGGTAAAAACCATTTCTATCTACGTGTAAAGTGCATAATCAAAAATGACCCTAGTATAATGGCCTTGCTCCTACAAGTCTCTTATAGTTCAGTGGTAGAGCATCTGAAACAGTAATCAGAGGTCCTACGTAATATGGATGCTCTTTTCCTGTGTTTGCCTGTGACATGTCAAAAAATACATCATTTAGAAATTCACTAGGCAAAAAAAATGTTTAATATCATCAATTGAAACCAGAATAAACACAGAATAATTTAGGGCAAGGAGGTTTTGTGCCAATATACCCTAAATTGTTATGCAACAAACGTTGAAATAGTGTGAAACACACATTAATTAAAGCAGCTCTAATGTAGTTTAATACTGTTTAACTTTGTTGCTGGTACTATACTACTTTTGTGGTGGTTAAATGGAAGCAGAAAGCCTCAAGGTGATGTCAGGGTGAAACATGATGAGTTGCAATAAACTCAGAGCAAATTAACTGGGAGTATTGTTAGAACTACATGTTTATGTAGTACCCAAAGTGAAACAACTTGGTTGCCAAAAATAGATTATTTTTATTTCTGAGGCAATCCACCCTAGAATCTGAAATCCAGAAGAAGAAATTTTCCTGCTTAGAATTGTTGAAACTATGTAATGGAAAAATGGAAGAAAATTCAGCATTTATTGGCATGAGAGGAATTCACATCTGGGCTGTGACTAGTTTTGCAAAATACAGTGCTGAAATGCAATTATGTTTTTCAAAGAGCCTTAGCCAGAAGTTGTATACTCTGCATTTTCCTATGGGAGTTAGTTCCACAATATAATAGGACTCCATGCTGTCCAATTAAGAAAATATTGGATGAAGTAGTAGTAGTAAGCGGGTTCTGGGACAAATTGATTTAAAAAAAATCAATTTTATTTTTTAAGTCGGGAAAGTACCGATCCTGGGCGCAGCTTGGATTTTTGCAAATTAAAATCAATTTTATTTTTTAAGTCGGGAAAGTATCAGTTCTAGAACAACTTGGATTTTTGCAAATTACACAAAATTATCAAGGATTTTGCCAAGTTTTTATACCCCCTTCACAAGTCGTGCCGACAGGCGGAGCGAGCCGAGCGAGCGGAGGGCGATCACTTCGGGGGAAACTGGAGTTTGTGCTGATAAAAAATCGATAAGAAAGCGATGAAAGGATTCTCAAAATTGAAATTTAAAGATAAGAATTAATTCATAAAAAATGAAACAATTGAAAGATGCTGAATTAAAAGAAATTGTGAAAGAATTGCGTATAAAGGGTAGAACTGGTATGCGAAAAGCGGAAAAAATAAAAGCTTTACGTGAAATGGGTATCAATACAATTGAGGATTTGGAAAATTACAGACAAAGACTAAGACAAAGATTTAATGAAGAACCACCAATGCCTGGTACACCACCCGGTTCTCCTCCACAAAGCCCAATGCCTGGTACACCACCCGGCTCTCCTCCACCAAGAACGCAACCTGGTACACCAACCGGCTCTTCTCCAACTTCAATAAAGCTAAAACCCGCCCCTAGAAAAAATATTACAAAAAGGAAACTAGCACAAAAGTCATCAAACAAAACTTTTAATTGGGGAAATTATTCATTTAAGGTTATGGATAAAGATGAGTTTTCTAAAAAGCTTGCAGATTTAACCAATGAAAATATTATAAAACTTACTAATAAAAAACAAACAAAATCCAAACCTAGAGAAAATGTAAATATATCTGATAGTGTGAGAGATGAATTGGATGAACAATTTAATATAGAAGAACAACAAACAGCATTAAGGGATTATTTGAAAACTTATAGGATAAATGGAAGGAAAGGTTATGGGCCTAAAGCGTTTTTAAATTATATTAAACCAAAAGTTATTGATCTAATTAACAAGAAAAAGAAACCGATCAAGGTGAAATTTATATTTACGTGTAAGTTTAAAAAAGAGAATCCCGCTACAAGAGAGATTGATGAAAACTCTGGCTACTTTCATAATAAAAAACCAGTAACAGTTACATTATCAACTGATTTATCTGAATTATTCGATAATGCGACAAATCACCAACTTGAATTGATTGAAAATTTTCAAAATAAAAATTCTGGATGGCAATTCGATCAAGTTGAATACTTTGATATAAACATTGACCCCTTCGAGCCTTTTGTTGGAAGTTCATATATTGAATTACCACCAATATTAGCAAAAAAGAAGGCTATTATAAATGTTAAGAATGAAAATGATCATGAGTGTTTTAAGTGGGCTGTAACCTCTGCCGCTTACATACAAAAAATTCACCCAGAAAGATTAAACAAACAAATGATAGAAAACTCAAAGAAATTCGACTGGTCGGGAATGGAGTTTCCTACCTCACTAAAACAAATTAACAAGTTTGAAAAACAAAACCCCTACTACATTATTAATGTCTATGGATATGAAAAGGGTGATGTATGCCCCCTAAGAATAAGTGAAAAACAAAAAGGTTATCCAATCAACCTACTTTTAATATCAGAAGGTGAAAATAATCACTACTGCTGGATAAAGAATATTAGTAGATTGTTGGCCTCAAAAGTTAGTAAACATAAATCAAAGATGCACTTTTGTCTTAGATGTCTAAACGCATTCCAGTCAGAAACTTCATTGGAAAAACACCTAGAATATTGTAACAAAAATGAAGAAGTCAAGATTGATATGCCTAAGGATGAAGATGGTAATCCCGTGTACATTAATTTCACTAATCACCATAGAAAAATGCGCGTACCCTTTGTTGTATACGCAGACTTTGAGAGCTTTACAGAGAAAATAGATACATGCTCACCAGACCTTCGTAAAAGCTTTACCAAACAATACCAAAAGCATACGCCATCGGGATTCAGTTATCTCGTGAAATTTTTTGACGAAAATTATGAAACTGTCATTAGGCAATACACAGCCAAATCACCAGATGAAGACGTTGCCAAAATATTTGTGGATAGTTTGGAGTCGGATATTAGGGGAATTTGCAATGATTTTAGATACAAAAAGAAAGTTAGGATGACTGGAGAAGATAAAATAAGCCATAATTCAGCAACGCACTGCCACATTTGTGAAAAAGAATTGGGAGAAGATAAGGTAATAGATCACTGTCATCTTACAGGAAAGTATAGAGGAGCAGCCCATAGCGAATGTAACTTAAATTACAAGATTCCAAAGTATTTCCCGGTAATATTTCACAACCTATCTGGGTATGATGCCCATCTTTTTATCAAAAACCTTGGTGTAACAGAAGGTAAAGTAAATTGTATACCCAATAGCGAGGAAAAGTATATTTCTTTCACAAAACAGATTGTGGTTGATACATTTACAAATAAAGAAGGTAAGATGGTTGAGGTGAAGCGAGAAATTAGATTCATAGATTCATTCAAATTTATGGCAACCAGTCTTGTTAAATTAGTAACTAATCTCCCCAAAGAATCTTTCAAAAACTTAACGAGTTACTATGAAGGTGATCAATTAAATCTGTTGTTGAGAAAGGGCGTATTTCCCTATGAATGGTTCAACAAATTTGAAAAACTCAGCGCAACCCAACTTCCGCCAAAGGATGAATTCTACTTTAAACTAAACGACGAAGAAATAAAAGAAGGCGATTACCAGCACGCACAAAATGTATGGAAAACCTTCAAAATGAAAACAATGAGGGAATACCACGATTTATATCTAAAGACGGATGTACTACTTTTAGCGGATGTATTCGAGAACTTTAGGGATGTTTGCCAAAAGAATTATGGTTTGGATCCAGCCCACTATTACACAGCACCAGGACTAGCTTGGGACGCCGCGTTAAAGTACACAAAAGTTAATTTGGAACTGTTAACAGACGTTGATATGCTTCTTATGTTTGAGAAAGGTATCCGGGGCGGCATCTCTATAATCTCTACCAGATATGGGAAAGCAAACAACCCATACATGAGCAATTATGACCCTAATCTACCCAAAATGTTTATTCAATATCTCGACGCTAATAATTTGTATGGGGGAGGAATGAGTAGACCTTTACCCACCCACGGTTTTAGATGGATGTCTGATAAAGATCTTTCAGACTGGGAAAATATCCCATGTATACTAGAGGTTGATTTAGAATACCCAACCCACATTCATGATTTACATAATGATTATCCTTTAGCTCCAGAGAGGCTTGTAGTTAATAAAGTGGAGAAATTAATCCCAAACCTAAACAATAAGGTAAAGTATGTTGTTCATCGTGAAACACTAAAACTTTACCAATCCTTGGGATTGAAAGTTATAAAAATTCATAGAGGAATTACATTCGAAGAGTCAGCTTGGTTAAAACCATACATTGAATTGAATACCAACCTAAGAGCTAAAGGAAATAACGATTTTGAGAAAGATTTCTTCAAGTTAATGAACAATTCTGTGTTTGGCAAAACAATGGAAAACATTAGAAATAGGGTTGGCATTAAATTAGTTACAAATCAAAAAGACGCGAAAAAATTAATATCAAAACCTAACTACCAGCATCGTACTATCTTTTGTGAAAATCTTGTAGCCATTCACATGAAGAAAACAAAGTTAGTATTCAATAAGCCAGTTTACTTGGGTATGTGCATTCTGGATTTAAGTAAAACAATAATGTACAACTTTCACTACAATTATATCAAACCCAAATACGGCGAAATGGTAAAATTACTTTTTACAGATACGGACAGTCTCGCATATTTGATAGAAACGGAAGATTTCTACAAGGACATTGCCCCGGATGTAAGAGAAATGTTCGATACAAGTAATTTTCCTAAAAACCATCCATCGGGTATTGAGACAGGAGTAAACAAAAAAGTCATAAATATGTTCAAAGATGAGGCTGGGGGAAAAACGATAGCGGAATTTGTGGGTTTACGGGCCAAGCTTTACTCATACAGGATGGACGAAGGTGAAGAAGAAAAGAAATGTAAGGGAATGAAAAAGGCAGTAGTAAAAAAGACCATAAGATTTGAAGATTACAAGGATTGTCTTTTCAATAAAAAGCCTCAAATGAGACAGATGAATGTATTTAGGAGTCGTTTGCATGATGTTTACACCGAAACTGTTAACAAAGTTTCGCTGTCTTGCGATGATGATAAAAGAATAATTTGTGAAGATGGAATAAATACTTTTGCCTACGGGCATTATCGGGCGGGGCTCTTTAAAACAGAATCTGGAGGAAGTTCTGTATCATAAGGAACAGCCTGTAATTCTTCCCTAACAAATCCACGTCTAGGGCCATCCAATAAATAATACAAAACCGGCTGATTTGGTGAAACGACGCTTCTAGAAATATCATAAACTTTGATACTCCAAATAGGATCAGTAGCCCTCCTTTTTTCTCCTCCTTCAAGTTCACCAGGAGCTAATAAATACCGAACTTTAACACCAGGTGGCAGTCTAACCTCATCAAGTCCCACCACGCGTCGGTATTTTTTAGGTTCAATGTCAACCTCTTTCAGTTTTATAGCCTTAATTGGTTCTTTACCGGTTATTCTTGTTGGTGTATTATTCAAAGTTTTTAGAATAACAGGTAATCTTTTAACCCACACACGCGATCGGGCATCACTGATCATTTCTTGCGCATATTGATGACTAAATAATCGTTCGCCTAATATTCTGTTTGCTCTTTCAACAAACGCTTGAGCTCTATGATTTCCGGCTTCACTTCTCTGTATTTTCACATTATGATAATTCATAAGTTTGGAAACCTCACCCATAAATTCTTTACCAGGATCAACCATTAATGTTTTGGGGTATCTCATTCTCCTGGAATATATTTTCCTAAAAGCTTTTGATATTTCTCTACTTTCTTTTGAGGTTAATGGTTCCGCATCTTTGTATCTTGAAGCCAGATCAACCACAACTAACGCGTATTTATACGTTTTTCTTCCAACTCTATCATGCGGTAAAAATAACAAATCTGCTTGGTGAATTTGATTAGGTTTATCCACAGTCCAGTGCGGTCTAGGAATATACTTTGGAGCTGGAAGATAGATTTGCCAAATTGCTTGTTTCTCCAACCATTGTTTTACTACATTTTCACTTACTTTCGCTTTACTAGCTAATTTAGGAATTGCAGAATATCCTTTCCAATATCCTTCAGTTGAATAATATATCTTCGATAAGTTTGAACTCATTTAAAGATTAACCAAAGTATCTTATAAATCAATATGACAACCGTATCTGAAAAAATTAGCCCAAACAGGATTCCGAGAGTACCACTAGGTTTGAAAGCGGAATCGACATTGAATAGAATTACTCTCAATCCCTCATCAGCCAATCCTGGAGAAACGCTTTACATAAATATACCAAAACTTTCTGAAAATTTAGTGATTGCCCCAGGAAGCGTATACCTAGTATTTAAATTGACTGTTGAGGGGCATGAAAATAACACCCTAGTGAATAATGTAGGTAGTAACCTCGTATCCAGACTCAAGGTTCTTTTTGGAGGTGAAACATTACAGGATACTCAAAGATACGATCTATTTCAAACATACCACGACTTATTCTTATCGGATGAAGAACGAGAGGATGGATTAAGGCAAGGTATTTCTTCTGTTAACATGAGGAAGCTAAGGTCAAATGCGGGTGATAAAGTAGACACAGACGCAAAAGAAGTAGCCCTTGCAGTAGTACATAACACCAAGTACCAAATCCCGCTAAATCATCCTATTCTAAACGATCACGGGGTTTTCTACCCAAAGGCGTTGGATCATCAACTAATATTTGAGATTACTCTAGCTCCAGTTCGGGATATTGTTGTTTATTCTGATACAACAAAGACTCCAACTTACAAAATCACAAACCTTGAGATGGAATATTCTTGTATATCAAGCGAATACTTGGCTCGCGAGGCACAGGCAGCTTATCAGGTTGGTAAGGGTTTCTTTTATGAGAATGTTACTTTACACAAAACTTTCACCATATCCAGGCCTACTGATAGTGTTATAAATCAGCATATTAATCTCCCGAGAAGGTCAATTACGGGGATATTATGTTTGTTTGTGATACCATACGCCGGAGGAACACGAGACTCCGAGAATTTTTTAAATCCAGGTATCACTTCAATCAATGTTGATGTTAATGGCGTTCCAAATCGTTTTTACTCAAAGGGAATGGTGCCGTCTGATCTTTGGGAGTCGGTAAAGAAGAGATTTGGAAGAAATGAAGGTTCCTCCCTTCGGTCGGTGAAAGAAAAGGATTTTTATAGTAATAAGTTTGCCCTGTGGATAGATTTGAGAACACACCCAGATAATAACATTCATGGAGGAGGTCTGGCATTAAACAACGCACAAGATGGTATAAAAATAGAAATTAAAAGAATAGCCATTGGTTCTGGCATTATGACTTGTTACATGTTTGTTGTAGCTGATGCATTAATGGAGGTTATGAATTCAAACTTAAGATCAATCATGTAGTGATAAAAGATGGAAGAATTACGAGATAAAATTCCTTTTCATTGCATTATAACAGGCCCAACAAATTGCGGGAAAACAAAGTACATAATAGATCAACTACGAGGTCCATTTCGAAAATTGTTTGAATTCATTGTTTTAATATGCCCAACTTATTCTAAAAACAAAACTTACCGCGACTTTGCTCGAGGAGATAAACGTTTCTTTGTATTATCCCCGGATGCAAGTAACGTTGATGAGATTAATGAGTTATTAACTGATTGTCAAACTTTATTCTCGGGAACAAATACACTAATAATTTTAGATGATTGCGCCGTTTCAAATGATTTGAAGAAACGAACGAATAAGTTTATAGATTTAGCATTCTCCGGAAGGCATCATGGTTTATCAGTTTGGGTTCTCACTCAACAATTAACATCGATATCAAAACCATTCCGTGAAAATGTTGCCTGCGTTGTTACTTTCCATAACCCCTCGCAAAGGGGGATGAAAATGTTTTTCGAGGATTACGGTGGTGATTTGGATTATGAATTAGGTAAAAAGTTTGTTCAACTCCTGAAAAAAGAAAAATATTCTAGGCTATGTTTGAGTTTGCGTTACCCATTTAATTGTTATTTGGAGATCCCTTCGGGGTAGGCTTCACTTCGTGGGAGGGCTTGCCCGATCCGCCGTATTCCCTGAGGTGATTTCCTTCGGACCGGCGTAGCCGATTTAAAAATAACCCACGTATTATCAAAAAGATGACAAATGTTGAAGATTATATAGAAGAACAACCTGGGGTAAAAGACAATGTAAAAGATGATAATGAACTTGAAATAAAACAAGAATCACTAGCCATTCTAGCATCCCTTGGAACTACAAAGGAATATTTGGGGGTTGATATGAGTCTGGGAGATGTAAAAAAATTATCAGGAAAAGATGTAGAAAAATATTATAATCGCTATCAAGCGGTATTAGGTAAAAAAATTAGCGGAGGATTGGTAGATTCATCTCTTCAATTAGTTTCCCAAGTCATTTCTTACATGGTTCCTGTGGATGATATAGAGGCTCTTTGTAAGGATTTGAAGAATGATGATTTGGTTAATCGCGAACTAACAAACATTGTAGGTCTCTTAGCATTGAAAGCAGGAAGATTGGCAGCACTTGCTAGCGGGATATTCCAGGTTGCTAAACACATTAAATTCAAGACCTCGGAGGACAAAAATCAACAAGTTGCAAGTACTACTGAGCATAAAACTCAAGAGATTTCAAGTACAACTGAGCAGTCTACTAAGCAAGATGCAAGCGGGTCTGATACTGTTTACTAAGCATGATTTAAAGATTTCTTAATGATATTTAAAATAATGTCTGACCAAACTGAAGGAGGAACAGAAGTTGAGCAAATTACTAGAGACCAACCAAAAGAAGAGGTTGTTTCTTCAAAAAAGAGAGAGAAAGATCCAAAAAAAGTCGCTGCTGGTAAGAAATTAGCAGAATATAACAAAAAAGCGAAAGAAGCATTAGCTAGGGAGACCCTACGGGCTGCGGAGCAAATGAAACGCGAAGAAGAAACAGTTGAATCGAATCGGGCAAGGCCCTCCCGTGAAGCGAAATCATGGCTTCCAGAGTTATCTTTTACAACTGTATTATCCATTGTTGGATTGGGTTTTACAGCATTTGATCTTTTTATGAGATACCGGGGAAAGGAGGATAATAAAAATAGGATACCCGATTGTCCTTCAAATATTCCTATCCCAAAAACACAACCAATATCCGCAGGGCCGGCTCCGCCGAAAATAGGAATGATATAATCCCGACCGGAGGATAAAAGGATCTAAAGATTTCTTACTGATGTAGTAAAAAAATCATGTCAAACGAAAACAAACTTGTGAAAACTGTTACTGATTCCGCAGTACTTATCGGATTAGCAGCTGGAGTTGGGTACGTGGCTAAAAAGATGATGAAAGAATCATTTATGAATGATCCATCCTCAAGTGTTACAAATTATGCAAAATGGGTGGTCGTATTGTCGGGTAGTATGTACCTAAAAACATATTTAGAGGATCAAAAGATTTTACCAAATTAAACATGGCAACAATAGCAATGATGTTGGGAGGAGCAGTATTAAATGCAACTGCCTTTGTTGGCGGATCATACCTTGCAAAATATCTATCAGGAGATAAAACCGATACAGAAAAAATACGACACGATAAGGCATTAGAAAAATACCAAAAAGATTATGCCTCATTTCAGGAAAAAAGACAGAATCTCATTGATTGGAAAATGCAACAAAAAGATGAAAAATATCAAGCCTCAAAAAATATTTCTAATACAGATGAAGCTTTGAAATTATATTCAGCTTCGCTCGATGAACCAAAATTCACGGATTATTATAGGCCTAGTGACAATCAAAAGACGGGGGAAATGTTATATGTTGGAGGAGGAATGTTGGCGTTGGGGTATGCAGTTTCAAAATTATTATAAATCATTATTTTGTTATGTAACCAGTAATTAGGTTATATAACATAATTCTATTTATTATTGTATTTACATAAGACTGCCAGTATCTGAATCCATACCATCATCTTCCCATATTTCAGCTGCTGATTTAGCATTAGAAATAACTAACTTTGAAAAATCAATCAATTTTTTATTTTCGCTTTTTTGTTCAACATATGCTTCATAAAGTTTTACCTGAAGTGAAATGTTCGCTCCAATAAATATTGATTCAATTTTGATTGCGGAATAAGCATAACAACCCTTATTAATTAAATTTTCAGGTTCTATTTCTTCACCATTTTTTATATTATAAAATTTAGTTATAAATCTACCTTCTCTTTTATCAAAAATTAACTTAGCATATAGAGTTGGCCCTCTGCCTTCAACTTTACGCTCTCCGCAAATTTTTCCTTTTTGATTTGTAATTTTTTCCTTTTTCCAATAGAGAGGGTTTTTAAAACCGCCTCTAATAAGATCATTCTTTTCTAAATCAAATTTGTCAATTTCTTCTCGTTTTTCTACCAAATGATCCATACAACAATCTACTATTTCATCAAAAACATTAATCCATTTTTCCTCTTCGGGTGTGGGTTTATCTGAACTCCATAAACACAAAGGAAAAGAATATCCTGATTTTTTATTTGTTTCTTGGCCTAGATTTGTTGAAACTCCATATGAATACAAACGACCAGTTTCAATAACAAGATCTCCTTCGGTTCCATCTTCATTTTTTGTAAAAATATTAATTCTCTTAAATTCAATTTTTGGCTTGCTACCGGGAATTTGACCTGAAATTGGTTTAGAAAAGATCATACGCTCTTTTGGAATATAATTATTAATATTAGTTAATTGTGTGCTTTCATTATACATTTTTTATTTTACTTTCTTATCTTTAAATCATAATTCATTTCTATAATTTATAAATATAACTTTTAGGTCTAAAGATTTCTTACTGATGAGTAAAAAATCATGGCAGAAGATATACCATTAGAAGATATACCAAAAGGATCAGATGATAATGGAGATGGAGATGGTACAATTTACCAAAGCCCAAATACATCTACATCTATTGATCAGGGCTATCTTGGTTATTCAGAATATATGGCAGAAAGAAAACGACTTCAATGGGAAATAAAAGCTGAAGAGAAAAAACCAACAGATATTAGAGAAAGAGATGAGGAATATGATAGAAGGATAGAAGCGGGTGAAAAACTCAAACTTTATTTTCCAAATTACAATCCTAATGATAGGATATTTAATGTAACATTTGGAGAAGATGGAAGTATAATAGGAAAATTAAGTAGTAGGGGTGATAATGTGTGGCATACAATAGTTGATAAAGATGGTGTGATTAAACTTGAAGATTTACCAAAAACAATGAGAAAGGCTCTAGGTGCTGATTATGAAAGCATGTTGGGTATATATAATGATGCCGTATCGAAATTGAATGAAGAAAAAGAAAAACATAATGAATTACTTTCTGCAGTACAAGGAATAGATTCACTTTTATCAACACGCACGGAGGAGATTAGCCGATATGAAGAAAGAGAAAAAGAACTACGTCAATTCATTGAGAGACAACAGGTAGAAAAAGCTGAAAATAAAAGTCTTTTTGATGAAACTATTAAACAGAATATAGAATTAAAAATACAAGCAGAAAAACTTTTGGATGAAACAAAATTATACAAAGAGGAAATAGACAAATATAAGAAGGGAAAATCAAATTTAACAAAGTTAGAACAAAGCAATGAACGATTAAAATCTGAGGTTGATAAATTAAGAGAACAAATTAGAAATAAAAAAATTTCAATCGAAGAACAATTATCAGCTATAGATGGCCGAAAAGATGAAATACTTAAAAATTTGCCATTACGTGAGCGATTAAAATACATATTCAAAAAGTATGGTTTTACAGTTTTTGCTGTTATTAGTGCTGTTGGGGTTATAATTGGTGTTATAGTTTCTAATCTTTCTAAAGGTCTAGCAACGTTGGGTAAGGGTGTTGGTAATGGATTGAAAACTATAGGTAAAAAACTGGGGGAAATATTACCTGGAATGGTTGGAGCGATTGTAAGCTTTCTATTCAAAACAGCTGGTGAGGTTATTGGATTTTTAGGTAAGAATGCTTGGCTTTTGATAATGGCTGTTGTTCTATATTTTGTGGAAAGTATAAAGAAGAAACCCTACGGGCCGCGGAGCAAGAGAAAGTAACAAATTTAAAGATATCATGTTGATCAGTAAAATACAATATGGATGACTACAATAGAATTTACGGCGTAGCCGGTCCCGAGCAAAGCTCGATTTATCCACAATTACCAACTAATGGCGATCCTAATAATTTCAGACTACAAAAATCATGTGAAGTACTACAAAATCTTGAGAAGGAAATTAAACATTATGAGGAAGTTAGAAAAAAGTATAATCGAGCTAGAGGTATATTTACAAAAATAAGTGTTAGTAGTGGATTGTTTTCAGTTATCCTATCTGCAAGTGGATTGGGTACCTCTCTTACTGGTTTTGGTGCTGTTGTTGGTATACCATTAGGAGCTGTGGGGGGTATTTGTGGGGGGATATCGGTTGGATTTGGATACGCATCAAAAAGACTTTCACATAAAGTTAGTAAACATGAACAAACAGTTTCTCTTGCAAAAGCAAAAGTAAACACTATTAACGACTTGGTTTCAAAGGCTTTGAAAGATAATGTTATATCTGATCAAGAATTTTCTCTAATTTTATCAGAGGTGGATAAGTTTGAAAAACTAAAACTAGAAGTTCGACAAAAATTTAGGAGAGATACAGAAAAAAACTTAAACATGTCTCAGATAAGGAGAGAAGTTCGAGCAGATCTATTAAAAGAATTAATCACTCCGGCATAGCCGGGGAGGGCTCCGCCCGATTCGCCCGATCTAGATCATTTAAAATTTCATATGAAAGAACTGATGTTGGTTGTAATTGTTTTGCAGGCATTCAGCGATACTAGTGAACATCTTATTCTTAATCTAAAGACCAGATTATCTGAAACACAAAGAACAAGATGTTATTAGATGATTTCGAAAATAGGTACCCAAACGCCAACCTTGATAAATTTACATTTGTGAATGATTCATATGGAGGATATATTAAATGGAAAGTTAATGGGACAGCAGTTATGTCAAATGATGATCCTACTGGAAAAACTTGGACTGATTATCTTCCTATTAATTTGAAAACATTATTATGGCAAGATTTAGGGCTAGAAAATAAAGTTAAGGTTGGTTCATTTCCAAAAAGTTTATCCATTACAAATCAAAGATACTCAATACCAGCTATTAACTTTGATGACTTTACAACTGATTTAACAAAAATGTTAACCTTTCTAGATATATACGTTTCAAATACTAAGAAATTTACCGCAAAAATGCGTAATGTTTTTACTAATCAAGTTGTTACTTTCAAATTTGGAAAACAGAGTAGAAAATGGTTGAATTCACCTGATATGAATTATTGGCCTCAACAGCTTAACTTTGCAGTATGGTGTGCTACATCTGGATGTGGTATAAGTCCTTTTGAGAGTTTAAATTATCCTAAAGTAGTGAGTAGTTTCATAAAGTTTCATGTGTATTTTACAATAAGACGAATATTGTATGAAATGAAACTACCTTTACCCGACGAACAACCTTTTGTGATAAATAATAATCCATATAGTAAAGTTGCATATCAACGATTGTGCGCTGAATTTGGGGTTAGTAATAATTCTGACTTTAGATGGAAAGGTGGAAGAAATTCAGGATTAGGAGATATATTCCTTGATTACGGTGCAGGATATCATGGGAAAGGAGGGGGATATCAAAATGTGCATATTGTAAGAAATTATGATGTTGAAGCGGATCAATGGCCTGGTGAAGGCGGTAAATTCGCTGATGAAGGAGGTAAGAAAGAAAAGGGTAATCTCATTTCATTTATCCGTAACGATGACTTTGCCGATTTTAAATATGCTTGGTTTATCCCAACAAGTGGACATGGTCTCACTAAAGCTGGACTTGGAAGATTAAATCGATCAGCCGAAGCTTTTGTATACTGCATATTGGGGGCACAAGTAAACACTAGAAATTCGATTTATGGTAATGGTGGTGGAGCGATAGAGACACAACAAGAATTCTTAGCCTTATTTGAAAGTAGCGTTATAGAAAATGATATTTCTAAATCTATTCAAAATTACCAACAGTCTGTTCAGGAAACTAAATTACGGCTTGATTTAGCTATCGCTCCTGGTGTATGGTTAATGCCGAGTAATATGATTGTAAATACAGAGATCGTGGTTGGGTATAATAACAAACTCATGAAGGCAACTGAAGATATGATTTTTGGAGTAAATAATACATTAAATACTGAAACAAAAACAGTTGGAATAAGACATAATTTAGGATCTTCAAAGGTTTCTTTACCTCATAAACCCGTAACAAAACCAAAACCTATAATTAAAAAAGAAGAAACACAAACATATGCAATTAAACCAGAAAATAATATTAAATCAACTCAACCCTCCCTCCGGTCGGAACATGAAGATAATCTGATAGTATTTATGGTTGTTGGCGGCGCAATAGCTTGGTTCTTATTTCGTTAATGTTTTGATTATAAAAATTACGGTGTAGCCGATTTAAAGATGAATATGATGTAATCAAAACAAAATGTTAAGTATTACAATGTTTGATTCAGAAACTAGGATTTATTTAGATCCCCCGCTGAAAAATCTTCGAGAGATACAACTCCTGGATTGCAATATAAAGACCAAAAGGTTTATTAATTTCAAGGACCAACAGACATTATTAAATGACAAGAATCAGGGCTTCATAAAAATTCAACCCGGTACATACTCTCTTCGTAACATTCAATCGATCTTTCTTAATGATCCTGATGTGGAAAAGATAACAATAATTGAGACTGATACTGTTGACTATCTTTATTCAAATAAGAACTTCAAAATTAAACTTACGAGAGGATTGTCGATTGGTTTAGGAGTTCCTGAAGTTATAAATCCAGGTAAATTATACCCAATAAATATCCAGATTAAGGAACCACTGAGACTTATGTGTAGTATAGTTGATAACAAGTCTTCGTATTTGAACAAAACCAAAAATGGTGAACTTGTAAAACTATCACCATCACACCTACTCGCGAACATACCCTCAAAGGATTATCCAACAATTCCAGTTCGAAAATATGATAGCTTCATAAACCACTTTGATTTAACCATATTAGACAATGAATGGGAAAAACTTGATCTTAAGGGTTCCCCCATAACTTTTAGTTTAAGATTTAGATAATTTCGTCGTGGTTGATCCTTAAGGTCTTTTTGTTATATAACTATTACTTTAGTTACATAACACAATTACATAAGATTATTCATCCTGTAAAGAATTACAAAGTTCTTGTTCCTCAATGTCGTGGCACCAATCCTTAACTATTTTTTGGGTTTATTCCGTGTTACTTCCATTAATTCATCGTGAAATTCCTTGTAAAACGCCTCTTTATGCACAATCTTGTATTCATCTACTTTTACAATTACTTCCAATTTTTCAATAAGAAACCTTTCATCAAAGGTGTCAATTCGGCATTCCTCGTCATAGTAACCAAGATAAAGACCATCTTTATGAAAATAACAAAAGTCATCCCAGTTTAAAATAACCATATCACGGGTCGGCGAAAAATAGTATTTACAAATACCAATATTTAAAAAAAAATAATTGGCGGCTTTTAAAATTTTTTTTACAAATTTATTAACGCATATTTCATCAACGCCAAAACCTATTTTTGTTCCAAAACAAAACGAATGAAAAAAATCGTTGTTATTAGAATATCCTACTTCAAAAATTATTCCATTGTGTTTAACATGAATATAATCGCTGGTATCAATAAAAAATTGCCGACTTTTTGATATTTTTTGGCGTAAATCTTCTTTTATTTCTTCAATAAAATCGCAAATACTTAACTTTCTGTCATTTTCGTAAATAATTTCCAATTGTACCATTTTCATTTTTTTACTTTTATCTTTAAATCATAATTCATTTTTAAATTTCATTCTACATTCCTTACAAGAAGCTTTTTGTTTACCATGTTCACAAATTTGCGATCCTCCGCATTCTTTACATTGTTGTTTTTGTTTACCATGTTCACAAATATGGGATCCGCCGCATTCTTTACAACGACACTTAACTCTATCATGTTTGCATATTTGTGACCCTTTACACTTTTTACAAGCGTACTTAATTCGATCATGTTCGCATATTTGAGATCCCCCGCATTCCTTACAAAAATATTTTAGTTTTCCGTGAATACAAATATAAATGCTATTACTAGTAACTTTTTCAATTAAATTAATAATCTCCTCCTCTTTGTATTTTTTAAACTCATTAATAAGATCTTTTTTAGTCATTTTTGTTCTTCCTTTAATTTTTAACTCTCTCGCAATTCTTTTTATTTCACCAAAATACAAATCATTTAATTGTTCCATTTTTTATGAATTAATTCTTATCTTTAAATTTCAATTTTGAGAGTCCTTTCATCGCTTTCTTATCGATTTTTTATCAGCACAAACTCCAGTTTCCCCCGAAGTGATCGCCCTCCGCTCGCTCGGCTCGCTCCGCCTGTCGGCACGACTTGTGAAGGGGGTATAAAAACTTGGCAAAATCCTTGATAATTTTGTGTAATTTGCAAAAATCCAAGTTGTTCTAGAACTGATACTTTCCCGACTTAAAAAATAAAATTGATTTTAATTTGCAAAAATCCAAGCTGCGCCCAGGATCGGTACTTTCCCGACTTAAAAAATAAAATTGATTTTTTTTAAATCAATTTGTCCCAGAACCCGCTTACTACTACTACTGATGAGAAAATTCAGAGGAACACCAACATTGGACAAGGCCGCAGGCGGAGTCCAATTTGGTGTTCCAAGGAATTTTTGAATCCAACATTTTCTTAATTGGATAAGCACGGAGTCCTGTTATTTGTTAATTATATAGCTACCTTGAAATCCAATATTGGCAACTGTCCAATTTTTCTTAAATTTAAGTAAAATTGGACAGTTGCCAATGTTGGATTTAGAGGTAGTTGTATAATTAGTGTTATTATTTTAGTCTGTGAAAGAATAGCCTGTTTTAGTCTCTTGGATATATAGCAAATGGAAGGAGGTACCAAGAGAGTGCTCTCAAGTGACAGAACATCTGTATCTGTTATAACTATAAACTTAATTTGTAAGCTATAATGTTGTCTTAATATTGAATTTAGTTTGAATCATGATACAAACATGATAGAAACTCAAAATAATGCTACTTCACATAGTGAAAAGAGTAGCAAGTTCCCCATACATCTATAGTTTTCTTTTTCCACAGCTTAAATAAATTTGTTGGCTGAAAGTACGTCCGTCTAGATAGCTAGTCAAAGTATTCTTTTTGTTTCCTTTCTATTTATTTCACAGCTGTTAGTTTTTTTTTGGGCACTGCATATGAAAATAATTAACAATATGTCAAAGGAAACGGGAGTGATTGAGTGAGTGAAGGAGCCAATCAGCACTTTCCTAGTATTTAGCCAAATACAATTCGCCTCTATATCGATTTATTTTTATACTCAGAAGAGAATATGTAAAAGTAGTGAAATCAAGGAAAGGTGATAGGTATGGAAAAAAGGTCTGAATAAACTTAATAAATGCAGTAGCAACATGCATGCAATGCTTGCCTATTTTTTTTTTAATAGCTGAATGACAAGATAGCAGAATTTGAACAAGAAAAGTTTGACATGCAGAAACAACATACGCAGAACATACAGGAGCTGCTGGACGAAACAAATCAGAGGTTACAGAAAATGGAGACAGAGTACAACCAACAGAATGGTGCCACTGTAAGTATAGCCAGTTCTCACTGGTAGGGCCCTGTTGCTCAGTCTTGAAAATAAATTGGAATAGAACTTCAGAAGTTTTTGGACCTTAAATTTGTTTAGGTAATTGAATGGTTTTGAGTGCAATTTGGAATAAATGAACACAAGTAGAATTTGTCAAAGACTAAAAAAATATTGCGTGAGCCTGTGAGGCAAGTGAAAAATGCATGAGTGCTCATGTATACAAAATTACACTTGAAATCAATTGATTACCTGTTAATGATTTATATGCAAAATTCATTTACATGCACTCAATTTCAACTTTCTGTACTGTTTGGGATTAATGGACGTGTTTTCAGCCAATCAGTGTTTAATGTGTAGAAAAGGTACACGTTTTTATGATGCAGTACCGTTTGTCTTTGTGTTACAATGTTCACTCCCTTTACATTACCTGCTATGCATAATTATACTGTGGCGTTCCTGCCAGTAACTATAACTAACCCAGTCCTGGATGTGTGATCCAGGAAATCACGCTCATCGTTGCACAGTACATTGATGTTTTTGCATGAATATTATTAGCAATGAAGTGAGCACTTTTGTTATAACATGACAAACTGTCGCATGACTAGTTTTATCCACTCAAACAACCCTGCAACTTACTGGCAGCCACCAGTAATTTACAGCATACTACAGACAATATACCCGTTGTCACTCTCCGAAGAATATATTATTGATTGACAAGTCTCTGACATCTCTTGGGATCAGACACTTTACTGTTGCATTTTATATCCTTGTTCTTGAGATCTCTAGTGCCATGGTAATTATTGATACTGTAGAATAATTATTTTCACTCAACCAATTTAATAAATCCATCTATTGTCATTTAGAGACTAGTGATCCAGGAGTTGGAAACAAGAGTACAACATCTTACCCAGGAATCTGAAGGTCTCCAGAATTCCAGATCCAAACTCGCAAAAGACAAGGTAACCAAACATACCATGCAGTAACATGTGGTTACAAGGTGATCTAAGACAAGGTATCTAAATATACCATGCAGTAACACATGGTTACAAGGTGATATGAAACAAGGTAACCAAACATACTGTGCAGTAACACATGGTTACAAGGTGATCTGAAACAATGCAACCAAACATACCATGCAGTAACACATGGTTACAAGGTAAAATGAAACAAGGTAACCAAACATACCATGCAGTAACACATGGTTACAAGGTGATCTGAAACAAGGTAACCAAACATACCATGCAGTAACACATGGTTACAAGGTGATCTGAAACAAGGTAACCAAACATACCATGCAGTAACACATGGTTACAAGGTGAAATGAAACAAGGTAACCAAACATACCATGCAGTAACACATGGTTACAAGGTGATCTGAAACAAGGTAACCAAACATACCATGCAGTAACACATGGTTACAAGGTGATCTGAAACAAGGTAACCAAACATACCATGCAGTAACACATGGTTACAAGGTGATCTGAAACAAGGTAACCAAACATACCATGCAGTAACACATGGTTACAAGGTGATCTGAAACAAGGTAACCAAACATACCATGTAGTAACACATGGTTACAAGGTGAAATGAAACAAGGTAACCAAACATACCATGCAGTAACACATGGTTACAAGGTGATCTGAAACAAGGTAACCAAACATACCATGCAGTAACACATGGTTACAAGGTGATCTGAAACAAGGTAACCAAACATACCATGCAGTAACACATGGTTACAAGGTGATCTGAAACAAGGTAACCAAACATACCATGCAGTAACACATGGTTACAAGGTGATCTGAAACAAGGTAACCAAACATACCATGCAGTAACACATGGTTACAAGGTGATCTGAGACAAGGTAACCAAACATACCATGCAGTAACACATGGTTACAAGGTGATCTGAGACAAGGTAACCAAATATACCATGCAGTAACACATGGTTACAAGGTGATCTGAAACAAGGTAACCAAATATACCATGCAGTAACACATGGTTACAAGGTAATCTGAAACACGGTAACCAAACATACCATGCAGTAACACATGGTTACAAGGTGATCTGAGACAAGGTAACCAAATATACCATGCAGTAACACATGGTTACAAGGTGATCTGAAACAAGGTAACCAAACATACCATGCAGTAACACATGGTTACAAGGTGAAATGAAACAAGGTAACCAAACATACCATGCAGTAACACATGGTTACAAGGTGATCTGAAACAAGGTAACCAAACATACCATGCAGTAACACATGGTTACAAGGTGATCTGAGACAAGGTAACCAAATATACCATGCAGTAACACATGGTTACAAGGTGATCTGAAACAAGGTAACCAAACATACCATGCAGTAACACATGGTTACAAGGTGATCTGAAACAAGGTAACCAAACATACCATGCAGTAACACATGGTTACAAGGTGATCTGAAACAAGGTAACCAAACATACCATGCAGTAACACATGGTTACAAGGTGATCTGAAACAAGGTAACCAAACATACCATGCAGTAACACATGGTTACAAGGTGATCTGAAACAAGGTAACCAAACATACCATGCAGTAACACATGGTTACAAGGTGATCTGAAACAAGGTAACCAAACATACCATGCAGTAACACATGGTTACAAGGTGATCTGAAACAAGGTAACCAAACATACCATGCAGTAACACATGGTTACAAGGTGATCTGAAACACGGTAATCAAATATACCATGCAGTAACACATGGTTACAAGGTGATCTGAGACAAGGTAACCAAATATACCATGCAGTAACACATGGTTACAAGGTGATCTGAAACAAGGTAACCAAATATACCATGCAGTAACACATGGTTACAAGGTAATCTGAAACAAGGTAACCAAATATACCATGCAGTAACACATGGTTACAAGGTGATCTGAGACAAGGTAACCAAACATACCATGCAGTAACACATGGTTACAAGGTGATCTGAGACAAGGTAACCAAATATACCATGCAGTAACACATGGTTACAAGGTGATCTGAAACAAGGTAACCAAATATACCATGCAGTAACACATGGTTACAAGGTAATCTGAAACACGGTAACCAAACATACCATGCAGTAACACATGGTTACAAGGTGATCTGAGACAAGGTAACCAAATATACCATGCAGTAACACATGGTTACAAGGTGATCTGAAACAAGGTAACCAAACATACCATGCAGTAACACATGGTTACAAGGTGAAATGAAACAAGGTAACCAAACATACCATGCAGTAACACATGGTTACAAGGTGATCTGAAACAAGGTAACCAAACATACCATGCAGTAACACATGGTTACAAGGTGAAATGAAACAAGGTAACCAAATATACCATGCAGTAACACATGGTTACAAGGTGATCTGAAACAAGGTAACCAAATATACCATGCAGTAACACATGGTTACAAGGTAATCTGAAACACGGTAACCGAACATACCATGCAGTAACACGTGGTTACAAGGTGATAACCAAACATACCATGCAGTAACATGTGATTACAAGGTGATCTGAAAGAAGGCATAGCTCCCTTAAGCTGAGTGCCAGTGGTTTATGTTTTATATTTGAGGTATTCTATCTAATCTTTAAAAGAAAGAGTGAGTATCAGTATGCCACATGTTCTCTCAGATTAATTCATCTATGGACACCACACCTTTCTACCATTAAAAAGAAGTTTCATTTTACAAGTCTACATTAAACATTAAAGTTGCTTTCTTTCAAGGGAACTGCAATCTCTTGTTTGAACCAAATGGATTAAATGTTTCAAATGCATGGATGGAAAGATAGTGATTGTCTATTAATAATTATTAGCACTGACTTGTTATGAACATTCTTAGTTTCTTACTCCTGTGATGGACTTCTACTTTGCAGGAGGGATTAGAACATCAAGTGTCTTCTCTAACAGCAGAATTACAGGAAAACAAAGCAATGTAATGTATATAAGGGTAAAGGGTGGCAGGTCCACTGGGGTAAATCTTTCAGAGTCATAGGATAATATAGACAAGCAGGTAACAAAAGTCGGCCGTCGCAAATTTTGCAGACTAATGAATGTGATTGTAGATAGTAAAAGTAAAAACATTGTTCGTACGAGCTTGAAAAGGTCATGAATTTTAGCAGGTGTCTCGAAAGGTCCTTGAAATTGCTTAAGGTCCTTGAAAAGTACTTGATTTCTCTTCTTGGTCTTGAAAAGTCCTTGAAGTCTATTCTTCCATAAATTCCCTACCGCGTTACTGGTGAATAAGGAGCTTTTGTCCACAAATGACTGAAGTTATAAACAAACTAGCTATAAAAAATACCGTTAAACGACGTGGAATTCGTACATGAAGCAAAATTTTCATCTTTGCCTCAGTTTTCTGCACCACACCAGTCTGATGTGGTGTTGTGTCTTCAGCCAAGGTTGAAATATCTGGCGTTGTATATGACTTAGTTGAATGTGTTATGTATGAAAGGGGGACAGACAGGTGCGATTTCCTCAATACAACTCTGATCTAGAAAACTAGTTTTTGTTCTTAAAGCGTTCTTGAAAAGTCCTTGAATTTTGTTTGTTGGAAGTTGTACGAACCATGTAAAGAGATTTCAGGCCTGAATGAGCAATGAAGTACGATAACTTGTGTTTAGATCTGTAGTCAACATTACAAACTGAACCACAAGAAACTGGGTAAATCAAACGAGTTGATTAACTAAGTTATACCACCGTAAGGTAAAAGGGAGGTGCTGACGTTTCGAGCGTTAGCCCTTCGTCGGAGCGAATGAGAGGATTGTGGGTTACGTTCAATTTAGATAGAGAAGTTTGGAGCCATGCTATTGGTGGAACCATAGTAGTGTGTGAATGGAAGTGAATAAATTAGATGAATGATTAAATGAAGGAGAAACGTTCGTTGATACTTTAGAAACTATCCCCACAATTACAAACTGAACGTTCGCTTTGCTTTACACAGCCTATCGAAGGTGGAGAAAGATCGTGCGCAATCAATCAGTGAACATCAGGCAGTTGTCAAGCAGCTGAACAAGAAAACTGACTTCAGTATTGATAACATGAAACAGCAGCACTCCTCTGCAATGGCTAAGGTAAGGCTTTACTTACCTCCCTCTGCTCCCGACAAACCGAGGCCAACACTTGTTCATTGTATAGTGCTTTACTCAGTCGCAATTACTGCCAGTTTGGAGCGTATTCATTTACGCCTACACCATCTCTGGCCCTGTATAACATTTCGTTGTTATATATTCAATATTTACTTTCTGCTTATTTTCATGTTTACAAAACCCTCGAGACATGGTAAACCATAGGTTCTTTAACATAGAAACAACTAAGGAGACCTTGGTGTTTGATATTATGGCCTTTGTACAATACAGAAAGTTGCACTATCTTGGATAACTCAGCGTAATCAAATCTGAAAACATGTTCGTTAAAACCGCTATTGTTGAAAATGGTCATTTCTTCCCGTAGGCGTCTGAAACAATAGGAGAGTTAGAGGCTCAGGTTACTCAAATGAAGCAAGCTTTGCAAGACTCAGAATTCCAGCGGCAAAGACAAATCAGGGTAAAACTTGGTATATTTTCATTCTTATTTTATCTCGAAAAAACAAGTTTCTAACTGGAGCGAGAGTTTCGCTCGGCCCTCCTGCCTCTCGACGGCGAGCAGGCTCACTTTTGTTTTCTTATAACTTTATAACTTTCCGGCGACGGTGATATTGGGTGTAAAAGGTAGACTGCTTCCTGTCTGAAATAAAATGGTATTGTAAGAAGCAGTTGAAGACGATGTTACATTTAGTGTCCGTGTCCGAGCACGATAGGGTTAAGAAAGTGCGATAAGTATTGTTCTTATTCTTGTTATTGTTACTCTTGTTACTGCTATTGTTACATGTTTGCGATGATCAATTAATGTCATTACATGTTACTCCGCAGTTCAAATAGATGGTCTTTCATATATATTTACTTGCATTCTTCTCTTTCTACGGGTATATTACAAACTCACAACATGACCAGCTCCCAGTTGGCTTGATAGCTCAGTTGGTAGAGCACTGCACTGGTTTCGAATCCCGTTCAGGCCTGAATTTTTTTCAGGCTTTAATTTCACAGCTGCTTAAGTTGTGTACATAACTGCGATGATCAATTAGTGTCATTAAATATTACTCCGCAGTTCAAATATATGGTCTTTCATATATATTTACTTGCATGTTTGTTATTATTGTTGTTGTTATTGTTATTACTATTATAACATGGCTGTTCCGCGAGCATGAAAGATGAGGCGAATCCTGAGTTCTGATTGGCTACCCGAGCGGGTAAAATGGGCCTGTCTTGACCGCTAGGTGATTTCTCGTGATGCTAGGAGTGGGCACACCCAGGAGAAGGAGAAACGTCCCTGTCCCGTCCCGTCTCCCCCCCTCCCTCACCGTTTTTGTCGCCCTGCCCAAAATTAACGTACGCACGTCCATAATAGCCTAATTTGTTTTGCAGAAAAACGCCATCTGCTGGTGGCTGCGTCCATATTTGAGCTGAAAAGCCTTATAAGTACTAATCTGTGACTGTATTCATTTGATTTTCAGGAGCTGGGGTCTGCCCATCAGCAAGAGAAGTTAAATTTGGAACACCTAAATGAGAAAAAGGTATTCCAGTATTATTTACTGGAATTGAATTAGGTGCCGAACAGTTTGTACGAGGAATCATTTAGACTCTGTCTTCAGTGTTCTCCTTTTCAGGCGGTAACCGGTTAAATGTACCGCCTGTAACAGCACTTGTTACCGCCTAAAATGGCCTGAAATTCTTGACAATTCAACAGCTACACGAGTGTTTTGCGGGTTTGAAAAACTCTATTACCTGTTGAGCTGAAATAAAAGGAGAACACTGATCTTGTTGAAGGAAATGTGTTTTCCACTTGATACTGTCGTTCAGACAGGTGGTTTTGCTTCTGATATATTGCAGTTAGCCTAAACTTGATATTGCAGGGCCGGCAAAATCCAGTGACAATGTTTACCCACACGCTATTAGAAATTTAGGGAGAAACTTTGTGGCGCTTTTGTGTTTGAATGTTTCTTTGTCCTTCAGGTTCGTGGAATCCAGGCGGAGCTAGAACAAGGTGAAGCAGAGTATCAGAAACGACTGAGAAAGTTGGAAACAGCCGTGAAGTAAGGTGTAAAAGCCGCAGTAAAACAAACTTCATTTTTTCGAGCCATCTTGCAACATTCGTTACTTTGTACGTACATCTATACAGTGTTGTAGCTTGTTGTATCGGTTGGTTTAACCTTGGGCTGCGCATTTGTCTTTCGTTCCTTTTTCAGGGAACGCGAAGAACAGATCCGAAGACTTACTGAAGTGCAGAAACAGCAAGCGCAGCAGGCAGAGAATGCTTTAGAAGACTTTAAAAGTCAAGTAGAAAGGAATTCTGGGAGAATGTTTGATGAAATGAAGGCTCAGGTAATTAGCAAGTTAAACCGATTTGCTTTTTTGAAATTTCTTTTTTTTTACCATTTATTAGGCTAGCTTGTAATTTGTTTTCTTATCTGTGTTTCCTTAACAATTTTACAAAAATGCACGATTCACTTCCGCTTCAAATCTGGAAGCCTGACAATTTTTTCAGTTACGGACAGTCAAATCCCATTCAAACTCTATTACCGTATTATACTGTGTTACTGTGTGTCGACGTTGTCGATTGCTGAGAGTCTCGAGTTCTATTCTCATTTTCTCTCTGAGATGGAGAAAGTAGAAGAGGACTTGGCGCGTTCAAAAAATCTGCGAGAAAAGCAGGCAAAGGAATTCAGCCGGCAACTGGACGATCTCAAGATAAAACACGACAAAGAGGTAGGACTTACCACTCATTTGGCTTTTTTCAGTTTGTTTAAGATTTATTAGGACACACAGCGTGGAATTCTTAGATGAGGCCAGTTGTTCGGTTGGAGACGGTCGTAACAGCCCTTAAAACCTCCAAACTGAAATGTAAGTTTCCAAATACTGCAATGGACTTATCTTCGGAGATCCCAGGGAAGAAATTTGGGACGAGGCGAAGTTCGAACGAGCGAAACTCGACTGTTACATCCCCAATTTAGATCGTAGTTTTCTTCTCGCCCGTTACGTCCACTGATCTTCGAGGACAAGGTAATTTGTTCTCTAAAGTTCCTTGCTGGTTACTTTTCTCCCTTCTGTGGTTGGCACAGGTTGCTGAAATCAGCATCCGTCACGAACAAGAGAAAGCGCAGATATTGAGAGCGCATCAGATGGAGAGAGACTCGTTATTAAAAGAACAGGAACAAGAAAAGGTTTGATAATGACTTGCCCTTTTACCACAACGTTCGTTTAGCGGTTACTTTAAAAAAAACTGTGCCAATTACTTAATAAAATTTATTTATTTATATTGATACATTTATTGATACAATTTAATCACAATTTGTCAATTCAATGTGTAATTGTTTTGAATTATGATTCCATCTTTTTGGACCCCAGTATTACTGTACAGGATGTCAAACGTGTCAATAATGTGAGGAAGTCTAACTGGAGCTTGACAGCGCGGTGTGTGACTCTTGATGTAACTGCGCCACTCATAGTTTAAACGCGTCCCAGTGTTACTGGTTAATCAAATTGAATGCTTACTCTGACCGGAGTTGAACACGGTAAAAGTTCTCATAGGTTAAGCACGTCCCAGTGTTACTGGTTAATCAAATTGAATGCTTACTTTGACTGTAGTTGAACTCAGTAAAAGTTAAAGAGCCGCAACTAACAGTGAAGGAGTATAGGATACCAAGTGAGAACGACTGTCTCTTTACGTGCCTGGCTTAGGTTTCCATTGTTCGTTTCGCAAACTGCCCTCTCTTTAGGACATGCAAATTGAAAAGATGCACCAAAAAATGCAAGACTACGAAAGTCATTCCAGGAACAGAGAAAATAAAGACAGCAAGGTAGACTGATCTTTGTGTTCGCGTAACTTATAACGTATGGCGCAGATATGTTCGTTTGCACCTCATGTTCTGACGCTGTTCAGAAACTTGCCTTGATAACACATGCAACAATTTATTAACGATATAACTGGAGAATGCCGACCGCCTTCGCCAGATAGTAAGACCATTTACTTTACACATAATTTATACCATTGTTAAACTCCAATATCTAGATATATATTTAGTATAAATACTCAGGTTATTATACAAAATCGCGCGATCTGATTGGTTCGCTATCTCGGATTATCAGCCGATAATCACCTCGACGAACAAAATGGCTGAGAGACGTTCGCGTGTTTTTGATGAAATAAATTTTTTTCGTGTTGTTCAATGCTTTTTCTTTCTTTTTTTTTTTCAAATAATCACCTGTATTTATACTAAAACAATTATTCGCCTCAGGCTCAGTGATTATCGGTGAGTATTCACCGAGACGAAGTCGATAATCACTTCGCCTTTGGCGAATAATTGTCAAATAAAAATGTGTACCTAATTTGTAGTATCGTTTTGTTGAGTGAATATTTTGTTTGCTATAATATTTATTCTTGTTCTAGACTATTGCTGAGATGGAGCAGCAATTACGGGAACTGCGTGAGGAGGTAAAATATGCCGTATCATTTCACTGCGTCCCTCAGTGCGATAGCGCTTTTAAGGTGTCTGCAATAATATATAAGTTGATAAGAAACGACCTTTGGGAGGGAGGATAGGGGCGAGGAACCATCTGAGTGGGGGTGGGAGGGGGCAGATGGTGGGAACTGTTAGACCTCATGGTCGGTGTAAACCCTCCTCATACTGTTGTGCCCAGCCTGGTGGAAGGATTTGGAAACCATAGGTGTTGTATAGTGTATGGTATATGGATGGTGTTTTGAAACGTTTGAGGAAGGTTGTCACACAATTTATTATGGGATTCCTGGTGCAGTTTATGATTCATTACATTTCCAGAATATTGCCCCAAATTGTCGGAACTAATTGGGATCCCCAACCTCAATCATCAACTGCCATCATTGTTGGTGTCACTGGCACTTCCTTTCTTGGGCTGGTATTTCCGTGATCTCTAGCGAAAGTAGTCTCCACTTTCCATAGGGAATGGGTCACCAATTTTTATGCATGGCCAAAAGGCGTGGGGGGGGGGGGTGGTGGGGGGTCTACTGTTGCACCAGCCCCCAACCCCCCCCCCACCCTATAAATGATGACCAGTCCCTTGACTGGGGCCCTGATCGTGTCATCAGAATGTTTTTGAGTACTCTGTGTGGTGTTATGAATTCCAGCTCATACAAGCAAACACAACACATAAGACCCAACTGATGGAACTAAGTCTTATGAGAGAAGGGGAGAAACAGACTTACAAGAGACAGGAGGATAACCAGGTAATTAGTGGTAGTAACCATCTTCCTTCCCCGAAGTTGGTAATTTCTTTGCTTTTATGGTCTGTGGAAAGAGCCATGTTGTTTTTGTTGACGCGACTTTGTCTTTTACGTACGGTGTTGATCAACAGTACCCAGCGGTACAAGCGACTCAGCCTACTTCCTCTTCCCATTCTCACTTTGTTGCCCTTCCAAACAATAAAGCAAGTGAAAAATTTGTATGACTTAAGGGTTTTTATATTGATATGTCCGGATGAAAGAGATGAACATAGAAAAATAACTGACCCTGGTGTTTACTATATGCAATAAGGTTTGGGCGCGATTGTTGTCTCGTCAGAGAGACTTTTGACTGATTATCTTTGCACTCTTGCAGCAAACAAAGTTCAAAAGCCAGTTAGAGCAGCAGAGACTTCAACTGCAAAGGGAACACAGTGCTGAAATAGAGCAGATTTTAGAGAAGGTGGGTCTACTCGGCCAAACTATATCCTGGTTTATGTAGCTGAAGCACTGAGGGGTATCTTTATTACCTCCCCCCCACCCCGTCTTTCCTGATGGAATCTACTCCATGACACTGTTAAAACAATAGAGCCTATATTCTTGGGCGTAGATATGTTTTGGGTCCGACTCAGACTCATTTTACCCCGAATCTTTGAACACACAGACAGTGAGCAGCAGGATACCATAACTACATTTGGTTTCAGCTCCATTTAATCCTGTACCGTTACGTTAACTTATCAAATTTTTCCACAACTGTATGCTTGCCACCTGCCTTATAACTGATACATAACGTAGTCAAATGATTGGCGTCGTGTACTCAATGTATGTTTATTTCGAAAAGCGACTCAGCTCCCTGGTCACTTTTATGTTGTGATTACAGATTATTAAAATTATCTTCAAAGTTCATTCAATCACAACTATGAAAACACACTTCGTTAATTTAAAAACTATTTTTTTTCTTATCATCTGACTTCTCTATTTTGTAAACAACGTATCCACGGGTTCACCGTAGTCCTACTTTGATTTTACTTGACGTCATTTGGTAGTTGCGTCATCCGCAATAGCAAAAACCGCCCGGGAAAGTTCAAGAGAGGTCACGTAATGCCAACTTGTTTTCACCACCGCGAGACAAGGAGAATCTGAAGGATTTCAGTACCTAATATATAGTCAACTGGACAGTGTCTTTTCACGCAATCCGATTTACGGTTTTCTATCAGCTGACAGAGTGCGTGATTGTCCCTCTCGAATTTCTGCTTTCTCGTGGGTTCGAGGTCTAGTGCAATACCAAGAGAAAAAATAGATACTGGTGAAGCATTTGAACATTGTTACTGCCACTGTGGCACTGGCGAAGGAAATCACTCGCAAACGTCTTTTGCTTGATCTTAGCAATCTCATGCTTCACAGCAATCTTGATTTCATTTTTTTTTTCTTTTTACCGTTGTTTGATCGCAGACCAACAACAGACTGAAACAAATGGAAGAAGAGTATGGAACGCGATCATCAAAGGGACAACAGGTTGGTGAACGCTGTTCAGTAATTAAGAAATAGAAAACATGTACCGTGTTTCTATCGAGTTTTAGTATAAATCTACTAGTGTTCTATCACAAATGCCGCGCTCTGATTGGCTACGCTACCCTCTATCTATTCTGTGATA
This sequence comes from Ricordea florida, assembly GCA_949710005.1. Classification (NCBI taxonomy): domain Eukaryota; kingdom Metazoa; phylum Cnidaria; class Anthozoa; order Corallimorpharia; family Ricordeidae; genus Ricordea; species Ricordea florida. Next base: position 11,786,349 of record OX453275.1, read on the forward strand.
GATAGTGAGTAGCGTAAGATTTAGATAGTTTACTGGTCGGGGCTGTTCCAGAAAAGACAAAGTTTTGAAGGACTAGTAGATTTATACTAAAACAATTAGATTATTCGCTCTCGATTTCTATGCGTGATAGTTGACTCGGGCTGCGCCCTCGTCTACTATCACGCGATAGAAATCTCGAGCTCATAATCTAATTGTTTAATAGAAACACGAGTGAAAGTTTGGGAGAACGAGAAATGCTGTGGGAACACGAGCCGCAGGCGAGTGTTTCCACAGCTTTTTCGAGTTCTCCCAAACTTTCACGAGTGTTTCTATAACTCGATAGAAACACGAGGAACATGTTTTCTATTTCTTTTAGAAAACACCGCGACAAAAATAAGGAAAACAACTTTTTAATTTTGATGACCAAAATGTAAATTCTCTTTCTTCGCGTCATCATTACGTCAACAGCTCGTGCTAGTCTGTGTTTCTATCGAGTTAAAGAAACATGAATTCTAACCAATCAGCGAGCGTATTTTCTTAGGACTGTTTTCTAAACACTAACAGTAACAGGTCCGAGGATATAATAACTGCATTTTTTGAAGAATGCGGGAAAACTATCGAACGTTTGCTGTTGTAAAAGGCAACGCAAATAAACAACTTAGTGGCTGAAGTGGAGCTGCATTTTATGAAAACGTTAAGATCTTAGAAACCTTTTGGTGTAAGGTAATTACAAACCGTTTACCTCAGGAGAAGCTGCTCATCTCTGGGAACAGTACACACAGAGTTTAGAAACCATTGGCCTGATTGCATATCACAATCTTCTACACCATAGAACTAAGAGAAACCTTCTGTGTCCTTCAAGACCATCTGTCTGCCCTTAATGTACAACAAAGTAAATATTTTCAAGAAACTGAGATAATCAAACAATTTGATAAAGTAATTTGTACCACCGTAAGGTTAAAGAGGGAGGGAGGTGTGGACGTTTCGAGCGTTAGTTCTTCGTCAGAGCGAATGCAAACGCAAGTGGTTGAGTAGAGAAGTAACTCCGGAGTGACTTGACAGCTCTCAGAGTCAATTCTCGGTTCAAACAATTGCATTTATTTGGTAGCTTCTCAAACAGGACTTGTAGGAGCCAGCTAGATACGCGAGGATCTCTTTTGGTGTGTACTGTGATGTTACAAGAGGACCAAAAGACTAATGTAGTGAAATTAAATGTATATATGGGCATTTCACATATGTGCACTGCGGTAGAAAGATAATAAATGAAACATCCTGGCAGTTTCATACGCAGCTTTATAGGTGCTATTTTATTAAGATAATTTTTTTTTGCTAACGTTTTAGCCCTTCGCTCTGACAGAGGGCTAACCCTCGAAACGTCAGCAGCCCCTTCTTTTACCTTACGGTGGTACTAATCACTTTATCAACTTGTTTAAATTGTCCCAATTTCTTGTGTTTCAATTACCCACCGACGCAGCACCAGTTTCTTTATAAACTACCCCCACAATAAATCTTTTCAAGGCCTACTATAGGACCTTAAGAGCCAATGTCGGAAAATATCGAGAATCTCAAATCAGTTCCAAAAATTCGAATTTTGGCTGATACCACCCAAACGTCCCTTTGGGGGAACTATTTCAAGAAACGATATTAAGAAATCCCCAAGCGCTTTACATTTTGAGAATTTTAGAAAAGTTCCAAAATTCGCCAAAAATACATTTTTTAATTCGGGAAACGGGTTCAAATTTCAACATATTTCAATGAAACAGTACAAGCGCGCAAAAGCTCCTATTGACTTGATACTACTCATGTATTTAGCAGACATCCAAAGCTTCAAGACCCCGTAAAAAGGGTTTGCGAAATAACTATTTTAATATAGTTTCTGGCTTTTATTGTGTGCGCTCTGATTGTGTGTTGTTTTGGTAGTCAAAATAACGCCCAACTTCAACCGTCAAAAGTCGATCCTGGTATGTCACAAATTGAAAAAACTACTATACCAAACGAAAGATCTGTTATTTTTTTAATTACACCTGAAGTTTTAGCTCTGCGAATTTAAACACGTGCGAGTAATAAAATTTCAACTTGTGCCCACAAGTCGCCTGTCCGCGACAAGAACGGGAATGTAAACAAAGGAAAACATATGCAAATCGAGGAGAAAATCATGCGGAAGTTATGACTTACCCCTCAAAGCGCAAAAAATTGATGGAATTCTGTTACCTTAACATGTATTTCTATCTGAGAGCTTGAAATGAGCTTGAATTGTACATTATTGTACATTTAATTTTATTCATTTATTAATTATTAATTATTTTACATCTCCCAGCATTAGCTCTGCTATTTGGGAGTAACTTTTCCAAGTTCCAAGTCACAGGAGAAGAGTAAAACCCTCCGTCTTGTTTATACATTTCATAAAAAAGACTAACTTATTTGTTTACTAGAACTATAGATTGCGAGTTAATAATCCTCCCATAAACACAGAAAACGAAGAAGCCAATTCATCTCGTTTTTTGGTGTTGTGTTACCTGTCACATTTTTCAAGTCACGTGTTTTGCTCTACCCGGTTTGTGAAAATGAAATACAAAACATATTATTTAGTTATTTCTTTTAAGGTAGTCACCTGCAAAACATCGCACAATTGTCAATGACGGAAAGTCGACGCAAGTCTTTTAGCCTCAGGGCAATTAAATATATTTTTGTAATTCTTTCCCACTCCAGAACTTTTTTAATGATCCGTCCCTTTCCTTATCAAAATGGAGCAGTGCGTGGCAGAGATTTACCACACACCCGAAGAGGTACTCCACATGGGCCCTCTTCAACTGGTGTGAAACACCTTTTAGGATTAATATCTTTAAGGGTCATTGAAATATATCACCAAAGCTCTCATGACTCTTGCGTGGTTTCTTCTTTCCGTCCTTTCCTTAACTCTAGGGAAGTCGGAAGAAGAATGACCCTGGAAAGGGGCTTGAGGGCTCCGGCATGGGTACGATTGGCACCCCTATTCAGGGAAGAACCTCCACCTACACCTCCACCTCCGACCGACACACTTTCACGAGAGGGAGGGCGACGGGAAACGAAACATTTTATGGGGATGGCCTAATAAAGTAGAAGTTAGTTACGATTTAGATCTGTGATACAGCGGGAAATTCTGAATACAAGATGATGTTTTTGTTAATGAAAATTTAAACGGAGATGGCTTGTGTGCTCCAGGAGATTCTGTTAGTTTTGATTGCACAGTCCTTCTGTATTCATTGACAATTGTGCGATGTTTTGCAGGTGACTACCTTAAAAGAAATAACTAAATAATATGTTTTGTATTTCATTTTCACAAACCGTGTAGAGCAAAACACGTGACTTGAAAAATGTGACAGGTAACACAACACCAAAAAACGAGATGAATTGGCTTCTTCGTTTTCTGTGTTTATGGGAGGATTATTAACTCGCAATCTATAGTTCTAGTAAACAAATAAGTTAGTCTTTTTTTATGAAATGTATAAACAAGACGGAGGGTTTTACTTTTCTCCTGTGGAACTTGAAGCATGTAACACGACATAAGATCAGTAAGTAAACATTCCTGATATTTACATAACCAAAACTTTGCGATGCGGGAAATCTAATTCTCAAGTTAGCATTATACTTTTTAAAGATTATTGTAATATATGTTTTATTTCGTTGAATCTTGTTTCGGTTTTTTGGACTTAACATTGAGTACGATAGCCAAGGGACGGACCATTTAAAATGGAACTGTCGATCGCCGGCCCTCCTCTGTCATTTTATTTAATTTTAAGGGTCACTTGTAAAAATAAACTTACAATGGTTCATTTCTATCATACCTCAAAATACCAGTCTATTTTTGCTGACATTGTCTGCTTGCTCCATGGTGCATTTTGAAAGCTTTTTTAGAAGCTTTCTTACCTCCGGAACCGATACACACGAGTTCCGATGCATCCGAGGCGACTTCATGACCCTAGCCCTCCAGCCCTTTTTATAGCTTTTTTATTATTATTGGACGGATAATTTCGTTTTATTAGTCTCTCAGATAGAAATACATGTTAAGGTAACAGAATTCCATCAATTTTTTGCGCTTTGAGGGGTAAGTCATAACTTCCGTATGATTTTCTCCTCGATTTGCATATGTTTTTCTTTGTTTACATTCCCGTTCTTGTCGCGGACAGGCGACTTGTGGGCACAAGTTGAAATTTTATTACTCGCACGCGTTTAAATTCGCAGAGCTAAAACTTCAGGTGTAATTAAAAAAATAACAGATCTTTCGTTTGGTATAGTAGTTTTTTCAATTTGTGACATACCAGGATCGACTTTTGACGGTTGAAGTTGGGCGTTATTTTGACTACCAAAACAACACACAATCAGAGCGCACACAATAAAAGCCAGAAACTATATTAAAATAGTTATTTCGCAAACCCTTTTTACGGGGTCTTGAAGCTTTGGATGTCTGCTAAATACATGAGTAATATCAAGTCAATAGGAGCCTTTGCGCGCTTGTACTGTTTCGTTGAAATATGTTGAAATTTGAACCCGTTTCCCGAATTAAAAAATGTATTTTTGGCGAATTTTGGAACTTTTCTAAAATTCTCAAAATGTAAAGCGCTTGGGGATTTCTTAATATCGTTTCTTGAAATAGTTCCCCCAAAGGGACGTTTGGGTGGTATCAGCCAAAATTCGAATTTTTGGAACTGATTTGAGATTCTCGATATTTTCCGACATTGGCTCTTAAGTTTCCGTACCTGACTTGAGGCGACTAAAGCAAAATTGATAGAAAAAACATGGCGACTTAAGATCCCAGAGTAGGCCTTTTTAGAGTAAATACTAACTTCCAACAACTGCATTTACAACCATGGCTTTTGGCTTTGTTGCATAGGAACCAACTGTACGATTTTTCCAACGGTTACCTTGTCTTATGTTAAAACTGATACTCAAATTATAGCTCTTCCCATCTCCTGTGACCAATGTTGAATCCCCTTCTAGGGAATGAGTTTCCGCTAATTTTCTTCTTTGGCAAGTTAGCATCGTGCAAATAGAGGAGAGGGGGAACAAAGTTTGGCGACGACCTTCAATACACTTTTGTCATGATTACATATGCGTTATTGACCAAGCGTGAGGTCAATATGTAGGCGTTATTGACCAAGCGTGAGGTCAAGATGGCTGCATATTGGCCTAGTTCTTTTCTGCGTTTTTATTGACTGAGATGTAGTCGAGGTCAATAAATACACTAAAAAGAACTCGGCCAATATCCAACCACATTGACCTCACACTTGGTCAATAAAGGAGATATTATATGGCCATTTTACTTTAGTTTGTTTCGCGGGGCAACGCGGGGAATCTCGAGCGGGCAAAATTGGTCCATCTTGCCCGCTCGGGTAGCCAATCAGAACCCAAGATTTGCTTCATCTCGCCCGCTCGCGGAACCAGGCATATAATAAAGTTAATTAATGTCCATTGAAGGTGGTAGAAACGCTCGAGGAAGAAATCAAGAAGCTGAAGGAGGAGAATACCAGGTGAGATGTGCCCGTTGTCACTTGTATCTTAACAGTCATCAGTGGTTACCTCCATCAGTGTACACTCTGTTTAGACCTACACTCTTTTTAGACATACACTCTGTTTAGACATACTCTGTTTAGACATACACTCTGTTTAGACATGCACTCTGTTTAGACATGCACTCTGTTTAGACATGCACTCTGTTTAGACATACACTCTGTTTAGACATACACTCTTTTTAGACGACCGTGTAGAAAAATTGCCTAGCCACTTGACTGCGCATCTTTGTGGTCACTGTTAAATGTGCGACTGAGAACTCAACGGTACTATATATCGGAATTATAGAATATGGTCTGGAAGCTGACTGCTTTTGTACGTGCAAACGATGAATTGCGCCAACTAGAGGCACACCTGCAACAATAAGGTAACGACAGGGTCTTAAACAATCGTGGAAACTAAAGTATTCCCGTCTACTGTTGGCATTTTGTCTCAGGACATCAACAGAGTCGTGTGGTTTAGTCAGTGGTGTTGCTAAGCCACGTGACGTTTCCTATATTAAGTTGAAGCAACACGTCCGCAGGATCATCTGGAAGTGCCTCGGCTTGTCACGTGATAAGCTGACACAACGACTTCTGTTTTCTTCTCTTTATGTAGGACAAGAACAACCTTAGAAAAGAAACTCGCCCAGACAGTGGCGAAGAGCGAAGAAGAGAAAACATCGTTTAAAAAGCATCATTCTACCATTGCAAAGGTTTGTTCTTCCCTGTAGTTTCGACCATACTCGCCACTGGACGGAGTAGTTGCGCTCAGTTGAAGTGAAATCCCTAGTTCTATTTTTGCGCCAACGCTCACCGCACAGTGAAAGAATAGGGCAGGCTTGATTATTGACAGGGCCTAGTTGACCGGAAGCTATTCTCAGAAGCGATAGGTTCAATAAGCGAGACCGGGCAGTTGCCAGTTTAAAACTTAGTTTTACTAAAAGTTACACAGTTGGCTAATTGAAGTATATGGATTTATTGTACTCTATTACACTAATTGTCAGCGTTTTCGTGATAACGGTGAAGTAGCAGAGAAGAGAGCATGAGTTTACCTTGCCATCATGTCTTGCACTTTAGAGAGCCTCGGTTGTATTGTAAGTTTGTTTCTGTACTTTAGTCATTACAGCAGGATGTGGAAACCCAGAAGACGATGGTGAGACATTTGGAAAAACGCTGTCAACAAGTGGAGCTTGATGCTCAAGAGAGAGTACGTGTTTCTGTTTCTATTGCTGACCATTTTGGGGTTATATTTTCCGCGAGATTTGTTGTTGTCAACTAGATACGAAGGGTTGTCACTAAGGGCCGGGGGCCGGGGATTTCCCCCGGCTACTCGGAGCCTAACCCCGGCTACTTTCGTCAAACGACATGACCGCTTGCGACTTCCCCGGCTACTAACAACAATTACCCCGCAACTTGAAATCTTAGTGACAACCCTGGATACGACTAACTTTCATATGTCGAATGGTCCACAGTATGGATGGTCTTTCGGCCGAAACACACCGCCGTCCATCTTATTTTACTTAGGAAAAGACACTAACTTTTTGGTCTTTCTATTGCAGTTATCCCGTTTGCGTTTGCAACACGAAGAAAAAATGAAAGGTCTGATGCCGGCATCCCTCAGAGAGGTATAATCAGAATTAGTTTTCCACAATAAAACGCACTCACTTTTCCTTTGCCGGTTTGACACAGAAATCGCCAATAAGAGAGATTTGTTTGTTCCTCCGAGCACTGTAGCTCCACCCATCGTAAGGTCCGAAATTGTGCGAGGCGTTTGTAGTTCAAATTTCAGTGTGCAGAAATAAATCTGAAAATGAAAATCCCCCAGTTTAATTTTGGATAGAAACGAAGGGCCAAAGCCACACAAGGATGTCATGGGTTGGCTTCATTGCATGGTTTCGCCAGCTAAACAGATGCTATAGCTTACGTGGTTAGGTTCTGGATGTGCCAAATCTATGAGGTCATGTGGTTGGTTCATTTTGATATAACTATCAAACATTTTAACAGCGCGGTCAATTAGTAGTTGCCAACAATTTCTGAATGACGTTCGTTACTTGCCTTGGTTTGGTTTTTGGCTTGTGATCCAGGCTAGCTTTGCCTGTTTTACCTATTTTGGTCTAACAGTGGATATCGACTGTATCCGCGTAGGGTTTTGCACATGCCCTTGAACCAGTTTATGGAGTTTGGTGATTTGCATACAATCAAAGCAGAGAAAACGTTTTTGCGATACGAAGTGGGTTGAGACTTTGATTGAGGTAGAATATTTTACCTTGAACGAGGCATCAAGGTCTTACTTAAATAAAAACAAAAGAATATATAAATGCGGCCATTTTGGAATAAGTCATATAGGTAAACGTGCTGCGCGCTTACACCCAATTTCTTAGGGTACCCCTCCTGGGGGAATATAATTACCAAGTAGAGGTATCGATGCCTTCGTCATTAAAGGAATTGCAATGTTTTTGTAATGTTGTCCGTTTGTTTTTGTTATTTTCTAGGAGCTTGAGGACACAATCGAGTCGCTACGACAACAGATCACGGTGTTGCAGTCGCGTGCAACGGTGTTGCAAGAGGAACTAGACTCTAGAAACCAGCTCTCTTCGTCCTTTCACGTGTCTCCAATCCATGAAGACGGGCTGTAACTTCAGAAGTCAAACAATAGTTAATCGTGGGATGAACAAAACACTCGCTTCTCTGCAGTCCAGAATTGGACTTCAAGCTGTCTATTTTTCGTGTCAGAATCGGGATTTATAATATTAGATGTAACTTTTAGTACATTTGAGAAATTTTCCCTTTGATCCTGTCAGCTCAACTCTCCCCTGTCCCCTCCCCTCCCCCCTCAACTCCGCTCGTGCGATGCACCTAACTAGAGCTCTGTACATATCGTAGGAATGACCGTTAATTGAGGGGCGAACCCTCCGGGCTCGTAGAGTGTTTTGTATTGTATTCTCATTGTGGATAATCGCTTGGTTTTGGGTAATAATCCTTCCTGCTTTCCAATTTGGAAATAATTGGTTGAAAACATTCCGAGAAATGTTTTTATCCAGTTATTTCTAGGTTGGACAAGCATGCAGTCCTGCTACCTGTCGGTTAGATAGCATCCTAAAATTATCCAAGGTTGCAAAAGCGTTCAAGTTATTTTAAATTTGGAAAGTTTGAGAAATTTAATAAAAATCTATCTGTTGACAATACCGGATCACTTGGTAGCTATATAATTAGGTATGACAAGATTCTAACTCATGAACTTGCGATAACGGTGTCGCAAGATCATGGGTTCGAACCCGTTCAAGCCTAAATTTTTTCACGTCTTATCTTGGCAACTGATTATATTGCTGACCTAGATGCGAGGATCTTCATTATTAAATATCTTTCTACCGCAGTGCACATGTATGGAATTTTCATATATAAACATTCATTTGTATAACGTCACGGTCTTGTTGGGACAGATCACCTCTGTAGCCTTCCTCAATCGTTTTTCCGTGATGAATGTGCCAAAGATAGCGCTCTTACAGTGACCACTACATAGAGCACGAGTAAGAAGTACAGAAATAATAAGCCTTTTTGTATTAAACACAATTTATTCTTAATTGTCTCCACGGGATTCTGGCCCAGACACCCGAGAAGGCGCCCTAGATGCCCCCGCGTATAGGGAGGAAAATAGGGAGCTTAAGCACGCGCGTTTTTGAGACGGAAGAGACCATTTCACGTGCCAGGACAGTGGTGTCTCCCAGATTTTTGTAGTGATCATCTCTAATGGAGAAAAGATACTAATCAATGTAAATGTGGTTGTGTGAAGACAAGTTATTCCGGTAAGTTACTCATTTCCGGTTGCCGTCCGCTTCTCAAAAACGCGCGTGCTTTTATCTCCGCAGCAGGAAAAATATCGATTTTTGAGAACACGGCTCGCAAAGGATTGCCGAAAGTTCGCTGGGGGTCGAATAAACACTCGAACGATTCTGGGAGCAGAGTCTGCCACCAGGTTCTGAAGTCCAAAGGTATCGAAGTGCGTATAGCTTTCTAGATAACTGTCAGTTTATTTGTTTTAAAATCGCACGGAAGTCCGTTCGATCTAGAGTCAAAATTGTGGAAACTCGCATTGCTCATCTATAGACACGATCACACTTGGATTTGTCAGACACAAATTAAAACTAACAGCTGGGGGCGAAAGACGCATCACAATCCAAAAGTATATTTAGTGATTAAGAAAAGGACCAAGAGCTGGGTTAGTGATTCATATGTTGTGATATTGGCATATTTTCAGAGTTCTAGAGGTCCATCGGTCGCGTCGAAAAGTCCTGTTTTGTATAGCATGCCAACTGGCCGCGCGTCAGCGTAAAAAAGTTTTCAATCGGTTGTTCATACGGTAATACCTCACTTGAATCCTAAGCTTAATCTGAAACGAAAAAGCCATTTCATGAAATCAGGTTTAAGCATTCCTCGAACGTTTTGTTGTCCCTCGAATAGTTTTCTACAAGAGAAGATAAGGTAGAAATAGTATCGTGTTTGTTTTTGCCACATTTATCAACTGTGACTGTGAGAAATGAATTCACAGAGGTTCTTTTTAACACATGCTCAAGATATATTGAGTTATCAGAAAACAGTCAATTGTTGGAAGAAATCAAGGAACCTCTGGGCTTAAATATTTAAGACAATGACCGTCTTTTTTGGCAAGAGATTTCATGATATAAAACCGATCAGCTTGTACTTTCCAGATTTATTCTAAATAACTAAGCCTGTCAGGTTACCAAGCCTGTCAGGTAACCAAGCCTTTCAGGTAACCAAGCCTGTCGGGTAACAAAACATGTTTAAAAAATAAACGTTCATTCCCTGTACAAAGTTTTACTTCAGTAGATATTCTACACTCCATAACATAAAAAGCGGGGGGCAGCTTTTGTGAGAACCATTACTAGTTAGAGGAAGAGAGAAATGAATGGCACTATTTCTTGGAAGACTGGAAAAAGTTAGTGTAACTGTTTTGCAACACAGTTTACAGCCCAGTTGGTGATATATCTAACAAAAGCAAAATTTGGAATTTTTAGGGTACACTGCCATAAAATTTATTAGACTATTATTCAGCAAAACGCACTTATGAAACACTAACATGTGGAAATAAATTAAACCATGAACCGAAAGCTACTTATGCTTGAGATATAAAGCACATCTAGTGGCAGTAGTCTGAAAGGAACCAAATACCTAGTAGTCGGTTTTCATAGAATTTCTACGAAATGTTTTGACCTCCAGTACACATCCATAACATGCGACTTAGAAAAGCTTATTTGCCTCGTGGCTAATTAGGTTAGAATTCCTTGGCTCCGAGACAAATTGCCTGTACGTTTCGACTCAAATGCACGGTTGTGGCCCCCTTATCTGGGCTAAATGCCCGGCGGTCTGAAAATTTTAAACGAAAGTGGTACAGTAGGTAGAATATCACTGGTAGATACTCCTATCACATCTATATTTCCCTTGGAGGTAAATGAGCATTTTAAAAACATTAATACGGATAACTGCCATGTTACGCCAACATCTATCCCAAGACCTGATGGTACAAGGAGCCCTGAGATTGATGAAAGCATCACTTTCAAGTTGCTATTTAACCAGAGGAAAACTGCATATGGGTTTATTACTCAATCATTGGATCTAATTCGATCGTTTCTGGATGACAGATACAGTCGTGTAAAACTTGGCACTATTAGAAGTGAATGGTCTAAAATGTTACGAGGTTGTCACACGGATCTTCATTTGGACCATTATTATGGAACTTATTCCAGAATGACATGACCTTGTTGGTTAAAGACAAACCCCTTCACGACCATCAGCTACACGTAACAGGGTCGGACAACAACATCGCATCTTCCAGGCAACAATATCAAGGAAAGTTAGGGACGGACCATTAGAAAAGTGATGGGGGGGAGGGGGTGGGGAATTTTCAGCTTGCACGAATTTTTTTTTTTTTGCGCACTGGTTGTGCAGGAATTTTTTTTCAGGTGAACCCCTCTGCACGAATTTTTTTTCCTACGTGTGAAAAAGTCACAATTGGACCTTCCTTCTGCATGAATTTTTTTTTTACCTTCTTCTTTGCATGAATTTTTTTCTTGTCATTTTCCCTTGCATGAATTTTTTTTTTTGTTTTTTCCCCACCCCCCATCACTTTTCTAATGGTCCGTCCCTTAGCCATGTCATGGTACAGGGATAACTTTCTACTCGCTAACACAGAGAATTTTCAATGTCTCACTTTTAATCCAAGAAACATTGACCCAGATAATCAGACTGAAGCCCTGCAGATTGAAAATCAGATCATTACCAACACTTCACAAATCAAATTACTCGGAGTTGAAATTAATGACAAGCTTAATGTTATCAGCCATGACAAGGCGGAAAAACCACAGCGCATGCGCTACGAAAAACTCGACCGTTACAAATTCAAAATGGCGGACGACAAATTGTATTTTGCCACGTAATTGGGGTCCAGTTTGCGTCCTCACATTGGAGTACAAGATGCGATTGCCCATCAACTTTTCAGTTCAATCCCTTTGGATTCCGTGTGGTTTTTTTAAACGACAATCGGATGTTTTTTCGTAAGTGTTTTCTATATCATTGTACTGTCTTTGACGATAGCTGTTCTCGACGGTAGGAATTCAGTGGACCTTGGAATTTCTCGTTGTTTAAGGCCGTCGATGAATATTTAAGGTCAGAATTTTCGTAGTAGAAAGTTCGATAATTTCCACACAAAATATCAAATATGACTTTTTTTTCGTTCCAATGACTTTTTTTAAACGCCTTTCAAAGTTGTAACTGTGAAGTGGTGGCAAAGGAATCATGTAAGTGTCTCCTCCTGGCTTCGTTAAAATCGTCGCACTGGTTTTGCCTATCGGGTAAGCAGTTCTTCGTCTTTACAAAGCTAATTCATCTTCCTTTCAGTTTTATCGAAACCTTATATATCTTGTAATATATGATCAGGTCAGTGATTTATTCCTTGTTTGTTGTTAATGCTCCATTTAAGTGAATGTATTTGAACCTGAGCATATTAAAATATTTTACTTTTAATAACCTTGTTGTTGTGTTGTCCTGTTGAGTTGTCGCCATTTTCTGCGTACCGGCCACAGGCCGGCAGTTTTCCCGCCGTTTTTGTAGCCGTGGGCAATTAAAGGGTCCGTTGTTGCCGTTGTAAAGTTTTGTTTCCATAATGTTCTGTTCAAAAGCCCCGCGAAGTTTACGGAACAAACAAAACTGTTTGTTGAGTAGCGTAGGTTGCTGGGGAAAAATTTCCCGTCTGAATAATAATCAGTGTAAAAAATACGGTTTCGAGGAGGGTGAATATCTATGCGTAAGACATTTTGACGAGGAGAGGAAACAGAAACAGCAGCCTGGGTGCTGCTCCCCGAAAAGGTCGTTGAAAGATACATGCTCTGGGGTACTAGCCAACTGTCCCCAGCGTTTGGTCGCCGTGCTTAAAGAGCTTGATACTGTCAAAACGGGTTATGGCAAAATTTGTCTTGACCATTTGAAACAGGCGGATAGCGACGAGAGGATAACTGGCAACAAGTGTTACGTTTCTGCCAGAAAGGTGAGGGTTTTGCACTGATATTCCCAGTTCGCTTTCCTTTCCAAGTAGGAAATTATGACTGTCATTTGTTTTAATAGCGACAACACTCTCGCGGCGAAAATGAAGCGAGCCCCACAAGGGTTTCCCCAAAGGATGTACCTAACTGGTGTGAGCTTCTTAAAAAGCTGGAAACACTTGAACAAGAAAATAAAGAGCTCATAGAAAAGAATTCACACCTGAATAACCATATTAAAGGTGTGTTTCATTTTTGTTTTTTAATGGCTTTATTGCATTAAAAGGGTTTTCTTATAAAAGTTGTTATTGTTTCAAGAAAGTTTAAACTGTTATACAATTTTGCTTTTCTAAAATGGAACATTTCAAAATCCAGTTTCAAAGAAAACCCTGCTAAATAAAAGATCAATAGACAACAGAAATTAACAATTTTCCCAACATTTGCAGTGATAGAACGGAACAACAAGGAAAAGCAAAACACAATTGATGAGCTCCAAGTTGAGACCAAAAAGCTAGCAGAAAAAAATACAGTCAGTAAGTTAACTTTTTATCCTGTCCAATCATACTGAGAAGAACATTTGACTTTATTCCATCAACAGAAATCACAATGTTGTACAAGTTATGTGAGATAGGTAATAGTGACACAGGAATCCACTTTTCCACATTGCTAAAAATGAAAAGAAAGATTTTAATACTATCAGTAAGACAGTAGAAATAGCATTAAAAAACGAAGTTAAAACAATACCATAACATAGTTTCATATTTGTACAATACATAATTATTTTTAAGGCCTTTTGCTGAAATAATATATTAATGCACACACAATTTTCCCTACTTCTAATGAAGCTACATGCATAATCTTACAAATATGCTCTGACAGAGTATAACAAAAACAACAGTGAATTTAAGGTAAACCTGCATTCAGTGAATTAGTGCACTGCTTTCATAAAGCACTGACGAGTCATTATATGAATGGAGGCCATCACTTATATGACCCAACCGAAATGGAGAAATTTTGTGAAATGCATGTACCAGGTTTATTCAATGAGTTCTACACCTCCATCCTCAATGAGTCAAAAGAAATGCCTACAGCAAAACGGAGGGAGCTTCAACGAGTAAGGACAGTGGCATTAATGTACAGCTTCAGTTTTTATAGAAATCAGGTACTGGATACTTGTTCTCTTACAGCACTATAAAAATGCAGTACAATTCATTACTGTAAGATCCTTTTTTAACATTGACAATACACTCTACTAAAAATATTATATTTTTGCTTCTTATTCCAGCCTTTTTTTTTAACTTCTAAAGACATATAAAAATAAACCTTTATCCACTTCACTTCTCTTGCATGTAATAAATTGACTAGGTTTCTTTATTAATGCCTACCCACCAGTCTACCCACCCCTTTCCAAAGCTGAATGGGGGCACCACTGGCTGACTGGGTAGAAAGGGGAGGGGGTACTTCCTCAAAAGGAAAATAGCCATTATCATTCAATAAAACATACTTGTACACTAAGACACAAAGCTTATTTCTAGAAAATTTGTCCAATGCAAAAAGCAAATGGCTTGAATCTCAAAATGTGTGGTGCAAGTTACAATTCACTGATGTCAGGGATGGTCATGGGATATAGCTGCCACCCAAAAACTCTTCGCAACTATGAAAAATCATCAGCAGAGGCTAACAAGCAAGAGACAAAGAAGAGAATCTTGGCAGATGTGACAGTAAGAATACTTATTTCAGTTAATCATTACAATGCTTTAGTTTCCCTTTTCGAGTCTATAACTGAATTAATGCAAATGTAACATGAAGATGGTAAATTCTAAGCTCATTAAATAAATGATTAAGATGAAATGACCATTAATTTTGCTGCAAGCATGAGACAAAGCAAAAACCTGAGTCCCCTAAGGGATAAAATCGATGGCTTCCAGATACTAGTTGGGTGCTCTAACCACTGAACTACAAGACACACTTGGCGAGCAAGGACATTTACTAGGTTCATATGTGACACGCACCCTGCATACTGCATGGAACAACCCATCATACGGCTAAACTGTGGCCATACCTTCCACAGAGGATGTCTGCTCCATCCAAGCGAAAGCAAACAAGAGCACAGCTATGCAATGAGAGAAGATCAAGTTAAATGTCCTGTTTGCTATGAGCCATTGTGCCATCGTATGGAAGAACTTGCAAACACACTTAACAGGTGGGTTCAAGAAAAATGTAAACTTGCTTGATGATGTGAAAGAAAAAAATAACTCTTTGGTCAAAACAGTTTCCGATTTCAATCAAACGTACACTACACTGACGGAATTTAATAAAATACGTACATACATACATAATAATACAAACAATCGTGTACAATTTGTAGAAGCTTACTTGCCAGGGCTTTTCAGCCACAATATACTACGATTACAAAAAATATAAGGTAAATAAAAAATTACGTACCAGCTATTGATAAAATTTCATTTTAACATAAATACTAGAAATACGACTCCCGCAAAAACCTCGCGAAGCTAGTTTTTGAAGAAGTCACAATGCTTTCATATTTTATTCTTTATTTTTTTTTATATTATATATTTTATTTTTTATATTAGCGTAATCCCCATTATTTTATTTCTTATGCTGTGTTTGGTACACAATTAGTGACACCTGGTGCAAATTACATGATCAGTATACCGCTCAACACAGTGCTTAAAAATTGACCTTCATTTAGCTCTTTCACTGCCACTGAGATTGCACCAGAGGGAATAGACGTAAAATTATTTATTATCTTGACAGGGAATACAGAGTCGATGAAGTATCACAATAATATTCACTTAACACAAATTGAAAATGATTGTAAATCTTTTGCAGGTGAAATCTTGAAGAGTTGATATGAATGCTTGTCTTTACCACGGTGTAAAAACCTGTGTTTTTTTTCTTTAGTTTTATTTTCTTAGTCTCTACTGCTTTGTCTTCTTTGTTGTACATCACTTTTGAACACAATATGTTCTTACACAGAGGATGAGCTGAACGCTCCAATTATTTTTTGTTTATGTTTTTTTGGTTATAATTGCATGAGATTCATTGTAAGAAGAATCTTCTGATTAGATATTTTATTGTCTACTGCAGTCATTATTTCATTCCTGGGTAACCACAATTGAGAGCATTATGAATAGTGCATGTTTTAATGTGTGTACTCTTTCCAGTTGCAATGGTACCCCCAGTGGTAGATAGAAAAATTCCTCTTCCCTCAAAAGGGATGCCATATCAACAAGTTGGGGGTAAAACAATTGGATTCTACAAAAGCTTTGAATAAAGGTTTGGTAATAGTGAGTGCCCACTGTATAGTATGTGGTTGTGCTATTTTTAGGTCATATCATAAAAACAATACATGTAAGAAAGAGTTATTGAAATCTTAATATGTTCAAAAAGATTGCTGCACTTCGTACTCCTGTAAAAAAATAATGTGAAATCAACATCAATCAGTCAAAAGTATATACCACATGAAAGTTTAATTGTGCTGTTACAGAAACAGGCAAAATATCCATACCCAACCATAGAATAGTACATTATTTTGAATATATGAAAATTTCTATTATAAAAACTGCAGAAGAAAGATTTAATATAAGGACGGTATTTCATCGAAAAAGTCATGGCAGCCAGAGGTATTGAACTGTAACCAATGACATATAGTAACGAGAAGAACTATCATTATATTATTATCATTATTATTATCATTACTATTATTATTACTGGTATTGATATTATTATTGTTATATTTTTTATGTTAAACATAATATATTTTTATGGGGTGGGATTCATGTCTTAATCTTGGTAAAGTTATTGTTACTCTACTACTAAAAGCAATACAAAAATCTTCTTAATAGGCTTTCCATCAGAGGTGGTAGTAATCAAAACAGCTCCAAACAATACCATTTCTTCTAAAAGGCTTAGAATCTAGTGCAGTCATTTGTCTAGAAAGTTTGTGTGGAAAATCATTATTGAAAGCATAGGGCATTTAGGAAACTTGAAACACTTGTTACTACATACAGCACACTTGCAATGAATATATGAGAAAGATCATAAACATTTTGGCATTACAAAATTTATTTTCTTCTTTATAAAGTTTTTCCAATGTAAAAGGTTAATTGCATGTTGTGGTTGTTATGAAATATTGATATTTGACATCATAAAAATAAAGTAAACGGCAGAAAGTAACAAAGTTAATATGTTATGTCTAACTTTGCAAATTAAGGCTTGAATTAACATTTCATTTGTGAAAAAAGGGCAGGGGTTCTAGATAGCAATATTATCAGGGGGGGGGGGGGGGGTCATTGCACTCTAAGGTAAAACTGACCCATTGTGAAAAGGCTATGAAACTTGTGTCTACACAATATTATTGAAACCTTTCAATCAGAGAATACATACATATATATATATATAGCAAAGAGAAATACTACTCAGAATTCAGTAATCACATTTGCTTTATTTTAAAATGATCACATTGATCACTGATAATATTGCAGAACCAGTACTTTATAGAGACACAGGGTATACATTCTGTTGAAAATGTTTAACATAACTGCTAGATCAAGAAAATTTACAATATTTTCACTGTTGCAATGATATCAGATCACATCGTTATAAATGATTGCTATAACAACTGCAACTCTCTGTGTTGGAAATTACTTCAAACTGGAAACGCTATCGTTTTATTATGAAAAATACCTATTTACATTCTCTTGTAATCTGTTGGTCGTCTTCCGATTCCGGTTTTAGACTAATAGAATTATTTTCCAGAGACATCTCCAATCGTTGAAGTCGTTCTTACTCGGTGTCCCTTCTAAGTCGTTTTGCTAAATGTAGTACACCAATATATTTCGTTATGTAATCGTTCACTCATGTCCTGTATTTCTATCAATAACACATTCCAATTCAAAACTAACTTGATTGAATTCCTGGTCATTTTCCCTGCTGTTTCGTTTGCCTTTTTCTGGAGCGAGCAGTTGTTGTCTTGGCTGCGATTTCTGTTGTTATTCTCCCTGCTGTCGTTTCTCTATCCCTGCTTTGAGTCGTGCTTTCCTCGTGTTGATTTTCACGGTATTCGAACTTACTCGGCGACGATCTCGTGCTAATATTTCTTGAATATCTTGGAGATCACCTTGCTGGGATGTACTTCCAGGACGAGTGAAATCGGTTTCCACAAAATTTACATTACTTTCAAAAAGGCATCACCGAATAATGGCGGAAATTCAGCGTTCTCAAGTGCGTTACTATTGCCAGGTAACCTGGCCTGCGAACGGACACCTTTAAAATATAGATATATATAAACATATATATAAATATATATATATACATATATAAAAACTCTCGGCTCGATTTACTCGGGCTTGCGAGCCACGTGGTCTGACCGGAACCGACACGATTAGTAACCTCGCTACGCTCGGCCTTCGGCCTCGCTTCGCGAGGAATAAATATTTAGTTTTTAATATAAAATCCAAAAACAGGAAGAAACGACTTTGCTGATAATGTAAATATACTTCATTAGCTTTACATACGACCACAAGCTCTAGTCGCTCAAGTTATTGAAGGATTGTACTGACCTGTTATACTGACGAGGTGTCTTGATTTCAATACTTTTTTTAGGTATCTGGCAGGTGAAAACGATGACATTGACGCCGCCGAAGAAGACGATGGCACCGACGACCAAGATGATGAAACCGACGATGAAGAGAACGAGTCAAGATTCGATGAAAAGTCATTCAAGGAACGAATTATTAAGATACAGGAGAAAGCTGTTCTCCGATTCTCAGCATTGCCTCATCGAGACAATAGGCTGATCAACAGATCAGACAAGACGACCACGTAAACAACGGCACACTCCGGCTGAAGACACGTGGAACTCCAAGAACGCCTGAATGACCACTAAAAGCGGCTTCTTTAGAAGCCACTCAATATGCAAAAGTCAATGACCAATAAACAGGGCAACCTTCTTCATAAAATCGATCGTAGGTTGTTTGCAAGATCAGTGAGATCCAGCATCTTTGCGTATTCACGCAACATGCCTCGTGCACGTCCGCCATGTTCTTATCAAAAAATATCAAAAGCACGCGCAGGCGCATTACTGTTAAGCAGCGTCCATTGCGTCATTTTGCTCAGCCAATCAGCGGTTTTTCCGCCTTGTCATCAGCCATATCAGAAACATTTGCAAAAACTCCCAAGTCAAAAAGTTGGTGTCTTATTGAGACTGCGCGTGAGTGTCCGTGAAGAAGATTTAGGCAGTTTACTGGTCGAGGCTGTTCAAGAAAAGACAAAGTTTTGAACGATTAGTAGATTTATACTAAAACAATTAGGTTATTCGAACTCGATTTCTATGCGTGATAGTTGACTCGGGCTGCCCCTTCATCAACTATCACGTGATAGAAATCTCGAGCTCATCATCTAATTGTGTATTAGTATAAATCTACTAGTGTTCTATCACAAATGCCGCGCTCTGATTGGCTACCCTACTTACTATCTATTCTGTGATAGATAGTGAGTAGCGTAATGGCGGCCGCTTCTTCGCGTTTTCGAATTGTCCGTGAAGAGATTTAGACAGTTTACTGGTCGAGGCTGTTCCAGAAAAGACAAAGTTTTGAAGGACTAGTAGATTTATACTAAAACAATTAGATTATTCGCTCTCGATTTCTATGCGTGATAGTTGACATTAATGAATGAGGCTGAGTAGGATATGAAGAATTAAGCGGATCGAGGAAGGTGTTATCCACCGAGGCCGTAGGCCTCGGTGGATAACACCCTTCCGAGATCCGCTTAATTCTTAATATCCTACGAAAGCCGAATTCATTAATTGCTTTATTATTTATCAAAATATTTTCAAACACTTAAAGGAGAAAATGAGCTTCATTTTCACAAATTTCACACCCACCAGCAATATGACAAAACACCAAAATAACACAAGCTCGTCCCCAGGTCTTCTCGGTTAACGGTGCATTAACCTGCGAAAACGCTGCATTTTTGACGTCATTTCATCGTTAAAGTGAAAATTCTTCCAAATTTGGTCATCAGTAACTGGTTATGGTGAATTAAACGTGTGCTTTTAGCCAATCAGAATCGGGGAAACATTTTGAATGAATAATAATGATTATTATAGTTTTTTTTTTGAGCGGCAGGCAACAGCGTGTAGTTGCGGGTGGTGCGCATTTACCTTTTAATTGTATAATTTGTCTTGATTGACATAGGCGTGTCCCACGAGACTGTCATTGGCCCCTTAATGTTTCCTGTAATGCTTAACCCTTTCACTCCCAAGGGGTCTCCCTGTGACGAGTAAAATCGTCTGTCGTTAGACAGAGTAAAATATATAAAATCGCTCTTGGGAGTGAAAGGTTTAAGGGATGATATTGCAGTAGGTAACAGCATGCATAGTGTTCACGTCAAATATGCTGACTTTACTCTGAGTATATGGGTCAAAAACAACGATGATGATAGAGGTTGGCAATTAGCATAATGCGTTGGGCGGACAGTATGAAAATCAACATCCAAAAAACTAAAGAACTCGTTGTACGTGGCAGAGTTGTTAGGCCTGCACCTAGCAGTTTAAAAGTGTCTGAAATTGGTATGCTCTTCCATTCAAATCCAACTAATTGGGACAAACAGTTTCATGAACTCCTAAGTAAAGCAGCCAAACGCTTGTACATCTTACGAATTTGTCGGCTAGAGGATTAGAGGACTTGGATCACTCATTGAATTCACTGATTACGTCTGTTTTTGTATGGCATATCTATATGGGGTTGTGCGTCATACAGTATATGTTAGAACCGTTTAAGATACGAATATCTTAAGGATGTTACCCCCATTGTTAATTTAGTTAGTGCAAGTGACAAACGGATAAGGAATATTTAACAATTATTCGCCGAAGGCGAAAATTGTTTTAGTATAAATACACAGGTGATTATTTCAAAAATGAAAAGAAAAAGCATTGTACAACAAGAAAAAAATTTATTTCATTAAAAGCGCGCGAACGACTCGCAGACATTTTGTTCGTCGAGGTGATTATAGGCTGATAATCCGAGATAGTGAACCAATCAGAGCGCGCGATTTTGTATAATCACCTGAGTATTTATACTAAATAGTGTTATTAAGTCTGGCAGTCCACTTGCAGACTTACTTCTACCTGGCAGATCAAGGATGCTTCGCGAGCGCGACCATCCGTCTATCCTCCCTACAGTTAACACAGAGCGTTTTAAAAGCATTTTTACCAATAGATGCCTGTTTAGCTTTTTATAGACATTTATCCTATAAATGTTGTTCTATTAACTTTTTTTAACAGTGTTGTTCTCAATCCAGACAAATGCAAAGAGTTCAGAATCTCCCCTAACCTAGCCTACGTGTAGCCGCACCCTCCCCCCCAAAGGAAACAACGTATTTTCCTTCGGGGGGAGGGTGCGGCTACACGTAGGCTACCCCTGACCCCACATAAACACTAACTTTTTAACTTACTTTAACTTGCTGAATTAGAGGAGGGGTAGATGCAAAGTTGCCCAGATACTTACATTGATCCAAGAAAGCTAGTAAGAAATTAGGGACGGACCATTAGAAAAAAATTCATGCAAGGGAAAATGGCAAGAAAAAAAATTCAAGCAAAGAAGAAGGTAAAAAAAAAATTCATGCAGAAGGAAGGTCCAATTGTGACTTTTTCACACGTAGTAAAAAAAAATTCGTGCAGGGGGGTTCACCTGAAAAAAAATTCCTGCACAAGCAGTGAGCGAAAAAAAAAATTCGTGCAAGCTGAAAATTCCCCACCCTCCCCCCCCCCCCCCACCCCCAATCACTTTTCTAATGGTCCGTCCCTTTTATTTCCTAGTGCAGCTCAAACGGGCTCGACTACCGCCTTCAGATCTAGTTCTCTTAGCTTCTATCTATCTTGTGTCAGTACTGAAGATCCCACCGTACAGGCCGTAGACTATGGTATGCCAGTATTTTACCACGCTCTTCCGCAATATCTAAGTAATGAGCTCGTGAGTATCGAGAAAGGGCGCTATCGATAATTTTGCCCAGCACTAGCTACGACAATACCTGCGAATTTTTGGGCATAACACCAACAGCCGAGCACCCGATAGTCTACTGAGCAGTAAACTGTTCGACGATATTTAGCTGCATGACTCAAATCACAAGCTACGTAGTCCACTGTCACAAAAGAATCACGGGAAATATAGTCTACGAAACAATCTCCTTTTCTGTTTACCTCGTGTCAACACCAACCGGACTAACAACACTTTTATATTTTCAATGGCCCGCCAATGATATGGGTCTTCGCACAAGGCCTAGATTGTTTATTAAAAATTCTTAAGTATAAGGATGGAAACGTTTTTTATAACCTATTGTAATTATATTTGCTATATTAGAATTATTTATACAGTTTGATTTTTATAGACTGTATATTTTTAAATACTGTTGTATATTATATTTCTTATATTATTGTAAAAAAATTACTTATTCAGCCCTCGGGTTGCGATGTGATTTTAAACAAACTATCTATCTAGCTAGCTAGCTAGCTAGCTATCTAGCTATCTAGCTATCTAGCTATCTAGCTATCTATCTATCTATCTATCTATCTATCTATCAATGTATCTAACTATTTATGTATCTATGTATCTATCTATGTATGTATGTATGTATGTATGTATCTATCTATCTATCTATGTATCTACGTATCTATCTATCTATCTATCTATCTATCTATCTGTCTGTCTGTCTGTCTGTCTATCTATCTATTTATCTATCTATCCATCTATCTATTATAAATATTGTGTTTCATTATTTATCCCTTAGTTAGTTTTTGTTTTTAGATTTTGTTTGTACACAAATGTGAATCAATACGTTTGTTATTAGTATTAGTAAAACTATTTATTATTTATTGATTTGTAACGGTCTATAGCCATTCGCGAGTATAGGGTGTGTTTTTTGGTATGGTCCGGTTTTGTACATGACCAGGAGCCCATTACCGTAATAGGCTCCTGACATGACACATCAAAGGAACCGATGAATCCACCCTGAACAAGGATTCATCGGTTCCTTTGATGTGAAATGATCCGTGTGAACTCGGATCACAAATCCAAATCCGAATCATACCAGAAAACTTGAAAACAATTCAGGCTTTAAAGGATTCCAACCTATGACCTTGCGATACCGGTGCAATACTCTAACCAACTGAGCTATCAAGCTTAGAGGCCCTGTTAGGGGTAAATTCCGACAAGCGAAATGGCCTTGAAACGGCGACAAGAATGACGACGAACGACGAGCCGCTCACGCGAAATTACGACAGCGACCTGCGAACCTTCCGAAATTGCGACGTGAAAAGGTTTGAAACTCAGACGGGCGACATAAAGAATCCCCCTAACCGGGCCTCAGCCAACAGGGAGCTGATTTTAAAATTAGTTGTAAATATAAGAAAATTGCATATATGTAAACTGCAGAAGAGAGATTACTACCGTTAACGGAAGGCACTTTACATACCCTCACCTACCCACAGAAAATAAGTAATTAAGCTTATGATCAGTTCCATACTTATAGCTCGCTAGCAATAGACATTTCTTCTTTTAATTTATCACCATGGTGACGTCTGAAAGGCAAACCAGGTGTGCTTTTGTGATTGCTTACCTGAATATTTCATTTGAATAGACAAGCTTCGATTCTCTCTTTCGTGCGTTTTCTTTCTCTGGACTCCTTTCCCCTACTCCGTAGGCGCGGAGTACATTTTCACGCCGAAAGGGAGAAGGAGGAGTCAGTTTATGTCAATCTCTCTCGCATTTTGAGCCACGTGGAGCCATTGAGCGATTTGAGGAGGTTCAGGAGTACATTACAAAATTACAAAATTACAAAAGTTACAGAATCGCGCCATTAGGATCATTACAAAGTCGGATTTCTATTCTAGTGCTACCGCCCTTCGATTAAAGTTAGGATGGGATTCCCTCTATACCAGAAGGAAAAAGCATAAAGCGAAACCTGAATGTTTAAAACCATAAATAAACAAGTTCCGGAGTACTTACAAGACCTATTTAAACCATTCAGCACAGGATATAATCTTAGAGACAAGGCAAATAAGTTAGCTCTACCTAAGCCCCGTACTGATTTTTTAAAACGAAGTTTCTGTTACAGTGGGGCACAGTTGTGGAATAGCCTTCCCCACGATGCCAGAGCTGCTAGATCCTTTAGCCACTTTAAAAGACGTATCAATTGCCTGATGTCTCCCTCGTGCTCCCACACGGCAAACATGTAAATTAGTTTTATTTTTTTAATGTGATGTAATCATTCTTAACTTGTAACTGATGTTTTTACCGTGTTTAAATAAAGTTTGATGATGATGATGATTTTTTAGTGCACAAGGGTGGTTCATGAATAGAACTCTTGTTATGTAGAAGCGGGGTAAGTATTGTTTAAAGAACCTCACTGTATGCAGTAGTACATGGTCAGGGGAAAAAGACAAACCAATATGGCAAGTGTGTGGAGGGGCGGGAAATGCCATCTGAAATGGAGTCTCTATGTATAGTGGGCTAGCAGTTGAATTATAGGATGGGTCATAAAAAAATGTTTTTTCACCCTCTCAAATTTCTTGCCACTCCCCCCTTATAGATAATAACGCCGCATGCCAATATGGTTCGCTTCCGAATGAAATGGGTTTATGATAGAAGAACATCTTCTAAAGTGATGTCTTCTCCGGGAGTAACACCTTTTATCTCAGATTGTCAGCGCAAAATAACAATAATATCATTATTATTATTATTTTTGTT
Source organism: Ricordea florida (assembly GCA_949710005.1). NCBI lineage: Eukaryota > Metazoa > Cnidaria > Anthozoa > Corallimorpharia > Ricordeidae > Ricordea > Ricordea florida. Next base: position 11,811,174 of record OX453275.1, read on the forward strand.
ATTATTATTATTACTATTATTATTATTATTATTAATCTTTAAACAGGGCGTTCTCATAATAGCGATTTTCAGAGCAGCCCTACAGTTTACAGACATTAATATCTATATATATAATATAGGACGGATATTATTGCTACATTACTGCACTTCGGACTACTATGTAAAAAGGTAAGAAATGGAAATTTTCAAAATTGCTACGATAAATTAAAGACTGCCCTTTCTCTTTAAACAATAAAATCGATTCAGTTCCCTGAATTTCTGGATTAAGATTGTTAAAATCGTTTGATGCCTGATACGTTATTTTTTTGTTTTCCCCACTTTGTTTTGGAAGCTGGAACCATGTGGTTTGTTGCGCTGGCGGGCACTATGCGGATTATGAAAAAATTGAATCAAAGTCAATGATGTCACTCAAGCATCTAAATACCTCAACAGGATATGGAAACTATAAATAGCCGAACGCTTACTCCATCTGTCATCCTACACTGAAATTTTCCGTTTGTTTTCATGTAGTAGCTCGACGGACCCCACTCCATCCACCACACACACAACACCTCTTCCAAAAGGATGGAAGAAGGAATAACACATTTTTAAAATATTACCAAGTGCCTCCCAATTGTGAATAACACTGAGGAAACGAATAGACAACGCTATTTCCAAATGTGATTCTTGTTGATATTTTATGGGCTATATTGAGCAAAAGGGCTGGTTTAGGTCAGCATGCGTGACCAAAATCGAAAAAAACTGGAGAAACACAGTTTTGATTTTTATCGGGTCTTGTTATTCGATCAGATTTTACGGAGACGTTTCGAGCTGATTTTTGACTCAGCAAGCCTGTCCTCGACTAATATTGTACAAAGATAACTAAGCTATGACTGCTGAATAAAAATAGTCTAGCAGCTGTTTCCCTCTTGGAGTCTTCTGACGTCAACCTTTGCCCGATCTGTGGCATTTTGGTTTGGCAACGCGACAAATTATTTTACTGTGTCTTGTGCATGTTATAAATGTCGTCGACTTTCCATAGATATGGCCAACTGATTTGTTATCAGCAGCCAGGGAAATAAGTGAGGCAGAGTATGTGTTTTTCTCTGTTAATTTGGCTCTCATTTTAAGTGAAAGTAACGATAAATAGTATGGGGGAATTTGTCATATTGTTTTCTCCTCACTTTGTGATCATTTGCTTGCAATGAGATGGTAAACGATGTTTTCACCGTACGTGTTAAATTGACGTCAACCGAATGAATTCGATACTAATTTCTCAACTGAATTATCGGGTAAGTCTCAGGAAAACAAATCGTTTCCTTGAGCTCATGCCATCAGAGAAAGGAATAGATGAACGATTTCAAGTATTTCTCCCAAAATGTTGAAAGCCGTCGCCAATTTCAATAGTATGTATGTAGAAAAATTAGTGGATTTCGGCTAGAGCTGATTTGGATCAACAAATGCATCTCTTTACCAGATATCAGTAATTCACCAGAATTAGAAAGTTCCTGTAAACATTGGGATTGAGAGAATAGCACCGAGCTGAATGGCATCATTAATCTCATTACATTGGGTGCCACAGTCAGTTTAGTAGTTGAGCATGTCGAGAAATATGTTAGGAACTTGGATCGCTCGGATATAAAATCTCAAGTTTAACTAAACAGATTCAGTTTAAGGTTGGGGCTAATTAAAGCTGGATCAATTGTCTATTACTTACTCTTCCTGGGGTTTTTTAGTATAAATGAGAAATCAATTTTGATGCACCTAAATATCAACCCTGCATGTAAACAAACATCGCCCCTTATTAAACTAAAAAGTTAAGTGAAAATAACGCTTCACGCGTTGATATAGCTGCTGTGTGTTCTTTAGCTTTCATTTACCATAACGAAAACTTCATTGATTACTCAATTCTGTGAAAAAGGCAAAGGAAGTGTTTAATGTAATTAACGAAAGACGTGTTACGGTATCTGGGTAACACAGCACCTGAGCTAAGCGTGGCGGCATTGATCAAAAGCTGTGTTCTCCTCAGCTGGCAAGCCTCAGTGGGTGTGGATATTCGCAGTCTGTTGCAGGCAAGTTGTCGGCCATAATGGTGTTTGATACTTGCTGTCTCAGCCAAGAGGAGGCTGCACAGAAGGCTAGATCAAGGCAAATAGACAAGCAGATAGCTCAAGAAAAGGTTCAGTACCGTCGCCAGGTAAAAGTGCTGCTTTTAGGAGCCGGAGAGAGTGGGAAAAGTACATTCTTGAAGCAAATGCGAATCATCCATGGCAAGGATTTCGATCAGGAGGCGCTCAATCAGTTTCGCCCCATTATTTATAGTAACATCCTCAAAGGTATGAAGGTGTTGGCTGATGCCAGGAGAAAGATGAGGATAAATTTGGATGATCCTGCTAACGAAGAGTACGCAGAAATGATTTTGAGATTCCAGGCTCCCCAGCAAATCGACACAGAACTGTTCTTGAAATACTTCGAATGTGTGAGAAGGCTATGGCGGGAGAGAGGAATTCAACTCGCCTATGAGAGAAGGAGTGAATTCCAACTGGTAAGATTGCTCATTTGCTCTCGGTTGATCTTTTGAAGGAGGTATTGTTGAACGTGAATGCGTTGGTCTGGCGGCTTGCACAAGCCACCACAAACAATGTATTATGCATAACATTTTTTTCAGTCGTACTGATTTCAACAGCGCTCGCGCTTGGAGGAAATTGAAACCGTTTTATTAATGTTTTAAAAGTTAAAATTACATTGAACTCACTGCAGATTGTTATTGTGCAGTAATTTGGTTCTTGATACCAGCGTTTTGGCCCATTGTCTTCAGTTGGGTTGGTTTACAAGGATGATAGGCGCAAAGATACAGTTCAGATATCCCATTTGATCTGGCTAAATTCCTCATATCCCCTAACCCCAATTAATTGTGTCCCAGAAGTAGACTCAATTGGATGCATTTCGTCAAATTTACCTAGCAGTGGAGTTATGACTTGTAATGAATGTTTGAGTATTGAATAAATCTTTATTGATTTTGTTTTGATGTGTATCTGCCGATCTTACAGAAAGGCAAAATTGACGTCCACCTATCATCGTGATTGTGACTCAGTGAATGAATGCTCTGTGCTATTTCAGGGCGATTCTTCCAAGTATTTTCTAGACCAGCTTGATCGAATTGGAGCGCCGGTAAGTTACTGATATTTTTCCCATATAGTAAGCCTTAATTACTCGCGTTTTGTATAAGCAGACATACAAGTCCTCAGATAAAAGAACATTCAATCCAGGTTCTGTTTTAATTTGTGAGAGCTGTAAATACACTCCGACAATCTTAGCTCATTTAGAGTAAATATATCAGTAGCGTACTTTAATTCAATTGTTTTGTTCTCAATAATATTCTGTCTATTCTGAGGACCCTGTGATGATCAGTCACGTCGTATTCATCTGTGCACTAGGTTGCTCAAATTTCGTGGGACGAAGTGATCTGAAATCGTCTAATTATGCGTGGATTTGTCAAGACAAGAAAAAGAAATGCTTTGTTTTCAACCACCTATTGTTCCGTAATTGCCATGCAAAATTTGCTCCCCTGCTTCATAAATAGATCTGTCCACTTGTTCACTGGGCGAAGTAGAAATTACAGGAGGTCGTTGGCTATTGAAAGTAAATTATTTTATTATTGATACGAAAACTACTACCAGTTGATGTCACTATTATAACTGTAGCTAACGTAGTTTAGTGCAGATTTCTCTCTTGACCCTCTTACAATAAATATTTTTCCGGCTGGGTCTATTTGTGTTGTAGTTTATAATTGATGTGAACTGTGCACTTTCGTGATCTCTAGTCGTCTCCTTCCTACATTGTATCACGCATTTGTTTGTGTTGGTTTTACATCATGTGCATGTTCCATTGCATTTGACTTGACTACTTCTGACATGTAGAACTTGGTCAAAAGACATACATTCAAAATTAAGGTAGAGTCAAAGCTACATTGAGGTTGGTTTTTTATGGCAAATGGGATGAAAGTGTTTCAAAATAGGAAGAGCTATGGAAAAGACTCGGCTATCTATGTGGCTTTCAGAATAAAACTTTATTCTTGAACCAATCTGAGGAAACCCTTTGCAAACCAAATATTAAATCATTGGTTAACAATGTTGGATAATATTAGTTCTGAGAGAATTAAGGTTTTTGAAGCAGGTTAACATAAAAAAGTAACTCATCTGAGTGAATTAATGTATGCCAGTTCATAAGCAAAGAAGGTGCACCTTGTATGTAAGCGTCAATTAGCAGAGTCAGGTGTTTGAATAGCATGTATTGATGTTTAAGTGAGATTTTCATGGGTTGCAACATGTGCAGCATTCCTGAGTGCCATTAACTAGATTCTCTACTTAACAAAGATTCTCGTCTAATCGTTTTGATCGTTGTCCAAGGATCCTTGTTACCAAATTCCACTAAAACATTACAATCCCCACCTGCTAGATCTCCATGGTGAATTTTGCCCCTTTACAGTGCAATAAGCTGATGAAATAACAGTTCAAACCATGTAGATGTACCATGGGATAGGAATTGCCTACAATCAAGTCCCACAGTAATTGTGGGACTTGATTAGCTGTGATGAAGTTTCTAGCTGAATACTCCAACTTGCACACAGAGTAGGACTATAACTGTTGATGCAACAGTGCATTTCCTGCTGGTAGACTGTACATTGGCTGTCTATCTTCAGGTTTCAAAATACTCAACAGTTGGTTAAATACTAAACTCTTAATCAGCCCTTTTTTGTACTTGTGATTGTTCTTGTCGTGACCTAAGGTTGTCAGTTTACTCTAAAAACATTTTAGCTAAAGGCAATGATAAGTTATTTACATTTCCATGTTCACTTAAGTTGGAAATAAAATGCTTGCTTGTTATCTTAAATATGGAGTTTGGTATAAAGCAGTTTGCTGTAACAAAGGTCTTGTCCATGTAAAAAGGTTGTCCAGCACCATTCCTTCATTTTGTCCTGCCAGAGAGCATTTTGAATGAAAAGATTATTGTTTTTTTTTGTGGGGCAAGTGGAAGAATATACTCTTTTGCCATCAGGACCATATCCTAACCTATCCTAATCACTTGAAAGATAAGTGAATTGGTTTCCAGCAGTCACAAAACAATTTTCTAAGTTTTTGTTCCAATATCTGTTCCATTAGTTCTCCTCTTGCTTTAAAATGAATCACTGCCTCATTGTAAATAAACCTGAATACATGCCTTTATAATTATGTACCCTTCGTGTACAAAAAATACTGTAGGTAAAAGCAAGTCACATAATGTGACCCTTTGACACAGTGAAATACGTCAACCATACTTTATATCATATGTTAAGATTTGAGTGTTTCAAAACCAGCCAAAATGCGTCCAGGTGTGAAAGGGCCTTTGCTTTATTGTCAGCAAAAGGTAACAAAGGTTAGTGTGATGTATAAGAAATTGGGATAATCAAATGAATTGATAAAGTAAGTTATACAGTCGAACCTCGATTATCCGGACTTTTTTTCTCTGGTCCCGATTTTTTCATGAATATTAATTAGTTGTGATCTTGAAAACTCAAAGTCGCAAGAAGCCCAATAATCCTTTCAAAAGACTGCTGAAACAGCATATTATCCTGTGCGCTTTTCAAAATTTGCAAGTGTGATGAGACAAAAATTATTCTGATGCATTCAGCTGATATCTGATTGGCTGAATTGTTTTGTTACCAAGGGAATTTTATGCTTGATTAGTTCCTTCCGCGTGGGTTATGTAAACACACAAGCGAGCGATCATAAACTCAAATACAAAACATGTCTACGAAGTGAAAGCGAGCCGTTTACATTTCTATCTCATTAATATTCATGTTTTCGATTATCTGGACTCTTGATTATCCGGACAATTTACCAAGGTCCCGACGAGTCCGGATAATCGAGGTTCGACTGTATCACTGTAAGGTAAAAGGGAGGTGCGGATGTTTCGAGTGTTAGCCCTTTGTGGTCACTCCGATGAAGGGCTAATGCTTGAAACGTCAGCACCTACCTTTTACCTTACGGTGGTATAATGTATTTACTTTATCAACTTGTTTGATTATCCCAATTTCTTGTGCTTCAATTCCCCACCGACACAGCACCAGTTTCTTTAGAAACCATCCCCACAATTCGTTTGATGTTTATTGAGTGTAAAATCAAATTACCGGTATATGCTAATAGTATACACTTTGGTGATATTTGTTTGACTATTGTCATGAGATTTTGTGTCCAATAACAAACATAACCGGTGGCTTTTGTAGATCCGCTGGTTCTTAAAAGTAGAAAGGAGCCATTGCTTTTTGGCCTGGAAGCTTATCTAAGGCTCTTAACAGCAATTGGTAGCTCCTTGTAGGTTGCCAACATATTTTATGCACCTGTCTGAACTAACTGTCAAGGGAAGGCAAACTAAGCGCCAAAATTCAAGTGCTTAAGTTCTTTAATAACTTGGTGACTTGAAAACAGAGATATTGTCTCAGAAGGTTTGGTGTTAGTTTTGTGTTATTTCTTTCACAGAGCAGCAAAAAAAACTGCAGTTGACTTTGCAACTAATAATTGTATACTAAATTAGCAATTCTCAGAAAGAAAGAATTGGCACGTTCAGCAGATTCTCTGTTTTTTTTTGGTTTTTGTTTGTTTGTTTGTTTGTATGTTTTTTTTTATAAATAAGTCATGTTTCGAAAACCCATGATGGAAATTCTCAAATTTCTCCCTAAAACTTCTCCTTTTAAAAAAATTCTCCTTTGTTCTATGTTACCACAACTGTATCCAAGTACTGTCTTCGAAGACCTTTTGTTTTCTTTGTTGAAGGATTTCATGCCCAGTAAGCAAGACATTCTCCATGCAAGAAAAGCGACAAAAGGCATTGTGGAGCATGAGTTCATCATCAGGGGAATCCCCTTCAAAATGGTCGATGTTGGTGGCCAGAGATCTCAGCGAGCCAAGTGGTTTCAGTGTTTTGATGAAGTCACTTCCATCCTTTTCTTGGTTTCATCAAGTGCATATGACCAAGTTCTAATGGAGGACAGAACAACAAATCGCCTTGTGGAATCATGCAACATCTTTGAGACAATTGTCAACAACAAATTCTTTGCCAATGTGTCGATTATTCTTTTCCTCAACAAAACTGATCTTCTTATTGACAAGATCAAGTATGTGTCTATTAAGAAGTACTTCCCAGCTTTCCAGGGTGACGAGAAAAAGCTGGATGATGTACAGAACTTTATTTTGCAAATGTTTGACAGCAAGCGACGAGAGAGGTCTAGAGCCCTTTTTCACCATTTTACCACTGCTGTTGACACAGAAAATATCAAGTTTGTTTTCCATGCTGTAAAGGATACTATACTTCAGGACAACCTTAGATCCCTTATGCTTCAGTAAGAACTGGAAGGCCCATATAGTTTGTATGATAAAATATATCCAGATTGGAGTGAGAAGCCTATATTTGATGCTAAGGCAGGATCTGTGAGGGTAGCTTCCCATTAACCAACTGGTTTTTTTGGTTCTGCCCTGAGAACTTAGCTCACCATTAATGTTTATGATATTGTTGACTTCCAGGTACCTTATTCCTTTAGCTGATCTGCTTAAGGAAAATTCAGTAGTGCATCAGATTCCCTCTTAGTAGTCAATATGTTATTTCTCATTATATGTGTAGTGGTGATTGTATTATTGCACTGAAGAGGTGGTACATGGTGGTCATTCTTAAGGCATAAGGGGCTAAAGCAAATATATATATTGACCAGCTCTGTGGCTGCTTAGTATAGAGGGATCTTACAAATAAGGATGGATTACCATGAGCAAAATTGTATGAGACACAAGTGTTATCACTTGTGAATAATGTACATGAAAACATTTCAAGCAACACTCTTTGCTTTGGTGTTCATTTGGTGCTCACAGGCATTGATTTTCAAAGTTCATTTTTGTACTAAGTCATTTTCTGTAAGGCTTTCGTCGTGACTGTAACATAGAAATCAGAAAATTTGTCCTCAAACATTTTTGCCGTTTACAGTTTTCTGAAGGTTTGGGTGGCTGGATCGTTGCCAAGCTAACTATCGCTTAGTTGAAATAGTGCAGTGCAATTTCAGTCTCTTGACAACTTGAAAAGCCAAACGGACTCAAGAAATTTTATCATGTATATTGTTAGTGAGGAAATTTTGTTTTACATTTAGGTTCTGTAGTTTTTTTTTTCTCTTTGCTTGTCTTGTTTAGTAGAGAGGTTTTGATACTTTGCTGGGTTGTGTACGGTTGCTTCAGCTGTTTTCTTGGAATAAGTAGCTAATCTTTACGTACTAAATTCGAATGATCAATGGACAGCCACAAGCTTGACTTCTAATTTATTTACATGTGTAGCTATATGTAATGATGTAACTGTGCAAACTAGTTAGTCTTGCATTTTGTAGTTAACCCATTAAGGCCCAGATTCCCGAGCCCAGACCACCTGCTGAAATTCCAGAGAAAGTGGCTGCTTCAAATGAACACTTGCACAAGTTCGAATAATTCATGATTTTCACTTACCATCCTCTTCTCTTTTCGCCATGAAAGTTTCCTTCAGTGTTACTCATGTACCAAATTATTTACCAGATATTTTTAAGCTTCAGAAAAACTACACAGTATCTAGAAAAAAAAATTATTGAATACAACAATCACTATAATGTTACAGCAAGTTCTGAAGGGAGGTCCTGCATATTACTATCTTAAAAAATAAGGACAACTAAACAGAAACGCCTTCACAAAAGACTAAGGGAACAACCTGCATAAATATAATTGTTTCAACAAGAAACGAAACATCTAGTTTTATAGCATGAGTACAAGTTAAATTTGTTGCCATTGCTGACATCACAACGCATCACTTGATGCATGACACAGTTTTCAATTTCCAAAGTCTCTGGTGCTCTTGTTGGATTTCAGTGATTTCTTCTGTAGTAATGTTGGTGAAAACTTCTTGCTCTTCATCAGACACATCGGGCATATCGCTGTATCTTCCAGAACCCAGCTTAAGGTTAAAGGTAAAATTGAAGAATTTAGGAAGAATTGAAAAACGAATGCAATTTGTCACTTTTGGTCTCAAATGAAATATAATTTTACGGCTGGCACGTTTGACTGCTTTTCAATACACAGGGTAGTGTAGTTTCCAAGTTACAGCCAATCAAAATGACCCCTGTTTGACAGTATGCATGAAGGGCATTTGGAATTTCAGAGGAGTTATATTACTGGGGGCATGAGGGCGCATTGGATCTTAATGGGTTAAGTGAAATTATTTTCGGTATCATTTCAGTACAAAGTTTCAGTTTTCTGGTAGTTTATAAGAGATAATTTTGCAGTTGTTGTCAAACCTTTTGTTCATTGAGTGTGGAACAATGGAGCAAAATTTATACCTTGCTAAAATGCTGGTTAATTGAATTTGTTCTCCCAAGAATAAAACGTACCTTCCAATTTTTAAGATCAGAGAATTTCATTCTCTGAAATTGTAGCAGTACATTTTGGAAACACAATCCCATATTCCTGGCAATATACATTATTTAGGCAAAGTTTACATCAGTAGGCTTTGCCTAAATGTTATTCTTGAGACGATGATTGAGCTGCAATGTTATTTTCTGATCAGCTTGTGTGGAAAATTTTGAGAATGCAGTGAAAGTGCAACTCTGATGTATTTTGCCCCAGTCCAATTTTTTGTTGGTATAGAGTGCTTCAGTGAAGTGCCTGAAATCTTTGTCTGAAATTTGTCAAAAATCTTAGAAATGAAGCAACTGAAATTTTAATGACCATAATATTTGGCAGGCAATATAATAATTTGGGGATGATTTTAAATGATATAAAGTTATCTTAAGTTGCAGTCACATATCACCACTTTATCCATAACTAAAAAAGTGATTGCAGATCAAGGATGCATTGAAGACGCATTCAATTTTAGACTAGTTCTACTGTAAACAAACTGTTTCATCTGTCATAAAGCATTAACATTTCTGGGTTATTTGTCTGGTTTTCTATCCCAGTATGCTGATTTTTGAAGTAAATCCCTGAGTTAACTAATTATGTAAATTCATGTATTTCAGCAACTTCCTGTGCATTGATTTTGCCATCATAGTTGTTTAGCAGCTAGAATACAAATGAAAGTACAGAAATGCTTGATATTAAATCAACCCTTTTTGATCTTTTATGATTACGTAGTCCTTCATTTGCTGCTTGCTCAATTGTAACTGGAAACTAGTTGCAATCTGTCATGGCAGTAGCAGTTACAGACAACAGTTCATAGAAGCTGTTTCAGATCAAGTGTGAAAACTAAGCATTTGTATACAAACCAGCTTATTTTAGCAATTTTATACTTCTCAGGAAAGAAACCGTTACAAAATGCATTATTATTGCTGACCAATGCATGTAATTAAGTGTGACACCATAATCTTCATAAGAAAATGAATAACAGTAGGGAATAATTTTAATTTATTGTCTTTCTATGGTAGATTGTGATGGATTCCAGATGTCACATAGACTTTACAGAATGAGATTAGGCTTTACATAATGTTTTAGAACAAAGTGCTTTAGATAGATGCTTGTTGTGGGTTTCTACACAGCCTTTAGGGAGTATACAATTATTCTTTCACAGAGTTTCAAAAGGAAATTTATTTTCCTAGTCTTTTTCAGCTTCATGGATTCCTGAACTACGCTTAATTTTCTTTATTCTCTATGAAGTAAGAAGAGCACCAGTTTTTCAGGGAGCATGTATTGGAAACCTAGCAGAATGGAATGCATTTTATTTTTATACCTGTTCTCTTTTGAGACATGACTGCCAAAGTGGATATGTTCAATCCAAGACAAGCCAATGGCTTCTTGTTTCTAGGTTTTCTATGACAACAAAAGAAGTAAGGGATGGGACACTTAAAAAGAATGTGCCTTTGAATCTTCCCAGCTTTAGCCAATTGTTCAAAGATCAAGTTTAGAAGTAAAAGGCTAAAATCTTTGGGACTAGGTTTTGAGTGCTTGGTTCTACATGTCCTGTTTCTATGTAAATCTACTATAGGCAGCAGAGAGGAAGTTGAGTACTTTAAACGTTGAAGCAACATTTGATGAGCTATTCTTGAAAAAGGCTCATTTCTGGCTGCATGCAATTGACAGTTGTGTGCTATCACTTCAGTATTCTCCATAGACAATGACTAAGCTTTTAAGATGTATGTAATTGTAACTTACCGTACATATGACAACTAGGGCATATAATCCATAGCTGACACCGACTGAAAGAGGCCTACTACTACTTATTGTAAAGAACACCTCAATGAAACCATCAGCTGACTTTTAACAGTCTGGTGGTTGTATGTTGTGTGAAACCTGACACTTTCTTTCACTCTTGTGATGTGTGGTGATGCGTCAGTAGGAAAAAAAACAGCATGTGTAATATTCAATTCACAAAGCAGCAGAGAGGGTATATTCTTCACTGCAAAGAAAGGCATAGTCTAGATCAACTCAGCAAGATCAACTGGAGGACCTGGTTCTCACACTACTAAAAAAGCCAAAATATTGATGTGACTTTGAATTACACATTTCCCACCCCCATTGTTGAATTTACATTACTCACCTCAAAAAAAAAAGATTGATATTTTGAACCAGGAATTTACATGGTGTATTGTATTTTTTTTGTTTGAATTAGAGATTACATATTGCAAGTATTGGTATAGTCCATGATTTCTAGTTTCATAGTTTCTCCAACCCTTTTTTTCTTTATTTGTTATGAAATAAATATTTACTATGCGTTGGTAACCTTCAGTAGCACGTCAGTGATCTGTTGGCCACTGGCGTCTGGGAGAGCTGTTCTTTGCAATTACTACAACAACAAAACGTAAGGCCATTGGTTATAACTGTACTTCTTTCTGTATTGTGAATACAGAATGATTTGTTTTGTAAGCACTAAGCAGTCGGTAACCTTCAGTAGCGCGTCAGTGATCTGTTGGCCACTGGCATCTGGGAGAGCTGTTCTTTGCAAATTTTTATTACTACAACAACAAAACGTTAAGGCCATTGGTTATAACTGTACTTCTTTCTGCATTGTGAATACAGAATGATTTGCTTTGTAAGCACAATGTAGTGTTGGGTACAGGGTCTGTAAGTATTAGGATGGAATAAGAATCAGTATTATAATAACAATTGAAACTTATATAGCGCATTTTTCATACCGAATATGATCAAATGCGCTTTACAATTTGATAAAATGATTAAATATAAATAAATGAAATTTAAAGCAGTTAAGATTGAAAATAAATCAATGAATAAATAATATTAATAAAATTACAGAGTAAACAATAAACATTTGATGAATTGAAATATATAAGATTTACAAATTAAAAGCTTGTTTAAAAAGATATGTTTTGAGGTGGCACTTGAAACTTGAGAGAGAGTCAGGGCTAGAATCAGTATTGTAGCAAGGAATTCATTTAAAAGAACTCATGTTTTACTTTGTGCTGTGAGATGAATTTAAAATTATATTATATATATTTACTATTCAATATAATATAATTCCTTCCTATGGGGATTTCATGAAGTTAATGTCACCGTTCCTCGCATAGGAGTGACGTTAAGTTATCTTAAAATTAGAGAGAGTACAATGGACAACATGTGGCGTAATAGGGGGACATTATTCCGCGATCGGCGAGACAGACGACTTCCCATTGCGTGACCAAACGCCCAACTTATCTCCCCAGCTTGACAACAAGCTGGATCAGACAAGAATAGGCAGCACGCCAGAATAAAACTTAATTGAGGAAAATGCCTCTAATACTTTCCAAATCACTACGAGCTGAAGCCACCGGCCAGAAAAACGTGCTTATTATGGAACGAAACGGCAACCCTAATTTGCATAAGCCTAAGAACTATCTCCCCAGCAGTGCGTGCTGGATTGGACAGAGGTATAGGCAGGAACGTAGCAACAATAACAGCTTGGGGAAGTCGCTGCGCAGACAACCGCCACAGATACGTGCGGAGCATGTATCCCCCCAAACTAACCTAGCCCGATAGGTAAGGTGTCATCGTACTAGCCATCCTAGGTGCGGCTGATAGTAAGACTGTTTGTGGAGTCCGAACATAAAGTTGGTAACAGTCAGAGGACCATCTACCCAAACCCTTGATAGGCCAGTGGGGAAATGTAGAGGTTACGCACGGCTGCCAGATAGAGCTTCATGGTACTGTGCTTAACTGTCCTAGCTAGGGGGGAGGCAAAGTAGATAAGGCTCCACTCAGAAGCGGGAAGTATATCGTCCATGTCGTTTATCAGGCGGTTCATAAGGCAAAACTGAACAAAGCGTTTTTCACCAGAGCTGTATGTGCGATTGGTAGACCAGGCTAAACCCCAACGTACATACATGTGAACTTCATCCCTTAGAGGGTCACGAGTGAATGCGGGATGGAACAGGGGGTCCTGTCGGCCTGTGGTGCAGCCTCCCGGAACCGCTGAAAGCGCATCAACGATCTCGTTACAAACCCCAGGAACATGGTGCCCCCGCACATTGAAATTGTGTTTCATAGAGGGGGGGCTTTGAGTGGCCAGAATTAATAACGTCCACCACAGACGGCTTGTCGCACCAGAATTAGAGCCCTTTCCCAGAGAAGTGGGGATACCAGATCGCGCAGGCAACTACAATATAGAAAAGCTCCTGCCACTCAATGCTTATACCACGTTTCTGACTGATTTGCGTGTGGGGGAGCAATCTACTCCGGAACTATTTGCCGTGGAAAAGGCCCCCAAAACCCACTGTGCTTGCAGCGTCCGTGTAAAGTTCAATATCTGGAGTAAGGTTGATAGTGGTGTCGAGGAAAAACGAATGCCCAATTCCACCCATCGAGGAAAGTTTTCCACATAGTGAGATCTTTAAAAAAACTCCCTGTTCAAACGGATGTGATGGAAACGACTGAGGACCCCCGCTGGTTAAACTGATAATCCGCTGCAGGAACGTTCTACCCGGGAGGTCCTGACCCGGGACTACTACCTTATGCACCTATCAATGTTAAGCTGGCAGGGGGGGTGGGGAAGTCAGGGCATGGGGTGGGGATTTGACATTTTTGAAAAATTTGCCGTCAAATTCCCTGCCCACGGGCAAATCATTCCAATCAAATGCAACCAAATTTCCCCACCCCGGACTGCACATCGCTGTCAAATATCCCAAGGCTGGCAAAGAAAGATTCATATATTCCCTCCCCCGGGAGAACAAGGTCAGTCAAATGCCCTACCCCAGAGCCAACAAAGACAATCAAATCTCCACCCCATGCCCTGACTTCCCCCCCGCCGGCTTAACATTGATAGGTGCATTACATGCAAACTGCAGGGTGCCAATCAGAGTGATGACCCACGACTTGTTCCCATAACCCACGACCTTTAGCCAAACTCATCTTTGACTGGTGTGTGTACATTAACCTCGGTACCCTTCAATCGTTTGATGAATGCCAGAAGAAGGTGTTTAAACGAGAATGGACTCATTGTAATTATCTAAGAAAGGTCAATGCTTACAGTGTATGTATCGTTAATTTACAATAATGCTGCTTAAGTTGATTTCTTTTTAGAATTATCTGTTCGTTAGGGGTCGTTATTCTGTATTTCCCACAATCCTCATTTTCTGCACTCCACATTCTTACTCCCCACTCCTCGTATTCCACCTAACCCTGGACAGGAATTGGTTGAGTGGATAGGTATTTTGAGGCATTTTAAAAATGCACTATGTTCCCTTAGTCTTGTTGCATTTTCTCTCTTGTTCCTCACAAGTAAAACCACTTGTTCCCTAAAATGTTTTTAGCTGATGTTCCCACGTTCCCTGAAAATAATTCAAAAATAACCTCCGTTTTCTAGAGAAATACATATCATAAATGCTTCTGTTCCCCAAACCTCATGGAAAGGGGTTCATCAGTTTGCAAAATAAGGGTCTGCTTTGTCTTTGATGAACAAAAGTACATTTGGAATAGTTTGATGCTAAGCTGGTTTAAAAAAATGAATGTAACTTAAAAAGTTACAATTCACTGACCCAACATTTTGACACTCCCGTTGATGACAAGTTGGTTAAATCTCTAAGCCCTGATACCAATATTTATTTTCTCCTAACTGTTATCATAGATTTGTTATTGTGCTAGGGAGAACTTCTTTAAATATCAATACACTCTTTTTTTTGGTGGTCATTTTCGTTATCCTCATAACATGAATGGTTAATGAACAGTAAATATTGTAATGGGAAATTGGATGCTAGTCACTTGAAGGTTAATTGTAACTTTTTTTTGTAACTTTTTAAGCTACATTCATTATTTCAAACCAGCGTAGCACCAAACTGTGTGTGATTGTCCACCTGGTTGCAATGTGCGCTTTTCCTTTAAAAGCAAATTAATGGAACCAATGTTTTCACACTTATAAACAATTACAATGTATTAACATTTCATGTGAACAGCCAGACACTACATGTCATCTCCTTATGTCAGACTTTGTGTCTGGCATAAATAGTCTTATCCCATACAATTTATTGCACAACACTTGAGCTTTCCTCAATTGTGTGGGTTCAAGAGACAAATCATTGGGCATTTACCAGTTAACAACAAAACTAATTCAGTAATTCTGATTAGAAGTCTAATAGAACGGCCCATTTTGGTTTGATCTGACCTGAATATTTGGGACTACCTTTGAAGATGGTCCCGAGTTACCAGTCAGTCAGGCCTGATCAAAATGACGAGTTCCATTTGGTAATTTCTGTTTTGTTTGGCTTTCTCTTTGTTTGAAATTGCTGCAGTAGGTAAAGGAAATTGGAGCAGCTTTGTCCATCAGAACGTACTGTTCCATTTGGCAAAGAAAATTCAGAAATCCAAAACCAAAATTCTTGTTGTATTATTGGTAAGTGCCCGGTATGTCTAAAGTTATCAAATGCCTACAAGACTCACTCAGTGAGAGAACATCTAATGCTCTGTAAGCTGTGAAGTGACTGGGAAATGATCTGGCAAGCCCAAGCAGGGTCAAGCAGAGCATGAAACACCAGCTGTTAACCTAGTAGTACAGGGTGCCTTCCTCTAACAAAATACCCCCACAGAATATTGCTCAACAACTAAGTGCAAGGTTTTGCTTTTCCTTTAGGCTGCATTCATTATGTATACTACAGGGGGGGAGGGGGGGGCAGAGGATTTTGAGGGAGGATCTCAAAATTTAGGAATTGGAAAATGGTATTGAAGGTATCATATATATGTAAGAAAGTGGTCATAATATAATGAAATTCAAACCCCCCCCCCCCCTGTAGTATACACGATGAATGTAGCCTTAATAATAATAAGTTTTTTCTCTAATATTGTAGCAGAAGCGAAATTTCAAAGGAGGTCAGATTAAAAGACAGTACAAACCAAGAAGCAAAAATAGGTGTTATGCATATTTAAATGTGATGAAGTTGTCTGTGCAGAGAAGCCTATTTGTATTTACTAGTTGGTTCCTGTGAGTGCGCTAGTTGTAGTTATAATAGGTACCTGCACTAACGGGAAGCAAGCTAGACATACACGGTGATGACGAACCAGAGAGAGACTGCAGAAAGCATTTGCAAGCTGTAGTATAACGCTCCAGCAGTGTAGGCAAACCCGTTAGAACGAGTGCCTGGTCATAACTAAGGTGAGGATGAATGATGCAGAGAGCTTCCTTTTGAACTGACTCTGAGATCTGAAAGATAGTTAGATAACCCAGCCCAAAGCGGAGACGCGTATTCTAAGATTGACCTGATAAGGCTGGAAAATATGGCGTTCCATCACCGCCAAAATTCAAACTTTCAAATATTCAAATATCCAATTGAAACTTTCAAACCTTCACTACAACATTCAGGTCAGGCGTTTAAATAACACTCACAACATTCAAACATAAACTCCAAACATTCGATCAATCAAGTGAAACATTCAAAGCAGGCAAGCAAAATCCACTTACAACATTTGGACATCTACTTTAAACGTGCGGTTATTCAATTCCAACTTTCATTTCGGACATTCGACTTTCAATTCGGCATTGCATTCAAACATTCAATTATTCAATTGGAACATTCAATTATTCAATTGGAACATTCAATACGAATATTCAATCGAAACATTCAATTCGAACATTCGATTATTCAATTCGAAAGTTCAATGCGAACATTCAATCCAAACATTCAATTCGAACGTTCAATCCAAACATTCCATTCGAACATTCGATTATCCAATTCGAACATTCAACA
Source organism: Ricordea florida (assembly GCA_949710005.1). NCBI lineage: Eukaryota > Metazoa > Cnidaria > Anthozoa > Corallimorpharia > Ricordeidae > Ricordea > Ricordea florida. The sequence continues at coordinate 11,828,347 of OX453275.1, forward strand.
CCAACATTCAATCCAAACATTCAATTCGAATGTTCAATTCGAACATTCAAACCAAACATTCAATACCAATATTCGACTCAAACGCGGTCAGCATTAGATCCCATCGGCCCCAGCCCCTCGGGATTTCTTTACATGTAAACAATTTTCATATCCCCCCTTTTTTGCTCTAAGAATTTGAGAACCCCCCCCTAAAATCCTCTGCCCCCACCCCCCCGTAGGATACATAATGAATGCAGCCTAAGAGCACAGAAAAGCCACTGGTTTCTTTGTGGAACACAAGAATTGAGGATATAAATGGGTTCATTGAACAGGCTAACAGACACCACCCAACCATTAGATTCACGGCTGAAATATCAGACAAAGAAATCATTTTCTTGGATACTTGCGTCTACAAAGGCGACAGATTTAGACAAAGATCTATCCTTGACGTGCGAACTCACTACAAGCCGACAGAAACATTTCAGTACACACATTTCACTTCCTGCCACCAACCAGGGGTCAGTAAAGGCTTCATCAAAGGCGAAGCACTCAGGCTGCTTCGATCTAACTCTTCAAAAAATACTTTTGAAGAGAATATTGTAGCATTCAAATCACGCCTTTACGCGAGAGGTTACCCAGATGGTCTGGTAAATAAAGTCCTCTCAGAAGTGAAATTCGAAGAGAGAAAATTGGCTCTTCAACAAAATAAAAGAACGCACAACAGAATTCTTCCTTTTGTCACACAATACCACCCAGCGGTGCCTAATTTAAAGAAAATCTTATTGAGCAAATGGCATCTAATACAGGATCAACCTTTACTGAATGAGATATACAAAAAGCCACCCATCATATCATACAAAAGAGGAAAATCGCTCAAGGACATACTCGTGAGATCCAAACTCTAAAGGCAAAGAAACTACACTTGCGAACAGCAGGAGTCGTGTAGGCCTGTCACAACTTTTTTTTAAACCGATGTTCTCAGACTCTTGCATCGGGCCAGGCTCGATAACTTCAGGGAGTCGTCTCTATACATCAGGTATGTATTAAAGTTAATTTGCCAGATATATTTCTATAGGAGGTCATTCTCCTTACGAGATGTGTACGTTGGTTTTGGGGTTACAAATTTTCCAGTGACTTAACTGAAGTTTATGCAGAGAAAAGAAGGAATTTTCTTGGATAATGTTCTCGGTTGTTAAACCTTTTTCTGGCCCTGGTTTTAGCCTTTAAGGAATTCTTGAAGATGTTTCAATTAAGTCTCATTCGCACCCCCAATCAGTAGTACACCCTATGTGCTCAAGTCGATGTTTATAACCTTGAACACCGGCCAACACCACTAATGATTAGTTATCATTAGAGAGAACAATCGCCTTATTTGAAGGCGACAACGTACACATCTCGTAAGGTGAATGACCTCCTATAGAAATATATCTGGTAAATTAACTTTAATACATACCTGCTGTATCGAGTCGACTCCCTGAAGTTATCGAGCCTGGAACGATGCAAGAGAACATCGGCCAAGGACCCTGCCATACTTTTGCTGCGTAAAATCGATCCATTTGCGGATTCTGCCGCGGTAATCCTTCTTCATATCCGTAATACGAACAGAAAATACGAACAGAAAATACGAAAATTGGCCTTTCTTTTAAAATTAAACGTCTCTGATGTTAAAACTTTGTGGACTTACATGCATGCAGCACGACATACGATTCTATTGACTACTTTGTGTCAGATGCTACACATGGATTTCAGACCCCTCTTGGTCGAAGGGCTGGGGCCGATGGGATCTAATGCTGACCGCGTTTGGGTCTAATATTGGTATTGAATGTTTGGTTTGAATGTTCGGTTTGAACATTCGAATTGAATGTTTGGATTGAATGTTCGCATCGAATGTTCGAATTGAATAATCGAATGTTCGAATTGAATGTTTGGATTGAACGTTCGAATTGAATGTTTGGATTGAATGTTCGCATTGAATGTTCGCATTGAATGTTCGAATTGAATAATCGAATGTTCGAATTGAATGTTTCGATTGAATATTCGTATTGAATGTTCCAATTGAATAATTGAATGTTTGAATGCAATGCCGAATTGAAAGTCGAATGTCCGAAATGAAAGTTGGAATTGAATAACCGCTTGTTTAAAGTACATGTCCAAATGTTGCAAGTGGATTTTGCTTGCCTGCTTTGAATGTTTCACTTGATTGATCGAATGTTTGGAGTTAATGTTTGAATGTTGTGAGTGTAATCTAAACGCCTGACCTGAATGTTGTAGTGGAGGTTTGAAAGTTTCAATTGGATATTTGAATATTTGAAAGTTTGAATTTTGGCGGTGATGGAACGCCATAGGAAAACACCTGAACAGTATCTTGGGCAGAAAAGCCTGATTTTTTTTAGGGTAAAAAAGAATTGGAGGCACAAGAGTACAAGATTTTTTAAAATAAAAGTGCTTGACCTATCCAGTCGATTAGCCCCCAAGTCGATTAGCCCCCAGTCGATTAGCCCCCACTAAGTCGATTAGCCCCCAAGTAAAAGTCGACCAGCCCCAAACGAAAATCTGTTTTCAACTTACTAGATTACTCTTCTTTGGGTTTCTCGTTGTTTTACTATTGCTTGGAATTGAAGTCAATAACTTTAAGATCGTTTGTTCGTTCGTTTGTTCGTCCGTTAAGGGTGGCCGGATTTACTTTTAAAATCTTTACTTTGCGTTTAAAAACTTCATGACTTTTGCTTGGTTTATGATCTTTAGAACGAGATTTAGTTCTGAATGTTTATGAAGTAAAGAACATTAATTTACAAGATACAGTTCTAATCGATCAGATCAACTGATTTTACTCGATCGTAACAGGCTACAATTTCATCAACATCAAAAAAGTTTGGTTCGTGGACCATCGCAGGTTTGTTAGAATGCCGATGTCAGCGTCACGCCGGAGTAGATAACTTAGATCGCAAGTTATAATCCAAGCATTAGTAAAACAACAAGAAACCCAAAGAAGAGTAATCTAGTAAGTTGAAAACAAATTTTCGTTTGAGGCTGGTCGACTTTTACTTGGGGGCTAATCGACTTGGTGGGGGCTAATCGACTGGGGGCTAATCGACTTGGGGGCTAATCGACCTACAACCGATCATACAGACTTGCCTGTAAGGACTGAGGTACTCAATGATATTTCGGGAATATCTGACACTGGACTCCATCAACTCTGGGTGAAGATACAAGTACGAAATTTAAAGTCATTTCTTGTTTGCACGACCTACCGGCCTCCTGGAACGCCAACTACGTCGCTCGATACCGACCTTGGTGCTAGCCTAATCTCCGCATCCCTCCTGAATAAACCGATCTACATACTTGGGGACATGAACTGTAACTTGCTGCAGCCCGACCTCGCCGATTCCCAAGCATTTACGAACTTCTGTCATACATTCAACTTAAACCAGGTGATTACTCAGCCAACACGTATAACGGATTCCACCGAAGCCTTATTAGATATAATCCTCGTCTCAAACGCGAAGCAAGTCACCGAAGCTAAAGTTCTATCATCATCAATAAGTGATCATGATCTTGTTTATGTTACGGTGAGGCTGAAAAAGCAGCGAATTCCACCTACGTTTGTGACCACCAGGAGTTTTAAAAATTACTCCTCAGAGAGTTTTTATAACGACATCACATGTGCACCTTGGTCAGTTCTGGAAACCTTCGATGATCCTGACGATAAACTTTACGCCTTTAATTTATTGTTTAACGAAATTCTGGATAAACACGCACCATTGAAAACCATTCGCCTGCGAGGACGACCGAATCCCTATTACCGACGAGATTCTTTATTCTTTATTTTATTCAACATTTCTTTATACACGGTTAAAAATCATCAGGTAATACTAGTATTTAATGTTTAAAAATTAATACTAATAAACTATTAATAAACAGTCCATTGTAAATACTAATTAATAAAAATTTGAAGTAAAAATTCCTAATTAAATATTTAGCTAATCCTGTTTTCCATGAATGCCGTGTCTAACTTTACTTTTAAATTGATTAAATGATTTTATCATCCTGAGATTGCAGGGTAGGCTGTTCCAGAGAATTGCACCACTGTAACTAAAGCTGTTTTTCATATAGTTAGTTCGTGGATGAGGTACAACCAGTTTGTTTTCGGAATCCCTTAAAGAATAGCGCATTCCACTACGTTTTAGAAATTTGGACGATAGGTATTCAGGAACCAAGCCATTTAAAGATTTATATACCATTAAGGCTTTCTGAATTTGACGCTGGGTACACAAATCTTTCCAACCCAGTTGTCGTATTAGACCTTTGGCATCAGTATCATAACTAGAAAAAGTTAACACGCGAGCAGCGCGGTTCTGAAGCTTTTGTAGCCTATCCGACAAAGTTTTACCGGAATTACCCCAGACAAGATTGCAGTAGTCAAAATGAGGTTGAATTAGAGCACTGTATATATAAAGCAGTGTAGCTGGTGGAACAAAAGGCCTAACTCGTTTTATGGCACCAATCCCAGATGCAATCTTTTTAGACAATTTATCAATATGGGTTTGCCAAGTTAGGTTTTCGTCGATCAACACACCGAGCGATTTGACCGAGGAGACACGGTTTATTGGAACATTATTAATTGAGAGCTCAAGTGTATCTGGAAGGGTATTCAATCTTTGTCTAGAACCAATCAACATAAATTCAGTTTTTGTCGCGTTTAAAGTAAGTTTGTTAGAAGTAAGCCATTTGTTTAAATTACTTAGTTCATGATTTAGATTAGACTGTATGGAGCTCAAATCCGCTCCCGCATATGTGATATGGGTGTCATCAGCATACATCCGAGACTGACATGATGATAAGCAGTTGGGCAAGTCGTTAATGTAAATAAGAAATAATAGGGGACCTAGGATTGTTCCTTGAGGTACCCCACATTTTAGCGAACAGGTTTCAGAAAGAGAACCATTAACAAGACATCGTTGTGTACGGCTAGTTAAATATGAGTTGAACCAGGCAAGAGCTATTCCTTGAACTCCGTAAAGGTTCATTTTAGTTAACAGAATTTCATGATCAACGGTGTCGAACGCTTTTTTTAAATCGAGAAAAACTACGGCATTAACATTTCCGCGATCAATATTAAGCGCCCAACTATCGGTAGCTTCTAATAGAGCAGTAACAGTTGAATGCAAAGAGCGAAAGCCCGACTGCTGCTTAGAAATTACGTCCTCTTTAGTTAGAAAGCTATATAGCTGGTCATACACGATCCTCTCGAATACCTTAGCAATTACCGGAATGACTGAAATTGGTCGATAATTATTTAGATCAGATCGCTCACCCTGCTTAAACAGCGGAGTAACTCTAGCACATTTCCAATCGTCAGGAAATATACCAGAAGTCAAAGACTTGTTAAAGAGGTCAGATAAAGAGACCGAAATAAGATCAGCACATTCACGGATTAATCTAGCAGAAATGCTATCAAGACCTGTTGCTTTAGATCTAGATAATTTGTTTAGATGAGAAAAAACAATATTACTGCTAGTTGGACAGAAATGGAATGTTTTGTTGTTACAAGTGATAAAGTTAGTGTAGCTCGAATCATCATTTTGACCTATTGGAGGTATTTCATTGGCAAGTCTGGGCCCGATTGTTGAAAAATGGTCATTAAAAGTATCTGAAATTTCACTAGAATTATTGATTATAACGTCATTTACTTTTAGTTCTTTCACAGTATCATTGCTTTTACGCCGAGATGTAAGTTCATTAATCGTTAAATTCGCGACCTATTAAGGATGTAAATTCGCGACCTATTAAGGATGTAAATACTGTTAAGATTCGCGACCTAATGGCAACAAGAGATGACTGGAAGCGTAAGTTCAAACAAACTAAAGATCCACTGGCTTGGTCTAGCTACAAGAGCTTTTGCCGAGAGGTAAAGCGGAAAATTCGCTTAGCTGAAAAGGAATTTATGGCACAACAAATCAAAGATAACAGAAACAACACCAATATTTATCATGTGGAAAGCAATTCGCGGCTGTATTCTTAAAAAATCTGCTTCCCAGAGATTCTTTTCAAAGGATGTAAATACTGTGGCCAACGAGTTTAATAATTTCTTCGTAAACATCGGTAACAGTACAATTCAGAAAATCAGCACCTTGGCAGAGCAATTCCAGTGTGAAGCACATGATTTCTCGTTTGTCCCTCGGGAGTATCCAGCGTCTGAACAGTTTGTTTTCGATGCTAATGTGAACATCAAAAAAGTACAAAAGATTATCAATTCTATGGCACCAAATAAGTCCCCTGGAATAGATAAAATTCCACTTCGCGTTATTAAAGACTGCCTTCCTGCCATCCTGCCTTTAATTACATCGATTATTAACGCCACCTTTCTTTCTGCTCAATTTCCCAACGCCTGGAAAATTGCGGAAGTAGTACCTATCTTGAAGGATGGTGACCAGGAAATTCCTAACAATTACAGGCCTATTTCACTGTTACCCATGCTCTCAAAGATTTGCGAGAGAGTCGCCCATGATCAGCTGACATCCTATTTAATAGCAAACCAACGTTTGTCACCTAAGCAGTGCGGCAATAAAAAGTGGAATTCTACTGAGACTTCTGTCTTACAAACGACTGATGCCATCCTTGAAGCCATAGATAAGAAACAGCTAACTGCCACTGTGCTACTCGACATGAGCAAAGCCTTTGATCGGATTCGGATTCTCTTAGATCGCCTCCAGTTTGATTTTGGAATTTCAGGCTCTGCACTTAATTGGATTGAATCGTACCTTTCTAACAGAACCCAGCGTATCTATATAGACGGAGTTCTATCGAGTAATTTTAATCTTAAATTTGGAGTTCCACAAGGCAGCTGTCTCGGGCCATTATTGTTCTCCCTCTATGCTAGCAAACTTTTTAAGATCGTCGAGTCACATCTTCCTAATTCCCATTGTTATGCAGATGACACGCAACTGTACATCGCGTTTAGATCGGGAAATGATCTGGAGGAGACCGCTGCTATAACTGCCATGGAATCATGTATTGCTGATATCAGTCAATGGATGCATTCGGATAAGTTAAAACTGAATTCCGATAAGACAGAATGTCTTCTGATTGGAACACGACAACAACTTCAGAAAGTCAGTAACATTAGTACCTTATCGGTTGGGGACTCCCAAATTGCTCCATCTTGTGAAGTTCGAAACCTAGGAACCTGGTTTGATTCTAAAATGAATATGCTAAGTCATATCAACAAAACTTGCTCATCCGCTTTCTATTATCTTTATAACATGCGCAGAATTAGGAAATATTTAAGTCGTTCAGTCACCGAATCATTAGTTCATGCTTTTATCACCAGTAGAATAGATTATTGTAACAGTCTACTATATGGCCTTCCGAATTCACATATCATGAAACTCCAACGGATACAGAATGCCGCGGCTCGATTGGTCACCGGAACACCTAGATTCTGCCATGTTACACCATTGCTTTTCCACCTTCATTGGCTTCCAATAGGTTACCGTATAAAGTTTAAGATTCTACTCTTGACATTTAAGTGCTTATATGGTCTAGCTCCTAATTATCTAATTGATTTCATTACTATCAAAAAGCAATCCAGGTACTCTCTAAGGTCAAATGAGTCTATATTCCTCGAGTTGCCAGGCATTAAGACCCATCCAACTCTTGGCGATCGTGCATTCCAGTCAGCTGCACCTTATCTCTGGAATGCATTACCTTCGGCAATTCGCAACATGAAGACATTGGACACTTTTAAGACTGCTGTTAAAACTCATTTTTTCAATTTAGCTTTTAAATAGATTTAATTGTTGGCTTTTACAATAGGTTTTTTAATACTTTTTATTGTAGGTTTTAATAGTTTCTTATGCTTTAGTCACCTTCAGCATAAATTTAATATAACGATATTGTAAAGCGCAACCGAATATATTCATATAGAGGTTTGCGCTATATAAATGTAAATTATTATTATTATTATTATTATTGATAGTGTAGACCATGAAATCCTTATGACCAAGCTTCAGGACATTGGATTGTCACCTATCGCTACCAAATGGTTTCGTAGCTATCTTCAGTCGGGCTACCAAGTTGTTAAAATTCATAATGCTGTCTCAGATCAACTTCCTATGACTTGTGGAGTGCCACAAGGAAGCATTTTGGGACCGTTGCTCTTTAGTATCTACACTAATGATCTTCTGAGTATTCCGCGTCACAGCTCCCCCCAGTGCTACGTAGATGATACTAAACTGATACTGAATTTTAACATACAGGACCAGTCTTGCGCGATTGCTAAATTAAATGAAGACTTATGCAGAATTAGTAACTGGACCTTTAGAAATCAACTTCTTATAAACCCTTGTAAAACAATGTTAGTTATTTTCGGCAGCAGAGCGATGGTAAGCAGAGTAGAGGATTTTCGCCTAACTTTATTAGGGAAGGAAATTACACCAGCTGCCTTTGCTAAGGACTTGGGAGTCATCCTGGATCCATGCTTGACGTATAATGACCATATAGCTTCTACTGTGTCCAGTTGCATGGTGCGCTTAGGCCAGATTAACCGAGTTAAACATGCCTTTGACACAACTACCTTAACTACTATAATAAATGCCTTAGTATTTAACAAGCTATATTATTGTTGTAATGTTTGGAGCAACACCTCAGAGCACAACCTGAGTAGGATTCAAGCTGTTCAAAATTTCGCGGCCCGTATCATCAGCAATTCAAGGAAATATGACCACATTTCCCCTATCCTTAAAGATCTTAAGTGGCTACCTGTAAGAATGCAGCTGCACTATCGCCATGCAATAATGGCCTTTAAATGCATGGCGGGGTGCGCACCAGACTCATTGTTTTCTAAATACACTCAAAGAGTAACCATCACCAAGCGAACAACGAGGAACTCCCAGATGCTTAATATCCCCTTGTATAAGACCGCCACTGGACAAAGATCTTTCTATTTCAGGACAGTTAAACTCTGGAACTCATTGGACTCTACTCTTAAGTTAAAAGCGACACTAAAGGACTTCAAACGTTGCCTGAAGAAGAGTCTTCTCTCAAACTTTTTAGGAACTTAATTGCTTTACCTCTGTTATTTTTATTTTATTTTACCTTGTTAATTTTAATTACATATTAGTTAATTAATTAATTTTTGATAAGTTACTGTTTACTTGTAAATTAGTTTTAAATTATCTAAATTATTTAATTGTACTTAGTTTTAACCAGCTCTTTGTTCTGAAAAGCCCTTTTGGGACGAATAAAGTACGTATGTATGTATGTATGTATGTATGTAAGGAAAAACTGCACAATATGGCTACTAATGGATACTGCTCGATTTACCAAACCTATGTTCTTAAGGAAGTATCTATACAATCCCACAACACCTAAAGGAATGCCAAGGAAAAATTGATACTATATGCTTGAGAACTATTTTATATAAGCAACAAAATAACTAATTATTGAATATTGATTTGCCTTAGCTGAAGAGGCCTCCTAGAAAGTGCATCATTATTATCCAGTTATATGCCAATACCGCAATTAGACCATATAATAATATGCTAATAAGAAACCATCAAAAGAAATAAAAAGAAATTCTACAATAAATAATAAAATAATGTTCTGTGGATATAACTGTCAATGTCTTAAACACAAACTTTGAGCCACATGCCTACATTCTCTAATATTTACTAGGTTAGACACAAATTTCCTCTTGTTACTTAAATTTGGTATTTGAATCCTTTGAGCAAGGCTTTTCTTTTACTGTGACAGAAGATAGTAAGAAATGTGGAACTATTCCCTGCAACTTCTGCAATAAACTGTGGCCTACTGCAGCTGAACACCAAGTTAGGACCAATAAACCAGTTGCACAGATAGCTACGCACACCACGAGGAATAAAACAGCACAGAGCAGTGTGAAAGAAATCAGCAATACAGTTCCCTCTGCCATAGCAAAACCAAACACTGTTAGGATTATGCTGTAGGCGATAAATGAAATGAACAGGACAAGCGGAAGAGCAGACAGGGCCACACACAAGCCAATAAACAGGGTGGTGATTGGATACTCGCTGACAAAGGCTAATACTGGTGTCACACAATTGCCAATATTTGTATCTTTCCACTTGTTAATAACATACAAGCTTAAATTGCCTCGAGTGCTCACACCTTGTGCCATGATTATCTAAAACAGAACAATAAAAATAAATGATTAGTACCTTGAGTACAACAAAGCTTGTTGCTTTAATTAACCACGATGAAATGCATTGCCTTTTTAAAAAATGAATTTATCAACTTTTAGACTTCTGTGAGACTTCTAGTAGCCACAGTTTAGACAAATTCTTTGCTAGATGGTAAGGCTTAAACTCTAATACTGGTGTGATTCTCGAAGTTAATCAATTTTTCCAGAGTATGACAAACTGCAGGTAGCCCAGTCATGCTTTTTGAGTAGTATTCAGCTGTAAGTGGGGAATCTTTCCAATTCAAAAGTCTCGTGATCATTGCCACATTGAAGTAAAGTAACAATCATAAAACCTTCAAATAGCCAATATTCACTATTTACTGCTGAATTGAAAGCAAAATACTACGAGTTTAGTAAATTCAAGTTAACTAAATCTCAGAGGACATTTACACACATTTCTCCCATTACACAAACTTTTCCATACATTCCCATACAAGTTTTTCGATTCTATGCCACAGGAAATACGATTGTCTCCCCCCTAGGGATAATATACATCACAAAAGCAAAAAGTTTCGAACGGGAACAAGCCGCAAAAACCCAAGCTGGCAAGGAAACACCTTGCCAGATTGATAGCCAATAACAATACAGGATTTGCTTCATCTTGCCCACTCGCCGAAACAGGCATATCAAACGCGATTTTCTCCGACGGTGCAGTGCGCCTGGGTCGCTCATGGCCAAACTCTTCCAGATCCCTCGACAGGGAAGTAGCTTTTCATATTACATGATTCTGTAACTGTTTCCTTCTATTCAGTGATACAACAGTTACAAAACTTCATCAAAGAAAAGATGAGAACTAATTAGCACTACCAGAAGATACACACAAGAATGGCCGACGCGGATCGCTTTATATCATCAACATTCAAAAGTCATTAAGTTCTTGAGATACCTCAAGGATATAAATAGAGAACATGATGTTTGCTTACGTACATAAAGTGGAAGAAACAATTGCACTTAAGTCCAGACTCCTTGGAAGCGAAGTTTACGTTGACGTCCAGCTTACAGATTACAAAAACATCACTCACCAGGTACTGTAATCACGAGCGGAATGGACGAAACAACATCAACCCTAGCCGTGTCCGATCCCCGGTTCTGATCACGACAGACACACCGATATAGAAGAGGGATTATGGGGGATACCAGTTAACAAAGGCAAACCATGCGTGTCGACACAGGTGGCCCAAGCCCCCGATTTGAAAGGGTTTATAGGAAAGTCCAACGTTTTTGTTTGTGAAAAGTCCATTAAAAATTGAAAATTTAATGTTTGTCAACAGGAATGGATTTACTTTGTTCCGTGTGGAATCTTATGTTATCCGTCCGATTGTCAGGGTCATTGGAAAGTGATTTCGGCTAGTTGATGCTTTGTCTATTTAAAAAAAAAAAACAAACAAAAAAACATAGAAACCCTTCAGAATTGGGAGTTTGGGCCGACTGTGGTGTTAATTTTCATGATCAAGGACCTGACATGGTATCAACGTAGGAAGTAGACAGTGTGTTTGCATCCGGCGTCAGAGCGTGCTCAATTTTCAACCCAGGAGGCACGATAAAGCAGGATCGTCTGAAGAAATTTAACTTTTCGGGCCAGAAAACCAAATATGAAGCACTCATTCGAAAACTCCGTTCTTTTAACATACATTAAACGGGGAAAGTCTTCTTCTCTGGCTAAGTGTTATCAGCACCAAGAAACATCTCTGCCCCGGGGAAGGGGGGGTACTCTCATAAATGTCGGATAGGTGTGTGCCGCGAAGGGTCTTAAAGCAAACGAAAATTGATACCCTATTTAAGGCCTAAACTCTAAAAATAACACCCTATGCAAGGGACAAAACAAAAACCAAAGATAACTTGAGCGGCATAACACAGTCTTTAAAAAATCGCTTTGTTAATACTTTATGCACCTATCAATGTTAAGCCGGCGGGGGGAGAGTCAGGGCATGGGGTGGGGATTTGATTGTCTTTGTTGGCCCTGGGGTAGGGCATTTAACTGACCTTGTTCTCCCGGGGGAGGGAATATTTGAATCTTTCTTTGCCAGCCTTGGAATATTTGACAGCGATGTGCAGCCCTGGGTGGGGAAATTTGGTTGCATTTGACTGGAATGATTTGCCCGTGGGCAGGGAATTTGACGGCAAATTTTTCAAAAATGTCAAATCCTCACCCCATGCCCTGACTTCCCCCCCGCCGGCTTAACATTGATAGGTGCATTAACTTTAACAGATCATTTGTTTTCCTCTTAACCGGGGTATTAAAGCAGTGCTATTTTAGCTGATACAATTTAGGCACCCTATCTAAGGATCAGGCCGGGAACACTGCCAACATGGGCAAAAAATGATACTCTATTTAAGGATCGAGAACCTCAAAAACCATACCCTACACCTATATAGCCCATATATGGGAGTACCCCCTCCCCCCGGCATCTGTTACAAAACAACAGCGCGAGCAAATGGAAGTGCTTTTGGGAAACACATGCAAGGGTTGTTTGAAATAGCCACCAACTTGTGAAAATCTGCAAATGAGGTAGCAGAAAACTAGCTATGATGGCCGAGTATGGGTAACCTGTACTTCTAAGGAGTGGAGTGCGATGCCGGATAGAAAGCTAACGGACCTTGAAGTTACACGCAGTCAGGACTCGGCGTATACACCTGGAATGGGTGTCGTTTACCATTTGCAAAAAATTCTCCTGTTTGCAGGGATAATCTAGCACTGACAGCAATAAATGACTTAAAAATAAATGGCACACGAAATTCCATCTTAACATTCCCATCGTAAAAACGGTGGTATACTAGCTCTTCAGACGATCCGCTGCTCCCGGAAAATTTACATCGGAACGTCCAGGAAACTGGCGTTCCATTTACTTTCCAAACGGTATTTGCGGAAAATTTTATTAAATGGTAAACCACCAGCTAGCATCTTCCGTTTTTCTAACGCTTGACAAAGCCCAAACTGAGATAAAACGCCTGCGTAGTGGGTGACCATTTTCCCGCCATTTTGATCGCTCCTTCTAAGGATCCTGGGAGCTACACTTCCCCAGTCTATCTCGCCAGAGGCAGAGCAGATTTTTTCAGCAACGATGTGAAGTAGGAGTATATTTTTATTCGGTACTTCAGTGCATGTATCAAGATATTGATGGACAACCAGCGATCTCCTTGTTGTTATGGTGCAGTGCAGTGGTCTTCAATGGAATACTACTAATTTCTGTGACAGTGTGATATTGCTCGAGGAAAACACTATCTAAACACTGAAGGGTTTAAACCCGAATTGGTCTTGAAAATAGAGGACTTTGTGTATGTCGTCGATTACACAGACTCGAAAGCGTCTGTAAAGTGCGTTCGTTCGTCGCGCGACAAGTTGACTTTTGAGAAATCACTTTGCTTTATTCTACAAACGAAGAAAATAACTCACAAGACGGTGTATCTGGTCACGGCATGTCTTGTGTACAAACGTTAAGTGGAATCCACCGATCAACTGCACCTATCTCATCATCAAGTACCCAGCTGGTGAACTGTTTTCGCCAAAAACACGCTGTATTGAAATTTTGTGGTTTTAGAGGTGAATTTTAGATTGAGCATGTCGGATGAGCTGATAGAGTGCTCTGCTGTTAAAGCAAATAAAACCAAGGAAAGGAGAAGGGGGAAAATCTCCTTCACAACAGATGGATTTCTTGAGTATGCCACAGAGATCGACACGCCGTTTCAAGCAGAAGACGTGTCCGAACTACTCAGGTAATTGGTCGTCTCTGTCAGTAGCTACGATACATAGCGACGGAGGACTAATTCGGCTTGCAATGTGGATGTAAACCGATTTTACAGTATATTTGCTGGACGCATGTTTGTTGCAACTGATAAACATCATTTGGCCTTCTTTTTGTTTTGCAGAAAGGGCAATAGACTCGAACTTTCCCTGGTGAATGGAATAGATGACAAGTTTTCATCTGACGAAACCAGCAAAACGTAAGTACCGTTAACAGTTTTTGTTTCTGACAGCCGACCATTCCACAAGGCAACATAGGATGTTGTGTAATTACTCATTTTGCTCTGGTTTCTCGCTGAGCTGCCTGGTTGGTTTGACGTTGCCGTGAGTTCTTCGATCGGCCGAGGAGACAATTAAAGTTTAATGGATTCTTAATGGAGCATGGAACATAGTGCTTTCAAACAGTCGATTTGGGGGATTATCGGGATGTTCTATACAAAGCTATTCATAAAAAAACAGGCTGTAGGCGATTGTGATGTTTGATTCTTCAACCGGCAGAAGAAAAAGTGATTTTGATTTTCAGGCCAATATAGTGTTTATTGCAAATAAGATGGGGATATTCATTCTGTAGAGTACAGACGCTATTAGGGTAATATCTTGAAAGCTAAGTGAATATGTTTATAATGCGGAAACCTATTGTAGTTAACATTCTCTCATGAATACTGCAGTAAGGAAGTTGGAAATGTCAGTTCTTAAAAACGTGAACTAAAAATTCAGTAATATTTTGAATTTCGAATTGTAGGAGTATATGATAAGCGTGTCGATACAGTGACTGCGTGTAACATAACAATTAGCGGTCGGTCAGTCAACACTTATCCAATTTCATAATTCTGATTTTGGCATATACCAGATCAAGCAAGCAAGTTGCTGTATGATTCTGTGGTTGATTTGGATGGTTACATTCATTTCTTGAATATTCTTCATTTTGATCACCATCAATGAAGAAATTTTACCTTACCATTGATTGAAGCTTTTGTCTCATAACTTTTCGTGTTCTGAAAGAAGGGTATCAATATTAAAATTCCAAGAAATGTTATGAAATTGTCTTAGTTACACCATATCAATATACAAGGTCCCAAATGTTACTCTCCAACCAGAAAGATAATCAGACTATCACAACTGAAAGAGAATTTCAATTCCAAAAAAAAGAAAAAATAAACAACATAAGAACACTACTGCATCAAAATTCCAGGGTTGTAGCTATGTACAGTACAAATTAAAAATATATTATTTTGGAAGATTGCAGTATATAGAAATACTTCATAAACAGCCTATGTTTGCTGAGAATTATGATAACACAAAAGTGATCTTGAATTAAGGTGAGGGAATTTTTATGTAAAAAAAGTTTTGACAATGTTTTTATAAACTGCAATGTACATGTAGTTTGTCAAGAAACTGTAATATTACAGGCATTGTGACAGCAGATAAAATTTCGGTAATGATACTCTGGTAGATTTATAGGTGATATCCATGATAAGTGGTTTGCTACAACTTGATGTCATTTAAATTCATTGTAAGTCCATTCTATACAAAACAAATTTAATTTGTGATTTTGGAATGCTTTATTTTAGTAGTTTGAAGGTGAAAGGATTTTAGGGCTTTGAATGCATCAAACTAAATAATATAGGTTATGGTTAAAAAATTTTATTAGAACTGTTTAGTTTTGTTAATACATATGTGTAATAACTCTTCATGTGTTCAATGTAAGTTTACAGTCTTATCACTCAGTTGAGTGGTGTAGTTACTGTGCGACTACTCAAACCAAGGCCATCCAAATAAATTTTCACACAAATTTTGAATATCTGTTTTTGACATTGAACAACAGATTTGTGGCGAGTTTCTTCTGACTAAGATGATTCTTTTTCTATCTTGATATGTTTTGTACAGTGATAGAGCAAATTTATAATATGCGGTTTAGGCAAACTATAAAACATTTGTAGAGAGTCTATTGTTCAGATACTCGATCATGATTGATAGTTTGTATGAAAAATTGTTTGGGTTGCCTTGGTTCGAGTAGTTGCACTGTAATAATTTATGTTAACAACTTTGCACAAGTTAATTCGTAGATTACATAGATCATGCATAAAAAACTATTGACTAAATATTAATAAATATTACTGTAAATTGCATGCTATGTACGCCAAACAATCCTCTTTGTATTGGTAAATTCTCCTACAGTAAGCAGTCGTGTAATTAACCCTTAGTTCCTTAGTTCTTATTTGATGTGTATTTTGTTCATATATCTTAGATTAAATGTGCCAAAATGAATAATAATAATAATAATTATAATAAAAATATTTGTTAGTTGTAGATTTGGTTGCCTCCTTAATCAAAGGGATTGAAGCATTTGGGCAAATAATTATGCTGTATACTAATACAAATTACAATATAAATAATATTCATGGAGTTCTCTAGTGTACTCTGTTGGAATATTATGATAACTTATACAGTTATGTCTACAGTTCACATCTGTCTTTCTCATATGCTCATACCATATTTGGAAATTACATGTAATCACATGTTGTCCCTTTGTTTTCAGTTTTGTTTTGTTCTCATGTGACTCTGGTCAAAAATAAATGAGTCCTGAGAGTGTCTAGTATGTGCGCAGGTTCCTTTTTAACATACCCCTTATTCTCTCTTCATTTAGAACTTACTCTGTAATCACTCATGGCTTGCTCCTGTCTTGCCATGTAGGCTGCGAATCATTAACAGTAGATTTCTTTGATAGGTCACAGGTTTTTGTACATAAAAAGGGGGTCTGTCATATTCCTAGTTCTTGAGCTATCGTGTTTCTGTGTTTTCTTGTCAGAAAATCTTTTAACACTCAAAACTGCAACTCAGAGGTAATTCTCTGTGTCCACTCCTCATAGAATAATTGAATTGTAAAAATGTGAGAGTTTGTCAGTATTTGTGTGAGTTATTTGTGTCTGTCTCTCTAATTAATGTGTACTCATTATAGGCTGCAAAAGCCACATCCATTGCGCAGTCCTGTGAGCAAGCGTCCTACCTTTTTACGTACATTGACAAGCTCAGGAATCTCTTCAAGTGCAGCCAGGCAGCTCCAGACAAAACATACCCAGAACTTTACCAAGGCGCCTCCAAAGGTGAAGTTTTCAGTGTGTCCAAGAGGTGAGTGCTGAAAATAGGGATAAAATTACACAGACATGATAATTCTATGATCAGAAAGTGAAAACATTTGGAACCAGCCACCAAAATTCTCCAAACATAAAGATTCATGTAGTACATGTAAAACAACTATTTAGCAAAAAGCTGGAGTCCTGGGTTAAAAGAATTAACAAGATTCCTTAAACATTTGCATATACATGTAAAGCAGTGATTTAGAAACTCTTAGACAGTTCTACTGCTTTTATATTTACAGAATTTTAACTCCATAATATCCCATTTTTGATTGTACTCCCAGGGAATTTTTTAGGTGTTCAGTGGGGTCGAGTAGCCCAGAGGCCATTGTTTTGTGAAAACCATGAATGTGACCTATGGGAAATGCTTAATAGCAACAACATCAATACTTTATTAACGTGGTAAAGGCACTTGGCTCAATGTCATGCGTGTAGCCTAAGCTAGCAACACATTACAGCTATTTTCCTTAAGAGACCAGACTTACCAGTAGCACCAGTAGTCTTCTTGTTTGCATCTCTGTCTACCTTATGCAGGGGCAGCATGGGACCTTGAAGATGATGGAGATATTTCTGCAAGAGGAAGCACAGATGGGGTCCCCTTTGGATACACTACTGGAGGCCTTTACTTCTCTTCTAACATCAACTTTGAAGAAGCTTCAAAGCTTTCAGTGAGCTTTTTTCAATTATGCATGAAGCTGTTCATTTCTTGCTTCACACATTCCCTTCATTTATCACCTGCCAAATTCCAAAACCAGAGGAGTCCTTTAGGCCAGCTGTAGATTTATGATGACATAATACAGTTATCACGATGTACTACTACCCTGTATGTAGACATCTCCAATTTCTTTATTGCACTCAGAAAAAAGGAAAGTGTGGAGATTTCTGCATTCAGGTAGCTTTGTTCTGGGTCATGATTTGGTGTATTAATTTAAAATCTTAAGAACGTATTTGAGCCAAACACCAATAATAAAATAATAATGGTTTAGTTTTATTTTTGGAAAACTGTTTTGATCTCCTTTATATCATGCATTTTTGGTTTTCATTATCAAGGATAAATAGTGAAGTAATGTATTGAATGTACGAGGAACCAAATAATGTGAGATAAACAAGGGAAAATGTCTCTTATCCCCTGTTTCCATTTGTAAAGCATGTTTTCGTTTCAGGAAAATTT
Source organism: Ricordea florida (assembly GCA_949710005.1). Lineage (NCBI taxonomy): Eukaryota > Metazoa > Cnidaria > Anthozoa > Corallimorpharia > Ricordeidae > Ricordea > Ricordea florida. Next base: position 11,846,595 of record OX453275.1, read on the forward strand.
GTGTGACTTGAAAGAAATTTGGTCATTCAATGTTTTGATCCCTGGCAGACTTCTAAGTGTCCTTAAATGCCACTGACTAGCTTCTTCTTGGTCTTCCAAAATGCTCATCAATTCTTCACTTCCTGGCAAGAAATAACACATCACAGGAAAGCTATTTTGGGTCTTTAAAAATCCTGACATACTTTGATGCATCAATATCTGAGGATCATTCTGGCCAAATTTCATTGAAATCTGGCAAGTCAACATACCCTATTAATTCATTTGAAGGGGGAGAATTTGCTCAGAAATAAGCTCTCAGCCTTGCAACATTTTCAGAGTTTTCACCCATCATTTGAAGTACTTGTCAACATGAGCATGCTGCCGACCAATCAAATACAACGAAGAATCTCCTGCAGTGTCCTGTTGACAAATTAGTAATGAAATACCCTGGGGACACATTTAGTATTCTTTTGTAATGGGAAAAGTGAAGTCCAGCGCTAGAATGCCATCAGCTAAATCCAAACATTTGGTTTATTGTGAGGCGTCAGGAGAATGTAATGAATGTGATGTAAACAAAATATGCAAATTACTGGGAAATTTTTGCCATGAAAAATGTCAAGACCTTCTAAGAATAAATTGGATTGTGACACCTTCAAAGAAGTACTTTTTTCAAGATAACTCATGCTCATTTTTACATTTTGAACTGCTTTCTTCATGAAAGCATGCATTATGCTTTTGTTTTAACGATGAGCCAAAAGAAATTTTTTAACAAAACTCAAGGTTAGATTATAAGCTAACAATCATGGCGGCCAGTCGAGTGTTTTTCCTCTCAGCTATTTTATCGCTCTTGCTACATCATACAGCTTTCCAATCTAGCGTATTCCAACTTCAGTGCTTTGAAAACAAATACTCTTCCCATCTAACGAGTATAGGAGCATTAACAAGCACCACGTATGTTGCTATGAGAAGTAATTTTGGATCGCCCTCGAGAACCTTGAATGGTGGCCATCTTGAATACCACGAACTTGCTGAACTTGGAAACAATCTCGGAAACCATATCAAGATGGAGATATTACTGCTGACCTCACCATCACTGTATGACGATCTTACTGGGCGTAAGGTTATTATCCAACTTGGCCAGCTCGTAAGAGTCTCTTTATCGAAGCATGGATTTTTAAGATCTCGCATGAGCCTTTCAAAATGGACGAAACATGGCCAAATCGTATTACTGTTAGCGGGACACGACCCTCCCATTGACATAACTATTTACTTGGATGTGTCTACTAATCCTGGCCCACAATCTCTGAATAAGATCGAAACGGTGATCAGTAGAAGGGCAGAAACTAAACCAAGGAATAGGTCGCGCCATTATTCAAATTTGGTACAAGTTCCGTTGACTGCACCAGCCATTGTTTACAACAATAGAGCGGAGCTAATGAAGTGTTTCGTCCTGAATGCCCAGTCACTTGGGAACAAAGGGCCTGACTTTGTTTACTACATTTACGACTCCGGAGTTGACATTGCTGTTATTACTGAAACTTGGCTGAAATCTGAGAATGCTGCTGTTAAAATCGCTGCGACACTGACCGGTTATCGCTTTTTTGACCATCCTCGCCCAGATAGAATCGGTGGTGGCACTGGCATTTTAGTACGGGACTCACTTGTGGTCAAACAAGCAGGAGCGGGTATTCTCAATTCCTTCGAGTACTCTGAGTGGATAATTGTCTCTGGCTCATTTCGTCTACGCCTAATATTTTTCCTTTCTCTATTGTTTTCTCTCCTTTGTTTCTTTGTTCTACATCACTTGTGAATGTAACAGGTTTCTACACCGAGGATGAGCCAAACTCAACCATTTTTCCCTGTCAGTTACTTTAAACCACAGGTGGCCCAAGCTCCAAATTGTAATTAAGAAATAGAGAAAATTTTCTGTGTTTCTATCGAGTTTTAGTATAAATCTACTAGCGTTCTATCACATTTGCCGCCCTCTGATTGGCTACGCTACTCACTATCTATTCTGTGATAGATAGTGAGTAGCATAATGGGCCCCGCTTCCTCATGTTTTCAAAGTGTCCGTGAACAAGATTTAGACAGTTTACTGGTCGAGGCTGTTCCAGAAAAGGCCAAGTTTTGAACGACAAGTAGATTTATACTAAAACAATTAGATTATTCGCTCTTGATTTCTATGCGTGATAGTTGACTCGGGCTGCGCCCTCGTCAACTATCACGCGATAGAAATCTCGAGCTCATAATCTAATTGTTAAATAGAAAGTTTGGGAGAACAAGAAATGCTGTGAGAAAACAAGCCGATAGGTGAGTGTTTCCACAGCTTTTTCAAGTTCCCTGCACAAACTTTCACAAGTGTTTCTATAACTCGATAGAAACACGAAGAAAATGTTTTCTATTTCTTTTAGAAAATAGCCTATGACAACATTTTTGTGTTTCTATTGAGTCTTAGTATAAATCAACTAACATTCTATCACAAATGCTGCACTCTGATTGGCTACGCTACCCACTATCTATTCTGTGATAGTTAGTGAGTAGTGTAGCAGTGTGCCCTTGCTAACAAAATGGCGGCCACTTCTTCATGTTTTCGAAGTGTGCGTGAAGAAGATTTAGACAGTTTACTGGTCAAGGCTGTTTCAGAAAAGACAAAGTTTTGAACGACTAGTAGATTTATACTAAAACAATTAGATTATTCACTCTCGATTTCTATGCGTGATAGTTGACTCCAGCTGCGCCCTCGACAACTATCACAGTATATATTGCTAATTTTAATGGCATATCAAATTTCAAAGCTTGCATATATTGCCACATGATCTACACAGCACCCACCGACTATAATTGTTTAGCTGCTTTGTTAGCTGTGTATTTTGTGTGATGTTGTTGCTTTCTCTTTCAGGGAAGTAATGAGGAAGGAGATGCTTTTGCGAGGACTGAGAAGAAACAAGGGTAAGATAAATAACCCTGACAATGTTTTGTAATTTTCTCTGTAACTGTACAAAACTATCTTAGTAGAAAAGTGCCACAAATCTGTTGTTCAGCATCAAAAACAGACATTCAAAATTTGTGTGAAAATTTATTTGTGTGGCCTTGGTTTGAGTAGTTGTACTGTAAGGCAGTTCATGGATTTGAAGATCGCTGCACTCTGTTCTTTTTTCAAGCAAAATCATGCCAATTCCAAATACGAGAAATACTATATTGTGATGCTCAAACATGATTTGCTCTATAGTGCACATTCAAAGTTCAAATGTACAGTACATGTAACAAATATGAACACATAACATCTAACTAATAGTGAGCTTAAAGCTCCAGTTTTTGCAGGATAAATTTTGTGTGTTAGAGAAAAGAAAGTTTTAATGTCTGGTGACATTGAACTCAATCCAGAACCCTCACACTTAGCTTTTTCTGTATTAACAGAAAGGTTCAGTTCTTTTAATTTCCAGCCTTTCATTTCTCCCCTTCATTTACATTGTTTGGCTTTGTAAGCTCAAAGAGTGGATCCCTCCCATACGCTAGGGAGGGAAACATACAAACGCCCATGCAGTGAGCTGGGACAGCAACATTGGCATGACCTTTTAATTAACAGTTTGAAAGACGTTTTTGTTAAAAGGCATCCCTCTTACACTTACCGAAGCATCTTGCTTCATATTATTTCATAAATGTCCTATTCCATGTCCAATGCCAGCTCTTACTTTCATATAAACTCCTAGTACTAATTTATTTAACAATCATTGTCAGAAATCAAGGTGAATGGTGGGAGGATATTTACAGCTCTGCGAAGCAGCGAGGTAAATATTCCTAAAGCCACTATTCACCGAGATTGCAGAGAATAATTGTTTTAGTATATACCAATGAAGTAACCTCTGTAGGGAGCTTAAGCAAACACAAAAGGTACACCAAGGATAACACAACTGGAGTAGAAAATTAATTGTTGAAGAGTCATTCTTATGATGAAAAGACATATGGGACTTTATTTTACACATGCCATGTTATTGTTGTTTTATTGTTTGGTCGTATTCTGGTCAATTTGCTGCTTAATTTACCTTGTGACACCTATCGTAAACAACTCTTATGAGAGAATCAACAGCTGTCATTTTCATTTTGCTTCAATGCTGTTTTGTTTAATCTTGAACCAAAACTCACTAGCCTAAGGATAACCCAGAAGCCCTAGCATTATTCACCTCATAGGAGGTGGATAGTGTTGAGTATCCTGAGGTGGAGAGCCAATCAGATTGCTTAAAATGTGAAGATTGCTGAGTTGGTGTATACTGTGACCCAGGGGCAGAATGGTATAATTCACCAATGATTTTTTTACCGGGTCCTCATGTATAATTTGCATGATCCTCAAGCAGGGAACATAGTCCCAGGGTGAGCTCATTAGCAAGCTACAGATACTTGTACAATCATGGATACAGTAACGTTTACCAACTATTCACTAAATAATTGAAATTTAAAATAGTTATTGCTCTTTGGAAATTGTTTCTGACCATCCATCAATTATGAGATATTGCTTGGGTTGACTGCAAAGTAAACTTTCAGTCACTTAATATCAGTGATCTAAACTTGCCTGTTGCAGTCAAGTGTTTTTTGTAGTTAACACACTGGAATTTACTTAGAGATGGGTCTAAGCATCTGTAATAAAAAGGTGTCTGTGTCAGAAGTGGTTTGACTGCAGTTAAGATCCTTTTAATAGCAGCCCCATTAGTGTTACATTACAGCTGCATTTATTTTAATTGTAACCAAGGAGAATCCTTATAGACATGTACTTTGTATGATTTCCTTCTTTAGAGCAGTGCAAAATAAAATCAGTAGACTGGCAAGGCGTTTGAGTCAGAGAAGGGACAAAACCAGTATAAGGTGAGTTTTAGCCATTCAACCTTCTGCAAAGTAGTTCTTTCAAAGTCTTAACAAGCAAATAAATTTATCTAGTAATCTACACTGTGAATTCTAAATCTAAAGTAGGGTCCACTAACATTGTGTGTTGAAGGTATTGAAGACAGGGAAACAAATACATGCAGAACATGGGATCAGGATTTGTTTTTGAATTAACAGTGCATTTAGATTATAAAAGCAGCTGCCTATTTCTGCATTTTTTACTGCACCTACCTGGATGGCAATACACATTATGCATCTTAGGTTGCTTTGATACTGCATCTCTGCCCCCTGTAGCTGATTTAAGGTAAAAACACTTATGAAACAACCAAGGCTACACATGTAGTATTTCTGCTGGCTCAGTACAGGTAATAACATTTTTTTTCAAATAATATTCTTCCAAATCAGCCCACCAAAGATTAAAATAGCTCATGTGCCATTCCTTAGACTTGTTATGCAACAGAGAAAACTGTAGCACAAAGAGGTCAGAAGAATAACAATTGCAATAATTGCAATTTTCATGACAAAGAGTTGGTCAGCTATATGTATTCCTGACAGTTTGACCATTTTCACTGTACAGTATGGTGGAGGTGTAGAACACTTTTAAAACAACTGTATCATCTATACAACCAAGACAATGCATAGGTACAGCTGTATGGATAAAGCAAAAAGTGATTAACAGCAGTGCCAGGTGCAACTTTGATCTCTAGACCTCAAGTTCTGCTCACAATCTCCACCAATCAGATCCTGGTTACTGATTTACCATTCTACTTTTGATTATATTGTCAGTGTTAAACAAATCAGTGTTCTGATTTCCATGAAAGAAATTGGCAAAGTAAATGTAATGGATGGAGCTTAAAATGAGAGTCTCCAAAAAGTGGTGTTTATTAACAGGAAACTTCTCAGTCTCAGCCCAGACTAACTGATGTTGAAAGGTTTGTTCTAGAAACAGAAACATGCCAAAACATTACCTTGTCTTAGCTTTTGATAGAGAGGAATTTTATTTGCTTTGTTTTCTTGTGTTGGTTTGTGGTTATTTTGGCTTTTTCCGTGAGACAAGATTGCATATTAAACCAGCTAAAATTTTATCAGGACAACATAAGAAAACAAAATATAATAAAAGTAAGTCTCTTTTCTTTCCTTTTCTTTGCTATAAACTAAAATTTAAGTTTTTTTAAACATGCCTATTGGTACAAATCCTTATAATCTTGGGCTAGCTTTTTTCCTGTTAATCAGAAACGTACTATTTACTTAGATGTTTCCAAGAATAATAGATGAAGTCAGTATTCATGAAATGATTTCCAAAATGCTGATTAAGGCATAAAGGGCACCAGAATGGAATCAGATAATTGACAAAATATTGTAATGATTATTGTCAGGTTGCACTGATTTCATCCAGGTGTGGCTCACAGCTTGAGTCAAGAAATGAAGGACCACATGTCATGTTGATTTTTGTTGGACTTCAGCTTAAACTCTGAAAAAGTTTGGATCAGTTAGTAGTAAAAATTATTGCTATTAACAAAACAGTTTTTTCCCTGCAACGTGCCAAAGAGAATCCCAACAGTGAAAATCAGAAAAATTTCAATTTTTAAAAAAAGTTTAATTGAATTTAAAATATCAAGCTGGGAGAGAAATTTGATATTAAAAATGAAATTGAAATATCAAGCTGGGAAGGCTCATTGCATGGTATCATCCATAGACAAAACAAGGTGGAACCACATGGTATGATTGAGGCTTGACTGTAATAGTGGACAAGTAGAACATGTTGTGTTAATTACTTAAGTTTTTCATTGAACACATGTCTATGTCTCATAGCTTTGTTTCTTTGTTGGAGAAAGAACTTACTAGAAGATTTTATGGGTAGTTTCTATCTTTGATAACATAACAAAAAAAAAAATGATTGTCAAGGTGTTGTTTTATTAGGCTGTTACATATATATACTTTTTTCATTTTGAAGTCTAGAAATTTTGGTGGTCACAATAATCTGATTAGTATCCAGATGATATGGTTATTAAGTAGATAGTTTCACTACTAAATGTTTTGGTTATATTACGGTATCTTTATTTGATCTTATATTGGACTTTGTAGCACTCTAGAAGATGGTCAGGATGACAGCTTGTGATTTAGAGTTCCTCGTTTGTCTACTATATAATTAGCATCATGGCGATAATGATGATGATGATGTTTGTAACAACCAGAATATTGTGAAGAACAATGTTGTGCTCTCTGCAGTTAATTTCATAGTGGTGTTCAATTCAGACAGACCTTTGTAAATGAAACACTACCTTAAACTAATATGAGAGAACTTCAATAGACGACATGTCTTTGTCACAAAACAAAATCAATATTCAGTCATCCATTTAAATTTGTCTTTCTTAGGATTCATGAGATAAAATCTGTTTATCACTGCATGATAATATTGTGCATGTTAATTTCAATCAAGGCAAAGCAGATTGTTTAACTTTGAACTTCATTTTAGATAACATTGAAAAGACAAAGCAAATATCATTTGAAAGTACTTTTTGCTAGCTGAAAAAGCATGCCATATTTCGATTGGAAACGTTCCCAATATACTTGAAGAAAACTTGTGATAGTTATTTATAATTATTCTTTTAGTATTTGATGGAAAGTTTGGTTCCTGCGACAAGCTAGGATGAATTGATTGACAACACTTTATATTTCAGCAGGAGCCAGGAGAGATCACAAAGTTTAGAGGAGCTTTCATTGCCAACAAGAAGTGGAATTACACAAGGAGATACCAAGTCACCAAGGCTTCATCGCACTATGTCATTAAATCAACGTTCATCACCTCGCCAGCGGCAGTCAGTACAAGAAAATAGACTCAGTATGACAAACAAAGGTTAGTGTACTAGATCACAGAGAATTTACTGATCTTTGACATGAGTTGCAAGAGCTAGGTCCACTACAATTATTCATAGAAGTTGTAATTTTCATCACCCTTACGGTATTTCATTTCAGTCCTGAAAAAAAGGTTTTAGTTTTTTGTAATAATCCTTGGCATTGCTTGCTTTATTGTCTTAAGACTTGAAGGACAAATCCAAAAAGAGACGGGAATTGAATTTGGAAGGTAAGCTTTTCCTACATATTTTTGGATTTCTTTATGTAGCCATGAAGTTTCAGTTCGCACTTTCCGTGGTTGATGACAGTCATTTGATTTTTCTGTTATTTGTCTTAACATGTATAATAAAATTATGGTAATTATGATTTGTACATTTCATTAGCAGATTTAAAAAGTGAAATTTAGACCCAATTATTACAGAAAACAAGGACAAGAAGAATGAAGAAGAGAACTGTATTTGGGTTTATAATATAGCTATGTTCTTATGTGAGCTCTGATTGGTCAGACCCATGTTTTATCAGAGTATAATACATAGAAAAAGCGTGTTTTATTTTTCGCCACATTACCTCTAATCGACAATTCTGTAAGAGATGGCAAAAAACATTTTCTTTGAAGAAATTCATGATGAAGCTCTCTGTGAAGCAGCAGAAAGTTTTGAAGCCGAGAATAATAAAACAAATAAAGCAGAACAAGTGAAAACAGTCGAGAAGTTGGTATTAAATGGCATCAGTTTGTTTATCTGTGCTTTGTTGTTTCTACTCGCTGCATGTAAAATCTATATCATAAAGGGAATAAAGAAGCCTAAGCTGTGTATTACACTGTTATTAAAACACTCTGGGCATCTAACACTCGAAAAATGTAGAAAACACCCGCCTGCGGCTCGTGTTTTCTACATTTTACTTGTGTTCTCAAATGCCCGTCGTGTTTTATCACAGTGTAATACGCGGCTTACGCTTCTTTATTTGTTTTATAAAGTAACATATTATTATAATTGGAGCTCTCACCTAGTTGTCAACCAGTCAGAACAGTGTAAACTCTGGGAAGTGGCACAACTTAGAAGGTCTGTTGCAAGAGTGTAGAACAAAATTCATTGGGTAAAATGTAAATTTTGAAGTAAATTTGTAGACCTGTGAAATTTTGCAAGAGACATAATTTATTAGTATGAGAAGTCCTAATCCTGGTTGAATTTATAATTTTGTCTGTAGCCTGTAAACAGCAATGAGAGGGATTCCAGTTTTTCCAGCATGATTTTAGGTTACACTAAGTTACCCAGTACATTGTATTTTTTTTATTGTTAGCAGCTGACAAATAACGCAAGTGGTTTGTGGGAATTGCCACTTAAAAAGTTTTTTTTCTTTTGACCCAAAATGTTCTGCTAAAACTTAGCAAGTTCATCGTTGGTGGTCTTTCATCTAATCTTGGGTAGTTGTGGATTTTTAGGGCTTCCTTGTATGAATATCGTCAGTCTGGTAGGATGATTTCCAGAGCATGTCTCTCCACTCCCTTTACTTCCCTTGAAAGATGGGATGGCAAGGCATGGTACCATACAAGACAGTAGCACTACAGTACAGATAATATCAGTATGCGTAGATAGCAGAAAGATTCATAGATGGCACACCTCCTTGACATAACCCCCGAAGAATGTGAAGGGACTCAGAGGCATTTGAGACAGTAATATTGTAATGTCACTTATGTCTTTAGAATTAATTTAAACTAATATAATATCCAGGTAATATGAATACAATTTTAAAAAACTGTTCATTCAGTCCCCTTTATCCGGAGTGTTTGTTATGATGTGTTTGTTTTGTTTGTTTCCTTAAGCATGTCTTCACTCTCAATAGGTCTTATAGATGCAGTTATCCGTCAAGATGAAGATGAAATTAGAACTGTCTTGGAGTCAGATGATGTGGACATTAATGGGTAATTGAAGTATTATTCCACAACATTGCTGTCAGTTCTTTCCAACTGCGCTTCCCTCAAATTGAAATGCCAACGAAGACTAAAAGTATCTCTTCAGGGCTGAAGAGGAATATACTGCTTAGAATTATGTGTATATTGGTGTATATAGTAAATACATAGATAGAATATGTTCCTCAAACAAAAGAGGTGCTTGGAATAAGGATCCTTTTATGTAAGGTCTTTGGTTTGCATTAATTGAATTTAATCCAGAGTGATCACAGATTTCAGATGTGCCTTCCTTTGGACTGAATGCTTGTTTAACTGCCCTCTGCAACTCCTTCCTTTGTTTTCTCTCTTCTAGAGAACAATAGACCATTTAAAAAGTGTACTGTATGTGTTGGTCAAGTTATAGCGACAACACATTAAGGTTTGCTGTGCTTTTATCATAGTGTTAATGAGGATGGGTTTGCACCACTTGATTTTGCCGTAATGTTAGGAACCCTTCCATTAGTCAAGATGCTTCTGTTGCATGGTGCTCAGGAAAACACAAAATGTAAGTTCCCTCAGACAGATCCTGGTTACAAAAGCATACCGTCACAGTGAGATGTGTAATACATTGTAAAGGTCTTCACTGTATACAGTTACCATTTGTATTGAAATTTTTTTAGTGTTGCAAAAACTATTTTTTCACTTATTGAATGTTCTGAAACTTTTCATATTGGCATCCAGTAGAGGATTTTGGAGGATGCTTCTATTTGTAAGAGAATCTTATACATTTAGGGCATTTTAGCTCCTTTTAGTCTTGTCATCGCAATCTAATCTAATCTAATGTCTACATTTATGTTGTGTGGGCTCCATGGGATGGTATACAATCATCTTTGCATTACAATAAGGTAGGATCCTAAAAGATACACGAAAGATCTCAGCATTCTCATTCAGTGCTGTGATGTTGTCTATATGCTGACTGCAGAACAGGAAAAAAAAGTTAACATTTTTATTTGGCATTTTGGTTTTCATGACCACTATTCGCTCTGATATAGGTGGACAGTGGCTAACAATAATTCACAGGGCTAAAAATTGGCAGTCGCACGGTCGCCAGTGGCGAGTTAAAGCTGACCAGGGCTACCAAAAGTTAAGGTTTGAACACCCGATGTGCGACTGTGCTACAGAATTTCAAAAAGTCACGATGTAAATTATGCGAAGTACAAAGTTAAAAATAACACTCAATATGTAGTTTAATTGGACTACCTTTGTCTTCATTTCTCTGCATGGACTCTAAAATCACCCATTTTCATGTATTTTTTAGTTCTGAAGTGAAAATTCCGAGCCGTTTTAACAGTGATTTAACAAGCGATCCACATTCACAACATACAGATGCGATTTGGATTTTGTGATTGCCACATGATTCTCAAAATAAAAAATCGAGGGCTACTTCATTTTGGTATGGGCCACTACAAATTCAAGGACTTTGGCTCGACTGGCCACCAAGCACTGGAGTTAATATTTAGCCCTGAATTCACTGCTAAAATAAATTGGCGACAATAGTTTTAGTTGCAGCTATACCTCTTTTTCTTGTGTTCATCTCTGCAAATGTCTGTTTAAGTTACTGTATTGGTTACAATAAGATAATACTGTATTCTACTGGTTTGTAGTACCAAGCAGTTTTGTCACCAAACACATCAATATGCTACTTAAGGAGGCTGAGCTTCGCGTGGATGACCTAACAACCACAGTGGTGCATGTCAGTTACACCACATCAGCAGAGACGAAGGTATCCCATCCAAACTTCCCATTATAGGATGTTATGGGATATTTACAAAATAGCCACAAAATTTCCAAATTTGAAAGAGTGAGACCAGTCAAAACAAGGAAACATGGTTGGGAGTTACATGTTTGGGACTTGTCTTACTTTTGTGGGTATTCTTTAAATACCATAATCTCTATTTTTGTATATAAATTTGTTGAGCAGTTTACCACATCCTTTAAAGCCCTTTACTACTAACAGCAGAATTGCAAAGGTAGCAGGGGGTTGTGTACTTTGGCTGTACTGTGTTTCCAGGTTATTTAAAATAAACTGGACAGGTAGATCTTTTTATCATCCATCAATGTTAACAGTGTGTTTATTACGTTATAGAATTCTGGTCTGACTTTGTTCAGTACTTTAGTATCAGTTTCCCAGAATATAGTTAAATATTAAGTATTAAAGACTGTATTGAGCCTAAATTTATGGTTTTTCTTTTGCACATAGAGGACGAACCTAAATTGAATTATTAAAAATGGCTTCAAAGTCATTAACATTTCTGTCTTACATGTAGCTGGCAGCTGTAACTTGTTTGAATTGGGCATGAAAAGCAGCTTTTAATTTTCTAGGAAAATGAAAAGCTTCTTCAAGAATGGATGTGTAGGAAACAGCTCTTGGAGCAAATGAGGAAAGGGCTCTGTAAAATGGGTATGGAAAAGATTTTCTCTTTGAATATTGGATTAGTTTGCATTTTGAATACTCACCTGAACTGTCGCTTTTGGGAAAACCTTACATGCCAAAAAAGAAAACCAACAATAACAACAAAATAAACAAACAGAATTCAAGTAATAATTATAGCCTTTGAGCATGCTTACCCCATTTAAAAGTGATTGTAATAATGTTATTTCACATTACCCTGGAAGAGTCAGTTTTATTTCATTTTTGAACCAGAGAGGGTAAGATATTTTCCAGTTTTGTTAACTGCATAAAGATACCCTATACACAGTCCATTTTAAATTCCAGCATGTTCTGTTACTGTTCCTGCAGATCTACCAGACAGGCCCAGCACTGTGACAATATCTGTTGCCTCAGAAGACTCACTTCTTGTTCGTTTTCTTGAACCACTTAGAGACAATACATTTGTAACAAAATACAAAAGTAAGCAACAATATACACTTACTGTCAGGTCCTAAGGGAAACAGTTAGTTTTGTTTCCAGAGAGCCCTATTTTTTCCATAATGACTATGTCTCTGGAAACATGAGGAAACAACAAATAATATAACTGATAAACTGGTTTTCCAAGGGACCTGACATTATGTGTTTCCTTATAATATTTCTAGACTCTCACTTCAACGGCAGTTAAGCATAAAGAGTGATTCAAAACAATGTCAGTACTTGTAAGAATACAAACTTAATTCTCAAATGCTTTGAATCAAAGATATATTAAGTGCCTTTCAAGAAAGACATCTCTGGTCTTAAAAGTTCAGTAACTTTGAAACTTGCTGTGTTTGACTCGAGGCTCCATATTGCTGTTGATGTGTTAACTCTTGATTTCAAAGTACCGGTACCGTAAAAACTTGAAGTGGTTTTCCTGCCTTCTATCACATCATCTTCCACCTTGCTTTGGTCACGTGCTGTTCTGTCCTGAGCAAGGTACAATTGCTGAATTGTAGACTTTGAATTTAGTCAAGGCCATGCGACCAAGAATCAACCAGTGAAAGAGGCAGTTCAGTCAAGTGGAAGTCTTGGAATTTAGCAATGAAAATTGAAGACCTGAAAAGACACTATATTATGTTATGAAATAATTGTTTACTTGTTGTTTAAAATAATTGTAGATAACTATGATTATGTGCTTTGTGTTTACTAACAGTTCAATGGAGCCAGACACTGGATTTTAAGCTATTAGTCGGAGAATATGAACTTCATGATTTAAGGTCATTGGAGTACACAATATGTAACTTAAAAAAGGTAAGCAGCAGATGGTTAGGTAATCTCTGTGTTAAAATCACTGATGTGTGGTGCTGTGCATTAAAGAGCTTTTATTATATGGCTACAATAGTATGCGCACTCTGATTGCTGCTGAGCAGGCAAGATTTTCTTGTAATGACCGATCATTATGAAACTTTTTCAAAAAAAAAATTTTTTTCTGTTAACATACACAAAATTTGTCTCGTTTTCAAAGAAACTGTTTTTTTTCTGTAACTTCTTGCTTTGATCTCGTGGTGTGGTGTGTTTCGGCTCAGTAAACATGACCTTGAATGAATTCTTGCGTGTGCAAGTGGATATTGAAAAGCCCTTATGTTCTTCTTTTTCCAGTGCTAAAAAGGCCATATAATAAATAACTTATTAACCTCATCTGTTCGGTCATTACAGTGAAATCTCAGACCTCGGCCTTGACATATTGACATCGCTATCACTTAGTTAATACGTCAAGGCCTTGGTCCGAGATTTCCCTGTAATGACCTCACTCTCGGTTAATAAGTAGTATATCCCTACAAGCAGAGTGGATGTCGTCTCAGTATTTAAGAAACATATTTTATTGAGCTTATGGAGTCAAGCTCAGTACCTTTCAGTTGCATTGACAAGACTGTTGCTGTTAATGTTTGTATATGTTGTGCTTCAATTTTTTCCTTGGTTTACATTTTATTTTCCTTTGTTGTTGTTTTATTTTTTATTTTTTTTGGCATGGTAATGTAGGATAATGAGTTTGAAAAAGATAAAATTGAACCAGAACATATACATGTACAGTGTAGCTGAAGTAGTGTCACTTAACTGAGGGAGGGGGGAGATTTGCTATTTATTTACCGGTATGTTATTATAAATTAACGGTTTTAACTTCTTTTAACCCCAAAGTCAACGTTCAAATTATTTCAGTTAGTGGATCCCAGACATTCCATGCAGGAGAGTGTGTTATAATATCAAATTGAAAAAGTTTAATATTGATGATCATTCCTTTATGTTCTTGGTACCTGTATTGACAGCTATGTTTGATATGATGAGGAGAAATTTGATATGATTTTTTATAATGATTATTTCAACTGGTAAATGAAAATGTGCAGCATGCATGCAACCATTGAGTTATGGATGCAAGTGGCAGGTAGCAAAGCACAAAAGAAGTGTACAAGCGCCTCAAGCATCTCTAGCTTCTTGAGTGCTTAGCAAACCTACCATGTGCATCCATAACTTGATGGTTGCGCGTTGCAAATTTAACATTTCTTTTACAACAAATTATTTGACACTCTGTTGTCAGCATGCAACCCATGGGCACTTGTATCATGCATATTAGCCAATTAGAGCATACACTCTCCCAAAACTATGTTATAACAATATTTTTATGTTGTAATTGCTATTGGCTGTTGAATTTGGCAGAACACTTGTGATATTTCTGCATAAAATTGTGACAGTCAGTTTAGTAAATTTTCAATTTTTAATAATATTATTTAACATGTACTTAGGGAGGCAGTCATTTTGTTAGTAAATCATTCCTATTAGTTATGTGTGAACTGTGTTTAATCCTAGTCTGTTCTGTACTATGTTCGTGTTTCCTGTGGAAATCTCAATGGTTTTGGTCCTTGGTTGGAATCAACTCCTCCTTGTGCTATGCCTTCCAGTAAGTAAAAGCATGGAATTAAAGGTTGTTTTTACTAATTACATATGGCAATATTCAATTCCACAAGAGGGTTGATTGCAAAATCTCAGAGTGTTTCATGAGAAGATTATATATTTTTTATTAAGTCATTTAGTCATTGTGTTGATCAATATTTAGCTATATAATTGGAGGGAACACTAAAAGTTGTTCCAAAAGTTACTTAGGTCTTGTGGAATTGCTCATAAAGGGCCCTTCAACCCATTGACTGCTGTTTGTTTTGAAACAACAAGCCTTTATTAGATCATTCTCTCTGCTGCATAAACAAATTAAAAAAATAATTCTTTATTATTCTCTACCCAGAACAACCATAGCAACAAACTTGCAGTTTGAGTCGCTAGTTACTTTTATGCATTAATGGACTTCATGGTTCCCAAATCCTGTACTATAAATTGGCTGACGGTCTGTTTGGATCGTCTGGGTTTAAAAAGATCTGTTGTTGACAAATAACAGCTCAAGTTGTCAGCATGTCACTTAACAACTGAAACTCATGTTCTCAAACAAATTTTTTCTCATCCTTGACCTGAAGGCTTTGTCTTTGGTTGTTATTGCTATTTGACCTTCCATAAAATAATATTCAACACCATGCATTTTTTAAAAAACCTAGTTGATTATATTTAGAATCTAAAATCATCATTAACATCATCTTTTTTCTTTGGTTGTTCCCACTGTTTTTCCTAGTGTAAAGTTCAACTTTCTCAGATATCAATTACATGTTATTATCTAGAATCTAGAACAATCCTGAAAATCATCTTCAGGTAAAGTTGCTTTCTTGTAACTATGTTGTGATTGATTGATTTGTATTTTTCATCCCTAGCCTGGCATGAAGTTGATGATTCAAAGCCTCGCTTCGAAGGTCGACTTAATGTTATAGATGAGTTGTTTGGAAGGGTATGGCAAAGCCATGAAGAATTCTCACCTGTCAAGCCAATTTTTACACCACGACCTCGCAGCAGTACTTTTGGAAATGAAAATGGTCTGTTAAAACATTGTGCATTTGTTTCAGGTTATATATGATATGCAGGCCTGAATCTATGCTAACTACGTATATTAGTCAGATCACTTTATTAACATGGATGGTTGTCAGGGCCAGATCGGATGGATTTTGATTGGGATTTTGTCGCTATTTTGATTAGTAGTAGATTGGGTAGTAGTAGATTGGGTAGTAGTAGATTGGTAGTAGTAGATTGGGAAGTTGATTGGGTAGTAGTAGATTGGACTTTCGCCACGTCCCATTTTGACGGATTTTGATCTGATTTTTTGGGATTTTGGTGGATTTTGATCTGATTTTGATCTTTTCTGATTTTACTATTTGTGGATGAGAGTGGATTGGGTTCTAGGCCAACTGGTTAAATCAATTTTTACCTTGGATTTAATCCTGTTGTCTTAGGACCCACATTTTACACCTACTCATGGTCAATTATCAGACACGTACCATTCTTTGCCTAAGTTTGTCAGATAATATTCATGTAGATTCAACATATCTAATTCAAACCGTTATGCTAAGAACTAGTCTAGAGTCTGATAAAAATACTAATTCTAAAAATCTCTAATGATAACTTCTTAAAGTACATAATTCATTAACAACGTATTTGTAATTGATGATTTGCTTAATTATTACCCTAGAGTTTTTGGCTGGGCCTTACACATAAATTTTATGAACAAGTGTTTTCTTTTGCTAGCAGGTTCTGAAGGAGGTGTGTCTCCAAGAACGAGTCGAAAATCAGCCATGAAGAAAAGCCTCACCAAGTACACAAACATGCTCTTCCATTCGGCACCCAAATTTGTGCGGAATCTGAAAAGGTTATTTGCTTTATAAATAAGAGTATTGATATTGGATGTAAAAAAAAACAAAACAATAGAGTCCTCAACACGTGGAAAATTGGACTGAAAACATGATTGAGTGGAACCCAGAAATATGGTAACTGATTAATAACATTTGGAGATTGTTAAATGTAGGCAATGTTATTAGTGGTGCAGCGCTGTCTTATAAGTTGACTTTATCTACTTCCCTGATCAAATAATTCTAATTGATTATTATTAATAAATTCAGAGGTGTTTACTTGGCTTCACTTCTATTTACGGATGATGACAAACTTCTTGTAACATTAGATGACAACATACCCATTGTTGAAGTTGATGATAACTACCCAAGCACCTTCCAACAAGATTTCTGTTGGTTAATGAAGGTAATTTTACTTTGGTGTTAATCAGCTCTACGTGACTAACAATATTCTAAATATTACATTACAGTAATATTTCTTTGGTGTATCAAATCTCCACTTAAGCGGTTGACTTACTGTCATTTAGGTTGCTTGCACATGGAAGGATGTTAAGAAGTTAAAACTGGAAGTGGAAAAAAATTCGTCTTCAACTTCTGTTTTGTTTAGATGCAAATTGCTTCAAGCAGCTGATATACTTCAGGTACTGACATTTCACTTCATATGAAAGGCAAGGCCAGTAAAAATAATTTGCTTTTTTAATTATCTTTCATTCAAATATTTCTTAAGGGTAAACTTTTTCTTTTTATTTTCAGTTTACTTTACCTCTTTTAGTTTTAGTTTAGCAATTGGTTGCTATTTTATACATGTAGCTTTAGATTAACAACTTCTTTTAACAGTGTTAGCATTTAAAAGTTTCATTGCCATTGGTCTGTTACCTGGCTTCATTGACATTTTATTGTGCATTTGTGAATCATTAACCCCCAAACAGTAGCATCACTTTCCTTTTGCAGAGTGCCCTTGGCAAGCAGGACCTTGGACGCCTTCATTACAAACCTGTCAAAGATCGCAATGGAAGCACAGTAATTGTTACAGTCAACCATGTCCCTGTAAGAAAGTCTACTTCACTGTCAGAACATTTTTTTTGTTTAACTGATCATAGTCCAATTTAAAACCTTTAGTTGATACAGTATCACAGTGCATGTAATATCCTTTTCTCTTAAATTAAAGTTTCGTTAATTGTTATGGTACACCCTTTTTCATGCAGCCTCATTTTTTTAGATTAATCTGTAGTAATTTTTGGTAAAATGGTAATTCTAGGGAATAGACATAGGGCAAGGAAAACAGTCATGTTCAACTCATACCTAGTTTTAAGACTGTTACTATCATTCTGCCATGTTCTGCAAATTCTGTTTTGCTTAGTTTACTCAAGATTATGTACTCTATTGAGTCAGTACTTTCCTTTATATTTGTAATTTTTTTGTTTTGAATTGTTATTATTTAGCATGCAAGTTCATTTAAGCCTCGTCTTATGTCACTTAAGTGGCTGTCAACTTGCAAGCTACTTAGGAAGCTTTCAAGTTTGAATGACACGGGACTACAGGATGAGTTGTACTCTGCATCAGAAATGCTTGTTTCGTCCCTACAGGTAATGGATGATTTCCACCCATCATTTCCTTAGTATCCATATCTTGACTTTATGGTTGATTTGCTGTGTTTTAGTCACCTTTGGAATCTCCAAATTTTGAAAATCAATAGTGGTTTGTCAAGGTCAATTATCCAGTTGTAGATTGTTCCAAACAGACCTGTTGTTGATGTTGAGCGACAATAAGGCAACCAGAACAGAGATTATCATGTTTAGCCAAGTGAGCTGCATGTTGTCAGCTTGTATTCATGTTATTGTTTCTGGTGAACATTGTTCATGTAGCCATGTTATTTGCTGTCAGTAAGTTAGCTGTGTGTGAGTTAGCATTGGCTTTTTTAGTCTTCAGAGCCAATCATAGCGTGGGTTTACCCACTGACAGCCAAAATTATCACACCTGAAACACCCTCTCATGTTGTTTGATTGAGAATTAAATTTGTGGCTCCAAAGAAGGTGACTGCAGTTACCAAAAACTCAGTTCATAAAAATACATGAGGTAACACTGAAGAGAACCTGAAAATGTCTCCTCAAGAGTTCATTTATAATTAAGATTCTCCTTTGTCCTATCTCTGTCAGAAGAATCTTGTCAGTGGTTATTTTTCAAGAAACAACCTTTATTTGTATGCTTGGTAATCAAATGGTTTTGAGTGCAGTTTGTTAAATATGAGCAGACCTAAAGTCTTCAAAGACTGAAAAAAAACTGCAGGAGCATGTAGGGCAAGTGCAATTTATTGTCCTTGAAAAATGTATGAGTGCTTATTTTATCTGCAAAATTGCACTCAAAACCATATGATTGCTAGTGAATAATACACAGGCAAAAATCTCAGCTTTCTGCACTGTTTAGGATTACCCCAGTAATTTACATGCTCTCAGCCAATAAGTGGTTTGGAATTTTTGCATGAATGTATGTTATTATGAGATTTGCTGCTAGTTTGTTTTTGCTTCAGATGTAGCTTTAGATAGCTTATTCGTATGTAACATGTAAATCTCCTAGAATGTGCCAAAAATGAATTACAAGAAAAATTATTACAATGAGCAAATTGTATAGCAGTGCTATGGTAATATCCTTCATTTGGCATCATCATAAGCTATAATATTTTATGATATTACAGCATTCATATAGTGTATTGTAATGTATAATATAAATTATATAATTTCATGTAGCTAACCTTTTCTCATACTACTTGTCTATGCTTCCCTTTAGTTTTGTTGGCATAGAATATTGTTCTTACTCTGTGGTCAGTTAATGAGGAATACCAACAGACTGCCTTACGTACCTCAAGCCAGACATCTTACCAATTTAAATTATGAGAATAGATTAAGGTTCTTTTAACCCTAGGGCCTCTAATCATTTGCTTTACCTGATAAGACTGCACTTGAGCTCCAGACATCCTAAGGGAAACTTCAGAAGGATCCAGCCACTAGACAGTTCGATTAGTCTTTTGCCCCTTTACTCAAATTTGAGGATCAATTTGCACATCAGAATCGCTACAAGCCTCCTGCAGAGTTTCCTCTGTCTTCACCCAGGCATGCTCTTACTCAAACCTTCCTAAGGGTAGAACAGGTCGGTCAATTATGTAAGCAACTGTTATGAAAAGGAATTTTTCAATTTTTGGTTTTGGTGATTGTGGCTTGCTGTTAACTAAGGAACATTTATTATCCTTTAGGAGAAAATTCAGTTCTATGAAAGTAGCAAGAAATGTCTAGAAAGGTGAGAAACCACAAGGCAGTTTAATGACATTAACACGGCTACAGTTTTTGTGATGTCAAGATTCTGGTGTAACATACTCATGAAAAACTTGTACATTGCATTACATTTATACTTGACACATACTTTATATTAATTTTATACTTTATGTATACATTATTATCGGGTTCCCAACTGATCCCATGTATTAAAAATGTTTTACGAAAATTGATTTTTATCCGCACAGGTAATTAACTAGCAGTTAACATGAATATGAGTAGATAATCAAAATACTATTTTGTCTACTCATGAGGTTTTTGCCAACTCCATGTTACTCTATACTTCTCAGTTTTATTATATCAACGCATAATATTATTTTAATCTTGTTTCTTGTACCAAGGGGTCTTTACATTGGTTACTTAAAGCTGAGAACTTTTGTGGATGCCATTCATGTAGTTGTACAAGAGAACAGTCCAAATGTTCTGCCACATGTAAGAATAAGGGATAACCCCAATGTTTGTAGGTAAGGATACAATAATGATAGCAGAAATTATAATGATAATAATAATGATAATAATAATAGCAACAACAACAAAACAAAGAAATACCTGTAGCCCTGAGCTGTGTTATAGATGTTGAATGAAAGGATTTTAAAGAGCTAAATGGCATCCTGATAGGACTTGTCACTGTATTGGTTTGGTACTTGTCTTTCTTCATACCAAGTGGCACATTATGGCTCTAAAGGCCTGGCCAAACAGATTCAACATCATCCTACATGATGGTGTTGAATGATGTTGCACAGTGTTGAACAAGGTGACTAAACAAATGCAACATGTTAGATTCAACTCTTGGGCTTGCACAATATTTCCCACAGACATAACATGGTCTCTCCTCCAGTAAAGTCTATCTACATCTGCGTCACACGATCTTCTTGATTTTCCAGTTCTCTTGTTTTCAATAGCTGCTTTGCCCTTTCTTTTTCTATTTGCAGAGAGATCGCTAGTGCTTTCTTCGTAGAGTGATTGAAAACTTTCCTCATTCATCTTGCCATATCTTTACATCCACGCGGTAACACACGAAGGAAGCATGATCAGTGAATCATTGCCATAGATACACACACCTGAAAAGTCAGCTTAGCAGGCATGTGTACATTCAACAATGTTGAACACTGTGGCCAAACAAATGCAATATTTTTGTTCACACTTGGGAACAAACAAAATGTTGGATAATGTTGAAGACAATGTTTGATGGAAGTCAAACCTCGTTCAACATCTTCCAACTTCATGCAACATTGTGCAACATTCAAATGAATATATGAAAGACCATATATTTGAACGGCGGAGTAATATATAATGACATTAATTGATCATCGCAGTTATGTGAACAACTTAAGCAGCTGTGAAATTAAAGCCTGAAAAAAAACAAAAAACAAAAAACAAAAACTCAGGCCTGAACGGGATTCAAACCCATGACCTCTGCGATACTGGAGCAGTGCTCTACCAACTGAGCTATCAAGCTAACTGGGAGCTGGTCATGTTGTGAGTTCGTAATATACCCGTAGATGGAGCTATTTAAGTTATGTACATAACTGCGATGATCAATTAATGTCATTACACATTACTCCACATTTCAAATATATGGTCTTTCATATATTCATTTGAATCATTCTTCTCCATCTATGAGTATATTACGAACTCACAACATGACCAGCTCCCAGTTGGCTTGATAGCTCAGTTTTTAGAGCACTGCTCCGGTATCGCAGAGGTCATGGGTTCAAATCCCGTTCAGGCCTGAGTTTTTTTTTTCAGACTTTAATTTCACAGCTGCTTAAGTTGTGTAGATAACTGCAATGATCAATTAATGTCATTACATTGTGCAACATGTTGGCCAAACGAGTGCAACATGATGGATTCAACAGTGTTGGATGATGTTGCGCCACCATGTTAGATCCATTTGGCCGGGCCTTAACAGTTAACACTGTCTCCATGCTACTGTACCTAGGTGATGGCTGCAGCTTATACCTTACTTCATGTATTTGATCAGTTGACTTGCCTCTTTTTCTTAACTGTTTTCCCACTCTTTTATTGAAGACATTTCACCTTCAATTTGTCATGGCCCAAAGAACTATCAGGTTGTGTTTTTGCAGTTATCGTTAATGTGAGGGCACTGTTAATTAATAAAGTTATTTAGTATAATACTTGAAATTTTGCTTGAAAAACGTTTTTGGAGCTTAGGAAGGGTTATGAAATCTTTTGGTCCCAGTAAAGAGTAAAGTAAGAGTAAAGAGGAAGTTTCTAACTTAACGTTCACATCTGCCTTGGCCTAAAAAGTATTGTTTTTATTTATTTTTATTATTAAATTATTATTATTATTATTATTACTTTTTCTTTTTCAGAGAAGAGTGGCAGTGGCTTCAAACGCTTGATTTGTTACAAGTAAGCTACTTATTTTTCAGGTATCATTGTGGTTCCTATGAACCTGATTTTGTACCCCTCCGACCCTTGTTTTTGCCGTTTGAAGTACATGTGCCAGTAAATAGAAAGTTCAGTTTGACCTATGCTGGATCTTTGTATTGTAATAGGGGACAACTGAACCATCAAAAACAGCTCATGAGTTTCAAGTCCTGGTTGCTAAAGCAGCTCAATATTTAATGGAAAAAGTTGGAGTCAGCAAAGAAGTATGTATGTGGTATTTTTTTCAGAGGCAATATACATTGTAGAGTTTCTTGCTCCATAAAGGGTAATTGTGAAGAACAGCTCCCCTCAACCGACTGTCGGTCTTCTGTGGGCCGACTGTTGGCTGTTTGTCGGCCGACAGTTGGCCGACAGATGACCGACAGTCAGCCGACAGACGACCGACAGTTGGCTGACAGGTTTTGGCTAATGTGTAGGCCATCTGTCAGCCGTTTGTCGGCCGACAGTTGGCCGACAGTCGGTGATGTGTCTGTTTTGATGATGTCTGTTTTGGGAAACTGTTGGTAGTCTGTCGGTAACCTGTTGGTCGTCTGTCGGTGGACTGTCGGTAGCCTGTCGGCCGACAGATGGCGAACAGTCAGTTGAGGGGAGCTCTTCTTCACAATTACCCCATAAAGTAATGTTTCTCTTGCTGCTACTCTCTTGTGATGTTGACCCCTACATTGTTGAAGATCATTGATAATATTTTAACCTGTTGTTTGGATATTGGCACAATGCCTTGGATAGTTATGCTGAATAGTCACCCTATTGATAAAATACATAGGAGATATTACATGGAGGCGAGAAGATATGAATTTTATGTTCGAGTGGCTTGTTCTTGCACACAAACTGAGTTGTGCAAGGCAGGAAGTGACATCATCAATATCCTCACTAGGATATGGAAAATATGCCACTATGGTCCTGGATGTAGTCTTGCACAAATTCTACAAGTTCTGTAATTCCCAGTTAACACTCGTGACCATCTATAAAGTACAGGTAACAATAAAATACAACTTTGGTTTTAATGCAAAATGTGTGTCTCTTTTCTCTGCAGTGTTATAGCTTACATTTCATAGGTATCACCCTTTTGACACAGTTAAACATCCATAAAAGAAAAATACTACAATGGCTCTTGCAGTTGTAATGGAATTTTAAGAAAATGTGATCTATGTTTTAAGAATGAAAGATAGAGGATTCAAATCCATCACCTCACAAATACTGTACCAGTGCAATATTAATGATTTATAAACCTAATTCTTATAGTTGATATCTAGAGAAACTTGTTTTTTAGTTGATTGATTGATTGATTGATTGATGTCGTTCTAGAAATGCAATGCTCCCCGCTCCACCAAATTGAATATACAACCAATCTTTTGGCCATCTCCCAGCGCTGATTGACTTCAACAGCAGTAGTGAGGTTGCGGGTCAGAACCCTGATTCAGGCTGTTCTTTGTTAGATCAAACGTCATGTGCTTATCGTAAACAGTCTTAAAAGAATCTTTGCCTAGTACTGACTGTAACAATAATTTGTTCTTTATTTGAGGCATCAAGACTCCATAGAATATATGACCGTGAGGTTGTTGAATTGGATGAGAATGTTTCTTTCATCATTGTGTTTCCACCTCCTGAGGAAGTCTGCAGTGCTCCAGGGCAACTTGACTCCCTGTCACAGCAAAAGGACTACATTTCATTCTCTGTTCAAACATTTGAAATGAGTAAGTGATAATTTTTGGGATTAAGGTACCTGATATTCTTGCTGTTTGATTCCATCCTTATTCATCAGTCCATAGAAAGCTATGCACTGCAATGCTCAGGGAAGTTTGGAATAGGTTTTCTACCCAGCTTACTTTGTATTAAACAGATTTTAACAAACCAAATGCCTTGAAGAAAAGCAGGGATTAACCTGCATTCATTTGAAAAGGGTAGGGCTAGAGAAGAGTAAGAAATGGTTGTTGGCATGGTGGAGTGGAATTGGTCATTGAGGATATAGATTGCATTACAGTGTACATTGCATGGAAAACTTGCATCAAAAAGTATGTTAGTTAATACTTCTGTTATTCAGTAAGAACCTGAATAATATTATCTGTAAGGTTCTCTCTGATAATATGTCGAAACAAAGTTATTTTTTGTAGAACTAAAAAGAAAATATTGATGCAGGGTAATCTTCACCCAGAGGCCCTTGTAAAGGCACAAAGTTTCAATTTGACATATAAAATTTCTTGCCTACATGAGTTAGCCAGAGAAATGGTGGCCAATATTTAATGACTGAATGGAAGGTGCAGAACTTTTGTATAAACTGGTCCATTGTTCATGCTGTCCGTCAAATGTATGTCAACAAGCTTTTTTTCTTTTTTAGTCCATATGTACACATACCAAAAGGAGTTTATTTGTCACTATTCTCGTCTCTCGTCTGTACTGGACATGGATTCAGTCATCTCACAACAGTGTCTACGAGAGGTAAAAGGCATTCTTTCACTTTTTCCTCAGCCATGCACATTACACTATAAGATTCCTTGCATTACTCAGTGACAAACTGTCCTACCTTAAACAGAAGTCAAGTGAGAAAGAACCAGAATATGAATTGGTGTTAGAATGTTTAGTGCAAGAAAGTTAATGTTTAACGGCATTCAGAAACTTTGCTTTATTCTTGGTTTGCACGCACGTGACAACAGTCACATGATTTTTCTTTGTCAACCATGTTGGCGTCCCTCAAATGTAAACAAATCTCTTCATTTTAGTCATTTCACTATGGTGCTTTGCGCTATGGTTGATTGTGGACGGAAAACTGGAAAAGGGAAAGCGGTTGCCACGTTTCGAATTCCTGCAATTATTACTCATCAAGGCAACGAAACGGAAGAGCTCACGAGAGAGAGAAGAATGCGATGGATTTCTGCGATAAGCCGAGATGATCTGACCGAACAAAAGCTTCAAAATGAAAGGGTATGTAGCCGACATTTCGTTTCAGGAAAGCCTGCACAATCGTGGGATAAATTTAATATTGACTGGGTGCCGACTCTTAATCTTGGGCATACGAAGAATACAAACACAATCGAGAACATGGAAGCATCAGTAGCAAGAGCTGAGAGAGCAAAGAGGAGAAGACAGAGTGCCATCGAACAACAAGAGCACGAGGTCGCAGAAAAACGGCGAGCCCTCCATGATACTGGCAAGCCTGTCTCCGAAATAAACTTCGTTGATGAGGAACTATCACATCATGAAGATGTTCACAAAGAGGTAACATACAATTTGTGCCAGAATTTCGAAGCAGATTGTTATGTTCAAACCACGATGGACACAGAGAGCGGTCAAGATGCCACAAAAACTGAACAGGCAACACTTGTTGATGCAGAAACCCAGACGGAAGAATTTGATAACAAAGTAATCGGGCAAGATGCCACGGAAACTGAACAGGCAACAATGCTTGATGAAGAAACCCAAACAGAAGAGTTTGATTATTTATTCCAGAGACCGAATTGTTTTTCACCCCCAGACATTGATTTCTTCGATACAGACGACAAAATTGGCTTTTACACCGGTTTACCCACCAAAGAAATCCTAATTACAACCTTCCAGCATGTGGCACCTCATGTTCCTCGACGGTCCACAACACTAAATAATTTCCAGGAATTTGTGTTAGTACTGATGAAATTGAGACTTAATATGCCCTTTCAAGAACTTGCATTTCGATTTGGGGTGAACGTCACCACCATTTCAAGGATTTTTTCGTGTTGGATTATCGTGATGGACGTTCGCCTGGCCCCACTAATTTTCTGGCCAGAAAGAGATCAACTCTGGAAGACTATGCCGGTTTGCTTTTAATATTCATTTGGCAAGAAAGTAACAGTAATTATTGACTGTTTCGAAGTATTTATTGAAAAACCCTCTAATCTTCTTGCTCGAGCTCAAACATTTTCCAACTACAAGCATCATAACACAATCAAAATTTTAATTGGTATTACTCCACAAGGTTCCATCTCTTTTGTTTCTGAATCATGGGGAGGGCGCACCTCCGATAAGTTTTTAACAGAAAACTGCGGATTTTTGGACAAGCTTGTGCCAGGGGATGTAGTCTTGGCAGACAGGGGATTCACGGTGGCAGAGAGTGTGGGTATGAGACAGGCACTACTGGTAATTCCAGCATTTACTAAAGGAAAAAGTCAATTGGACCCAGTAGATGTTGAAAAAACTAGAGGGATTGCAAATGTTAGGATTCATGTTGAGAGAGTAATTGGATTGTTGCGCAGGAAATATACCATTCTTCAAGGTACTCTTCCAACTGATTTTCTTGTATCTAGTCAGAATGCCCCACCGGTCATTGACCGCATCATCCGAGTTTGTGCAGCTCTTGTTAATTTATGTCCACCAATATTACCATATGACTAGGAATTTTGTTACATCAGGACAGCTCTGCCAGGTTGTTCAAAGCACTCAAGAGCTAATCCTGGATAAGAGCAAATTTTCATCTCTCTTATGTAACTTTTCAGTGAGGTTTTCCAGTTATGTGTTTTGACTAGTAGTTTTAGTCTCATGTAGTCACATGAGATGGCTAGAAACATTAAGAGAAAAATTCTAGAGAAAACAAATCAAGATGAGCAGAAATCAGCTTTCAAACAACCTGGCTCAGTTTTCTAGTCTCCTTTTTCGATAATAACCCATTATCTAGCTGGTGTTTAAGGAATGAACCTTATGCATGATCACATCAGACAGGCAAATTTCACCCCCAGACCTTGTTTGTAAGCACAATTTTTTTTTACTCTTTGCACTCTTTGTGCGTGTGTATTCTTTTCAATTCTACTGCCTTGGGAATTCATTTGTGCAAAACTTTGCAATCTTGCAATTTCAAAATGAGGCTTAGTGATGAAATTTGCTCGTCTGACGTAAACATGAATTAGGGTTATTGTTAATCCTTTAAGCCCCAATAGTGACCAGCAGGTAATTTCTCCTAACATTACCATTGCTATCAAACATGCAGGTAATGAGAATGAATGAAATGATCACTAAAGATGAAATGTTTTGATGTTTGAATAAATGCTCCCTAGCTGTACCATACAAAATATGGGGAGAGTAGTAAGGCAAATATACATGTTGATATTGGGGCTTGAAGGCTTAAAGTGCAAGGAACTTAACAGGTGCCACCCAACATTAATTGGCTAATCACAGGCAATATTTACAGCAAAAAGAGTCACATTTTTTTGTTCATTTGCCAATCATGAGTGGAGCT
Source organism: Ricordea florida (assembly GCA_949710005.1). NCBI lineage: Eukaryota > Metazoa > Cnidaria > Anthozoa > Corallimorpharia > Ricordeidae > Ricordea > Ricordea florida. The sequence goes on from OX453275.1 coordinate 11,874,316, forward strand.
AAATGAAACTTCTGACAACATACTTAATGTACAGCTCATGCTCTAAGATAGTTAACTCAGGGTTTCCTATGACATGTAAATACAAGCCAGAGACATGCTCTTTAGCTGTAAAAAGTGAAAGTGACACAAGACAGCAAGGAGAACAGGTCCTCTCAGATGCAAATATTATGGAGAGGTAGTTTACGTAATAAATCATTTCCTTAAAATTTTGAATAATTGTATCTGTGGGACCCCTATGGTTACCTGTGGGACTCTCAAACTTTGGTCAAAGGATTCTTAGGGCCTCTGTAATGAAAATTTTGGAAAATCCTGGTTAATTGATTTCACAAACATGGAAATTGAGTAATTGCACCAGCTTTAAAGCAGGCCACTAAATGTGCACGCATTCTAGTGGTGTCAAAAGTAATGTCTTGAGGATCATATCCAAACACAAGACTTGTTGCAAAAGCAATTGCAAATAATCCACAATCACTAGCATTTGTTTGTTGCTGGACAGGTGCATACACGAGCTCTTTGAAACTGTCTGCTAATAAACTTTGGGCCTGATCCTCAACTTCTTGTGAGATTATGTCGTGAAAAAGACTGTCAAAAAGTTTAACTATACCAGGGGAGCATCCTATTGTGCTTATACAGACCCAATGGTCCCTTCCAGTATGTAATATTTAAACAAATTCACTAGAAACTATGCTGAAATTTCGCACTGGGCCTAATGTTGGACATTGAAAACCTTCAATCAGAGGGTTTATTTTCTGTAAAAGAACCTGTGCACTTTGAATAATTGAGCAATCAAGCCAACCATTTGGGGCTACATAATTCTCTCCTTTCACCAATACTGTCAATTTTTGCATCCAAATCCGCTTTTAGTTTTCTTGCTGACGAGAAGTCTATGTCTCGCACTCTAGCACAATGAACTTCTTTCACATAGCTGGGCAAAAGCCACGTACATTTCACTTGTGTACAAGACAATTTACCAAGGATTCTTGTCCAAGCTTCGATATAAAATAACACACTCGCTACGTGGGAGCATGACTCCGCCATCCCTGCTTTACATCCCAAACAATGTGCTGAATTTATCGTGCCATCTTTATCGGCAATGACCCAAATTGAAATTAAAGGATCGTTCATTCACTGTGAATGTCTCACCTTTCCTGTCACAATGTACTTTTCACGAACAACGCAGCCCTGGACGCTGGTAATAAACCCCGACACCATGAAATTGTAAGCTTCCAAACTCTTGCATGCCTTAAACTGCTGCTTGGTATAGAAGCTGGTTTCAAGGACCAAATAGCTCAACAAATCCGTCGCTTCCACCGAAGGGAGACACTCCGAGCTGAAATGTTCGTCGGGAATAGTAATGGGATTTACAGCAATAACAGCGACTTTTTCAAGATATCTTCGTTTCACATTTCAATCAAGGCTTTTGCAATAATCCGATATTATCGGTACCTTACTACAAAGTTTATCAACATTACTACTAACTTTGTCAACGGACGAAATTAATTCATTTTCAGCAAACTCTATTGCACTCTTCTAGCGGTGGCATATGTAAACACTTTAAAATAGCCTGCAAAGGGACGCCAACATGGCGGATGTCCAAATATGGAAACGTTTCTGACGTCACGTGCAAACCAAGAATTCCTGTTGTCAGTAGTACTTTCTCTGCAATTGATATTAATATTTAACAATGTAAAATGGAAACTACATTCATTTAAGTTAAATATGTGTTCTTGAAGACTACTTTTTGTTTATACTTGCCTTTGACTAGTGATTCTCTCCTTTCTTGAAAGGCTTTCTCTTCACCTGAAGTCCAAGTTGCAAAAGCACGACAAGAACAGCTTCTGAGTTTTCAAAGAGTGAGTTTCAGTAGTTGCCTGCATTATTAATCAGCAGGATGTTCATTAGGCATAGGCGTTCGGAGAATTCTCTGGCTGCTACAGTGTATGAAGAATTCTCCGGCTACTACAAAGAATTCTTTGGCTACTACAAAGAATTCTCTGGTCAAATTTAGATGGCCTGAGCTAGTTTTGAATTCAGACATGGATGGATGGGTGGGTGGGTGAGGGGTGTAACATTTTTTATAATTCTCAACATTTGGCAAAGATTGTAGTTACTAGCAGGATTGCTTGATTTGAAGTAGTCAGTATAATGTCAGTAACCACCTTCCATGGGCTGTGTGGGATGTTAGGCGAATGACTAGGAGGAAGGCGAAATTGAACAGATTTGAGGCACATAGTTTGGGAAAATAAACTTTTCTTAATTAAAGTTAATTACATCTTAATTTTTTAACCCAAAGGAACTGGACAAAACATGGCAGGGAATGAGATGGATACTCGATGCCCTTCACTATGCTCGTGATCGACAGGTCCGTGGTGGAATACCATTGGTTGAAGTCTTCAAATATAACTTGGCTCATCCTGGTGTTCAATGTTGTGTTTGTTCCTCTGATCTGAAGGAGAAGGTGTACTGCAATGGTCATAGTAAGTTTACCTCCAGTAAATTCTTATCTGAGCTCCAAGGTACATTAGAAAACAGTTTTAAGAAAATACGTGCGCTGATTGGTTAGAATTTGTGTTTCTATAACTCGATAGAAACACGGAACTAGCACGAGCTGTTGACGTAATGATGACACGACCAAAGAGAATTTATATTTTGGTCATCAAAGTTAACAAGTTGTTTTTCTTTCTTACATGGCGGTGTTTTCTAAAAGAAATGGAAAACATGTTCTTTGTGTTTCTATCGAGTTTTAGTATAAATCTGCTAGCATTCTATCACAAATGCTGCGCTCTGATTGGCTACGCAACCCACTATCTATTCTGTGATAGATAGCAGTTCGCCCTTGCTAACAAAATGGCGGACACTTCTTCACGTTTTCGAAGTGTCCATGCAGAAGATTTAGACAGTTTACTGGTCGAGGCTGTTCCATGAAAGACAGAGTTTTGAACGACTAGTAGATTTATACTAAAACAATTAGATTATTCGCTCTCGAACTCATAATCTAGTTGTTTAATAGAAACACTTGTGAAAGTTTGGGAGAACTCGAAAAAGCAGTGGAAACACTCACCTGCGGCTCATGTTCCCACAGCATTTCATGTTCTCACAAACTTCCACTCGTGTTTCTATAACTCGATAGAAACACGATACATGTTTTCTATTTCTTTTAATACTATACTGCCTCCCTATCACAACCCTCCTTGTTGCAACCCATTATTCTCTATAGTAACAGCTTTTGATAATTAACCCTGGTATGAGAGAACTAATAAAAATAAGACATTTCACACCAACTCCCTACCCCCTACCCCTCACCCCTCACCCCTCATCTGTACATGTATGTTTAGTTGCAGTGTTACCAAATTTAATGGAAGGGTAAACTTGATTGTCATAAAATCATTAAGCAAGATAATAGTAAGATAAGAGTACTGTAGGAAGAAAGGGTGAGTTCCAAGTTAGGAAAGTACTGAACATTTTAATGACAACAATTACAGTAGTTATTGGCCAATAATTTGTATGACTGCATCATGACCAACCCTCTTTTTGTGTCATCGTGATAGTCAGTTTACCAAACATAAATTTGTTTTGATTTCAAAATATGACAGAGTTGTGTGTGAATTTGTTAGATTCTGCAGACTCTAACAGCTCAAAAGGAGTGGTTCAAATCCACACAGCTGGAGAAACTGGCCTCCCACATGGTGCTTCTGTCACGGTAACAAAAGTATTCTGTTTTACAGTTTATAAAATTTGTGCCTTAAGTTATTAGTGAGTTGTCTACATGAAACTGATTGGTCATTGTAATAAATATTTAACTCTTCAGAATAATAGCTGTTTTAAAAAGGTACCAACTTAATGAGTAGCTTCTTGAAATATTTTGAACAATATTTTTATTTGGTTCTACTTTCGATTAATTTTGCATTAAGCTGCTTTTTTTCATTGTTATTTGGGTTCTGAAAGAGTTTAAAATATTTGACTTCTCTCAGCTTCACATCACAGCACTCACCAAAGCTTGCGAAGTTGTAGAGATGGTTATTCAACAACTTGATAAGAAGTGCAGAGAAAAAAACCGATCCTCCTGGCATGAAGTCAGTGGGCAAACAGCAAAAGACTTATGCTTAGTGGCAGTGATTGGAGGACAAGAAAAGTGTTTCAGGGATGATTTCAAACCCCTGCAACTTCAAAACCCATGGAGAAGAGGGAAGTTGTATGTCAGACTGCGCTCAGAGGCTGTTGCTGCTGCATCATCAGGGTTCTTTACTAGTGTATGATGACCAAAAAATATTAGAGTCAAGCTTATGTCCCACAAACCATATGAATATGTAATTTTATGGGATATTAACATAGATGGGAGAATCCATCACTTAGTATGCAAAATTTTCTAGATAGACATGTTTATAATTAATTTTAGGAAGATTAATAATCTATTTAAGTATAAAACTGAAGCCTATATTTGGCAGAGTCAAATTTTGGAAAAGGTGGGTAAAGGATTGTGGCAGAAATTTATACAATAGCAACCTTTGCGGTATATGAGAAGAAACAGTGTTATGTGGTGTTTGAGAAACTCTTTATACTTCCCTAACATCATTCTTTGTTGTTATGAAAAATAATGCGTCAATATTGGGAACAAGATGTTTCTAATTACCTCGTGTAAATATACAAAGTGTTTGCTTTTCTTAAGTTGGATTCTCTCAAGTACTTACTGCTCACAAGGTAAATTTGATTACAGCTTGTGCACACAGTAAATTACTGCCAAGGAAGTTCTCGCATGTTCACAAAATTAAATGCTATCAAAGACTGTTAGATCCACATACTTTTTAAATACAGGGGATGCGTCGTGGATGTAACATGATTTGCAAATGGGCAGGTAGTGTCCAGGTTGACCAACAGGTCACACTGTTGTACCTGGTCAGATGAAGGCATTTAACAATAATTAGGGACTATTTATCATATAGGTATTTAATAATTCCCTGTACAAATGTTTTATAATGATAGATGTATTATTGTGTTAGCCTTGTCAGTGCCTTGTGTTTTAGACCCCTTATTGTTCTATATTTTGTTTTAAATTTAACATTTGAAAGATTCAGGCAAACTAGTGCTGCATTCACACCAATTAGTAAACTTGCTTAGTTAAACTAGATTTTGAAATTTTCACAAAAGCCTCCCAAATGATTAAAGTCTAATCTTTGCACATAGGGAGAAAAAGAGTCTAACAGTGATTCATTAGAAGTAACTTTCAAGTCAGTGGAGAATTTACACTTAGCTGTTTTGTGCAAAGTGATTCAAACCATGTTTAACTAAACAGTTTTTGGACATGTTCAAGCTCCGGTGTGAACGCAGCATAGGATTAAAGTCAAATCAGGCCAACTTCAAATTCCTTTTATCCCAAACTTGACTCCAGTGCAGACCATTGGCTGGTGCAGTTGAAACTTGATTATATAAACTCAGTGGTGGTGGGAGAAACTGTTCAGATAGTCAGATAGTCAGTCAGTAGAAGGGGAATGTAATTATGATAAGTATATTATTGTATGATACAAGTTTGTTGTGCAGTATACTGACTTCATCATATTTTATAGGTGCGTAGTTAGAAATTGTTTTGGCTTGGGGAAAAAATATCCTAACAAGCAAATCTGTTTGAAAAATGCTTTTCAATACTATCAGATAACCAGGGTTAAACTGAAATGTAGTCCAACTTGTCTTTGATTTGAATGAAAGTGTATTTTATCTTGGCTCAGGTTTGTATCACATTGTACACACATAATTTCAACTTTATTGTATGATGGTTAATCGTTGGGCCTTCCGAATTACTATTGTTTTTTTTTCTTCTTTCCCTTGCCTGTTTGAATTTCC
>OX453275.1:11885150-12280150 GCA_949710005.1 Ricordea florida
TGACGTGCATGTTGAGGCGTAAAAATATTTTTTAGTAAAGGTAATCATACGGTTTCGAGTTCAATTTGGAATTAATTTGCATGAATGAGTTTTTCAAAAAAGTTGAAATTGCACGAGCCGCTTCGGTGAGTGCAATTTTAGCTTTCTGAAAAACTCACAAGTGCAAATTAAATTCCAAATTGAACGAGAAAAACCGTATGATTACTTATTAATAATATAAACATGAAAAAATTTGCCTGGAGGAAGTGCCGGAAGATCTCTGTGGACAGGAAGTGAGCATTTGAAGTGGATTTGACACTACTTACTGATTGGCTGATGAAGATCAGATGATAACGCTACGACCTCAAATTGGTTCGTTTAAAAATAAAGAATATCATAATCCAGAATATCGAATTTTACACTTTTTGCACTGGTGTTACGCTTGAACTGTACTGCTCTCAGCCAATCAGAATCAAGTAATTATTTCATGTATATTACAAATGCTGAAACATCCCCTCTTCCTGATACAATATATTGTGTCACTGAGATTTTATTACTGCATTAGTTTTTTTTTTAGAAACTGTCATAATCCACAACAATAAGACACCTGTGTATCATTCACTCAAGATGCCACAAAGAAGAAATGCAGTTTAAATTACAGTTTCATGGGAATCAGTTGCAACAAAATCTTAAATTTCTGAAGTGTAAAACTACAGTATTAAAATAGTATATTCAATTTCATTTTGTTCATTCATCTTTGTGATTAAATTAAACAGTTGTCTATTAAACCAAACAACTGTTGTTTTGAATAATTTTGACTCATTTACAAATATGATCAAAAATAAATATTTTCTATAATAATTCCAGCGCCACATAAAAAAAAATAAAAATTAAAAGTACGGGTCCCAGCATCTCCTCATCCTTTCTTTCTTTGTAAATTAAGCACTATTCTCCATATCCAAAGCTCCTTTTCCATCGTCTATAAAAAAGAAAAAGCTACCATTAGACATAAAAGTAACGAACATATTAATTACCTATGGCCCCTATGAGTTTAAATATATTTTAGAGCTCACCTTAATTCTTTCCAAACCAACAAAATAGTACCCTCACGTTTCCTTTGTTTCGGCCAGATTTTCAAGCCATTTCTCCCCAGTAATCCAGTACCTCGCTGAAGCGTCATTTCAGCTAACCAATCAGCGAGCCCGTTCAGTGAGGTACTGTTTGACCCCATTTCTCTTTCTCTGCAGCGAATATTTCCCTCCTTGCATGCCCTCTTCCCGTAAACTCATTTCTGATTCATCACTTACGTATTACAAGAGTCGCTCAATTATTGATTTAACTTGTTCTACCGGTTTTATTAGATTAACACCTGGCATAAATGAACAACTGTTAACCATGAAGCAGACGCAGAGATGCGAAAAATAAATGATCAATACCTTTAACTTTCCACTAGGGGTCGTCATCATCGTCTTCATCTGTGGAGAAAATACTCCACTCTTCCAAAAACTGGGCTATATTTTTCCCAAAGAGTCCACCCACATAGACAGTGGGTACAGTCACGACGCATAGCTTAATGAATCCTAATCTGGTCTGCTTCGGTTCCCTGTTTATATGCTTTGTCCATGACATAGCTCTGGTTTGAATCGTATTTGAGCTCACAGAGCGGGCTGTAAATAGAGTACGTGCGATGACAAATGAATGCATTCTTGGTCGTTGGATATTCACCGCTGTGCTATCCCTGGGGTTCTTTCAGTTGCCAGGGCAGTTGGATGGACACATCGTTCGTTCACAAGCATCGAGATGCAACTTCCGTCGCTTAGGCAAATTAGATTACCAGTAGGAAGCCGGGTCACGACGGAGGAGGCCGGTTGGAACTCGAAATGTGGCGAGGAAGTCCGAACTTATCCGGAATAGTGTCGTTACCGGACGAAGATCAGATTCCCATAAAGCTTTGCGAAGAATTTTTCTCGTGGAAAGCTAACTCGTGTTTTTTTCATCGGTTTGACTCAGCATTAGTCTTTAGTTAAAATTACTGAAATTTTATGTCAGGTCTGCGTTTGTAGCGTCCCCTCGTTACTCATTGTCTTAAGTTTTGTGTGTGTCTTTTTGCTTAACGTGACATTTTCTCTTCTTTGACTGAATTCGACAAAAATGTTGAAGTGACCGTCCTCTAGCTTAACGAGGTTACATCGACTAGCCCGGCTTTTTTGTCTTTTACAATTTCTTTTCCTTATGTCTTGTATACACTATAAGTTTCGAAGTGCCCTAGAATATGACACGATTACATTCGATGGGCTGTCCATCTCGCTGGCGGATCTTAAACGCGCTATTATTGCGCAAAAGAAATTTGGAAAAAACACCGACTTCGATCTTGAGGTAACCAACGCTCAGACGAAGCAAGGTGAGGTTTTCAAAGCTCTGCTTACTTACTTGTGTGTTGTAGAAGTAAGCTCAACACATAGTTATAGTCAGTTTGCTTTCCATGGACAGTAAAGCCTCTTTTTGCCGACTTTCAAGAGCATTTCATTCTTCAGTTTCTCTACCTTCAAATGGTAAGACTTCATTAAGTCGTTCCGCGAACGAAATTGTACCAGTGCATTGTACTACATGTATGTAATGGAAGAAATAGTGATGAATTAGGCTGTGAGAGATATGGCTTATAACATTTTTCCAAGCTGGTACAGCTTAGTAGCTGGTTTATACTTCTTTTAACGTGAATCATTGCAGTTTACTGTACATAACTAAATAAGTGCTGTGTACCGTACTTTGATTCAGACTGAAATTTTACAGTATTTGTAAGAGCTGTATAAAAACTTTCTTCAGAGTACAAAGATGAGATGACAATGATACCAAAGAATTCCTCTGTGATTGTTCGACGGATTCCCCTTGGAACAAGGAGCAAAGCTCAGCTTGCTGCGTAAGTGAATCCCATCTTTCAAAGAAGGAAGAATTAACCCTGGCAATGCATAACTCTTTGGTACATCATTACATTGCAAAGAAAACAGATCATAAGAATTATAGAATCTTTCAACGTAAGGATGTTGAATCAATCCAACCCCCGTACTCTATAAAATAATATATTAGGAAGTATACGATGCTTTTTAAGAATTAATATTTCAGTCTTCAAGGGTTAAGTTGTAATCCTTTACTACAAGAAAAGTTTCATCCAATGGCAAAATAATTTTTGTTTGGTGAAGTTTTGGCTGCATTTGTTGCACACATTCAAATCCCATTGTATAATTTTTTTGTTGGAGTGTAGAGCTATGACTTTAATAGGGTTTAACTCCCTAAAAAAGAAAGGTACAGGTGGAGATAGGAATGTTAACAAAACGTTTTATGCAAACAAGAATCCTAACCCACATGTTCCTTTAGTATAGTTCTTCCCTAAGTGCTTTAAAAATTATTTAATTAAATCTGACAGTAATTTCAAATTATTAAATCACATCTTAACTAATGTATAGTATGAGTAAACAATCAATAATTTATTTTAGTAGCTTCATTTATGAGGTCAAACAGGTCAACAGTGCATGCCAGGTTGTATTTTAATGTTGTTAATTTGGCCCAAACTTTTATTGCTTAGCAATCTTACAATTCTATTCCATTAATTCCTTTCAGGGAAAGAGCAACTTCTGTATCAATTGGGGAACAGAAAACAGTATGTACTTGGTTGAAGAATAATGTTTGTAGTACAGTTTTTGTTATGTGAAAGCATTGTAAGATGAATGATTTAGTTACATGTATGTGAAGCTTTAATTAGGCTTTCTCACCTTGGTGAATCATATTCTTTTGGTATTGAATACCTTATTAATGAAGTGTGGTATAATAAAATTTAATGATAAATTTATAAAATGAATGAAGTGCTTAACAGAGGAATCAGATTTGTGCTTGCCAGGATAAAATGTGAAGCATAAGTTACACTTTTAGGGCTATTTGGCTTTCAAGGAAGTGGGCCCCATTTATTTTGGGGTCAGGGCTATTGGAGTATTACAGTTGATTTCACATTACTTTTCCGCGCCGCGTTGCGAAGTTCGTTGGAAAGTTAGGTACTAGGTTACGAAGTAGCCAATTACGTTGCGAATTAGACAATCAAGTTGGGAAATTAACTAATAGATCAAATAAAGTTTACAGTACCAATTTAGAGATAATATTGTGTATACATGTGTTTGATGTTGAAAATTTCTGCAAGGTATGAGCCATTAGCAGAAACCCATAAGACTTAAAATGTTTAACTCTCTTTGAATGTCTTTACCACATTTTGTCCACATTCAATCTACCAAGTACCCTATTTGGAGAATCAACAGAGACCAAATGAACCAATCAAAATTGGCTTTAGAAGCATGACGTACTTGCCAGGAAATACCCACCTCTGCTCAAAACATGGTGGACACATCGTTGCATATGTATGTTGTTTATGACATACCATGTTAGTGGAACTGTTCTAACAAAGAGCAAAGACTTGGCCAAGCAGTTTTCAAATAGGGTACTTGGATTATAATGAATCTGGGCAAGCTGTGAACGTGTGTTGGACGTTTCAAGTCTTAGCTTTTAATTTGCTTCAAAAAAATTGGAAATGAGACACAGTGTATGAAGCATTGTGGAAATATAAGGAAGTATTCAGGCCAAGTTTTTCCTTGCTCATTATATCACTTGGCTAGACTAAACCAATCAATGAAAAATAGAAAAGTCAATGTCTTAGTACATTTAAAGCCTCTAATCCTTGATTGATTGAAGTGCATTTTTCTGTTTGAGGAGAGAGATGCATATACAGTAGTTTCTTGAAGTTGCGTACCAATTTTAAATTCATTTAACTTTCATGTGAAAATCAGCTTATTGTAATATTCTGTTGATGGTTGAAATAAAAATTTTATATCAGAGCACTGCCAAAATGTAAGTCTATGAGGTTAGTTTTAGACCAAATGAAATATTTAAGGGTATTCACACGCGTGAATATGGTATATCAAGCAACCCATGCACATGCAGAAATTAAATTAAATTAATCATTATCAGTTAAGATAGAGACCCGTCTATCTTAAGGTGTAGTTGACACTATTGTTTGTCTGTCATACTGACATTGCATGACTCTGCATTCAATCTGCGAGAAAGCAACCCAATGAGTCGGTGTCCTTATGACGCTTAGAAATTTAATTCCGGCAAAGGCTGAATTAGTTATAGTCAAATCAGCAGTCTTACCTTACCTCACATACTGTTACTAAATTTGTCATTTCTGTAGATTAAGTGATTTGCAAAAAATTGGAAGATTACAGGAAAGGGGTCTAAGGGCTGTGTTTAGGGACAAGCATTCTAGTTATACCCAACTACTCAAGCACGCTCAGCTTTCACTCTCATAAATAGATGACTGCAGGATATCTGCATCCTGGTGTATAAAGCCAAATATAAACTCTTGCCCAATTGATATAGGTAATTATACATGTGTTTAGTGAGCATAACTCCTTCTATAACTTAAGGCATCCAGATTTCTCAATCCCTATGGTCAATACAACTACACACAGTTTGCACTTGGTACCTTTCTTAGGCCCAAAACTATGGGGAAAACTATCTTGATAGTAGATCAGCAAAAACCCTGAATTGCTTCAAGAAAAAAGATCCTTAAGCTCAATACAACTTTGCTGATTGGCGACAGATGCAAGGGTTGGTCCCTCTACACTTCATAACCCATAATAGTGTAACATCTTTTTTTTTAAAAAATGTTTTTTTTAGAGAGTTATTAGAGAAATAACTATATACCTTCAAGTACAGTATTTTAATTTAGTGTCCCCTAATAAGTATGGGATTCTCCCAGGCTAGAAGGTTCTTTGATACTTAAATAAAGTTATCTACCTAATTACATAAAGTCATCTATTTATCTTTTGTATCTTATTGTATATGACACAATCAAAATGCTACCAAGATAAATTTTCCAACTATCAGTGTCTTGTTTCAAATGCATTACTTATCGTCAAAACTAAATGCTTGTTATGTAGGTTATTCAGAGTGTTGCTGTATATGTTGTAGTTCAATTTTATCCTTGGTTTAAATTTTATTTTCCTTTGTTTCAAACTCATTATCATAAATTTCCATACCAAAAAACAAAGGAAAAGTAAAATTTGAACCAAGGAAAAAATTGAACTATAACATATATATGTAACAGTGAGGTAATGTATAAGTTGAAAAAATTATGATTGAAAAATAATAATTGGTATTACTTTTTAGGTATAACATTAAGATTTAATTTACACAAATAGTTGAATCGATTAACAACAAGTACGCTAATTTAAAAGAGGTTATGTTTACATGGAAGTAATGGAGTGCTTTAACCATGGTTGTAACCAAGTTTCTAGGCACTTCTATCAGCTGTTAGTGAAAGTTAAAGGTACAAGGAGAGAACATGAATGTGCATCAAGATAACTCAAATGCACAGTCATGTACAAGAAGGAAATGTTGTTTACAGATCTACTTTTGTCCGTTGGTACAATAGAAGTATATTTGAGAGTGGACATTTCATTCACTGGACTTCTTAATAGACAAGGACTTCCGTTATTTTTAATGTTACTGGGTTGTTAAAGAGAACTGTACATTTTATAGAATTGTCTGAGAGACATTTCTGTTGCTCTCGGGAAGAAAGATACCTTCAAGTTTGAGGAATTTGTCCTTGAAATAAATGAGCTTTGCGGTTGTTGGATCTGGATCTTTGTCCCTTTGAATAGCAGGGGCAGGTCTGTAATAATGTATATTTATCCTTTTCTACTGCTTATGCATCAACTGCAAGGAGGTTGCTGAGTTACTTTTGGTGTTTGCAAGAAACCCCTTCATTGATCAGGGATGTGCACAGATGGTTTCATTTTTTTCAGCACTTAAGGTGCTCCACAGAGTGGAAAAGTGGAAAACCAATTCCGAAACAAATGTTGATAAAGGTTGCAATGTGGAAGATTCCTGTATAGCCCATATATAGTGAATGGAGCAACTACAGAAATGGTCATCTTCAGTTACCCATAGGGTTTGGACTCTCAAGCTAGATTGTAGCAGTGCACAGAAAGTTGACTGTGATTCACTCAATAAATTGCCTCCTATGTAATCAAGCAACTACAGCTTCAAAAGAAAAATCTTGCGTAGGCTTGGCCACTTGAGGAGGGAATTGTTTTCTAGTCAACTGCTAATTAGTGTGGTGTTACACATCAGAGGAACTAGGCAGTGCACTGGCTGTATGCAATGGAAGTCTAATTTAGCATCAGTATGTGTTGTCTGCCATACCACTGTACCATTCACAAGAAGATTGAAGAGGAAAGATGCGTGACCAGCACACAATTACTCTGTGAGAAAAAGTAATCATGTACCATGCTCACAGAGAGAAAAATTAGCTTTGTCCCTCACCTTTACTATTATATCTCTTGAGCTTTAAACAAGGAAAACATACTGTACTTGCAGTTCCTAGATGAAAACATGCATGCACATGGCTCGCTACTTAAGTTAATCTTTACTGGCTGACAAGTGAAGTTATTTAGAAGAGACTGATTGCATTTGAATAAGATATATCACAATCATCCCATGAACTATAGAATTACAGCTCTGTTTTGTTGTTGTTCACTGTCTTTTATTGTTGAAGCTCTAAAAGGTTTACTATTGCCATATGTAACAGTTTGGTCATAACACTTAATCAGTTTTATCAGAGAAGCTGAGTAATTGCATGGGGTTTGCCCTTTAATTGGATTCTCCTGTCCCGGCCCCATAGCATGTAAGTTAATGGAGAAAGGAGGCACAGTACGTAAACAATCAGAGATTGATCTTGGTTCTCCAGGTGTTTCTTTTGATTGATTCATGTACTAATTGGATTACTTTGTGGAAGCAATAACCTTGTACATGTAGACGTGTTAGGAATTTTTTGGCATCCCTTATTTCTCCAAAATGGAGTGCCAAAAAACACAGGGTCCTTTCTTCCTACCAAATTACAGACTCCATTGAAGATTTAACTGAATCCAGTCATTTTACATTTTCAAGTCCAAACTGTCACATAATTGTGTCATTTTCATTTCAGTTCTCTTTTCAGTGTTTTCATTGAGTTTGATTATGGCTTGTGTCACAGCGTAATGGAAAAATTCTGATTATAGGAAAGAAGCTGGAAAAACATTGGTTTTATGAAACTATATGAAAGTCCTTTGATGAAACCTTACAGCAATATGCAATTGCTTTAAATGTCCAAGTGCTGAAATGGTTGTTTCTTTTTACTACCATGGAAAGAAAACTACAATTAAGTTATTGAGTTCTGTATGGGGAGTATAGAATAGATAATCTATGTCTTTTCAAGATTGGTTGATATATGTTTAAAACTTGAGTCTAAGTTCCCATGCCCCAATAGAGTGTATTCACTTGACATCATGGCAGCCATGTTGGAGGAGAAAAGAAAGACATGGTGGCCATGTTGGAGGAGAAAAAGATTCTTTGGGGAATTGAACTCTATTTTTATGTAAATTCTTTCTTTTGTTTCTGAAAACCAATATGGCTGCTGGTCACATGAGTGAACACTCTCCATATTTTGAAACTGATCCTCCAAAATCCATGGTTTGTAATTTTGCAAATTCCCTGTACTCTTGCACTTTGGTGTGTCTTAATGCAGGTTTTAATGTATCAACTCTTTGATATATGTGCATCAGTATGTAATAAATGTGATGGTTTATTTACTAACATGTTGTCCTTTGCTAGAGCAGGATGATCGAAAAATGAATATTGTAGTGATGAATGTTCCTTTTCACCTCTTCTTTGTAAAGAGTGGTTTTCAAGATTTTCAAGGTGTTAAAACCAACAAGTTAAGCAAGGTGATTATACTCTGGTTTGTAATCATGTTTGAAGTTTAACACTATCCTTTTAAAAAGCTGCCTTTTGCAAAAACAGTTCTTATCATGGAAGGTAGAGTAGTTTAATAACCAATTTAATCTGCTTTGAGGAGGTGGAGCATGAGGCAAGTAATTTGTCTTTGCATTGTGTAATTGAATTTGGGTATCTCCGTGTGTTTTTTTGAGGGGAGGGTTAGGGCCTGTAGTTTGGTACATTGGTTTTTCATCTGTTTTCAGGTGACAGACTTGGCTAATGCTGATGCGTCGGAGGAGGATAAGTTAAAAGCCATGATGAAACAGTCTGGTGAAGACTGGGACCCTTCACAGTAAGTAACTAGAAGGACACTCGGTAGAGCGCATACCTCTGCCCGCCACATATGTACACCTGATATTACACTCATCTGGACCTGAGATCCAGAGTTTAATCCGGATAAATCCCAAATTTTAATCGATTGATTCTGGGTATATTTGCGACCTTTCCACCAAATTTGATGCAAATCCGTTGATTAGTTTTTGTGTAAAACGATAAACAGACAGACAGACAAACAAACAAACAAACAGACAGGCGTGAAAACATAACCTCTTTGGCGGAGGTAAATATAAATTCATGGGCTGGAGAAAGAAAGAGTTAATATTGTTATTTGACTGGTTCCATGAGCAGGCAAGATAAGGAGAATCCTGTGTTCTGATTGGCTACGTGAGCATCAAGATGGGCCTATATTGCCCAGCTGGCATATCCCGCTTTGTCTCACAAAACGAAACAGAGTAAAATGGCCATATTTGGTCAAGATGGCTGTATATTTTGTTTGCTTTGCCTATGTTTTGGTCAATAAAACTACAAGAAAGAATTTAGTATTCAGTAATATTCTAGTATTCAGCCATCTTGACCCCACCCTTGGTCAATAACGCATACTTATACCAGTTTAGTATAAATACTCAGGTGATTATACAAAACCACGCACTCTGATTGGTTCGTTATCTCAGATTATGAGCCGATAATCACCTCGACGAACAAAATGGCTGCCAGTCGTTCCAACAAAGGCACAATTGGAATATCTCCAAACAAAGAAAGATTCAAATATCTCCTCCCCTGGGAGAACAAGGTCAGTCAAATGTCCTACCCCAGGGCCAACAGCCAGCTCTGACTCTCCCCCCCCCCCCCCACCTGCTTAACATTGGTGGGTGCATTAGTGTAGGAATTTTGCCTTTGACTTTGGGAGTGAAAGGATCAACAAGACTTTTGCAGCTCAGTGTTCCTTTACATTTGGTTATGGTAGAACTGAAGCTGTTTGGTTTTTTTGCACAGGTATGTCAGAGGGCGTCGACCTTATACACCAGGTGCACCAGTACCTCAGAGTTATGTATGTTACAGGTGTGGTAAGCATGGCCACTTCATCAGGAATTGCCCTACTAATGGAGTAAGTTTGAAGCTATGTTCATTACCTAATGGTACTGAAGTCATCACATTGGTTTTGTAAAATGTAACAGTGAGAGTATTATTTTTAAGTCTGATTTAGTTCCTATTCAATATGCCATGAAGTAGTAGTTAGAGTAGTGATTGTCATCCTAGTTATCCATTGGGCTAGAGAAAGACCTCTTGTCAGTAGACATGGATGAAGAGTGAGAAGAATTGTCTCTTTGCAGCAGGGTTCAGTACCAATAAAACTGATATCTACATCGCGAGTGAACCAAAAATAAAAAAGTGTTATGGTAATTAAATTGATACACTTTAGTATGAAAGAGAACCTGAAGTTTCAAGCATTAGCCCCTTTGTCATTCATCATCTTGCTGTGGTAAACTTTCTCAACTGGTTTAATAAGTTTTTTAATTGACACCCCACTCTGAAAAAGTTTAGTTTTAAAGCTTTTTTGTGAACACCCACTCACTCCCTCCCCCTTGGAATTTTCAGTTACCTTCCTTGGGTTGAGTATTTGTATTGTTTAAGCCCAGCAATTCATTTCACTAATTAATGTTATTAAGGTATTGTTAACCTGTACATTTAACAGAGCATTAGGTAAAAGGCAAAATTAAAAACATCCATTGCTGTTTAGGATGACCGATTTGACGTTCCAAAAGTGAAGCGCACCACAGGTATTCCACGAACTTTTCTGAATGCGCAGGAGGGTAGCTCATCACCATCAAATCAAGAGTGAGTACATTCAGAGTTATATCTTTAACTAGTAGTCTTACTCTTTCCCTCTCAGACGCAAATAGCAGTTATTTTTATTTTTTACTTATTTATTTATTTAGTCACTCACAAAACTTACACAACAGAATAAAAGGTGTTAATTAAATTATAAAATTAATGTGACAAGGAACCCTAACGAAGCTTGAAGCTTATATTAATAGGTATTTTTTAACTACTAATGAACTAAATTCATGGCTGAGTGCAGAGTGAGCAAGATCGAAAAATTAAAGATCGGCTATCAGTGAGATAATTCTTTAGATTTTTTTTAAAAACAGATATAGAAGGAGAACTAATTAGTGAAACAGGCAACGAATTCCAGATTTTTGGTCCTCGGTAAAGGATACTGAATTGCTTTATATTTGTTCTACAAAAATGAGGTGTATACTGAGAGGCTAGTCGAGTTTCTTATTGATGGACTTGATTACTACTTAAGAACAAGTCATGAAAGCTATTAGGCAAAAGATTATGGATTATAAAAAGATAAAGATTATATTGATTCTGTTGTGATTGCTATATATTTTTCATTAGTTTAGAGAATTTGATCATTAAAACAATTCATCAACTTTGAATTACAGTGTGACTACCCAAACCAAGGCCACCCTAATTAATTTTCATACCCATTTTGAACATATGCTGCCTCTTTTAGGAACCTTTTGCGTACCTTTTTCTCTTAGTCACTGGTACTAAAGTACTAACCCGTATGCCTACTATTACCAACGATTCTGCACGTACTAACGTACTAAGCCTACGACTTGAAGTGTACTAAGTGCAACCAGAACTCGGGAATAGCACCAGTACTACCGTACTAAGGGAATGAATAAGAACGTACAAGCTCATCTGTCCTTAGTACTAACGTACTAAGGAAATGAATAAGAACGTACGAGCTCATCTGTCCTAAATACTAGCGTACTTACGTACTAAGGCAATAAATAGGAACGTACGAGCCCATCTGTCCTTAGTACTAGCGTATTAACGTACTAAAAAAATAAATAAGAACGTACAAGCTCATCTGTAAGTTAGTACTAGCGTACTAACGTACTAAGGGAATGAATAAGAACGTAGGAGCTCATCTGTCCTTAGTACTAGCGTACTAACGTACTAAGGGAATGAATAAGAACGTACGAGCTTATCTGTTCTTAGTACTAGCGTACTAACGTACTAAGGGAATGAATAAGAACGTACGAGCTCATCTGTCCTTAGTACTAGCGTACTAACGTACTAAGGGAATGAATAAGAACGTACGAGCTCATCTGTCCTTAGTACTAGCGTACTAACGTACTAAGGGAATGAATAAGAACGTACGAGCTCATCTGTACTTAGTACTAGCGTACTAACGTACTAAGGGAATGAATAAGAACGTACGAGCTGATCTGTACTTAGTACTAGCGTACTAACGTACTAAGGGAATGAATAAGAACGTAGAAGCTCATCTGTCCTTAGTACTAGCGTACTAACGTACTAAGGGAATGAATAAGAACGTACGAGCTCTTCTGTCCTTAGTACTAGCGTACTAACGTACTAAGGGAATAAATAAGAACGTACGAGCTCATCGGTGCTTAGTACTACGGTACTAACGTACTAAGGGAATGAATAAGAACGTACAAGCTCTTCTGTCCTTAGTACTAGCGTACTAACGTACTAAGGGAATGAATAAGAACGTAGGAGCTCTTCTGTCCTTAGTACTAGCGTACTAACGTACTAAGGGAATAAATAAGAACGTACGAGCTCATCGGTCCTTAGTACTACGGTACTAACGTACTAAGGGAATGAATAAGAACGTACGAGCTCTTCTGTCCTGAGTACTAGCGTACTAACGTACTAAGGGAATGAATAAGAACGTACAAGCTCTTCTGTCCTTAGTACTAGCGTACTAACGTACTAAGGGAATGAATAAGAACGTACGAGCTCATCTGTCCTTAGTACTAGCGTACTAACGTACTAAGGAAATGAAGAAGAACGTACAAGCTGATCGTTAAGTTAGTACTAGCGTACTAACGTACTAAGGGAATAAATAGCAACGTACGAGCTTGTCTGTCCTTAGTACTAGCGTACTAACGTACTAAGGGAATGAATAAGAACATACGAGCTCATCTCTCCTTAGTACTAGCGTACTAACGTACTAAGGGAATGAATAAGAACGTAGGAGCTCATCTGTCCTTAGTACTAGCGTACTAACGTACTAAGGGAATGAATAAGAACGTACGAGCTCATCTGTCCTTAGTACTAGCGTACTAACGTACTAAGGGAATGAATAAGAACGTACGAGCTCATCTGTCCTTAGTACTAGCGTACTAACGTACTAAGGGAATAAATAAGAACGTACGAGCTCATCTGTACTTAGTACTAGCGTACTAACGTACTAAGGGAATGAATAAGAACGTACGAGCTGATCTGTACTTAGTACCAGCGTACTAACGTACTAAGGGAATGAATAAGAACGTACAAGCTCATCTGTCCTTAGTACTAGCGTACTAACGTACTAAGGGAATGAATAAGAACGTATGAGCTCTTCTGTCCTTAGTACTAGCGTACTAACGTACTAAGGGAATAAATAAGAACGTACGAGCTCATCGGTCCTTAGTACTAGCGTACTAACGTACTAAGGGAATGAATAAGAACGTACAAGCTCTTCTGTCCTTAGTACTAGCGTACTAACGTACTAAGGGAATGAATAAGAACGTACGAGCTCTTCTGTCCTTAGTACTAGTGTACTAACGTACTAAGGGAATAAATAAGAACGTACGAGCTCATCGGTCCTTAGTACTACGGTACTAACGTACTAAGGGAATGAATAAGAACGTACGAGCTCTTCTGTCCTGAGTACTAGCGTACTAACGTACTAAGGGAATGAATAAGAACGTACAAGCTCTTCTGTCCTTAGTACTAGCGTACTAACGTATTAAGGGAATGAATAAGAACGTACGAGCTCATCTGTCCTTAGTACTAGCGTACTAACGTACTAAGGAAATGAAGAAAAACGTACAAGCTGATCGTTAAGTTAGTACTAGCGTACTAACGTACTAAGGGAATAAATAGGAACGTACGAGCTCGTCTGTCCTTAGTACTAGCGTACTAACGTACTAAGGAAATGAATAAGAACGTACGAGCTCATCTGTCCTTAGTACTAGCGTACTAACGTACTAAGGGAATGAATAAGAACATACGAGCTTATCTGTCCTTAGTACTAGCGTACTAACGTACTAAGGGAGTGAATAAGAACGTAGGAGCTCATCTGTCCTTAGTACTAGCGTACTAACGTACTAAGGGAATGAATAAGAACGTACGAGCTCATCTGTTCTTAGTACTAGCGTACTAACGTACTAAGGGAATGAATAAGAACGTACGAGCTCATCTGTCCTTAGTACTAGCGTACTAACGTACTAAGGGAATGAATAAGAACGTACAAGCTCATCTGTCCTTAGTACTAGCGTACTAACGTACTAAGGGAATGAATAAGAACGTACGAGCTGATCTGTCCTTAGTACTAGCGTACTAACGTACTAAGGTAATGAATAAGAACGTACGAGCTCATCTGTCCTTAGTACTAGCGTACTAACTTACTAAGGGAATGAAGAAGAACGTACAAGCTCATCTGTCCTTAGTACTAGCGTACTAACTTACTAAGGGAATGAAGAAGAACGTACAAGCTCATCTGTCCTTAGTACTAGCGTACTAACGTACTAAGGAAATGAAGAAGAACGTACAAGCTGATCGTTAAGTTAGTACTAGCGTACTAACGTACTAAGGGAATAAATAGCAACGTACGAGCTTGTCTGTCCTTAGTACTAGCGTACTAACGTACTAAGGGAATGAATAAGAACATACGAGCTCATCTCTCCTTAGTACTAGCGTACTAACGTACTAAGGGAATGAATAAGAACGTAGGAGCTCATCTGTCCTTAGTACTAGCGTACTAACGTACTAAGGGAATGAATAAGAACGTACGAGCTCATCTGTCCTTAGTACTAGCGTACTAACGTACTAAGGGAATGAATAAGAACGTACGAGCTCATCTGTCCTTAGTACTAGCGTACTAACGTACTAAGGGAATGAATAAGAACGTACGAGCTCATCTGTACTTAGTACTAGCGTACTAACGTACTAAGGGAATGAATAAGAACGTACGAGCTGATCTGTACTTAGTACCAGCGTACTAACGTACTAAGGGAATGAATAAGAACGTACAAGCTCATCTGTCCTTAGTACTAGCGTACTAACGTACTAAGGGAATGAATAAGAACGTATGAGCTCTTCTGTCCTTAGTACTAGCGTACTAACGTACTAAGGGAATAAATAAGAACGTACGAGCTCATCGGTCCTTAGTACTAGCGTACTAACGTACTAAGGGAATGAATAAGAACGTACAAGCTCTTCTGTCCTTAGTACTAGCGTACTAACGTACTAAGGGAATGAATAAGAACGTACGAGCTCTTCTGTCCTTAGTGCTAGTGTACTAACGTACTAAGGGAATAAATAAGAACGTACGAGCTCATCGGTCCTTAGTACTACGGTACTAACGTACTAAGGGAATGAATAAGAACGTACGAGCTCTTCTGTCCTGAGTACTAGCGTACTAACGTACTAAGGGAATGAATAAGAACGTACAAGCTCTTCTGTCCTTAGTACTAGCGTACTAACGTATTAAGGGAATGAATAAGAACGTACGAGCTCATCTGTCCTTAGTACTAGCGTACTAACGTACTAAGGAAATGAAGAAAAACGTACAAGCTGATCGTTAAGTTAGTACTAGCGTACTAACGTACTAAGGGAATAAATAGGAACGTACGAGCTCGTCTGTCCTTAGTACTAGCGTACTAACGTACTAAGGAAATGAATAAGAACGTACGAGCTCATCTGTCCTTAGTACTAGCGTACTAACGTACTAAGGGAATGAATAAGAACATACGAGCTTATCTGTCCTTAGTACTAGCGTACTAACGTACTAAGGGAGTGAATAAGAACGTAGGAGCTCATCTGTCCTTAGTACTAGCGTACTAACGTACTAAGGGAATGAATAAGAACGTACGAGCTCATCTGTTCTTAGTACTAGCGTACTAACGTACTAAGGGAATGAATAAGAACGTACGAGCTCATCTGTCCTTAGTACTAGCGTACTAACGTACTAAGGGAATGAATAAGAACGTAGAAGCTCATCTGTCCTTAGTACTAGCGTACTAACGTACTAAGGGAATGAATAAGAACGTACGAGCTGATCTGTCCTTAGTACTAGCGTACTAACGTACTAAGGTAATGAATAAGAACGTACGAGCTCATCTGTCCTTAGTACTAGCGTACTAACTTACTAAGGGAATGAAGAAGAACGTACAAGCTCATCTGTCCTTAGTACTAGCGTACTAACTTACTAAGGGAATGAAGAAGAACGTACAAGCTCATCTGTCCTTGGTACTAGCGTACTTACGTACTAAGGAAATGAATAAGAACGTACGAGCTCATCTGTCCTTAGTACTAGCTTACTAACGTACTAAGGAAATGAAGAAGAACGTACGAGCTCATCTGTCCTTATTCTTCAAAGATGGCGTCTGGGTTTGTCATGACTGCAGCTATGTATCTGTAGGAGAAGGCGGCTGCTCTAATTTGATCTTTTACGGGGGGGCGGAGAGCAAAGATAATGCGGGAGTGCTTTTGCGCCTTCAGCTTTGCAAGCATGGACTGTTGTTCTACCGCGGGAAGCTCCCTAGTGTAATTCTTGAAAATACAGGAGGGGGTATCGAACAGAACAACGGCCGTAACGTGCTCCCGGAACGGCTTTGCGATACTAGTAAACTGCTGTGTCAGCAACCAGACGCTTATTCCTAGGTGGCTTGCGCTATAGGCCAGATTTATCAGTTGGTTGGAGCGTTTCTTCACGTCTTTCGACGCGGCGCAATCGTCCAGAACATAGTTAGTAGAGGAGACTATGTCCAGAATGAGGAGACAGTTGGTTTCCTCGAACAGTGCACTCAGCCAGCGTAGAAGCCTATCCACTGTGTCGTCTTCCTGCGGGGGGACGCAGACGAAGAAGCGGTCGTCGCCTTCTGCGAAGTCTTCGTAAGTCTTGTTGTGTATGTAGGTGGGGCAAACCCAAACAACGTAGTCGAACGCACCCCGGAATGGCCCGAGAAGCTGTTCGATCACGTACCTCGTTTTCCTACAGTTCGTTGGACCGACTATAAGCGCGTTGAACGGAATTTTCTCTGGATCCATCCTCAATATTGGATAGAGTCGAGCTGTCCATTCAAAAGGTGGAACTGTGCATCGGCGATGACGAACACGTGGCAGTTCAGATTTCCAGACCCGCCGGTGGCGCGTCGGATCTCGAGCTGCACCCCATCCTTGCTGTTCACAAGACGCAGGCCGGCCCCGTGGAGAATTGTGTCCTCTGTGGACCGCAAGTCAACGAATAGCCTAAACTTGTTTTCTGTATGGAATCGCGTGACATCCATGTCGCTGTTTTCGTTTTCATCTTGGACGAAGTGCCGAGCCGCCTCCTCCCACAAATCCCTTCCCATGAGGCCCTGGCTGTAGACCTTATTGGGCATCCCCTCGACCGCCACTCTGACCGGGGATATGCCCGGGCTGACGAACTTCTCGGAGTCTCGTGCCCCTGCGGCATAGGGCTTGACGAACAGGATCAAAAGCCCCTTAATGGAGCGGCGAGGCACGTTGACCGTCTCGTTGACTATGGAGTCGGTCCCCCTCCTCACTGTCAAGGTCTTGTGGAGGGTCTCGTGGTCGCAGAAGAACATCTTCCCCCCACAGTAGCTGTTTGCGGTTTCCCTTGCAAGGTCTGCATTACGGACAGCCTCGTACTCCAGCTCGAGCTTGCTTAGCTCGTACCCCAAGGATGTAGAGTCTTTCCCCACAACGACCTGGCCGGCGGGGGCCAGCGTTATCTCGAAGGTGAGGGATTCAGCCAGGGCCCTGGGGTAGAAGGCCCCATGGTCCCACAAGATCTCGTGATCCAGCGGAATGCGGTACTTCGAGCCGAACACGCCATTCAAGGCGTTCTCGGGCTTGTTGTCGGTTTTGGCATCTTTTGCCCCAGACCGTAGCTTCCTGAGGTTCACCGACTGTACGCCTTCAAGAGTCCTGTTCTGCCTCTCTTTTGCCGTCAGAAATAGGTCAGAGAATAGGGCGTAGAGGTCGAACCTGTTGGTGTCCTGGATAACCTCCCCTGCGAACTTTAAAGTCATTCGGTTCACGTGCGCCCAGGCTACATTGTTGACGACGCTATTGCCCGCATCCCCGCTAACCACGAAGTCGAACACTAGAGGCATGCTGCCTGGGATGATCACCCTCCCTTCGTCGAGCTGGGGTACAGAACCATACAGGGTTCTCCCGGCGAGGCTTTTGACGGATTGAAAGTAACCCGGTGCCGGGTTCTTTCGCCCTTCATTCCCGGGGCATTTTCCATGCGTGGTTGGGATGTAGCTTCGTGCTGAGTGACATTTTCGTTTATAGCTCTTTTGAACGTATGTTCAAAACGGATTCATACCAACATGGAGGAAGAGGACACTATAGAGCCCGGGCGCGAAGACCCAGCACCAATTGATGACGATGACGAGCGTCAACCTTTGCTCAACGACCCGCGGGGTGAGGAGGGCAGCGCTGAAAACATCCTAATGGAAGAGCGTGGTGCGCGACGCAGGACGACGACTTCGGTCAATTACAGAGAAAGAGACGGATCCATAGAAGAGACCTTGTTCTTAGAAGACCCGCGAGAAGGAACCTCTGTGGCAGAGATCTTCCAGGAAAGTGCCAGGCAAGAGCTAAAATCCAAGTTCCCCAGAGCCAGCCCATTGGTTCAAGCCTCTTATGAGGATGGACGACTCAAGGTTAATTTCTTCGCGAAGGCAACAAAATACCCGCTCTTCACTGAAAACAGGAAGACTGGAGAACAAAGGCTCCATCCCAAACTCCCCAAGGAGACTATTGGGCGGAATGACCAGGGGATCAGCGAAATGACCAGGGGATCAGCGACCTGAATCGGAGTATAGCAGAAAATGAGGAGGTGGCGAACGACCCCACAGCCAGCGAAACGGAATGCTAGAGCGCTTGTGCAAGGGTACAGGAGAACACCGCGCGGCTCGAAGAGCTCGAGAGGGAACACGAGAGGCTAGAGGAGGGCATTCCACTGCGCAAACGGCTTCGGGAGTGCCTCAAAGCCAACTTCCGGAAGTACGGGTTCACTCTGACAGCCGTCGCGGTAGCCGTGGGCACAACGATTGGGGTTGTCATAATTTCTCTCCCCAAAGGACTAAAGTAGGTCTCCGCTGGAGTAGAGAAGGGCCTCCAGGAACTAGGCAAAAAAGTAGCCTCGATCCTACCAGGCCTCCTCGGCTCAATAGCGAGCTTCGTGTTCAGAGCTGCCGGGGAAGCCGTAAAATTTCTAGGCAAAAATGCGTGGCTCCTCATTCTCGCTGTGGCCGCGTATTTGATCGACCGCACGACAAAGAGGTCTTTAAAGTAGATACCTCGAGGCCACGGTTATTACGGCTATTTTCTATGCTTCATGGCTGCTGGTCGGCGCGGAGGGTTCGGGCAGGGTCGGCGGTGTAGAGGTTGAGGTGGCCGCGGATCGGTTTGTTTTCGGGCTTGGAGCCGGAGCAGTTGTTTTCGGGCTCGGGTTTGGGCCCTCCATGTCGTGCACGCCCACCTTCTTGGATTCGAGGTTGACATCCGTGTTAACTCCAAGTCGCATCCCGTTTCCGGTGCGCTGAAGCGCATTGTTATACCCATGAACGCTTTCGGTGTTCAAGACCATCCGTGCGCCTGGGCTGATCGCGAGGTTGAGCCGCACTTTTGCTTCATCCACCGCTAACTGATACCACTGTACGCTTTTGCTGATGTCGGGCAGAACAATGCACTCTTCGATGTGCTGTAGGAACTCTTGCTGTGCCTCGACCGCTGAGCCGGAATTACCGAAAATCGACGAACGGACATCCACCTGAGAACCTAGGATGCTGTAAACATAGGACTCGGTAGAATGGTTAATCCTCGCCTGGCCAGATTTGGTAAGCCCAGGGCAAGCAGGAGGGATGAAGTAGTCCCATTGCCCCGGTTTAGGGTGTAGGACTATTTTTCCATCCCAGTAAGTGAAGTCGCTGCTGGGGGGTATTCCAAATTCTCGGCACAGCCGCTCATACGCGACCTCGACGAAACGGTTATTTGCTCGCGAGAAGGTTGGGTCCGCTGGCAGTACTAACACACTGTCGGGCCCCCCGAGTCTAAAGAGTACTCGTCGCACAGTGGAACCGGAATAGACTGACCACTATCGGCGGCAGATCGAGTCTGGCGTCCGGTTGGAGAACTTGATACGACACTCCACATCCTTCCGTCGCGCACCAGTCCGCGAAGTTGAGCTGATTACACCAATAGTGCATGCTGTTGATGTGCTGCTTTTCTGCCCCTTGAAGATGTCTCAAAACTCTACTGCGAACCACTCCGAAGGCGTGAAGTAGATAAGCTGCCTAACAAGGAGGTCTTTCAGCGCTGGCGGAGTTGAATTGAAATCACGGGGCGGGACTCGGAGCCTAGGAGCCGGGTTGAACTGGAGCTCGATAGGAAAACCGGGGTTGGGGATTTTTTGGGCAACCTCTGCGGGTGTATCGGCAGCGTTTGCCTTGCTTGACGATTTTCTGATTGGAATAAGACCCTCATCTTGTGCATGCTCTACAACTCGTGGCACAATTTGAAAAGTCCGGGGACCATTGCGTTCAAGAAGGATAGAAGTGGCATTGTGGCGCGGATTTGGAGCCTGGTCACTACACACCCTATTCTCTGGCAGGGGTTTTGCAGGAATCTTTCGGGTTCGAAAATCGCGCGCTTGCCCGCTATTACCCCCCATCCGGCGGTTTCTCGATCGCAAAAACAGAGAACGCCGACTCCTAGCGAATCAGTCAAGAACTCGCAGACCTCTTAGGCACGAAAGACAAAGAGATAACCATCATCTCCGTTCCGCGTTTAAACACGCCCAGCACCTATTTCATCTACTGCGACCTCCTTGACCCGGAGCAAACGCTGTGCAACGGAAAGCCGTCGTTCCTCTTGGCTCTGTTGGAGAAGAAAGGAAGGCCTTACGAAAAAGTCACTTTCATCCAAGAAGGAGGGGGAGTGTGCAGTAAGCCAAGCGTGTAAGCAATCGCAAGATATTCACTCAATGACTCTGACCGTCAAAGACGAACACGGAGTCTTGCTCGATTTCCGTTCCCTGCCCTTGCGTTTTGTATTGGAGATTTCACCATAGCAAGGAAACGATGGACATGCAACCTAGCCCTCCGCCCCTATACCCCAGAATAGGGAACGAGGCTCAGGTCTTCCGGCTGCAGCGCGTGAACGAAATCGCGAGTAAGCTCCGTGTGGCAATCGAGAGGAGCGAAAATACCACGGGCAAATACAAAAAAGCAGTTATCGGCCTTCGGAACACGTCGATGGTCTCAGGGTCATTCGCGGCTGTCTTAGGAGCCTCGGCGACCGCCACTTTGATGACAGGCATCGGGGTAATGGCCGGGATACTCCTCGTGACTGTCGCAGCCGTGCTTGGGGTAACCAGTGTAACGACAGCTGCGATCCGGGTACGGCTGCAACGCAAGCTCGAGAAGCACGAGCTGACGACCACGCTTGCTAAAAGCAAGCTGGAGAGCATCTCGAGAATCATCTCGAAGACACTCGTAGACAATGCCATTTCCGACCATTAATACCAAATGGTATTGGAAGCGCTCGAGAGGTACCAAGAAATGCGATCGGCTTTAAGGTCGAAGGGTCGCACGCCAGCGCCTGCGGTGGAGGACAGCCTTTGGCGTCAAATAGCGAAAGAAGTTAGAGAGGAGCTGAGAAAAAAAACGGACCTAGAGCCCGAGGGAGGTGGAGCGTCCGATACGAGAGAGGTGTAGGAGGCTTGCACCGGTACTGATAATCGTCGCTGCGAAGTTTTTTCCGAAATATACGTGTACGCGAAGGCCTTCTCGCGTACATGGAAAATTTTTAAAAAAGTGGTACGAGTTTGAAAATTTTACGAATTGTGCGTGTGCGCCGTGGCCCTTTGGTTTGAGTTCGGAAATAAACCCAAAACCCAGTGTAAGCCGCGACGCCCCGAACTACGAGCCCAGCCATTGTCTCTCAAATTCCTAAGTCCTACGCGTACGCTAGTACTAAGTACAGATGAGTTCGTACGTTCTTATTCATTCCCTTAGTACGTTAGTACGCTAGTACTAAGAACAGATAAGCATGTACGTTCTCATTTATTCCCTTAGTACGTTAGTACGCTAGTACTAAGGACAGATGAGCTCGTACGTTCTTCTATATTTCCTTAGTACGTTAGTACGCTAGTACTAAGGACAGATGAGCTCGTACGTTCTTATTCATTTCCTTAGTACGTTAGTACGCTAGTACTAAGGACAGATGAGCTCGTACGTTCTTATATATTTCCTTAGTACGTTAGTACGCTAGTACTAAGGACAGATGAGCTCGTACGTTCTTATTTATTCCCTTAGTACGTTAGTACGCTAGTACTAAGGACAGATGAGCTCGTACGTTGTTATTCATTTCCTTAGTACGTTAGTACGCTAGTACTAAGGACAGATGAGCTCGTACGTTCTTATTTATTCCCTTAGTACGTTAGTACGCTAGTACTAAGGACAGATGAGCTCGTACGTTCTTATATATTTCCTTAGTACGTTAGTACGCTAGTACTAAGGACAGATGAGCTCGTACGTTCTTATTCATTCCCTTAGTACGTTAGTACGCTAGTACTAAGAACGGATAAGCTTGCACGTTCTTATTTATTCCCTTAGTACGTTAGTACGCTAGTACTAAGGACAGATGACCTCGTACGTTCTTATTTACTCCCTTAGTACGTTAGTACGCTAGTACTAAGGACAGATGAGCTCGTACGTTCTTATTCATTTCCTTAGTACGTTAGTACGCTAGTACCCAAGGACAGATGAGCTCGTACGTTCTTATTCATTCCCTTAGTACGTTAGTACGCTAGTACTAAGGACAGATGAGCTCGTACGTTCTTATTCATTTCCTTAGTACGTTAGTACGCTAGTACTAAGGACAGATGAGCTCGTACGTTCTTATTCATTCCCTTAGTACGTTAGTACGCTAGTACCAAGGACAGATGAGCTCGTACGTTCTTATTCATTTCCTTAGTACGTTAGTACGCTAGTACTAACGACAGATGAACTCGTACGTTCTTATTTATTCCCTTAGTACGTTAGTACGTTAGTACGCTAGTACTAAGAACAGAGGAGCTCGTACGTTCTTATTCATTTCCTTAGTACGTTAGTACGCTAGTACTACGGACAGATGAGCTCGTACGTTCTTATATATTTCCTTAGTACGTTAGTACGCTAGTACTAAGGACAGATGAGCTCGTACGTTCTTATTCATTCCCTTAGTACGTTAGTACGTTAGTACGCTAGTACTAAGAACGGATAAGCTTGCACGTTCTTATTTATTCCCTTAGTACGTTAGTACGCTAGTACTAAGGACAGATGACCTCGTACGTTCTTATTTACTCCCTTAGTACGTTAGTACGCTAGTACTAAGGACAGATGAGCTCGTACGTTCTTATTCATTTCCTTAGTACGTTAGTACGCTAGTACCCAAGGACAGATGAGCTCGTACGTTCTTATTCATTCCCTTAGTACGTTAGTACGCTAGTACTAAGGACAGATGAGCTCGTACGTTGTTATTCATTTCCTTAGTACGTTAGTACGCTAGTACTAAGGACAGATGAGCTCGTACGTTCTTATTCATTTCCTTAGTACGTTAGTACGCTAGTACTAAGGACAGATGAGCTCGTACGTTCTTATTCAATTCCTTAGTACGGTAGTACGCTAGTACTAACGACAGATGAGCTCGTACGTTCTTATTCATTTCCTTAGTACGTTAGTACGCTAGTACTAAGGACAGATGAGCTCGTACGTTCTTATTCATTCCCTTAGTACGTTAGTACGCTAGTACTAAGGACAGATGAGCTCGTACGTTCTTATTCAATTCCTTAGTACGTTAGTACGCTAGTACCAAGGACAGATGAGCTCGTACGTTCTTATTCATTTCCTTAGTACGTTAGTACGCTAGTACTAACGACAGATGAACTCGTACGTTCTTATTTATTCCCTTAGTACGTTAGTACGTTAGTACGCTAGTACTAAGGACAGATGAGCTCGTACGTTCCTGTTTATTCCCTTAGTACGTTAGTACGCTAGTACTAAGGACAGATGAGCTCGTACGTTCTTATTCATTTCCTTAGTACGTTAGTACGCTAGTACTAAGGACAGATGAGCTCGTACGTTCTTATTCATTCCCTTAGTACGTTAGTACGCTAGTACTAAGGACCGATGAGCTCGTACGTTCTTATTCATTTCCTTAGTACGTTAGTACGCTAGTACTAAGTACAGATGAGCTCGTGCGTTCTTATTCATTTCCTTAGTACGTTAGTACGCTAGTACTAAGGACAGATGGGTTCGTACGTTCTTATTTATTCCCTTAGCAAATGGATAGTTAGCGACCAATGGTACTAAACATGATAAAAAAATGGACGTCATGTTTGTAAGACCAATTTATATGTTGCATGTATTACAAGCTATCGTTAGTTTTCTCTTAGTACTGAAATCATCAGTACTAAGAAAAAAATTTAGAAAACGGTCTCCTATTTTAGGCATGGTATAATTTTGAATGCCTGTTTTTGACGCGAACAACAGATTTGTGGATGTTTTGTACAGTTACAGAGCAAGTCACATACAGCTTAAGTGAAATATAAAACATTTGTAGAGATTCTGTTGTTTAGATTCTCTATTTTGATTGGATAATTGGAGTGACAGTTTGTTTGGGTGGCCTGGGTTCAAGTAGTTTCACTGAAACAGGAAATGTGTTGATCACCTTCACTTGTCACAACTGTATATTGTGCAATTCAATGTTAATATTTAACAATTATTCACCGAAGGCGAAGTGATTCTCGGTGAATATTCACCGAGCCGAAGTCTTGGTGAATATTCACCGAGAATCACTGAGCCTGAGGCGAATAATTGTTTTAGTATAAATACACAGTTGATTATTTCAAAAAAGAAAAGAAAAGCATTTTACAACACAACAAAATTTTATTTCATCAAAAGCGCGCTAACGACTGGCAGCCATTTTGTTCATCAAGGTGATTATCGGCTTATAATCCGAGATAGCGAACCAATCAGAGCTCGCGATTTTGTCTAATCACCTGAGTATTTATACTAATATAAGTTTGTCCAATATGTATCCTACACCCACTTCACGTCAGTCATCCCCCCTGTACTCCTTGAATCAATAATGGAGTCAATATGTTTCCAGGGAAGATGAACCATGAATCTTAGGAAAATATGTTCAGATAATTTGTCATTTGTTAAAGCTATGCACATCGGGGAACATTAGCGTATGCTGCAGGACTAACACATTCAGTTGATCAGAGTTACGTTCTTTTTCTATCAGTACTTGGTTATTGAAACCATACTATTTCTGGGTTAAGCCATAAGCTTTAATTACAGTGTATGTGCAGTTGCTGTTTCATCATAAGGTAGTGCTAATCTGTTTCCTAAGAATCAGTGCAAGAAGTGCTACAGTAATTCATTCTTGTCAGTAATGTTTCAATACCAACACTGACAGTTTTGCCAAAAAAAAAATAAATTAAATGAAAATCTCCTTTTGAATTTCAGAGAGGAACCCAAACCAAGTAAACCAAAAGAGAAAGTTCCTGCACCTCCAAACAAGAAGTTACCTACAGAACTGAAATGTCCAATGTGTAACAATATACTGACAGATGCTGTGCTAATCCCATGCTGTGGAACCAGTTACTGTGATGACTGTACGTGACTCACTAATTGATTCTTACAGCACAGTGTAGCTTAATACAAATAACTGGAGATGGCCTCCATCATTCCTGCACTTGGTAGTTTCAACTATGATGGTCACAATTAGTTTAGAATACAGTACCATTTGTACAGTATGTAAAATACAGTTAAAAACTTGAAACGAATGGCTGCATGGTGCATTTTTTATCACTAAGTGATAAGATTTTCTTGCATAAGTGATGAAGATGACTTTGCTTTCAGGTATACGGAATTACCTTCTGGAAAATGAACAAGTTTGTCCATCCTGTGGCACAGAGAATGTATCTCCTGATTCTTTGGTTATTAACAAACAACTCAGACAGGTGAAGGATTCAAAACCTTGATCATAATTCTCCTGCGTGTGTATTTTTACAAGTCTGTACGAAAAAAAAAGCAAAACCAGGCACAAACTTGAAAACTTGTACATGTATTATTTTGGAAATTTCTGCCAAATTAGATTCTTGAGTACTTTACTAATCTCTTCAATTTTCAACATTTGTTAAACTTCTTTGAATATTGAGTTCCATAACAACCCTATAAAATTTAGAAGAATAAGGTAGTAGAAAAATACATTAAATAAATAAATTGGAAATTATTTATTCTTTAAAAAGACATAATGCCCTGCATAGCATCGTAACGTCTATGCTCTAAAGAATTTCATTACAGAATTAACATCAAGAATAGGTAACTGTCAAGAAATGTTGAATATTAATGAACAAATTATCTTTAATTTTGAAGTTAACAATAACTATTTCAATAGATTTGAGATCCTCAGACTGAGATTCACATAAAATGAATGTTTTGCAAGATAACAAAGCATGAGCCAGATGATTAGAGCCTCAACACTAATGATAATAATTTATATCACCTTTCAGTTAGTATGCACGCTGTGATTGGTCAATTTAGCGGACGGTACTTTACTGTACGGCCCGCGAAATTCAAAAGTTTGTTTTGAGATATAATAAATATCTGACAAACCTCGTTTTCTCAGTCCATACTGTAAGTTACAGATCCTTGTTTTGTTGGCTTGGATTCATGGCCCGCGCGCTTCACGCTTGGGCCATAAATCCAAGTGGAAAAACTTGGTCCATAACTTACAGTGTGGACCTCGAACTCGGTTAGTAAGAGGTATTTGTGTGCTGAAGTTTTGAGGGTTAGCCCTTCATCAGAGCTCTGATGAAGGGCTGATGCTCAAAACATCAGCACCCCCTTTTTTTCCTTATTACTTTATCGATTTGTTTGATTATCCCAATTTCTTCTGTTTCAATTTCCCATAGACGCAACACCAGTTTCTTTAGAAACTACCCCACAAGACATGATCTGCAATAAAGCTCAAATGCATACTATTGTATCAGCTGCTGAAAGTCAGACTTTAAAACATTCCTTGATGTCATTGGTAACTGTCGTGATGCCCTTAACAAAAAACTGTAAACTTTGTTACAGTTTGTTAAAACTTCCTTTTGTTATTTTTGTGAACAGGCAGTTAATACCTTCAAGAATGCAAGACCAGACAGTCCTTTTACAAACCCTGCAGTGAAGACTGTATCCTTATCAACCACCCCTGCTGCCACTTCCATCACAACCACTGCCATTACCTCCAGCACTGAATTGAAGTCCCAGCCTGAAACAAAGACTATCACCAGGTATTGTCAAAGGACACTTTTACCCTGACTAAGAGTATGTCTCCTTTTAAAGTCTGACTAATCAGTTTTATGCAACAGAAAAACAGAAACCTGGGGTTGTTTCTGGTGTTGCCAACAGAAATAAGACAAAAAATAGCATTTCTAAACTGTCATCAGCTTCTAGCCAGTAGCAAAGCAGAGTAATAAAAAGTAAAGCCACAGAATTAGCCCAGATTTATTCAAGAGAGTTATATTCTGTACCCTCAACAATCTTTAAATACTTTTTTGTTTTCTAGAACTGCCAATTAATTTTATTACCGGTAGACTCATCTGTCAAATAAGTATGTGCCAAT
This sequence comes from Ricordea florida, assembly GCA_949710005.1. Classification (NCBI taxonomy): domain Eukaryota; kingdom Metazoa; phylum Cnidaria; class Anthozoa; order Corallimorpharia; family Ricordeidae; genus Ricordea; species Ricordea florida. The sequence goes on from OX453275.1 coordinate 11,912,982, forward strand.
TCAATACAAACTTTGAATTATTCTATTCTCTTTCAGTGCTGCTCCAATCACCAAACCTATTGAAATGGAAGGTATTCAGGAAGGATTTTTTCCAAACTTATAAACCATAATATAATAAAAGGGCTGTAGTTTTGAGCTCTTTGCCAGCTTGAATAAGTACATACATACATACATACATACATACATACATACTGGAATGTAAAGCAAGAACTTTTTGTATGTCCATTACTGGATTGTAAAAGAAGCAGTTATTTGAGAATGGGACTTTTTATGCAGTCTTGGTGTAGCCAATTATTTATGCAAGTATACAGTAAAACCCAATTATGTAAATAATATCATTAATGGCCAGACCCCTATAATAAGTATTGCTATATGCCCCCCTATAGGCATGAATTGATATTTTTTGTGAGAGGTCTCCCAGTGACGAGTAAAATTGTCTGGTGTTAGCCAGGGTAAAATCTGTAAAGACACTATTGGGGCTTAAAGGGTTAAGGAGTTAGTTTTTAAGGAGATAGTTTTTAACCCTACAACCCCCAAGGGGTCTCCCAGTGACGAGTAAAACCATCTAGCGTTAGCCAAAGTAAAATCTCTTAAGTCAATCTTAGGGCTTAAAGGATTAAAACAGGCAATGCTTTACTTCCCACTTTTGAAACAGCATTGTCATCTTAAAATGTTTCATTTGGGTTTCATAACCGAGCAGGTTGATAGTCCCGATAATATCTGCACACAAAGAAGGGAATGACGTACAAGTCACCAGCTTTAGTGTAATAGTATAACTGGTGCATTATTGTTGTGCCTTTCAGTGTCAACCGAGGTAAAGAACACAGATAGAGGGGGAAAAGAAGGATCTCCAAAGGTCAGTTGTAGAAAGAAAGTACCACCTTTGATGTTATTCACCCCTCATGTTAGTGTCACATCCACTGTACATGGATATACTTGGTTACAGGTTGTTGGACATGTTTATAATTGTAGTGATATTGTTCATCAAACCACAGGTCAGCAAGCCAGACACAACCCAACCTCGGCCAATTAGAGTGCACCATCGTGATGCACCATCACAGCAAAGTGAGTGCTACAAGTTACATACTGTGAAATGCTTCATTTTTAGCAAAGCCAACCAGTGAGGTCAGCACAGTCAAACTCTTATATTTTCACTCCCAAGATCTGGGTAGAAATTCTCCTAAGCGAGTTCCATGCATTCTGACAAATTTTGAGAATTTGGTGTAAGGTCAATTCATTATCTTTGGCGTTGATCATTTTGTTGAATTCTCATAGTCAGTTGAAAAGAGAAGTTCCCTTTTGATCACTTCTGGGAGTAAAAGGAGTAATTACCCTAAAGAACAGCAGATGTAATCCATAATCTACAATTGTACATGTAACCATTTTAATAGGATTTCCAATGTTAGATGCTGTAAAACCAGACCTTGTTAAGGCCCTGGAAGATGTGGGTTTAAAAACATAGATGCGAGGAATTATGTTGCACTCTGTTTAAACAAATTGTAGAGAGCGATGGCCAGCATAAACTAGCTGGCCTGCTGCCCACGTGAAATGACAATGAAAGATATCACTTTAGGAATAGGTGTATGTTTTCAATCCCACAAGTAAAAACAAAGAGGTTTAGAAATTCTTTTATAATGCACTATGCAGATAAGCAACAATTGTAAATAGAACTTTTATACTAAATTTGATGTAATTTTAGCATTGTATGATTATTTTTTTATTATTATTATTATCAACATGTATATAACACAAGTAATTCAGCTTATGGCTGCTAGTTGTGATTTTCAGTAAACGAGTTATATAGGCCATGTGTTTTTAGCAGTGTACTATAAATAAGCAGTCAAAAGGTCACAATACACGAGTTGCTGCTGTGCCTTGATGAGTAATGGTAACAGGACTGAGTGGAGTCAAATTCAGTCTGTTATCATACGAGTGATTAACAACTGCTTTGACGATGGAAGTTAAACCCAAAGTCGATTTTTCCATTGTAATAGTGGTGTTGTTATTCAGTAGGCGGTGTGACACACAGTGGAGCACCCTTTGAGCATCGTAGAAGACAAGGCGACTTTCCTCCAAGGTAGGATACAGCTTTGCTTGTTTAGAAACTTTGGTGTTTATGTGTTTGTTTGCATGCTTTCTAGTGTCATTGTAAATTTGTACATGATGTCCTTGTTCTATTCATGTCAGTATGAACATATGAATTGGTAGAGGATCCCAAGTCAGTGTGTTGAATTCACAATTAGCAGTTGTCTGATAAGTCTGGAGCAATTTGAAAACGTCACATTTGTTCCAGCCGGTGAAGAATGTGTTAGAGCGAGGAATCATTTCTTGAAAGAGGGGAAGAGGGGTCAGTGATTATTGTTGTGAAAACACGAGGTGCATGCAGAAGCGTGAAGGAATAGGGGAAATAGCAGTGCCAAAAAAATTCTCAGAGGAAGACGAGCATTCTCCATCTAGTTGTATGCTTTAGCTTTTGCTGATACTGGGCGTGTGTGGATAATTGTTTATTCCTCTTCCCCGAGGCCTTTTAGAATAGCAATAAATCCATTGTGAGAATCTTGGGGATGCATCATTTAATTTTGAGGGTGTGGATGTTGGGGGGGGGGGTGTTGGGCAATTTTGAATTGTTTTCCCCTTTTAAGCTGTGCAAGAATTTTACAAATGTCCATCTTTTTTCCCTTGGCCCACTGTGCATGAATTTTTTTTTCTATACTTTAGCTGTGCAGGACTTTTTGTGGTAATTGTCCAACCCCCCTCCCCCCCCCCAAAAAAAAAAAAAATAAAATAAAAATAAATAATAATAATAATAATAATAATAAAATGATCCATCCCTTAGTATGATTAACTTTATTGTCTGTAACTCGCTTTTGTCTTTTGTTTTCTCTCTTGTAGGGGACTTCCTCGCGCATCTGAATTACACCATGGGGTTTCTGAACCTGTTATGCCGCATCGTGTCCCTCCAGATCACATCCCTCGCGTGCCCGCTCTTAGACCTTCCATCAGTGGTCCTTCTCATCTAGGTCCTATGCCATTACCAACCTATATTCCCGCTGCTTCCGCCATTCCCCGTGTACCTGCCGTCCCACCCCTAGTAAGGCCACCTCTAGCTCACCCTGTATCTTTTGGTCGTCCTGGTTTTGAACCACTCCTCCCTAGAGAGGAGCTCCTGACCCGGTCCCTAACCCCTCCCATGTCCAAAGAGGAATTCTACAAATATCAAAAGAAGATGAAGGCCAGGTAATACAGCTAAGTGACTTTGAAATTTCTGTCAAGGTTTATTCGTCCTTGCGCTGTATGCAGTTTACCATGATAATTTCCAGCGACAATCAAATATAAATTGGAATAAATGAGCACAAGTAAATTTCTTTAAAGACTGAAATAATTGCACGAGCCTGTAGGGCGAGTTCAATTTGTTGTCTTTGAAAAATGTATGAGTGCTTATTTACACAAAATTCCACTCGAAATCATTTGATTACTTGTAAATTTTTGCACTCAATTTCAACTTTCTGCACTGTTTGGAGTTAATTGACAGGCTCTCGGCCAGTCAGCACCTTGAGAATTTCCATGTATATATATTACGAATTATTATTGAGCATGCACTTGAATGATGTGAGACAATTTTTTAAATCAAGTGTAGTTTCTCCTCGACATCAAACAAATGGATGACAAATCAATTTTTTGCTCCTTGGAAGTATGTGCGTCTCATCTTTAGCTGATAAGTAAAGTGGCAGTCTTATTGCATTCGCTTCACTCACAATCGATTGATTGGTTGTCCTCTCCCCCACCCCTCTCCCCTTGTTCCACCTTAGTGGTGATTTTGTTCCCCCACTGGAACAGTTTAGCGCTGATCCTGCTCGCTTGGGTTGGCAAGTCATCTCATCTGGTTACTTGACATTGTAGTAATAGCATGACATGGCATGATGCTTTTTTCAAGATGCAATAAATAAATAACTGAATAAATATAATACATCTTGAAAGGGAAAATCAGAGGCTGACCCTTTTGAGGTTCCACCTCAAAAAGCGAGGGATCAAAATTAAAAACATCTGTATCTATTTAACTACTATATATAATAAAACTATCGTTAGTAAAACTATCAAAATACTAAGTTAAAAAGACGCTTTTGGTAATTATTATTGATAATCATAATTATTGTGAGAGGAAATGCGTGTTGATTACGTTCAATCTTCAGGAGTTATATCAATCGCATTAGGTTTGAGTTACCTGAAACCTCGACTGATTTTAACCGATGCAACTGTTTTGTCTGCGTAAGCTAAAGTTGATTACATGTACATTTGAGTTCAATTGACAAGATAATTTCATTGTTTATTTCAGGAGCAAGAAGAAACGCGAACAGTCCAGTTCGCACTCGAGGAGAGAACAAAAGAAAGACAGAAAAAATTTTGACTTTGATGACGAGCTTTCCGAATACCGCGAGCTACAGAGGAGCCGGCAACGACTTCGTTCTAGGTCTTGGAGTCCATCCCGCTCGTGGTCTCGCTCCCTTTCACGGTCTCCGTCATACCGATCACGTTCACGGTCAAGATCACGGTCACGCTCACACTCGCGCTCTTCAGCTAGTCCGATGCATTCAGCAACGCCTGAAGGCTGGGACGAGTCGAGATCACCATCACCTCCTTCGTCACGTGATAAGACAGGAAGCGCTGCGGGGGAAGACAAAAGGAGAAAACATAAGAAAAGGAAAAAAGAACAGAGGAATAAGGACAAGAAGAAGCAGAAAACGACTCATAAGGCAGGTGATCTATCAGCTGAACGAATAAGCGAGTCTAGCCAGGGAGAATCCAGAAAATCCGAAAAGAAAAAGCACAAGAAAAAGGAGAAAAACAGTGAACCGGAAATGGAGAAGAACAAGGACAAGAGCCACGCCTTAGAAGAAAAGGAGGAGAGCAAAACAAAGAAAGACAAAACAAAGATTAAACGAAAAGACAAAGGAAAGGAAAAACTAGATAACAAAGACCATGGCAAAGAAAGAAATAACGATAAAGAGAAAGATATAAGGGACAAGAAGGACAAAAAAAGCAAGGACAAGGGTGAGAAAGTTAAAAAGAAAGGAAAAGGAAAAGAGCGAAACGAGGAGGCTACTGCAGGAAAAAAACGGAAGAATAAAAAGAAACACAAGAAGAACAAAAAGCACAAGAAAGAGAAGTCCAAAGGGAAAAGTGAACGTGAAGGAAAAAAACAACACGACAGTGATGACGAGTCTGAGAACAAGGAGACTTCATCAGAAGAGAATCCACCAGAAGATAGAACTGTGACAGAGGATGAAAAAGATGATGAAAAACAACAAAACACATGTGACCAACACGAAGGAGAAACCGCAAGTGAGCACGAAGGACAACAGGAGAGTGGAAGTGAAGAGGAAGAAAGTAATAGCGAAGAAGAAAAAAAGCAAGTAAATGGCAGTGAAGGCGAGATGGAGCAGGACAACGGAAATGGCGCGGCGGAACTGGAGCAACAAACCAGAAATTGTTCAGAGGGAAATCAAGACAACAATAGTGATGACAATAAGGAACGAGCAACAAATGGAAAGTATCACCAAGGAAAGGATGGCAGTGCTGAAGAAAAAAAGATAAATACAACAGGTCATCGAAAAGAACGAAAAGAGGAAGTACAGGGTGTACACTAAATTGGTAATTCCGTTCTTTATTTCCGGATCTCGGCTATCTGGTGCATATTCGCAATGTTGAACTGTCTAAGATGGACTTCTTTCTTTTTGTTGGCCATTTTTTCCTCCAGCGGTTGCATCAGTGATTATCTACTCCTTCATTTTCCGTTGAGCCTTCAGTCTCCAGTCATTTCTTGTCGCTGTTTGCATTGCCTCTCAAAGATTGATAAGGGTGTTCGGTTATCGCCGACGCTTTTAGGCTAAAACCTTACACCCCACCTGCTCGAAACAACTTAAGGCCGCGGTAGTTATTTTTTGTGTGTCTTTGAAGAGTCACATTTACATTAGTTTCCCCTCCCTTCCTCTGTTGTCTAAACTGGGGATCAGTTGCTCCATTCCTCGGGTCACCACGCTGATTTACGGAATTATTAGAATTGCCTGAAGTTGTCTTAAAAAGCGGCGGGTGAGCTCTTGTCTGGACCAACTGCAACCCCCTCCCCCTCCCCCCCAGTTGCAGAATAAATTATTAGGTCACAAGTTGTATGGTCTCTAACCCCCTGTCCGATACCTTGTGAAGGTGTCCATGTCTCTTGACAAAACGTCAAGCGGTTTAAATTATTGTGAAATATGTAATAAGTAATGAAGGACAAAGTTGGCTGTCCTGGCCGTGTGCGGCTTAGTATTTGTAAATTTAACATGCGGACTGTGAGCGTTCTCTTGTGAACAGGTTAATCTATGTCTTTGTAATAATTGTTACTATTGTTTCCTAAGTGGACAATAAATTGTATCTATTTTGGTAAAAAGTAGTTTGGTGCGTTACTACAGAATTGGCGAACCTACTCGAGTCGCACCTTTAACAAGCACCCTAATTGATCTTATTGGCAGTGCTCATGGGGACAATATTCTCTGTTCTGGGGAATCTCACGTTAGTAGAAGCGATCATAGTCGAGTTTGCATCCGTTTCAAAAGGAATCAATTTGATCAGCTACAGACAATTTTAACACTTTAACCAGCACTTATTTCCGTAATTTCTCGACACAACTGTGGAACGACACAGAAGAACTGTACTACTCCAGTCACATGTGGAAAAAATAGGTCCGCAATGCGTACATTTGTGGCTTACAAGGCCACGTGACAGGTGCTCGACTTTCGTGGACAAATGAAATCCGATCGTGTCATAATGTGGCCACACACCTCGTGTACGGCATACAAAAATGGAAAGAAGTATTCCTAAGTATTTGATAAACACGCTCATCCAGTAAAACTAAACGCACACGTGCCACCAAATCCCTATAGATTGCCCACTAATTTGAAAAAGAGAATGAACTTCAGATACCGGCTTTAAAATTAAGCTATCAAAACTAAGGGCCACTAAGGATGAGTCCGTTTGGAATCAATTTCGGAAGATCAAAAATCAAGTAAATAGGGACGTTAAGGCTGCTAGAAAGGCTTATTGTAATAACGCTTTTAATAGTTATGCCAGTGATCAAAACTATCAGTGAATTGACAACCCGCAACTATGGTCAAATAAAACACTGATTTAAATGTGGTGCCCCCCAGGGGACAATTCTAGGACCTCTGCCGTTTTTATCGTATATTAATGATCTGCCTAATTGCTTGTATTTTGGCAACAGACCTAGAATGTGTGCAGATGACACGAGCCTGACCCTATGCCAGTCCAGATATAACACGCATCAGTGATGGTGTTAACTATCATTAAAACAGGGTGTATAAATGGCTAACGGTCAATAAACTGACCTTTAACTGGACCAATACTGAGTCAATGTTGGTTGCATCAAGGCAAAAGCTATCACAGTTTTCTTAAACTTCTTTCATGATAAATGATCATCCTGTGATGTCTGCGAAATCTCTTGAAGTGCGAATTGACCGTAAATTGGGCATGTCACCTACAGAGCATTTGTAAAAAGATTGCTTCTGCGTTGGGTGAAATTAACAGAATACATCTTAATTCTTTTAATGTATGAAAGAATGTTTACAACAGTTTAGTTCAACCACATTTCGATTACTGTATTATTGTTTATGGTAACTGCAGCATTGGTCTTCCTGAATAGCTGCAGAAGCTCCGAAATCGTGCAGCGCGTATTTTAATGTCCCCCAGTTATGACTGTCATGTCAATAATTAGGGGTGGCGGATGGTAAATGCGAGACTTTGCGAGACGGCGAAATTAGCGTTTTTCTCTGCGAGCCCGAGACATTTTGACTTTTTAGATTGCGAGACTTTCGTATTAAAATTGAGACTGCGACACGCACATAACCGCTAAAAAAACGAGACTGCGAGACCCGTGAAATTCGACTAAAATTTTGCGAGATCCAGAGTTTTTGAAGGATCATTCGCCACCCTTATAATTTCTTCCGGGCACTGGGTTGTCGTAATATTAAACACAAAATACAACTATCGAGAGCCATTATGATGTACAAATTTGTGAATGGGATGAGTTTACGAGTTCTAGATTTGTGTCTCGTGACGACATCACTTCTTGAGGAATACAGAAAATAAAATTGGTTCTTCCACAGCCCCGTACCAATTATTTAAAGAAAAGTTTGTCTTATAGTGGAGCTTACTTAAGCCTGGGTTTCGCTACGACGCAAGCATAAGGATTAGCAGATAACAAAGGAGAACATAAAGGAATGCGGAAGTCCAGCGTATGACATGAGACATCGACAGTAGTTGCAAAAGGCGGATTCTGGGCCAATCGATTTTTTGATGTTACGATTTTTTTGCGAAATCGAGTTTTTGGGTGTGGTCGATTTTTTTGATGTTACGATTTTTTGCGAAATCGAGTTTTGGGTGTGGTCGAGTTGAGTTTGACTTGGTTGATTTTTGATCGATGATTTTCTTTAAGGGTGTCAATTTTTTCTTTGGGATCGTCGATGTACTTTGGGGGGTGGGGTCTGGGTCGAGTCTGGCATTAAAGTGAAATTTTAGTTTGAGTGGTGTAGTGGCAGGCATACGATTGCGAAATGGCAAACACAAACGAGATGAGATTGGCAAACAGGATGATTTTTAATAACTTGATCATGTTCAAATATGAAAGATATTTTGAGGAAGATGATGTATTGACTGTTCAATTGAAATGATTTAATGTATGTCATTTAGGTAGACGTGAATTTCTTGATGCTATTAAACCAGATATAGCTCGGTATTATTCATTATATGGAAATTGTATTGGGCTAAATACACGTGATAGTTCTTACAAGAGTAGATTCTTTCCATGTGTTGTATTTGTTGTTTGGGGTGTTGTACCTGTTTTTGAAATGAGTTTATTCGATGAAGATGAAATGAATGGAATGGATGTAATTGTGAAAGGTTTGGATAATGGTGAGATTCTTAATCAAATAAATGTAAATGTTAGGTTGAAAGAATGTGATTTTGATCCTACTGATATGGGTTTTGGTGAAAGAATTATTGATCCCGATGATGATGAGATTGAATCTTTTCAAGTGATTATAGATTTTGAATATTCAGAGTTGGTTAGTAATTGTCTTAATGATGTGGTTTATGAAGCTAATAAGCGAATACATAAACGTATTTTCTTGAATGAAATTAAGGAAGAGTTAATACCAGTGACGTGGCACCCAGATAGATATTTGGATTGGTGTGTTGACACTGATGAGTTGAAGTTTTTGGAGCAACTTTGGGCAGACGATTGCTAATTTTAAGTGTACACATTTGTGACATAGATCGTGTCACAAAAGTATAAAATTTAAACATCTTGGTTTAAGAGCTAGTATGTCGATATACAATTGATGTCATGGAGAATTTAACAGTGAAAGAGTTGAGGTCAATAGCTACAAAGGCTGGTGTGAGTGTTCGAGGATTCAGAAAGGCTGAAATGCTCACAGCGTTATCTGATATACAACCCGAGAACTTGACAGTGAAGATACTACGAACCATGGCCAAGAAGTCTGGGGTTCAAGGCTTTGGCAACATGCGTAAAGCGGCTCTCATTAATGCCGTCGGATCCCCACGAGTGGTTGAAGCTAATGTTCCAATCCCTGGCCCAGTTAGACCCACAAGAACAAGACCCGCCCGAGCTTCGTATGGAAGGGCTATTGCTTCTGCCAGGCGTGAAATTATCCAGACCACAAATTGGATAAGATCTAATGTTAGAGATCCAAACAGGAGGGCCATCACCAGGAGATTAAGAAGGGCAGCTGATGTAGTTAGAAGGGAACCTGAGTTTTTCATCCCTGAAAGACATGAAACGGCTCTGAGAGGCTTTTTGAGGACTTACATAGTAAATGGTAGAGATGGATATGATCCAACTTCATTCCTTGGCAAGGTTAGAACACCATTTCATAGTTTGTTGTATAAACTTAGGAAGCCATTTAAGTTGAAGTGTATTCTTTCATGTGGATTCATGAGGAGGAATAACCAGGATAATCGTGTTATTGAGCGGAGTCAAGGTCATTTCCATTCACTGATGGAGACAGTGACAGCTTCAACAGATACATTTGTTATGTTTGATAATATCAAAGCTAGACTGGTTGAATTGGTGCAGAAATATGAGAATGAGCGCTCTGGATGGGTGTTTGAACATGTGATAGACTTTCGTATCCACATAAACCCATTTCAACCGTTTTCTGGAAGTTCATATATTAAACTACCACCTAAATTAGCTGCTAAGAAGGCAATCATCAATGTCAAGAATGAGGACCAGGAGTGCTTCAAATGGGCAGTGACATCTGCTGTGTTCCCAAGGGAGAATCATCCTGAGAGATTAAACAAAGAGATGAGAGAAAACTCAGAGAAATTCGATTGGTCAGGGATAGAGTTTCCAGTGGCAGCACTTAGTACAACCCAGATAAATAGATTTGAAAGGCAAAATCCATATGGAATCAACATCCTTGGCTATGAGAATGGTGGGCCAACCCTAATCAGGCGTAGTAACAAGTCAGGGGTTCCAAAGATAAATCTACTCTTGATATCAAACGAAGAGACAAATCATTACTGTTGGATCAAAAACATGTCAAGACTTGTCGAGTATAATAAGAAAAAAGGTGCCCGTTTCTATTGTGATAACTGTCTAAACTCATTCAATTCTGAAAAGTCGCTGGACGAACATATGGAGTACTGCCTAAACAACGAAGCAGTCAAAGTTCAGATGCCCATGGAAGAGGATGGCAGCCCAAAGTACATTACTTTCAAGAACCACAGACGAAAGATGCAAGTGCCATTTGTGATCTATGCTGATTTCGAGTGTTTCACGGAGAAGTTGGACACTTGTTTCCCGGATGACAGGTATAGCTTTACAAATCAGTATCAGAAGCATAAGCCATCAGGATTTTGTTACCTTATCAAGTGTTTCGATGATAGTATCTTTGAGCCTAAGTTGGTGATGAGAACATCCGAATCGCCTGAGGATGACATACCACAAATGTTTCAAGAAAGTTTGGAGGAGGACATTAAGAAGATTTATGATCAATTTAAGTCTGAAAAGGAGCTTACAATGAGGATTAGCGATCATAAGAAACATGGAGAGGCCACTCATTGCCACATTTGTGAGGGTGAACTGGGGAATGATAAGGTGGTCGACCACTGCCATCTTACAGGTAGGTACAGAGGAGCAGCCCATAGGAAATGCAACCTGGAATTTAGCATTCCCAAGTTCTTTCCAGTCATATTCCACAACTTGTCTGGATATGATAGTCACTTGTTTATCAAGAAGATGGGAGTGTCAGAGGGTAAGATTGATTGTATCCCACTCAACGATGAAAAGTACATATCGTTCACCAAAGAGATTGTGGTTGAAAAGTTCATGAAGAAGGCAGAAGGGGATGATGGTAAGGAGAAGGAGGTTCAGATTAAACGCACCATTAGATTTATAGACAGTTTTAGGTTCATGGCAAGTGGTTTGGCTAGATTGGCTGACAACTTACCAAGAGAGTCTTTGGCAAACCTCTCGAGATACTATGAAGGGGCAAACTTTGATCTTTTGGCTAGGAAGGGAGTGTTTCCATATGATTGGTTTGATGGCTTTGATAAGTTACAAGTGCCTAATCTACCACCCAAGGACGATTTCTATTCGATATTATACGACACTGGTATATCGGATGACGATTATCAACATGCTGGAAACGTGTGGGAGACCTTTAGTATGAGAAGTTTTAGGGATTACCATGATTTGTATCTCAAAACAGATGTGATTCTGTTGGCTGATGTCTTTGAGAACTTTAGAGGGGTTTGTATGAAGAACTATGGGTTGGATCCAGCATGGCATTACACTGCACCTGGATTGGCTTGGGATGCTACGTTGAAGATTACCAAGGTTGAGTTGGAGCTTTTAAGAGATCCTGATATGCTGATTATGGTAGAGAATGGTATCAGAGGTGGAATATCAACGATCTCGACGAGGTATGGGAAGGCTAATAATCGATATATGAAGAATTATAATCCCAGGCTGCCTACAAAGTACATCACATATTTGGATGCTAATGGGCTCTATGGCTACGCAATGACCAAGGCTTTACCAACCCATGGGTTTGAATGGATGGACGATCAAGAGTTGGCAGACTGGAGTAACCATCCATGTATATTAGAGGTGGACTTGGAGTACCCGTTGGAGTTACATGATCTTCACAATGATTATCCATTGGCTCCAGAGAGGTTGGATGTTGATGGGGTTGTTAAGTTGGTTCCAAATTTGAGGGACAAGAAGAAGTACATTCTACACCACGAAGCTCTGAAACAGTATTTGTCGTTGGGTTTGAAGTTAACCAAGGTACACAGAGGGATCAAGTTCGAGGAGTCGGAATGGTTGAAGTCTTATATTGATCTGAATAATAGTTTGAGAGCCAGGGCTGAGAATGATTTCGAAAAGGACTTCTTCAAGTTGATGAACAACTCAGTGTTTGGCAAGACCATGGAGAACATTAGGAAGAGGGTGGATATCCAGTTGGTCACTGATGAGAAGAAAGCGCGTAAGTTGATTGTGAAGCCAAACTTCCATCATAGGAACATCTTTTGCGAGGATCTGACCGCCTTCCACATGAAGAGAACGAGATTGGTTTTTGATAAGCCCATTTACTTAGGGTTATCCATTCTGGATCTGAGCAAGACTGTCATGTACGATTTCCATTACAGGTACATAAAGTCCAAGTATGGGGAGAAGGCCAAGTTGCTTTTCACAGACACGGATTCTTTAGCCTATGTGATAGAGACTGAGGACTTTTACAGGGACATCAGTCCAGATGTGAGGGCTAAATTTGACACCAGCAACTACCCCAGGGACCATCCATCCGGGATTGAGACCGGAGTGAACAAAAAGGTTGGAGGGATGTTCAAAGATGAGGCTGGTGGTGAACAGATCACGGAATTTGTGGGTCTGAGGGCTAAACTGTATGCTTTCAAGACGGATAAGGAGAAGGAAGTCAAGAAGTGTAAGGGTGTTAACAAGGCAGTGGTTAGCAAAAGCATAAGTTTCCAGGATTACAAGACTTGTCTTTTCAGCGGCCAATCCCAGAGACGGAAGATGAACACCATAAGGAGTCATAATCATGACATCTATACTGAAACTATCAACAAGATTGCGTTATCACGCGAGGACGATAAACGTGTGATAATGGAAGACGGGGTAAACACTTATGCACATGGTCATTTCAGGACGCTAGAAGGTGGTGATTTGGTGTCTTGAGGTACAAATTGAAGCTCTTCGCGAACGAATCCTCGTTTTGGACCTCCACTCAAATAATACAAGACTGGTTGACCTGGTTCGATTATGGTTCGAGCTAAATCATAGACTTCAAGACTCCATATGGGATCAGTAGCTCTTCGTTTGTCCCCACCTTCATCTTCACCAGGGGCATAAAGATATCTGACTTGAACATCTGGAGGTAATCTCTTCTCATTCAACCCCACAGGTCGCTTGTAGTCTGGAGTTTTGGTGTCAATTGAGTCCATTTTCAAAGCTTCGTCAGGCTCTTTACCAGTAATATGGGTGGGTTCACTATTGAGGGTCTTCATGATGGCGGGCAATCTATTCACCCAAACTGTGGATCGGGTATCACTAATCATCTCTTGAGCGTATTGATGGCTGAATAGCTTCTCACCGATAGTCCTGTTGGCCCTCTCCACAAAAGCTTGAGCTCTATGATTCCCAGCTTCACTACGCTGGATTGTGACTTGATGCTTATTCATAAGAGTTGTTACATCACCCTTGAATTCTGTTCCTGGATCCACCATTAATGTTTGTGGCCAATTCAACTTACGGGAATAAATCCGTTGAAAGGCATTGGCAACTTCACGACTCTCCTTTGAGGTCAATGGCTCGGCATCCTTGTATCTCGAAGCAATATAAATCACGACTAAGGTATAGCGGTATGTTTTTCTTCTCACTGTATCGTGAGGAAGAAACAACAAATCCGCTTGATGAATCTGATTAGGCTTATTTACACTCCAATGTGGCCTGGGTATATACTTGGGGGCTGGGAGATAAATTTGCCACAAGGCTTGCTTCTCCAACCACTCTTTGGCGACTTTTTCACTAACTTTGGCTGCTTTGGCCAATTTGGGTATGGCTGAGTATCCTTTCCAGTATCCATTAGTGGAATAATATAATCGATTTAAAACGTTGGGATCGCTCATTTACAAACAAGAATATAAGCATTTAAAATGACTTCTATATCAGACATTCTTGATACCAATCGTGTTCCAATGACTAGAGGGGGGTTGAAGGCAGAAACTTCGTTGAATAGGGTCACGTTGAATCCATCATCAGCCGAACCTGGTGAGACACTATACATTGAAATACCCAAATTGAGTGGTAATTTAGTCATTGTGCCCGGTAGCGTCTATATAACATTTGATATGGTTGTAACTGGGCATAAAGACAACACTCTTGTTAATAATTTGGGAAGGAATCTAATTTCACAATATAAGGTTCTATTTGGTGGTGAGATTATAGATGATATTAGCAGGTTTGATTTATTCAAGACTTATCATGATTTATTTTTGACAACTGAAGATCGTGAGAATAGGTTAAGACAGGGTATATCCAATGTTAACATAAGGAGGATTAGGACTAATGCGGGTGACAAAGATACATCAAAAGTAGGGGATAATACTTTAGCTACGATTCATAACACTAGATATGCCATTCCATTGGATCATACAATTCTCAAAGATCATGGAGTATTTTATCCAAGAGGATTGACACATCCACTTAGATTTGAATTGACTTTGGCTAAAGTTTCTGATGTTGTGGTTTATTCAAGCAATGAAACACCAGCTAATTATAAATTAATAAACATGGAAATGGAATATCAATGCATATCGAGTGATTATTTAGTAGGACAGGCTGTTGTGTCTTACAATGTTGGGAGGACATTCACGTATGAAAAAGTACTTCTTCACAAAACTTTCACAATCTCTGAGGCTAATGATGCTGTGATAAATCAGCATATTAATGTACCAAGGAGATCCATGGCTGGTATACTATGTCTTTTCACTGCCCCTCATGCGGAAGGTGTTAGGGATTCTGAGATTTTTGCAAATCCAAAGATCACATCAATCAAGATTGACATAGATGGGGTGCCCAACAAAGTTTATTTGAAAGGTATGATGGCGACCGATTTGTGGCAATCAATAATTAAGCGGGTTGGTCTTAGTGATTCAATTAAGGAATATGATTTCTATAGAGATAAGTTTGCTTTGTGGATTGACTTGAGGACTTACCCAGATAATGATATCCATGGAAGTGGTCTGTATATTAATGATACTCGCGATGGTGTGGCTTTAGAAATTAAGAGAGAAAAGGTAGGAACTAGAGTTCTTACGTGTCACATGTTCGTTGTTGCTGACGCTGTTATGAATATTAAGAAAGGTAATCTTACAATGGATGATGGTATTAGATATTAGGCTGCTGTATGTTTTTCTTCTCACGTTGTCATGAGAAGAAACATCAATCTAAAGGGGTTAATGTAGTGAGTAATGATGAACGAACTCAAAAACATGGTTCCATTCAATTGCATCATCACTGGTCCCACGAATTGTGGAAAGACCCAATACATAGTGGAGCAGCTTCGTGGTCACTATAGGCAAGTGTTTGATTATATTGTGTTGATTTGCCCAACATATGCCCATAACAAGACTTATAGAGGCTTTGCCAAGGGGGACAAACGATTCTTTGTATTGTCGCCAGATGCCAGTGATCATGACGAAATCAACAATTTGTTGATGGACTGTGAATCGTTCTTCTCGGGTATGAATGCGCTCATAATATTGGACGACTGTGCCGTTTCCAAGGATCTGAAGAATAGGTCCAACAAATTCATCGGTTTGGCCTTCTCTGGGAGACATGTAGGGATATCGGTCTGGGTTCTCACTCAGCAACTGACATCTATAGCCAAACCATTCCGTGAAAATGTAGTGGTTGTGTGGTTGTGTGGTTTCATTCCACAATCCATCACAAACGGCGATGAAGATGCTTTTCGAGGAGTATGGCGGGGACCTGGATGCTGAAACGTGTAAGAAACTCAAGAAGCATCTTATGAATGAAAAGTATGCCAGGCTGTGCCTCTCCCTTAGACATCCATTCCAAAACTATTTAGAAATACCGGCTCCCATAGCACAACCATGACAACTCCCGAAGAAATCATGAATGGTGAAACTGTGGTGGAACAATCAACACCAACCACTAGTGATGATGATTTGAAATCCAAAAGAGAAGAGCTCTCAATACTAGCTTGTCTAGGCTCCGCCAAGGAGTATCTTGGTATGCAAATGACACTAGGCGATGTACACAAATTATCGGATAAGGATGTCGAGAAGTACTACAAGAGGTGCAAGATGGTGTCGGGTAAGAATGTGGCTGACGGACTAATTGATCCTCCTTTACATCTATTGGTCCGACTAGTCAACTGGGGTCTTAGTGGTTACGGCGGAATAGATTAACCAGATGCTTTGGTAGAGGATTGGAAGAACAATCAATTGATCAAGCAGTGGCTGTCAGAAGCTTCTGGCTCAATAGTAGTACATGGTGGTGTGATTGCTACGTTACTGATAATAGCCATTACCGCTCTCAAGTATTTCAAACTAAGAGAGCCCGCCCCTCCCACCACCACATTTTATGATCTAGCCAATTCAGATCAAGATGGAGTTGACACTGTTCGGTGAAGAAAAAATTGTAATTGGGTGTGATACTTTTACGTCTGAAAGCATACTCGAAAGAGATCGAAAAACATGTCACAGAGAACAAACTCAACTTCCTCAACTTCCTCAATGAAGTCACGTTTTGTACCACTTTCAGAGACTAACTTTGATTGGGATTCCATAGTTGTGGATGACCCCAAGAAGAGTGGAAGGTACAACTGTGCCTTTTCCAAAGTCTTTGTGATGGATGGTGGTGAAAAGAAGAGTTTATCGTTTGAATTGGAAAAACAAGACATATGGGGTTTATCATGGTCTTACAAAGACATGAATAAAAAGGATTCTAAGAACATTAATGGAATTCAATTGAAGTATCCATTGACATCATTTGAGACTAGGATTGCTCCAACTCTTTTGGAACAGGAGACCCAAAATAGGATTAACAAAATTGTAGAAATCGTTGGTTCCAATCTTCAAAGATTCTACAAGCACAAAGATACCCGAAAGGAGTTGCCAAATATCAGTGATGCTAAAAAGATAACATTAAAAACCGCTCCAAATGATTTGGTGAAAGTACCTTATTCATTTCCAAAAAACAAGGAGACCAAAGAGCTTGACACGACAAGGCCATTGGAAATGTATCTGAATTTCAAGACTAGTGGTGTTGGTATAGACAAAATAAGGTGTCATACTGTTTTCAAGGGTCGTAAAAGGAATGAGACTTTCAGAAACTATTTGTATGATCCTGATAACAGCACCAGAGCATGCTCACACATAGCATTGAGATGGGAGTCTGTGTATTACGGATCACATGGTACAAACGATGCTATCGCTTCTGCAAAATTAGTGGTTCAACATATTAAGTTGAGTAAACCAATGGTTGAATTCGAACCAGTGGCAGATGAAGAAGCGGTACTTGGTGATTCAGAATATGAAGATTCAGATGAAGAAGAATCAGATAAAGATGAATATGTTCTTGAACATAAATAGGTTTAATAATTAGGGGTTGGTTGGGATCTGACAGTTTCCTAGTATACAACTTACTAGGAGACTTAAAGGTAATGGTAGTTTATATCACAACATGACTAAACAAGTTCAAACTACTGAATACATTGCTAAAGAATTAATGGTCACAACCTTGGTGACAGCTATGGAAATCTTAACAATTGCATCTGTTACATCCATAGTTGGATTAAAAGCATTAGTAGCTTCGACTATGAGTTTGGTAACAGTTACAGCTGTAATTGGGGTTAATTTACTGATCAGAAACTAATGCGTAAAATCTTTTACTCTCCTAGTATAACACCTACTAGGAGACTTAAAGGTTACAATGGATTAACTCATAACATGTCTGAAGAAACAAGTCAGGTTGAGCAGATCACTAGAGAGCCTTCTGTCAAAACAAAGGTCAAAGACCCCAAGAGAGTTCAAGCTGGTAAAACGTTATCGGAAAAGAACAAGAGGGCCAGAGAGGCTTTGAAACGTGAAGAGGAAAGGGAGAAGAAGGAAAGGGAAGAGAGTGAAAAGGAAGAGAATAAGGGTAGTTCTGTTGGTGGAAGGGGTGATTGGATACCAAAATATATGTCGTCCCAAACTATTTTTCTAGCCATAGGTGCAATTGGCCTCGCCGCCTATAGCCTATGGACAAACTATCGAGATAGAATAGTTGATCTGCATGTGCCAACACTATTCAATCCGCCACCACAGCCCAGAGTCATAGAAAGTCAGCCCGCAAAAGAAGAAGAAGAGGAAAACGGTTTAAAAGATGATCTGTTGTGATCACAAATGGCTGAGAATAAGCTCGTAAAGACAGTTACTGGCTCTGCAGTGCTCGTTGGATTGTCAACTGAGATGGGCTGGCTGGCCAAAAAGGCTCTTCGGGAGTCATTCATCGGCGACCCATCGACCAGTATCATGAACTATGACAAATGGGTGCTTGTGCTGAGTATAAGCATGTATGTCAAAACCTATTTAGAGGATCAGAAGATACTACCCACAAGTCTTTGAATATGAGAAGTTTCAGTGTGGAAGAGATAATTGAAATGGCTGTGCATACTTATAGCCTAGAATTGATAAGTCATATCAGAGATGCAAACAACAATTCCTTATCTCATACTGAGCGCAAGCTTAACGAAGGTAGTCCTAACGCGACTTTCTATGGAAAGGATTTGAAGTTAGAAGAGATATTCGAGTGGTATTTTTGTGATGAGCATAACCACCATGGTTATTCAAATAGAACTCCTAATCTTAACGATTTCATCTTACAAACCTTGATAAATGTAAGTCCTGAATTCAAGGAGAGATATGAAGCTAAATGTGAACATTACCGTAAGTATGAAGCAGATAGGAAGAAGAAAGAATACAAGTCCAAAAACAAACCACCAGGACCACACCCATTAGTATCATTTACATTTGGAATGCTGACACCGATCGCATTATATACAGTCTTGAAATTGTTTAAGAAGTAGGACACCAAATGGATAAATGGCAACTATAGCAATCATGCTTGGAGGGGCAGTCCTCAATGCAACAGCCTTCATTGGTGGAAATTATTTAGCAAAGGTCATTAGCGGCTCGTCTTCGGCCGATCTCCAACTTGAAAGGGAGAGGCATGACAAAGCCATGGAGAAGTACCAAAAAGACTATGCTGCTTATCAAGAGAAACGAATGGCTTATATTGACTTTGAGAATCGTAGGAAGGGTGATGAGAATCAAGCCTCTGAGAACATATCAAAGACGGATGAAGCGCTGAGATTATACAATCAAATGGGCAATCCCCCCAAATTCTCAGACTATTACCGACCCAATTAGATCAAAAGACTGGAGAAATGGTTTATGTTTCTGGTGGGATGTTAGCCTTGGGATATATTGCCAGCAAGTGGTTATAATGGTTGACAAAATAACAGATGACACAATGACACCACATGAATATGTTCGTTTGGTAGGATTTAGAGCTGACCAGTTGAAGATGGGTAATAAACCAGTTATAGACTGGCCATTTGATTTCAATCCCATAGCCATTGCCAAGAGTGAACTCAAACAACGCGTCATACCACTCAACATAATCAGGAAAATACCAGACTGTAATTCAGAGACTGGTTTCCGCGATGAAGTATGGGACCCAAACGACATGAATATACGAGACTTTTGAAATCAATTTAGAAAGTTGCCATATTCAACTTCAAATATGGCAACTGCTTATGATCCCGATTTGGATCCGACTACACTAAATGAGCCAGGTGATGATGGAGGTCATGATGATGGGGATGATACACTTTACTTGAGCCCAATCACAAAGACATCAACCACTCGTCCAATTGATCCTTATGGAGAGGAGGAAACCTCGTTTGGTGGTGTTGATGAAACTCGACCCTTATTGATGGAGGAGATGGAAATTGAACAAGATGAAGCCTGGGCCAAGATTAGATCAAGATTCCCCAAAGTTGATACTTCGAAGTTTACAGCTAGACTTAATGAATTCAAGCAAGTAGTTGTTAAATTGTTTAGGAAAGGATCAAAACCTTATGTGTTATTCAAAGGTGATGATGAATTGAATGACAGATTGCCAGATACCATCAAAAATAGTCTAGGTCCAAGCGCAGAAGAAGTTGTGGAAGCTAATGATGGTGAGATATCAAAGAGAAAGACCATGATATCCAAACTAAAGGACAAGCTAAAATTCCATAGGGATAAGCCGCTGAAAACCCCAGAGGAAAGTAGCCAAATAGAGACTCTTGAGAGGGAAATTGGTGAGCAGGAGGAGGAGATAGCTAACCTGGAAGGTGAGAATGAGAGAATACAGGAACGAATGTCATTACGGGATCGTGTGAAGGCCATCTTCAAGAAATACGGATTCACAGTGTTTGCTGTCATGAGTGCAGTTGGAGTAGTCATTGGCGTTATGGTCTCTAATCTCTCCAAAGGGCTCTCAAGATTGGGTAAAGGCGTTGGTGATGGGCTAAAAACCCTTGGTAAGAAACTTGGTGAATTATTGCCTGGGATGGTGGGCGCTATTGTAAGCTTTCTATTCAAGACTGCTGGAGAGGTCGTCTCATTCCTGGGTAAACATGCTTGGCTGTTAATAATGGCGGTTGTGCTTTACTTCATAGAAGAGTTAAAAAGAAAACGTAAATGAATCAAATGAAGACTTATTGTGTCAAAGAGAAAAAGCTGACTGATTGTGTGCCTGGTAGTGAAACCTTTACCAAAACATCCAAAGGAAGGCCGATGATGAAGTGTAAATGTTCCAGCTGTGGCATCATCAAAACTCGATTCCTCTCAGATGCTGATTATAGAAATTTAAAGATGAAGAAGGAGTAATCAAACAAAATGTTGAGCATTACTATGTATGAGTCTGAAACTAGGGTGTATTTGGATCCCCCACTGGAAAAGGTTCGGGAGATCCAACTCCTCGACTGTATTATACCCAAACGATTGGTCAACTTCAAAGATCGACAGGGCTTTCTCAAGGAGGATAATCGGCCCATCATAATAATTCAACCCGGTACATACTCTCTACGTGATATACACTCAATCTTTCTGAACGATACGGATAACGCCAAGCTATCGATCATTGAGACTGACACTGTTGATTACCTGTATTCCAACAAGACTTTCAACATTAAACTCACAAGAGGGCTCCAAGTTGCTCTTGGGGTGCCTGAAACCGTAACCCCTGGAAAGCTGTACCCAATAAACATACAGATTAAGGAGCCGCTGAGACTTATGTGTAGTATAGTGGACAATAAGTCGTCATATATGAATAAGACTCAATCTGGAGAACCCGTGAAGCTCTCCCCTTCCCTCCTCCTTGTCAACATACCATCACAGGATTACCCAGTCATTCCAGCTCAAAAACATAAGAACCCCATAAACCACTTCGACTTAAGCATCCTCGACATTGGGTGGAAGAAACTTGATCTGAAGGGTTCTCCTATCACATTCAGTTTACGATTTAGATAACATCTTAAAAGTAAGTGATCATCATTCCAAAATGGATGCATATAAGACGATTTATCCAAATTTAGAGGCTACTGCACCTCCTCCGACCCCCACTGATGGACCATCATTCAGACTTCAACAATGTTGTGATGCTTTGAACAAGCTAAAGTCTGAATTAAACCACTATGAGACAGTACTCAAACAATATAACCGATCCAAGGGTGTACTCATGAATGCAAGCTCGACCTGTGGTATAATGTCTTGCATTTTGGCGGCTGGTGGATTGGGCACATCTCTTAGTGGTGTCGGAATCATCGCAGCTGTACCACTGGGTGTAATTAGTGGTGTATTTGTATGCGTATCCATAACGTTTCAACAAATATCCAAGAGACTGTCCAAGAAAGCTGTGAAGCATCAAAACACCATCACACTGGCCAGATCCAAAATAAACACCATTGAGGACCTGGTTTCCAGAGCGCTTCGTGACAATAAGATCTCTGACTCAGAATTCTCGTTGATCATAGAAGAACTCAAGAAATTCGAAAAGCTTAAGGCTGAGATACGGGCTAAAGCTCAAAAAAATATGAGTGTAGCGGACCCATTAGTATTGAGGCAGAGAGTCCGCAACGAAATCCTCAAAGAACTAAAAGGAGGGCCATAACTATAATTTATGAAAATCATAAATACTAATTAGAAAGAGATTTAAAAGTTACTAATAATAAGAATATAAACATGGCTAACGTGGAGGAAGTTTCTGAATTTATTGATAGAGCTACTGTAGATGAATATTGTGAAGAATACTGTAAAAACAATATAGATAGACAGTGTCGGGAAATAATACAAGAAGCTAGAGATGAAAAAAGAAGAGAGAATGAAGAATTGAATGCTAAAATGAAGTCGTTTTTTGATGGTTTCATACTAGGATTTGGATTATATTGGTTATACACCAAAAGTTCTTGGTTCAAAAATTAATAGCTTAAAAGTTTGAACCCTTCTACCCAAATTCTGGATAGAAGATGGGCTTACTCAATGACTTCAGAAATAAGTACCCAAAAGCTGATTTGAACCAATTCAGATTTGTGACTGATCAATATGGGGGTTACATTAAATGGAAACATAACGGCATGACAATCATGTCCTATGATGACCCTTCTGGGAAGACATGGACTGATGGGATGAGACCAGGTTTGAAATTACTACTCTGGATTGATCTTGGACTAACTGATGATGACACACTGAACTCATTCCCAACGAGCCTAACCATGACCAAACGATACTACCCAATACCTGCCGTTGACTTTGACAACCCCACCAGTAACACCACAAACATGCTGACATCACTAGACATATACGTGTCCAATACGAAGAAATTCACCGCCAAGATGCGTAACATATTCACCTCCCAAGTTGTAACTTTCAAGACTGGTAAACAAAGTCGAAAATGGTTGAACTCCCCCGACATGAACTACTGGCCACAACAGCTGAACTTTGCAGTATGGTGTGCAACGTCTGGTTGTGGGATTAGCCCTTTTGAGAGCCTCAACTACCCAAAAGTCGTGAATAGTTTCATTAAATTTCATGTATACTTCACCATAAGACGTATATTGTATGAACTAAGTCTTCCACTGTCTGATGAGCAACCTTTTGTAATCAACAACAACCCTTACAGCAAGGTCGCTTATCAACGATTATGCGCTGAATTTGGCATCTCAAACAACTCTGATTTCAGATGGAAAGGTGGAAGAGACGGTGGTTTGGGTGACATATTCCTTGATTATGGTGCTGGATACCATGGAGTAGGTGGAGGATATCAAAACGTCCATATGGTAAGGAATTACGATGAAGAGGCTGATCAGTGGCCTGGTGAAGGTGGTAAATTTGCCGATGATGGGGGTAAGAAGGAAAAGGGTGATCTCATCTCATTCATCCGTAATGATGACTTTGCCGATTATAAGTATGCTTGGTTCATCCCAACCAGTGGCTATGGACTCACTAAAGCTGGACTTGGCAGATTGAATCGATCTGCTGAAGCCTTCGTTTACTGTGTGTTGGGAGCGCAAGTCAACACTAGAAACTCGATTGTGGGCACTGGTGGTGGAGCGATCGAGACTCAACAAGAATTCTTGGCTCTGTTTGAGAGTAGTGTCATCGAGAATGACATTTCAAGTTCGATCCAACGGTATCAGCTGGCCACCCAAGAAGCCAAATTAAGACTTGATTTGGCCATTGCTCCTGGTTAATGCCTAGTAATATGATCATAAACACAGAGAGTGTAGTTGGGTATAACAACAACCTCATGAAGGCTACAGATGAGATGAAATTTGGCATCAACACAAACATAAACCTGGAGACTAAGACCGTGGGAATCAGCCATAATATGGGATCCTCAAAAGTCAAGTTGCCACATGCAGCTGTAGAGACTAAACAACCAACGCCAACACCAACGATTAATCCTCAACCTGAAATCAAAGAAGAAACAACTAGTAATCATGAAACCAACCTGATAGTACTAATCCTTGGAGTTGGAGTTGCCGCTTGGATGATATTCAGATAAAAATTGAAATACATAATCAGTCAATCACGTCCATTCAAATCATGACATCATTGGCAATCGTTGGCAGCAGATACTTTGATGACTATATTTTCTTGAAACTAGAAATACACAAAGCCCTCAAGAAATGGAAGCTGGATCTCTCAGACATTAAATTGATTGTGTCTGGGGGTGCAGAAGGGGTTGATGAACTGGCCAGAGATTTTGCCATTGAAAAGGAGATCCCATTCAAGGTGTTTGTCCCTCAATGGGACTATTATGGCAAGGCGGCTGGGCCAATTCGTAATAGGCAGATCATGGAGTGTTCGACGCATGTATTAGCCTTACCTTCTCGTGAATACTCGCCAGGTACCAAATCCGCTATTAAGTTGGCTAGGAAATACAAGAGAGAGGTTATAGTCGTCTATGTGTAATGATTACATGAACTTTTGTAACGTGAATCGCGTTACAAATGTCTTATAAAAACATCACTTAGCCCACCATGCACAAACATCACATAGATACTTAACTTTACCATGCTTACAAATTTTAGAAGGCCCACAATGTTTACATCCATGTGTAAATCTACCATGCACACATATACCAGTACCACAATCCCTACAAAGACTCCTTCTTCTATTATGAACACAACCAATATCGTTACCACATGCCCCACATCTGTATTTTACAGCTCCATGTACACACATCCTCGTCATATTATCGCTATACTTGTTAATTAAACTAGTTTTAAACCAATTAACACCCTGCTCAACTTTTGTAACACGATCCATGTTACAAAATGAATTCACTACGATTAGCAGTCAACTCCCCAAAGCTGCTTCAAATCCTTAAGCTCTTCAATGTCAACACACCAGTCCAGAAACCTATCTGGATGCCACGTCACAAGCATCAAATCATCATATAAATCTCTGTAGAAAGTACGTTTATGGATTCGTCTGTTAGCTTCATATAATAATTCTTCTTTAATCAACCCATGAAACTCTTTTTGGTGGGATTCCAAATCAGTAAAACAAATACTAAGAGACTCATATATTCCAAACAAAAACCTATAGTATCTATGATAATGTCTACATATGAAAATGATAACATTCTGCTCATGTGTAAAAAAATGGGTAAATAAAATTACACCCATACTATCCATTCGCTCCATTATCGTACTATTACACCATTTATCAATTTCTCTCTCTCTCATGGGATAACTCGATCCAGTAGATCTTGCTATTCTTTTTCTCTTAGACTTTTTTCGCTTCTCAAAACTTTTGTTTTTTCGTCCCATCGTATGCAAACCACTTTTACCACAAACGCTCTTTCAACTCTTGATACTCTTCCACATCAAGACACCAACATACAAATCTACTTGGATGCCATGCCACAGACATTAGCTCTCCCCAAATATCATTTAGGAAAATACGTCTGTGTATGCCCTTCCAAGCCTCATGTAACAACTCGTCTTTGAAACTTACATACACATAAACTGAAAGATCACTGATAAGCAGATCACTAGGAGAATAACCTTCCCCAACATCATAATCTAACAGCTCATTGGCTAAATAATCAGCATCCCTACATAACTTCTTAACGATATCATCAATACACAACTTGTCAAAGTCTTTTGAATATTCATATACTATCTCATTATCATCAATGGGAAAATGTGCCATAGTAAATACAAGACGAACCTTCTCAACAAAACACTGATTGAAACTAGAGACCCTATATAATATGCCTGGTTTGTATTCTTCCATAAAATCATAAACTCCCAAACGATTCACGTTGTCATAAAGAAAATCAAATGACGTTTTCATTCCAAAATAGTTTGCCATTTCGCAATCGTATGCCTGCCACTACACCACTCAAACTAAAATTTCACTTTAATGCCAGACTCGACCCAGACCCCACCCCCCAAAGTACATCGACGATCCCAAAGAAAAAATTGACACCCTTAAAGAAAATCATCGATCAAAAATCAACCAAGTCAAACTCAACTCGACCACACCCAAAACTCGATTTCGCAAAAAATCGTAACATCAAAAAAATCGACCACACCCAAAAACTCGATTTCGCAAAAAAATCGTAACATCAAAAAATCGATTGGCCCAGAATCCGCCTTTTGCAACTACTTCGACGTATTAAAGACCAAGCAGAAGCGAAGTAAAAACAGAAACAGAGAAAAACACCGTCATTTTGTCTTGTAAAGCCCCGCAGACACGCTTTTCTTTGTTTTTATTTGCTTATGCTTGCGTCGTAGTGATTTATGTGTATCAGTGTTAAAATGGACAACGTGATTATAATACCAGAACTAAGCTAAACCTAAGTGTCAGAAGGAATTGGGGTAAAGAGACTGGACTGCATTTCATACCATCAAGGATTTTAACTCCCTTAGCCAGACAATCAGACAATGCGTGAATCTAAATTGTAATTTAAATGAATTTTAGTTAATATCTTGTACATTTTCATACTTTTTACGTATTTAGCATTTTAATGTATTCGCGTATTGTGTGTATTTTTTATTATTATTTTTTTATGAGATCATTTTTAAAAACCAGATTTTATATGAAAAAGTCATCTCAATAAAGATTATTACTATTATTACTGGGAGTAGTGAAAACCAGCCTTTACGGAACACCCTATCCCATGGTCTATGGAAGTCACATCGACCTACCAAACATGAACAACAATCACAAATAAACAGGGGTATGTACGAGAAAGACAAAAAAAACCAGTTTCCTGTTCTGTTGTTTTACTGCACAAAATATTTACAGGGCTTGCAGCGTAGGAACCTTTAATTTGTTAGAAATCGTTATCGCTGTCATTAAGACTGTTGGTTTGTGATCCATCTTCCCGTCCTTCCCCGCGGCCATCATCCATGTCGTCATCACCTAGCAAATCCTCGTCATCATCATCTCCGCCTATCTCGCTGTCTCCTGACGACAACGAACCACTCTCGTCCTGAATGTGATAGTAAGAAAAGTAGTGACAGAAAAAATAAATAACAGTAATTGGCTCCAGTTAACAAATAAAAAATGATGACTTATGACGTCGCGGCGTGGCGCAACGTTATTCAGACAAAGCTGACAAGGATAAAAAACTTTTGAAGTTTCAAATACGCCTCTAAAAAAAGCCATGTCAGTAAAGGGTATTAAACGAGGAATCTAGCCAAAAAGAATGAAAACTAGATCGTAGCGATCCACATTCAGGTGAGCACGTCGTGAGACAAATGAAAAGGGTTTAACTAAAACACACAGAATGAAAACTGTTTTCTAACAGAGGAGGATCTTCTATCTACATGTACAACGACTCACATTAATATCATTGCCTTCAAGTTAAAAGCAAGGTGCGAATCTTTCCTTGAACAATTCGGAAATAACTCCAGCAGCTTAATTGTAGCCAATAATTAATAATGAAGTAAATCAATAAAGAAATAATTAAGCAGGGAAATCAAATTATGTAGATTGGGAACTGACTGAATGGAAAGCGTTGATCTATCTTTATGTGTATTGCGT
The DNA here is from genome assembly GCA_949710005.1 of Ricordea florida. NCBI lineage: Eukaryota > Metazoa > Cnidaria > Anthozoa > Corallimorpharia > Ricordeidae > Ricordea > Ricordea florida. Next base: position 11,940,708 of record OX453275.1, read on the forward strand.
CCACTAACCTCATCCGAGTCCAGTCCTCCGCTCATAGAACCAAACACGTTGCCACCTCCTTCACCTGTGAACAATTCATTGACAAACTCTTTATCACAATATTAACCTCCTGTCCATCGGTTATAATAATAGGGAATGACTTTATCTTTCTGTCAACCCTGCAGTGAGCTGTTTAAATAGTTGTAAAAGTTACACACGATGCAACCGCACTTTTCGGAATTGGGTGATTTTGATACAAATTTCGTTTTAGTAAACATTTTTGTTGCGATATTCACCAAACAAAAGTCAATTAAGGGGACGATCAGAAACTCCGGATTCTTGTCTGCTTTAAGCTGGTACAGCAGTGATTACAACTTCTTCAACTTCTCTAAATTAACAATACATATTGTTACCAAATTGGGTTACACATTGAGGGTTGTCCAATACTCCGACAAATTTATGCATTGCATTGTGCATTGCATTGTATTGAATTATATGGCCATAACAATAGTTCAACAATGCATTCTTGACCGACACAATACAACACAATGCATTTCAATGCAATGCTATACATAAATTTGTCAGAGTATATTTGTTTGTTTACACGATTGCGCAATCCCGCACAATTACCGCACAATCGCCGTTTTCCCGCACCCTGTCAGAAGGCCTGTAATCATACCTATAACAAGTAGACTTAAAAGGTAAAGAAGGTAAAGAAGTTGAACCTTGTTGTCTGTTTGAGTGGCGAGGGTTGTTGGCGTCAAGCACAATCTCATCCTCCTCATCACCTTCTGCGTCCAGTTCTCCCAATCCACTGCTCGACACCAAATGCTGGTCCCCAGTTTGAGAGTTCTTTAACACTTCCTTTGACTCCTGGAGTAAAAACAAAAAGAATTACCATTAAGGTGAATGAAGACAGCAATGACTTCACTTTCTGCTCGTACTTCTTGAAGCTCTAACTCAATACCAATTCTCTACCCCATCATTGCAAAAAGTATTAGTATATGACAAATTTCTACTGCCTTCAGGTGCTGTCTGGCCTAGCAGTTTACTTGAGAGACCAACATAAATCTCAAAAATTCAAACCCACTCAAGTTAAAAAACTTTTTATTTGCCTTGTGGGGATTTTCAAGTCAACATTCTGAATATAAATAAACCCTCCAGATCCAGGGTTTTCTCCTTTCTTTCAATTCCGAGCTGCTGAGTGGCAGCATTACCAGTTAGCAAATGCAGACAATAGTACCGGTAATTATGTAGAAAACATGTTTCACTGGTTGTCTGTCACACCATGCTCAAGCCACGGAATGATAAAAATGGCAGAAGTTACAAAACCTCTTGTAATGATTAACACATGAGGGGAGCATATTTTTGCTTTTAAATTGCTAATGAACAGGGCAAATGACCAACTTCATGTGCCATATAATCCACCAGCCAAATGACACAAATGTGTAGAGAAACTGCATATGAAGAAACTGTAAACTTCTGTGTCAAATGAAGAGACTAAAAACAATGAAAAACTAGTCTTCTTTTACTTTGCTTTTATGCTATGCATTTCACCACTGTTGCAGCTCTTCAGGCATAGCTAATTATGTTTATTGACTTATTGCATCACAGTTGTAATTGTAGTTTCAATTATAATTATAATGGCTATTGTAACTCTGAGCGCGAGTGAGCAATCAGCATAATTTCAATATATATGAAATAATACCGGTAATTCACAATCAGCCAAGCTTTTTAGGTCAAGATCATCAGTGCATCAAGGTTCTGGACTGTAACATATATACAGTCCTGTCAAAACTTGACCAATATCTCATTCATCCATTTTGACCTACAGCCAAGTCACACTGTAACTTGTTTGTTTAGGTTCTCACCTCAAACCGGTCCTGTTCTGCTCTGTTTATCTCATCAAGCAGCTGTTCCAAATACGTTAAGTTCCGGTGCTTATCCATGAAGTTCTAAATAAAAGAACCATTCAAGGCAACTACTAATAAAAAAAACTGACCTTACATCTTCATACTTCAGTTGCAATGCTATCTATTACTTTTTTCTCAAGCATCTGAGCGGACCGGAATCCTAAATCATTGAATTTGATTGGCTAATCATGCGCACACAGATTTTAAGATACGGCCCACGGGCTGGATTTTTTCCACATCGTAGCAATTTCCTATTTCTTTTCTTACTTTAAAAAGGAGACATCGAAAAAAAAATAAATAAGTAAAGGGCAAGGTCAGACTGTATAGCAAAAAACTGTGCCCTTGGCCGTACTCAAGACCTCAGGCACAGTTTTTTTCCCACATGGACCTTCCACCCGGTTAATAACATATATATATATATATGTAAAAAATACCTCGTATACTTTCTTTAGCTCTTCCTCAAGCTTCTCATACTCATCCATGTATGCTGGCCTGTTAAAATATAAAGAAAGTTACGTACAGTTACTTACTTGATTTTCTATGGAAAGTCACTTAGAATAATTTATTGCATAGATATTTGACTTAAACAAAATGAGATGCAGTGTTTTGTGTTCAATTTACTGCCTATAAACAAGCTGTGATAAGTCTTGAGTAGAAGCGATAATTTATGATATAACTAGACTGAACCTGTTAGGTAACTAATCCATTTACAATGCTGTATATACATATTTGTTATGCTTAGCAACATCTATGACTGTACTGAAGATATATGTAATTTATAGGCCACCATCTATGAGTAGACAAAGCCATAAACATAAACGTGCAACAATAAAACACTTATCAAGTCATAGACTTTTCACAGCATTCCCATTTTCCTCAACACAGACTAGCAAAAATTGATATTTCCATCAGAAAAACTTTGTGAGCACGGTGACAAAAAAGCAATTTTGGGTCTTCTTAGTGAGAGAATATTTTCTTGGTAATTAAAGGGGTAAAAATGTCAGTAACAATGTAGATCAGAAGGTAACAGCTCTACAATACTGCAAGCCAGAGGATCCTAAGTGCTGTAGTAATTAGATATCATAGAGAATTATGTATAAATAATTTGAATGAAAGCTGACCATGTAAATATTAGCATAGAGCACATGTATTGGTTGGAACAAGAATACACTACAAGTCACCATACACACGAGTCTTCACTGTGTCATATTATAACATATTTTGGTCACTACATGTGCCCTGCCATTACAGCTGCAATGTAAGTAGCCTACAGTCTGGTGGGCTAAATGTTCTAGTGTTTGTTTGGAATTTTAATCACAGTGCTGCAGTATAGCACTTTTATACTTGTAGCACCTTGAAAGTGGTTGGTCTGCAACCAAACTTCTCTTGCATGGTCTCAAACAACTTTATATGTGTGACCCAGCAGGTTCCACCTTCATAAGATGACTGCAGTTTAACATCATGCACATCTTACCTAACCGTTTCCAAACTTTTCAGTCTTTTCTGATTCCTTTCCAGTTCCTGTTTCTTTTTATCTATTTTGGCTTCAAGGTTTGCTTCATCAGATGCAATGTTGTCTAACATTTGATTCGTTTTCCTGATGTCATCCTATTTAAGAAAAAAGAACACCAGATTAGGAAGATTTAGCAAAGTATAATATGTTGTAGGTTAAAATGAATTACACGTGAAAATGGTTCCAAACTAGTTTCATTTGTTTATGTCCTTTGATTTGGATTAATTTCCATAATCCTCCAATAAACTGAAACAAAAGAAAAAAAAATCAAACTATTTTGGAACCATTTTGACGTGAAATTTATTTTAACCTATAACATATACAATGAATCAAATGTCTGAAATTCTTAACACAGTGTGTTGACAGGAGAATCATGGGATTAAGTTGTCAAAACACTATTTTGCGCCACATGTATTAACCCAGTAAGTGTGCTTTCAACCAGAAGGCATTTTAAGGAGCAAAGGAAACTTTAAAACTTTTCAGGCCGTGCAGTAAATTACAAACCATAAAATTGATCAATTATAGCATCAGTGTACTAATAAAGAGATATATGTCTTAGTTCAATTTTATCCTTGGTTTGAATATTATTTTCCTTTGTTTCAAACTCATTATCATACATTCCATACCAGAAAACAAAGGAAAATAAAATTTGAATCAAGGAAAAAAATGAACTACAACATATACATATATTAAGATAGCTTGAACAACAATGAACTTTTTGTCTCTTAAGTCAAGGATTAATTCTCCTTGAAGCACCTCACAGATAAGAATAGAAAACTTGAGAACTCCAAATATGATAAGCATAGGTAATTAAATGGTTTCAAGTGCAATTTGAAATGAATGGGCACAAGTAAATTTTTCAAAGATTGAAAAAATTGCACGAGCCTACAGGTACCAAATTGCACTCAAAATCATTTTATTACTTGTTAATATTATGCATACAAAAATTTAATTAATCAACTTTCTGCACTCAATTTCAGCTTTCTTCACTGTTTTAGAGGACATGCTCATAGCAATCAAATCATTAAAATTAATTTGCATGTATATTTTTATAAGGGAAATTGTCTTTTACCTGGACTGTGATGATACTTTTCTTGATTCCATTTTCAAGTTCATTCAACTCCAAGGGCTTGGCAATTGCACTGGTACGAAACTCCTAATTAAAAATCAACTCAAAAATGAGATTTGTATTGAGGATTTAAATTGAATAAATCCCAGTTACACTGACCCTTAGTTCAACTTCTCTTCCTAACAAGTCATATAGAGCAGCTCCTCTTGAAGTGATTTCTGAAGCAAGTTGACGAGAAGCTTTCAAATCACTGATCTGCAAAAACGAAAAGACTACGATTGAAAAAAAATGTTTGATGCATGGGGGTCACAACAATTAATACCGGCAGCACATATTGTAATTGCTCTCAAGTCCACTGACAAATTAAGTTGACCAAAGAAATCCATACTTGTCCTTTACCTCTCAGCGTTTTATTTGTCTCCAGACCATTTTAGCAAAAAAAACAAAAACTAATGCCCAAATGAGAAAGAAAATAATAATAAAATAATAAGAAAAATAAGAAATAAAAAAATAAAATATTATTTTGATTAATTTAACTCGCAAGACAAAAAAAGAACAATTTTATTGAAAGTTGGAAAGTGGTAACAAATTCTTAATATATTTCACGTCTTGTGCACTTCTTTCATTGCAGAGGCATCAACAGTCTATAAGACAGTCCGGCTAAGTGAAATTCGGAATTCTACAGTATGCCATAACTTACTTTTTCTATAATCACTGGTAATTTATTTATTTACTAGCCTAATACCACAGCTAAACACAGTGACAGCTGTCAAGCCTTCTTCAAACCAATGAAACCCCTGCTTTAACATTAAGCAACTATGCTATTACCCACAAGAGACCATGGGATATTCTAAATTAAGTACATTTTACTCTCATGTACTTTTATCACTTTGCATCCCATGTCAAAGTGTACCAGATAGAATGAAAAAACTAATAAAAATTGTTCACTGATAACACCATGATAAAAATATACTTACCCTTGATGAAATATCAAATGTTAGTGAGCTGACATTGGAGCTTTCTGCTTCCTAAAGGGTAGAAAATGATCATGGATGTGAGTGGCAATTACAGTGCTCGACCTTAACTTTTTAAATCGCTGGTCCTTGGACTAGTTGAACTGAAAATTTACTAGTCCTGAGTAAATCTATGGTAGTCCTGTGGTAGTCGGAACATTGCGAGGAACGCATGGAAACAACGTTTACAAGACGTATATTTTGTTTTCACCTTGTATTATTTTTTAAACATTACAAACTACAAAGTAGTTACTGGTCCTGTGACTAGTGGTTCTAAGTTTCTACTAGTCCAGAAGCATTTTGCACTAGTCCAGGACTAGTGGACTACCGCTAAGGTCAAGCACTGAATTATTGTTAGGATACTTTCTTTGGAGGCAATGCAGCTATGGACAATGTTTGGTATCCTCTGCATGAACCTGGGTACTCCACCTCAGAAAGCCCACCAGTTTGTGGTGGTTGGTAGCAAGAAATACAAGGCCCAATGTGGAAGACACTACGGCAATCTCAAGGAACTGCAGTGAGAGGATATGCACCAGACAGGTCTAGGATCACTTAGCTGTATGGCCCATCTGAAAATGCCCTGGCAAGTTGCCCAAAAATGAAAGGACTGATTGCTGTCATAGGACATTGAAGACTATTGTTACAGCAGAAACAGTTACTTACCGGTATTCTTTCCTGGGGTTTGACACTACATTTTACAAAAAAATATCATGGGTGTGCCAAATCAAGGCTCCAAACATCATTTCTACTGGATTGATCAGCAGACAGGTCTGCTTGACCATCTACTGTGCATAAGAAGAAACATTCAAGACAGCTAGTAAAGGTGTTATCATAACCTGCACAGCACCAGGATTGTCAATAGAAGCTGGTAGCAGGTGGACTTCCGCTGGCTGTTAGACCCCATTGTGCTGGCTACTGCGGGTACTTGATCCAAAGAAGTTGTAATCATAAAATATTTTCCTTTTTCGAATCATACATCAGCCGCCTTCTTGTATTCAATCATACAAATACTCTAAATTCCAGTGAAAACCGTGCAGCATCCTTGTTGTTTTGTTAAAGAGGTACATGTAAACATTTATTTATTTCATTTACTACTGACAGCACATGAGAAGTTAAGCTATTAAATTATTATTAAAAATGTGCACTAAATTCTTTCTTTCATAAACTCTTCAAAAAGAAACCAAGTTAGGTGGTAACTTACTTCACTGCTAGCATTGGTCTTCATGGCAGTGTACAAAACAGATGTGACCTTAAGCAGCTCTTTGACAGCATAACCATCTGCTCCATACAGCTTCTTTGTGTTCAACTTGATGTGCGCCTTTGTTGCCTGATATATGACACCATGTAATCGTAATTATCAATAAATTAACAAATGAAGAAGCCTAAGCCATGTATTACACTGTGATAAAACATGATGGGCATTTGAGAACACAAGTAAAATGTAGAAAACACTCGCTTGAAGCTTGTGTTTTCTTAAGTTAAAGAACATTAAACCTTTTTACAAAGTCTTTATGATGAATACACTTGTCACAAGACCTCGTAAAGCAAGGTAAAACCTTAGGGAATTTAGGAACATTAAAAGAAAAATCTTTAGAGATTCCACAAAACATACCATAAACTGAGCAACAGATTTGATGAAGAGAACTCTGTCCTGCTCCGTGTCAACATCCATAGGTAGTTCAGCATTTGGATCATACCTTAACAGAATATTTTACACAAAAAAATTAAGAACACTGAAAGCAACAACAGCTCCAACATCTTGGCAAGGTCTTCATTTGTAACATGTATAACATGTGCACATTAAACAATTATTCACCAAAGAGGAGGTAAATATCCACCACTTTAACTAACACTGAGGTGAATAACTGTTTTGTCATATACCACACAAGCTAAATAACTAGCGTTTGTTCAAATAATTTCCACTTCAAAAACAGACAAGGGAGCTTGTTTTGTTCCTCTTTCAGCTGCTCGAAGGTGAATAGTACTTTGCTAATCACCTCCCAGTAAACCAATCCGAATGCGTGAAATGCAGTCAGTTGTGTGGTATACACTAAAAAGATATATTTACACACTTACTTACATAGAGCAACTGGGGCTAACTGAGGTAGGTAGTGTGGGGACGCTATACATACCTACATAAAATATACTACACATTTAAGGAGTGGTGATGTATATGTTGTGGTTCAATTTTATCCTTGGTTTAAATTTAATTTCCCTTTGTTTGAAACCCCATTGTCATACATTACCTTACCAAGAGACAAAGGAAGATAAAATTTTAACCAAGGAAAAAACTGAGCCACAAGATATTAAAGATAGAGATAGAAAAAGTATCACAAGCATGCAGAGAACATGACGTAGGGAATTTAACTAGGTAGAGAAAGAAAGGAGTAAGATTCATTAATTAATCGGAAAACAAGCAAAAGATTCTACCTCCTAACAAGCCACATTAGGACTTCGGCGACCAAAGCAAAATTAGGAGAACGGAAATTCTCCATGGATATGAGCCTGGAGTAGCCAAGAGCTCGCATCATTTCCGTGAAATCTACACAAAGAATGGTGATTTGACGTTAGACATAACTACAGCACGTACCGTATATGTTGTTTGTAAGAGTAACAATAAATACCTTAAAAGAAAACCGAGAGTGCAAAAAACATATTCAACAAAATACTTACTTCTTAGATCACGGTACGACATTTTTGATTCGTTCACTTTGCTCTCTTTATTTCTTAAATATTTGACTAAATATTTAAGGTACGCATGCTCTGTCATGGTACCGCTGACAGCAAGAATGTTTTTGTTTTGAATGTTACTATAGTAACGGCTAAAGCGGGAGATCGAAGTAAAATGGCGGCTACACCAGGCGGCGAGGATTCTGTGTATGACACTGGAAGATTGTCTTTATTTGATCTTATTTTAGAGAGAACTCGAGCACAGAACAAGGTAAAAACGAGAGAGGCATGAGATTAAATACATTATTTGTTTTTTCTTGCTGATTCGGACAAGAAAATCGGTCTTCTGTCGTAAAAATGTCAAAATGTTTTTCAGAAACAACTAGTCCACCGACTCGTTTGTATTTCGAAAATACGTCAAGATGTCTCGGAAAGAATGGAGATTGGAGGTATTTTTGATTACCAGGATTATGCGTTCAATTTTTAAGTTACGATCATTGGCTAGTTTTTCATGCCACCCTTATGCACGTATCATCGGCCATCCCCTGGGGGGGACCCCGGGCAAATACAGCTTTGTATGGGGATTTATAGGGGGGTTTGAACGATCATTTTACCCTGCATGTGGGGGAAATGACGGAGGTTTGGTTTCTGAAAGCCCTGCAACCCGGGAAAAACAGGGGACTTCGTAAATAGGTCAATTTCAAGTTGTCTTACACCAAGAACATAAAGAGCACTGTACTGAAGTTTTGAAAACCATGTGGAAAATAACCTTTACATTTTAAAGTGTAAATGTTTGAAGTGTTGACATTACTTGTGAATAAAAAAACTCTTGAAATTGTAATTTATTGCAATTTTTCTTAAAGAGTAAAGTACTGTTTTCTAGTCACTTGAGCTGGGTAATCTTATTAAGTTTGTACTCTCAAGTTTACCGTGGTTTGATGCTTTTCAATATGATACCCATCTAGGGGGGGGATTTCTCAACTTTGCTTGCTCTGTGTCCCCTTCAGGGAGGGGGAAATCAAGTACTTCAACAGGATCCTGTACAAAGTCCCCTCCCTTGCCCGGGTGTCCCCCCCAAGGGATGGCTGATGATAGGTGCATTACTTCACTATATATATATATATATATATATATCGTGGTTGCCCACTCATCAGGGGATATCCCCTGATGAGTGGGCAACCACGAAACAGGCTTGTAGGGATAAACCTGTAGTTTGTTTGTGTGTTTTTTCTCCTGCAACAACTATATATATATATATATATATATATCGTGGTTGCCCACTCATCAGGGGATATCCCCTGATGAGTGGGCAACCACGAAACAGGCTTGTAGGGATAAACCTGTAGTTTGTTTGTGTGTTTTTTCTCCTGCAACAACTATATATATATATATATATATATATATGTATATATTTATACACACATGCATACATACAGCTGTGCGTGTCGCTGTTGTAGTTTAAAGTGAATTTCAGATCAAAGTGGTTCCAAACTAGTTTGATTTGTTACTTTCTTTATTTCAGAATATTGTATGATTATGGAAATTATTAAATCTGAAACAAAGGAAAAAAAAGTGAAACCAGTTTGGAAACGTTTTGACCTGAAATTCATTTTAATCTATGACATAGCCATACTGTTTCGTTCTTCAATAGCAAGAAATGTTTACATGTGCATTACCTTAAACAATTCATCTGCTGCATGCATAATGAAGTAGGGACCTGTGCAGAAATCTTGCCAAAAAAAGACATTTTTGCATTTGAAATTACAGTTACAGCATGTATAATAAATACCTCTTACTAACCGAGTTCGAGGTCGGCACTGTAAGTTAACTTATAGTACGGACCGAGAAAACGAGGTTTGTAAGATATGTATTATATCTCCGGAGACATTTTGTTGACCAATACTAACTTTTGAATGTAACGGCCCGTACAGTGAAGTACGGCCCACTAAATTGCGCATACTAACCATCAGAAAGTGCCAGCTAATCACCATAAAACTGTCTGTTAAAACAGAAAAAACATAGTACTGTTACAATTTCACTGTTTATTTTTTAGATAAATTGTTACACTGTACCGGCCAGACATAATATTTTCATGAGCATAGTAGCTTAACTCAACCCTTATTATGAACAAGTAAATTAAAAAAAACATTTATGTTTAATGATCAATCTTGGTGATTTCATCTAGTATTGTATTCCATTATGTTTATATTATATGTTAGATTGTTCTTTTAACTAACATAGGTTTTCTCACGAAAAAAAAAATACATGTATATTATATACCCTACTCTTAGAACATTGATCAGTTTTCAATTTTTTTAATTCTATTTACTGTATTATATAACTATAGGTCATTATGAAAGGCTGTTCAAGGTGTTGCAGACCCAGGTCCACGGAGAATCAGTCACAGGTCTTTTACTTATCTACCCAGTTCATGTTATTCATGTTATAGAGGTGAGAATTCATCTTGCAAGGATTAAACAGTCATGTTGTTCCCTCTTTTGTCCTTATTGTTGAAGAGGAAATCAATTTGGCCATGTAATACCATACTCTACACTGTTATACCCTCTACATGTATATATTTTTCAGACTTCTTTTAATGTGCTGCTTGAAGTTATAAGAGACTTGGAGGAAGATGAAAATAGCATCAGGTAAAAAAAATGAAGTTATTTCAAGGGGGCCTTTTTTCCATCTCATTTAATAAGGGGAAGTGTAATTCTCAGGGTCAGGTTAAGTGTTCCCAGAAACTCCTAAGTGTTTTTTATTTCTGTTGTTCCAGGTAGCAAGTGATAATGATTTTGTTTGGTAGGAGATACACACAGAGTGGGACCGATTAGCTTTTGTTCCCAGCCAGTTGTTTGTTTACCCAAATGTCATGAGCTACTGTCCTGAAGACAGTTGTTGGCAACTTGATCTGCAGCAGAGCTTCTGTAATGTCTGAATGAGACTCATGTACAGAGTTTACTTCTGTCATTTTTGCAAGTTTGATTGTCCTGCTGTAGGTGCACTGTAGTTCTGAAAGGAACTGTTGTTGAAAGAAACGCACTTTGGCATAGCTAAATGTTGTGTGAATAGCTGAAATTAACTCAGATTTAAGGAACATACTCTTAAAAGTGTTTTGACTGGCTAAGGGTAATTGCATGAAATCACAATACTCAGGGGCAAATATTGTTTTAACGTTGTAGTTTTTGTAACTGTTCTGATTTTTTCTTTATTCTAGTGGGATGCTACTTAGCACCAAAATACTTGTTTGTACAGGGGATGTATCCTATGTCAAATTTGCTGACTTGGTCTTAAATACTTTTTGAGCTTGTTTCATTTCAGGCTGACGTTACATAAAAAGTAACATAAACTTGTTAAACCATTGTGCCATATACTTGAACTAAATGTACTGAACTACATACGTTAGGGAAGTAAGAAACCTGTTTTTCTTTTTTTTTTGTTCAGGAGCTACAGCTAAGTCATAGCAATAATTATGTCAAACTTTTATCAAAGTGTACCGAGCAGTTGGCTTTAGAAAACTTCTGATAATGTTTTTTTTTATTTTTCCACACCCTCTCCATAATACATGGCTTCCCTGTGCTACATGTAAGTCCCAACAAGCTGTTTCAGTCTACTGTGGCAACGTAGTTACTAAAACGAGGAACCACCCAAAACGACCCAAAATGACCCAAAACGACCCACAACCATCCACAACGATCCACAACGATCCACAACGAACCCAAAACGATCCACAACGACCCACAACGAACCAAAATATTCCAAAACGACCAAAAACGCCTTTGATAGTTTTTTTATAAACACTGACTTGTTGACTAAACTCGTCCCCAGGGCTCCCCTATGTTAAGATATCGATTTCGAAACATTTTGTGACAAGTTTGCCATGAATGAGCGAAAGTAAATCGATGTTAAGTCGAAACATCATCGGATCTTCCTCGTCAATCTACGAAAATTTTCGAAAAAAGTCGGAAAATCTTCGGAGACATTCGTACGACCTTCGGACAACATTTTGCAAATCTTTTGAAATCTTCGGAAAATCTTCAAAAACATCGTAATTAGTATTTTTTTGTTATAATAAACAGAATATTACATGGTTACTTGGAGATATGAAATTTAAAGACTTCATATCTTGGTGCTGAAGGAGTTCTTTTTAAAGGGTCTGACGTTGACGATCCTGACTGCAAGCAGGCCCTCGACATTTTATAACATAATAATAAATTAAATATGAGACATACTCATCCTTCTAATTTACTCGTTTCGTTCGCTGTACAAAACTACGATGGCGGCGATCGGCAGGAAAATATGGGACTCTGACAGGTATGGGTAAGTTTTCTTATTTGTTTGCTTTCCATGTGATCCTGAGCTGAGTTGGCGGGAAAGTATTAGAGCCTTCACTCATATGCGGTCAGTTACATGAACCCAATTGCCCATCGCTCGCTTTTTTCATTCATATTACAAGCCAATTTCTTTCTTTCTTTAGTTTTATTTTTTGGGCTCTTTAGTTAGGTTGATATTTATTGTCTTATTTATTCCTTGCTATTATTTTTTTTTAAATTTTTAAAATTTTTTCATGTTCCGGGATGTTCCGGAATGTTCCGGCATGTTCCGGCTTTTATTGACGCCCATTTTGGTTCGTTGTGGGTCGTTGTGGGTCGTTGTGGGTCGTTTTGGGTTCGTTGTGGGTCGTTGTGGGTCATTTTGGGTCGTTTTGGGTCGTTTTGGGTGGTTCCTCGTTTTAGTATCTACGACTGTGGCAATCTTTTTCCTTTGGCATAAAAAGTTGTTCTACACAGCAAGTATTATCATTGCTCACCTTGGGACATATTAGACAGCATGTAAATTAGATTGGTAATGTGTGTTTTCCAAGCAATAGTATTTAATTTTAAGTCTAAGCATATGGTCTAAGCCTTAACCGCTTAATAAGCTTGACAACCGCTTATTCAATCAATGGAGTTTCAGGACCCTGAACCTTCCAGCTTCAAGGATGCAGGAATTTACTACAAATGAACCCATTGATGCTGTGGTTAGTAGATATAGTTCATGCATGTGTTATCAGCTTCCATGAATGGAATAAGACTCAAAAGCTGACCTTTATGATTAGAATTTTGGGAAGTGCGCTTCAGGAGGAAAAAGGCAACCAATTTTCAGTCAAAATATTTTATGTAATACCACCAGAATGTGTTTAAAATATTTAATAGATATTTTTGTTGACTCTTTTAAGTTTTTACTTTTCAAAAAAATGTGTCATGGCATGTTTTCTTTTCAACCTAAATCACAGGCAGCCCAAGTTCCAGATTTGAAAGAGTAATTTGGAAGTACAACAGTTTTGTTTTTAAGTCTAACAATTATCTTTTTCAATAAAATAGACTTACTTTGTTCCTTTGTGGCCAAATATAGCAAATGTATAAATTTAATAGCAAGAAGTTGTAAAGTAAGCCATTTAGTAATTGTGCCATGCATGCTTAATGGTTATCAGTTATTAGTATAAATACTCAGGTGATTATACAAAATCGCGCGCTCTGATTGATTCGCTATCTCGGATTATCAGCTGATAATCACCTCGACAAACAAAATGGCTGCCAGTCGTTCGCGCGCTTGTGATGAAATAAATTTATTTGTGTTGTTCAATGTTTTTCTTTTCTTTTTTGAAATAATCATCTGTGTATTTATACTAAAACAATTATTCGCCTCAGGCTCAGTGATTCTCGCTGAATATTCACCTCGACTTCGTCTCGGTGAATATTCACCAAGAATCACTTTGCCTTCGGCTAATAATTGTTAATTATTGTATAAATTTTCAATGACCTTGCATTTGTAATTCATAGGTTATGGAAGCCCTGGCACTTCTTATCAAACTTGGAGAATATTTAGCCAAACTACCAAAGGTAATGATATTGCTTGTTATTTTCATTAAGAACCTTAATTTGAGGTAATCAGGAATCTATAGTGCATGGGCTTTGCTATAATAGCTTATGTGTAGTTTAATATACGAGCAGGAACGCTTTATCATGTACAAAACATGAGGTGCAGCTCAATGTTTTATACCTGATACAGCACAAAATGTGAGTTTATTGAATAGGTTCAAAAACTTTTTATGTAGACCTATTCATTATTACACTAAACTTTGGACTTTGGTGTATTTTGACCAAGAAAATTGAAAGCAGATGTTAGCTGTGTCTATATCAGATATAAAGACACTCATTAAACATTAGTTTCCTTTGTGTTTTCTTTATGAATTATTAATGATTTTTGGAAAGGTATTTTTTGAATATATCATAAGTCCTAAGGAATGAATCAATTGCTTTCTGGCAGTTACCTCAAACGACTTTCTTGGACCCTGATACAGTGGGGAAAAAACTGACAAACTGGGTAACATACTTAACACTATGCTAATTCTGTAGGGGAAACCAAAATATTTGTTTGTGTAAACAATTTATGTCAAGGCCATTAAGATGTCTGGTAGGGGCACCCTGAGAACCTCTCCACACCTTGTCTGCCTAAGACACACTGTAAAGTATGTATCTGTTGTAGTTCAATTTTTTCCTTGGTTTAAATTTTATTTTCCTTTGTTTCAAAGTCATTATCATACATTACCATACCAGAAAACAAAGGAAAATAAAATTTGAACCAAGGGAAAAATTGAGCTACAACATATCCATGCAGCCATCTTCACATCCAACAAATAAAATAACATGGGAATAATATTTTTTAAATTATCAAAAATAGTAGTATATAAGGTACATTTATAATACCACCACCTAGGAACCGTTTTTCAGAGGAAACGCTTAAAACGTTAACATGTCTCTAGAAGCTGTATTTCAAGGCGGAAAGACTCCCAAGGCAAACAAATACGAATTGGTGTGGTGCACGAAGATGACCCGAAGATGCCCGAAGATTTCCGAAGATACCCCGAAGATTTTCCGAGCGTTTTCCGAAAATTAATGAGCTATTTCAATTTAGACAAATATGCATACTAGAAATCTTCGGAAAAACGTTGGCGCAACGCGGCGTGCGTGTGCAAATCTTCAACTTCGGTAGTTGCATAAGGTTCTACTATGACTTCGGCAGAGTTGACGGCGGGAGAGGTGTACGGGGTTTCTGATGAGGAAACAGAGGAGTTAACTCCTTATGTTCTTGAGGACGAGGAGGAGGAGGTGTTCGAGGTACCGACCTGGTGGGAAGTGGCGGAGCTTCATGGGGAAGAAGAGTTTGAGGAGGAACTTAGTATCGACCTCATTCGACGGCAACTTAACGAGTTCGCAGCAGAAATAGATGCTGCTTTGGAAGCGGGAGTGTTTGAGACTGCGCCTAGCGCTTAATTAGCGCGTTGTAGACTGTAACTTTTTTCGGTATATATATAGAACACGGAGGAAAAATTGAGAGCGTTTATTTTAGATGGTATGAAGGGGAAGAAATTTAAATACCAGTACTGCTAGAAGCTGCTTTTCAGTGCGGAAAGGGTAAAATCGTATAAACCATAAATACCAGTGTGGAAAGGGTCAAACCGTAGAAACCTCTCTAGAAGCTGTATTGCAAGGCAAACAAATACGAATTGGTGTGGGAGTACAATAAACGCAACGCAAAAAGTATTTCCATTTAGAGAATAGAAGAATATCGCTATTATATATAGACATGCCCACCGTCAAAGAGTTACGCGCTTTGGCAACAAGATACCAGATCCCCGGCCGGTCTATGATGGTCAAAGCTCAACTGCGTCGTGCTTTATTGGCACACCCTCGAGCGCGCGTGGTGATAGAACGTGCAGATAGGCGGGCGAATTTCAATCTATCGTCCCGCGATGTCGCCCTCGTGTGGTTGAGTGGAGATACGCGGTTGCGAGAACAGCTTTGTGACGGCACCTTCTATGCCGTCGATGATCAACTCCGGAGAGAGTTTCAGACCCGTGGGGTGCCAAGAAAATTAGCGGCACTTCTTGAAAATGTCGGCCGAAGCGGGTATTTCCCTTCCGTCATCTCGCGTACAAAGTACTTTTATTATACAGAGGTACAGGTCGAGGAGACCCGACTGATTTACCGCGAGTGCCAGCTTGCCCACAATCGCTTGCTGGAAAATAGGGGTGGCAAATTTCTCCCGCGCGACGAAACACGACTGAGTTTCTATGAATTATTGGACGACGCCTTCGCCAGGTTTGAAAGAAAGGTGGAAGACGTCGAAGAGTTTGGTGCGCCCGAATTCGGAGCAACCATGAATTGGTTGAGCTCGTTGTGGCTCGACTAACCCGACCATCCCCACTTTTTTCGGACAGATAATTAGAGAGTAGCAACCAATAGACCGCAAAAAAAAAAAATGGATGTAACGGTCGCTGCCAGCTTGAAAAAAGCAAACTATTCCTCTACTTACCTCTCGCAGTTAAAAGACTTATCAACCTCTTTCTTAGAAGACCCTCCAACTTCTCCCCAACCCACACCAGAAAGCATCGAGGGGTATCTTTTAGCCAGCCCTCGACTTTGCCAGCGTGTGGTTTCGGGTGAGTTTGATCATCTTACATGGAACTTTCCAACCGACCGGCGAAACGAGTGGTATATACCTAGACCAAGATCAAAAACTAGAAGGTCCTCGTTGCAAAAATTGTTGATGAAAGAGTTCGGGCTGGATTTACTTGAAAGAAAATCGATAGTAAACCTCGTGAATCGTATTGAGGACAACTTGGGTCTTGTCTCAGGCTACCACCGGCTTCCAAAGCTGATATGGCTGTTGAAAGTAATCTTCGAACTCCGAAAGGACCCCGAAAGAGCAGCCCTGTGCGACATCTCAAACATTCGACCGACGACGCTTCGAAAATACGAGGATCTATGGGCCAAGCTGAAGTCATCGTTCAACGTGGAAATAACAACCTCCACTTAAGCGAGTTTTTCGCGCATCTCTGCGACCAGTTCCCCGCGAATCTCGGTCCGCAGCTTTGTCAGATCGAGGTCTTCGTTTTTTGTCACAGCTTTTTGTTTAATCTCGCGCTTGAGTGTTTCATATTTTTCAACCTCGGAGAGAATGAGTTGAAATTCCGTAGCGCTGATTTGGTTATCCTGTAAGGCTTTCGAGACCAGGTCGTTGATGGTACTCAACTTCGTCTCACCAATCGCAACGGTTCGCTCATGCTTGGAGATCTTTACGGCGATACGTTTACTGACCCGGACCATTGTGGCTGACACGATTCCGAAGATGCCACCAATAGCACCCAGTGGAACCCCTACGACAATCCCAAGGCCGGTGAAAGAGGTGGCTAGACCTGAAGCTGAGAGTATAACGCTCAGACTCCCAGCGGTTAAAGCTACCCCGTTTAGAATTGTCCGAGAGCGGGTATATTTTTTCCGAACCCCCTCGTAGTGGGCGATACTGTTTTTCAGGGTGGTCTGAATGTCACAAATCTTTTGAAGCCGAAATGACTGCCCCTCATCGTCGGGGGCGGTGGGAACCTTTGGGTACAAACAATCAGATTCCATGCCCTATATACAGAGTTCTAACAAAACTTCAACCTTGGTCGACGGCACCGTCCAAACTCGAAAGAGATTTCTTTTTGTGGGGTCTAGGGGGTGATATAAGGGTCGCAAATGCCACACCGAAGGGCCTTGAAGCTTCAGCGGTTCGACCTTCGCCAGCAGATAGGAGGGCTTTCCCCCCTCATACGATTTGTTGGGGTCCACCAAATCGCAATAGATTGAAACAGAGGGCGGCCCCCATTGTACAGGAACGAGAATCAGATTGCGCGGGACTTCGGATATCCCCAACAAGGCGGCTAGCTCTTTGTCTAGGATCACCTGTACTTTCGAGAAGAAATACACCCCAGTAGCGGTTATCCTAAGTTCACAAGTGTCCGCGGGGGCTTCCTTTACATACCCTGAGATGAAAGCCTGTTGGAGAGAGTAGAGGTTGTACTCGCCCTTTGGAATGGTGACCAAAATAGCATTTTTCGGCTTAATGGTGAGAATACTGGACAGTTGGAATAAATCGAGCACTCGATATATATTCACCGTTTTAGGTAATGTGATTTTTGTTTCAGGGATCTTCACGGTTCGAGCTGCGACACTCGAGAGCTCACCACCGACCGGAGGGTGAAGTTCATTCACACCCTCGCTTGCTGCTATGCTGAGGGACATTTTATTTTCCTGCGTATATACACCATGGATCAATCCCACGAAATAGATCTTTGGTCTGTTATAAAAAGATCGTTTCCAAAAAAGGCCGTAGAGTTCGGTAAAACCTTAGAAAAAATTAAATTTCCTAAACAGAGCAATTTTCCACAAGCCCTCCTTCTCCGCAGTCCGGACAAATACCCCGTGCCAGCCGTTTCGTTCGCTGAAACGGGGTCTGAAATCACACCGCTGCTTCGAGAGCTCGAGATCTTTGTTGACCCTAAAATCTCTTTCAAAGCAGGAGTCCGTGACATCTGGAAGGAAACGACTGTCAGACATATCTCGGCAAAGGAGGCTCATCGTTGGCTTTCTTCTCCCAAGTCCGAATATTGGCCTCAACAGCTGAACTTCGCCACATGGTGCGCAACTGCGGGGTGTGGGGTGTCTATTACCGACCCGGGAAATAAAACCTTCCCACCTATAGTTCAGGGGCTGCTTCGCTTCCACGTATACTTCGCCGTCCGCCGTATCCTATTCGAGCTCGGCTGCCCCCTCCCCGAAGACAAGGCGTTCCATAAAACAAACAACCCATTTCGCAAGACCGCCTTTGAAAGCCTCTGCATCGAATTCGGACTGCCTAGAGCCCCGGACTTTCGCTGGAAGGGCGGTTGAAACCTCGGGCTTGGTGACGTGTTCGTGGATTATCCATTCGAAGGAGCCAAGAACGAGTACGTCATCCGCCGCTATGACATCGAAGCAAACACATGGCCTGATAGTCTGAATCTCTTCTCAGATGAGGGTGGACTAACTAATCAAGGTAATCTGATAGCCTTTATCCGAAACGATGCCCACGGCGGAGTGCAATACAGCTGGTTTTCACCAAAAAAGGGTGAAGGACTTACTGAGGCCGGTATGGGACGTCTCAACCGTAGTATCGAGGCTTTAGTTTATTGTGTTCTTGGCTCGCAAGTCAAAACCCGATCCACTATCGTAGGGGCGAGTGGCGGTGCTGTTGAGACCCGCCAAATGTTCAGACAACTTCTAGAGGAGACAATCATAGTGAATGATATCTCCACCGGCATCCAGAACTATCAAAGGGCTCTGTCCGACGCCCGAGCGCAGCTGAATCTGGCCGTCGCCCCAGGGCTCTGGTTGCTCCCCAGCCGTCTTGTTATTAATTCAAACAGCGTTCTCGGGTACAACAACGAGCTCCAGAAAGCGACCAGTGATATGACTTTCCGGGTCAATCCTAACGTAAACGAGAGGACACATAAGTGCACGCCCGTTGCACCGACCCCCATTGCGCCGAAAATAAAAACGCCAGGTCCCATTGTCCCGAAAACAACACCGAAAACTAAAGCCCCCGTCGCGCTGTCCGCGCACGAGAGAAATTTAGCTGCAGTCACTGTTGTGGCCGCAGGGGCGACTTGGTGGTTGTTTAGGTAGACTTCTTCTTGTAGCGCTCAATGAGAAACACGACCACGGCTACGATCAAGAGCCAGGCGTTTTTGGCTAAGAACCCAACAACTTCTCCGGCCGTGCGGAAGAGGAATGAGACAATGGCGCCTATGGCTCCAGGAAGGAGGTCTCCAATCTTTTTTCCGATGGCCTTCAACCCCCGGCCTACCCCCTGCGCTACGCCAGCGAGCCCCCGCTGTAAAGCCCCCAAGATAACACCAATGACCGTCCCAGCTGCTATGAGAACACCCAGGACCCCTACTTCGTACTTCTTGAAAATAGCCTGAACGTGGTCCCGCAGAGACATTCGCTCTTCAACGGCTTCACTTTCTCGCTCGAGTTCTTGAATCTCTTCCTCGCGTGCCGCAATCCGCGCCTCAGCGGCACGCCTATCTTCCGGTGAAGTATCGGGGGCGTCTCTTATCTCCTCGTCCTGTAGGTTTTGCTGTTCGAGCTCCTGAGTTCTGGTGTTATTCCGTTCCAAGATCTCGTCCGTGGATGGGCCTAGACGTTCTTTCAATTCTTTAGAGAAGTTCTTCGTTAAACTTCCATCCAAGGTTTTCAGTGGGCGCCACGTCGCGTTTTCGTCCAACCCATCACGAATCATAGTACGACCATCATTGCGCACGCCGATCTCGACTCCGTTAAGGTAGGGAAACTCGCTCTCCACCTCGAGCTTCGCATCTTCCAGCATTCTTTGTAGGATTGGCTTCCCAGTAACAGGGTTGGTCACCATCTTCGTTTTTGGTCGTGCCCCCTGCAACAACATGGTATCGATTGGCTTCCCAGTAACAGGGTCGGACGAAAACGACGTTTCTGCTACTGGGGCAGTTTTACGCGGACGTGCCCACGGGCCTCTCGATCTTAAGTTATACATCCCGATTTGCTCGTTACCTTTGTCATCGTCGGGTAACGTGGGAAATGGGTTACTAGTTTCTCCACCTTTAGCGCCGGCGGGCTCGTCCAGGTCGTCATCGGGGGGTATCAAAGGGGTCATCTCATCAGGGTTGATATCCATGTTTTGTTTCTGCCTATACATACAAGAAAAGTAAAATGGCGTACATCTCCAAGAAGCTTGACCCAAGGGAGGAGCCGCGCGCTCTCATGGCCGCAAAAGGAAAACGCGTAACCAACCGCTTGACCTTTAACCCGAGCTCGGCGATCCACAAAGAGACTCTTTACGTTGACATTCCCAGACTTCCAGTCGACACCGTCCTAGTCCCAGACACCCTAGCCCTTGTAGGCGAGGTGTCGCTAGGCGGATCGACGAAGCATGCCAACAATCGCGTTGTCGACAACTTGGGGCGCTGTTTGATTCGGCGAAGGATCGTCAAGATGGGCGATAAAACCCTAGAGGACCTGGAGCGCGCTGACCTAGTTGGAGCGTTCTCCGACCTGTGGCTTCCCACCGAAGAGCGCGCTAAACGTATCGAGCAAGGGATCCAGACAACCGCGGTCAATAAAATCCGCTCAGAGGCCGGAGACAAAGGCGATGTGGCGGGGGACCTAGCAATTGCCGAGGCCTTCCCAAAGTATCGGCTCCCACTTGATTTTTAGCTCCTTCGCACCCACGGCGTTCTCCATACGGCGAGTCTTCCGCCAATTCGGTTGGAGCTCACACTCGCCGCCACCAGAGATGTCATCGTAAGCTCGGATACGAACAAGATTGGGAGCTACACACTAAAAAACATCGAAATGGTGTATCAAGTGATTGAGTCCCCCGGTTACGCGCAGCACGTCCCGAGCGTGGTTCTTTACAACCACATCTCGCACTACAAAGTGATCTCCTTTGCGAAGGCCGCCGAGACAATTCTCACGAACAACATCCCCGTGCAACTCAAAAGTTTTGTGGGTGTCCTGTTCCTGTTCGTTGACCAGTTCCCCGCGGGAGCGCGAAACAGCGAAGCCTTTCTGAATCCGGGCGTGACAAAGGTTGAGTTCGACCTCAACGGCGTCCCCAACACGCTGTACCCCAGCGGCATGCTCCCCGCAGATATTTGGGAGACGGCGCGAGCCGGCGCAGAATGGTTGGTGCACCCCCCAACTCCACTCTCGGTGGTCAGCCCTACGGGGTTCTTCCATGACAAATATGGGATCTTCATCGATCTCCGCACGGCTCGCGACCACCTCGTTCACGGCGACGGACAAGCAGCTCTCGGTCCGGGAAAAAATCTTCAGTTCCAGATCTATCGAAAAGCCGGCGGTTCTGGGCACGGCAACTGCCACGTCTTCCTCCTAGGCGACGCAGCATTCGACCTTGGAAGTCAAGTCGCCTACTATTAATCACCGTCCCTATATAGGCCATGGATTTTCTCACCGACTTGATACCCGGCCATCTGCTTATCGTTGGCCCAACGGCGTCCGGGAAGTCGAGACTGGTCGTAGAAGCGCTCCATGGGCCTTTTCGTGGGAAGTTCCACGTCGTGTGGTTGATTTGCCCGACATACGCTCACAACAAAACATATCGGGGATTTGCCAACAAAGACCCCGGCTTCGTAGCCCTGGCACCAGGGAACTCGGGCGGGGAGATTGAGAAGTGTCTTCGGCTTTGCACCGCGGTCTTCGAAGGGCGTGGCCAGGTGTTGCTTATTCTGGACGACTGCGCCGCCAGCGAAGACGTCAAAAAACAATGGAGCGCTCTCGTAGAGCTGGCTTTCTCTGGCAGGCACAAGAATTTTTCAGTATGGCTCCTGACCCAACAGTACACGAGCGTGGCAAAAGCCGCGACGTTGACGTTTTACAGCCCGAGCGAGCTCGATGGGAAAATTCTTTGGGAAAACTATGGGGTAGGACATCCCAAGGAGGAGCGGCACCAAATGCTATCCGCACTCAAGGAGCATCCGTACGCCAGACTTTGCTTCCGTCTCCGCCATCCATTCGATATCATGTTGGAAATACCAGCTCCCAGCAAAATTGTTTCGGCAGATATATAGTCATGGATGACACCGTGCTGGATGAAATTCTCCGCGAAGAAGGGCTGTGCTCCAGCGAGCCTCCCGTAGACGATGCTCGGGAACAACGGGAGGCACTGGCTATTCTGGCAGCCGCGGGCAACACCAAGGAGTACTTGGGGAAGGAGCTGTCGCTGGGCGACGTCCACAAGCTCTCGAGGAAGGAGGTTGCTTCGCTTCATCTTCGTTACCAGGTGACCCTCGGAAAGCAGGTCGAGCACAGTCTCTCTAGCGGGGTTTTGAAGGTCGCGTGCAAGGCGGTAGGCCATTTGCTGGGAGCAGTAGGGAAAAAACTGGATTCCGAGCAGGCACTGTTAACAGACCTCCAGCAGGATGCTCTGATCCGACGTGAGTTGAGCTACGGAGCTGGCTGGATCGCTGTCAACGGAGGTCGATTGGTGGCGCTAGTTGCTGCACTGGCTCATGTAGGTTGCCACACAGAGTCTTCGACGGCCGCAGGCCCAGATGCTAGCGAACCTGTGGTTTCTTTTGCAGAGTCTTCGACGGATCGCTAGGGTCCCGCTGGCAATTTTTTGGTGTTTGTATAGTATACGAGCCCTGTCTGAAAGTGATGGAAGAAGAAGATCGTATTACAGCGCCGGCCGTTCCCGTAGCTCTGAATAAGCAGAAGGATCCTAAGAAGGTCGCGGCTGGCCGAGCCCTCGCGGCTAGGAACAAAGAAGCTCGACAAGCTCTGGCTCGAGAGCGGGCTCGTGACGAACCACACCGAGCTACGACAAGCTGGAATTGGGGGCTCCTGATTGCCGCAGGGAGCCTCTTCGCCGGTCTGTATAGTCTGTATCTAGCGCATCTCAAGCAACCACAGCAGCAGCCAAAGCTTACTCACCCGCCACCCGAGCCTGCGCGGCCTCGCGAAATTATGGAATAGATTTTTGTATTGTATAGTCTCGATGGACAACAAAGTCGCAAACACTGTAGTCGAAGCGGCAACTCTGACAGGCATTGCTGCTGGTATTGGTTGGGTGGGGAAAAAGGTTCTCAAAACGCCTATGATCTCGGACCCTTCCTCGTCGATTGAAAACTACGTGAAGTGGGTTGCAGTTCTCTCGGGAGCCGTCGCAGCTAGGCAATACTTAGTCGATAAAAAGATAATCCCAACTGAGTAGAGATGGCAACCATAGCGTTGATGATTGGTGGGGCTATCCTGAACGCTACGGCCTTCGTAGGTGGGTCGTATCTCGCTCGGGCGCTTTCTGGGAAGAGCCCTGATGCAATGGCGGCTGAGCGAAAGCGCCACGACAAAGCCTTGGAGAAGTACCAGGCTGACTGGGCTGCCTGGCAGAAAAGCTGCGAAAAGCTGGCTGATTGGGAAGCAGAGCAGGATCGCCTGCGAAATCGTGCTGACCAAGACACAGCTGCAACGAACCGCGCTCTCGACCTGTACGCTAAAACCCATCCTCGTCCAACAGGGGTTGATGACCACGACGCCCCACAATGGAGCAACTATTACCGACCTTCGAGAGACCAGCGAACTGGTGAACTAGCCTATATAGGCGGTGGGATGCTCGCCATTGGATATGCTGCTAGCCGATTGTTCTGAGACACAATAGCTTTTTTTCGCGATGGAACTATAGACCAATGGAAAAGAAGCTGTCCGATATCTACTACAGCCCCCAGGGGTATTGGAAGGGGTTCGCTGCCTCGAAGAAGTTGGCTGAAGCGGCTGGCGTCTCTGAAGATGCCGCCCTGGCGTGGCTCGAAAAACAGGCAATGTGGCAGATCTACCTGCCGCCCCTGCAACGCATACCAAGACCGAAGTTCAATGTCTCAACACCAAACAAGGTTCATCAGGCCGATCTTCTATTTCTTCCCCACGACCGACCTGGGCGGGGGCGGAAGCTTTACAAATATGCGCTCACTGTGGTCGATGTTGCCTCGCGCTACAAGGAGGGTGAGCCTTTGGCTTCAAAGGAAGCGAAAGAAGTCGCGAAGGCATTCGAGCGCATCTACAAGCGAAGCCCTTTGTCCTGGCCCAATCTACTCCAGGTCGATCCAGGAAAAGAGTTCATGGGTGCTGTATTACCGCTCCTAGCTCGCCACAATACCGAAGTCCGGCGTGGCCGAGTGGACATCCACCGAGACCAAGCGATCGTTGAGAGGTTCAACAGGACTCTAGCTGAGCAGTTGTTCGGTTACCAGTACGCCCAGGAGATGCTTCTTCCCGAAGGAGAAAGATCGGTTGAGTGGGTGGTTAGGCTGCCTGCTGTTGTCGCGGCTTTGAACAACGAACCGACGCGGTTGATCGGAAAAAAACCGCAGGATGCCATCGAAGCCAAATCGGTGGCGCAAAAAACTTCCTCTGTTGTCCCGGGGAGAGCGGTTGGTTTGTTGGAGGAGAGACTTTCCTCTGACGCCTACTTACGGTATTTATACCAGCCGGGTGAGCAGGAGGGTGGGCGAAGACGTGCAACGGATCCAATTTGGAGCCTCGAGGTTTACGAACAGGCGCGTGCGGAGATTCGACCAGGCGAACCTGTGGTCTACTATCTCAGAGACGGGCCAAAACGAGGCTTCGTCCGCGAGGAGCTGCAGGTAGTACCTTGGAATACCGAATTACCCCCTGAAAGTGTACTCAAGCGGTTCGGTGTGAATCCCGTCGGGTAGAACTCGTCTCTTGTCGTAGTAGGCGGAAAGCCCGAGTTTCTCCTGGTGGTACGTTGTCATCTTTCCGTGGTCCATTTGGAATCCCCGGTTTTCTGCCAGGTCGAGCGCTCCATCCAGGGTTGTTTTGTAGCGCCTCCAGGTCAAGTCGTTGTCTTTCTTGGACATCCCCTTCGCCAAGGTTTTTCTTTTTCCTTCGCTGTCGACGTAGTACGCCTTGCTGCATAGAGCGATGGCCCGGGTTCCCTCGAACTTGAGTTTGAACAGGCCCGGCGTCCGGCCGCTCCATTTATCCCAAGCCAGCCATTTCTTTTTGCAGCCCTCGAACTCTTCGTGGAGCTCGGGGCGGACGACGTCGTCCAGGTTTTTCCCGGCGATGCCCATGTACAGGCTATCGGTATCCATCTGTAGGAGCTCGAAGGATCTTCGGTCTACGAAATGGTCCAGGAAGTCGTAGTAGAATTCGAGCATCCGTAGTTTGGCTAGCTGATAGACTGTGATTCTGATTTGGAACGGGCGGGTGATCTCGATCTTCTGCTTCCTCCTGTGGATCTCATAGGCGGAACCTATTTCGTCGAGGTCCTCGAACCAGGAAGAGCGGAGAGCACGCTCGACCACCGCTTCGTCGGCTGTGTAGGAGACCAATGTCTGGCGCTCCAGCGCTTCGATAAACTTGCTGTAGCAACTATTACCCAGCAGTTTAAACAGGTCAGCGAATAGTGCTTTGTCCTTGTTGGTATCCCCTTCTCGTCGAGCTTCTGTAACCTGGTCGACGAACCAGCCAAAGATCTTTTGCGGTTTGTAGTTGATCGTCCAGTACACCGCGGTGACAACTAAACCGTGGGCGAGGTACCAGCGGAGCAGAGGGGCGTACAACAGAATCTTCTTGGCCCATAGGGTCCCAACAAGCTTCGGATCTGTTGAGTGGGTTCGTCCCATTCGCTCGAGTTAGTCCAGCATCTCTTGGGGAACCGCTTCGACGGGAATCTCCTTGCTGTAGAAGAGCGGGGGCATTTCTTCGAACTTTGGCCAGAGGTGTTCGGGGACCTCGATGTCAACCTCGGCGAACCCGAACCACCTTCCTTCTCGTAGAGCCTCCACAAACCCGTCGACATCGTCCGGCCTACGGTAGTGGTTCACCGTTCCCTCCCCACAGGGCATAGGGGCTGCCATGGTAGAGAGGTAGAGCGCGTTCGCGTCGTAGCCGAGGATGCGTTGACATTGGTGGGCCTGGTCGTATTGGTGTGACCGGATCCGCGAGACCCCCACCTCGTGGTAGCGGGTAAATACAATCGAAGGCCCTCCGACAACCGCCGCTTTGAGCATGTCGTACGCTTCTTTGTTGGGGGCATACAGCTCGGGCGGGTTGGGGCTAAGAAGTGTGCCTCGCAAGACGAACCTCGTCGACACCCCAGGTAGACTTACCGCATCTTTGAAGATGTCGATTCCATACGCGGTGTAGAAGTCGCGCATTTTGGGCAGTGCTTTGACGAAGGGGCCCACGTCGAGATTGTTGTAGTAGCGGAGCCAGTCCGCGAAGGTCTGCATCCCCTTCTCCCGGAATACCCGCTTGCAGTCTCGATATTCCGAAAGGGAAAGAAGATATTTGCCTTTCAGTTTCGAAAACCACTGTGGGTAGTCCGGTAGGCAAGGGAAGTCGAGCTTGTCGTGCGAGTCGAACCATTCGTACGGAAACCAAGACTTCGTGAGAGTGCAACCGTAGGCTTTGACCCAAGCATCGTAGGTTTTGCCAGGACCGATGTAGTTCAAAACGTCCAGAAATTTGAAGCCCGGAGTTGTGATATACATAACCTGGTTTTCCTTACACCCCACTTTGATGGACTGGTCGGTCGTCTTGCAGATTTCTGGGACGAAGTGGTGCCGGATCAAATTCAAATCGTACTTCCCCGAATTGAATCCAAGCACAGGGACTTGGTCGCACCACTCTTCGATCGCTTCCCGATACTTTTTTGGTAAGAGCTCGATGGTGTCGGGCAGGAACCTCGCGCGAACATCTGTGCGCAAGCGCTGGGCCAGTCGTTCTAGCGCTCGAACAAATTCTTCGACCAACAACTCTGGATCTCGTACGCATAGGTGTTCGGGAGTCGGATCCAGGGTGTCTGATATGGAGACGGAGATAGGAACGTGGTCTCCCTCTATAGTCAAATCGGCGGTCGGCTTTTTCGCACTGGACTTGTCGAGGTAACTCTTAAAGTCATACACGATCGCGTGGGGGTAGGTCTCGGTTTTTTGTTCGAGGATGCGATCTTTTCTCCAAGGTTTAGGCTCCTCGTGCTGCCACCGAACCACAAGGCGATAGCCAGCGTCACGGATTTTGGCTTCTCGCTCGAGCGTCTGTTGGTATGCTATCTCGCGTGTAACAGGGCTGCCCTTTTTCTTGGAAAGATTCCGAAGTTGCTCCTGGCGTTGCTTCGGCGATGGGAAACAGATTTTGCATCCATGCCATAGACACCCGTTGAATTGGAAGACGGTCTTTGAAATGGGATCATAACCGTCTACGGCGAAACCTTCTATCACTCGCTCACCTCCATGTCCACATAGCTGGTGATGGATATGGATCCCTCTGGTGCGAGCTTCATACTCGAGCCATTGGACGGCTTGGATGCTATCCCGTTTTTGTGGGTAGAAGACCTTCTCAAAGGCAGACAGCGGAGCTTCCACTTTCTCTCCTTTGCAGACAACTTTTGTCTCTCCTTGGGTGCAATGATCTGCGTGGCGATGGAGGCTGTTGGAATGTGTGAACCTTGCATTGCAATTCCCGCACACGAACTTTTTCGCGAGTTTCTGGATGTCGCGAATGAGAAACGCGTGCCCCTCGTAGACACCGATCGTCATTGATGGAGTGCCTACTTTTTCATAGTGAGCCGGGTGCCTCCGATGCAGCCAATCTCCAGACTTTTGTGGTTCGTATACCCGGATCCCGAGCCGGAAGTGCTGCTCTACTTTCCGCAGCTCGTCCTGAGAAACCCCTGGGCAAGTCTCGGGCGGTTTGTATATCTCTCTAGCGAGAGCGCGGGCTTGTAGGGTGCAACGATCCACGCGCGCGCCACGATGGACCGCTATACAGCGAAAGAGGCAAAGGTTATCGCCATACGTGTCCAAGGAGTACAACCCTCGCTTTCCTCGTAGCCAGTCAGGTAGTGGTCCCGTCCCCAACAGAGGCGCCTTCCGATCTACTACAACTTTTACTTCCACATAGATAAAGCGAATGAAGACCCACTTGGTGCTAGGTCGCTCGATTTGGTTAACACTCAAGCGCTTCTCGTCTTCCGCCTGCACCCAGTCTCTAGCTTCCGTCTCGAGCCGCTGGATCCAAGGGCTGTCTTTTGCTGTTTTGCGAAACAAGATAATTTCTCCCGTTTCGAGGTTCCGGAGTCGATAGGTGTAGCTGTAGCGCAGATAACAGCTGGTCTCGACCCGCTTGCGGAGCTTATCCATTATCCGGGCCACAAGAGGACCATCAACACCTCGATAGAAAGTCCACTTCCAGAAGCGCCTACCTCCTACCTCACCTTCTCTTTCCCCATCCAACTCTTCGAGTATACGGGGACCTTCTCGCACCAGAGATCGCGCTAAGGGGGTTCGCCGGTTTTCAATTTTTCTACGAGCTTCTGCTCTCATCATTGGAGTAGTCCTCTTTCGGACACCCTTCGCGAGAAGAGCAGCGTCAACCTCTCTCGCAAGTTGATGGAGTTCACGGGTGCGTTGCCACTTCTTGTGTGGGTTCTCTATATCCCCTCTGGTTATAGCAGGGTATCTCCCCGTCTGTAGCGCTCTCCGGAGTCTTTTCCTCCACTCCGCGGCGCGTGCCTCTCCGATCGCTCGTAGGAGGTCAGCTTTTCGCATCTTAGAACCTACAGATAGTCCATAGCTTCGTGCTAAAGAGCGTAACTCTTTGACGGTAAACATACTGTGGAAATACTTTTGGTGTCGCCACTCTCTAAATTGAAATAATTTTGTGACGCGCCCGTTGCGCCAACGTTTTTCCGAAGATTTCTAGTATGCATATTTGTCTAAATTGAAATAGCTCATTAATTTTCGGAAAACGCTCGGAAAATCTTCGGGGTATCTTCGGAAATCTTCGGGCATCTTCGGGTCATCTTCGTGCACCACACCAATTCGTATTTGTTTGCCTTGGGAGTCTTTCCGCCTTGAAATACAGCTTCTAGAGACATGTTAACGTTTTAAGCGTTTCCTCTCTGAAAAACGGTTCCTAGGTGGTGGTATTATAAATGTACCTTATATACTACTAAAATACAACAATGCAGTGACCAAAAATTGTTTAACAACTTTTGGTCATTCCATTGTTATATTTTTTATGGACTGATTCAACAAGGCCAAGTTTTTCCCTTCATTTCAATTTACAGATACATTATGGTGTCTGCCAACATTGAAATGCACTCTCACTTGTATGTTTTGTCCTTACAGATTAGTCTTACAAAAGCAATGGATCAGCTACCAGAGAAAGTCCCTGACTTGTTGGTGAGACAAGGTACAAAGCTGGATTTCTTCCACCTTTTTTATATATTTATATTAATGCTTATGGGAATAAAAGGATGGAATAGAAAAACTTTCAAGCTAATATTTTCTGCCATTCTGAGCTACTTTACTTTTTGAAACATGACATAATGAAGAAATGGTAAACATGCAGTGTGCAACCATTGGGTTATGGATGTATGCAGGAGGTTGCTTAAAGCATGAAAGAAGTGTCAGAGAAAGAGCATCTCCTAGCTTCTTGAGTGCTTAGCAGACCTCCCAAGTGCATCCATACCGGGGGGGGGGTCTCCCATATGGAGTGGACGGGGATGCTCGTCGGAAATTTTGAATTTAACCCCTAAAAGAGAACAATCTGGGCGTGGCCGAAGCTTATTCAGACCCCTAAAAGAGACCAGTTTACAAAACAGACAAATAAAAAGTACAGTGACTTTTAATGATGGCGAAGACCTTATCATCGAATTCTGAATTGAGTAAATATAAAGAATCAAAATTCTTTCTGTTTTGTTATTTCTTCGAGTGCAACCCTTAACGAGACCTTGACGGCTAAAAATAATGACATTTTGCCCAGAACACCCTAAGCGAGACCAAAATCCGAAATTTACACCCCTAAGCGAGACGACGAGCATCCCCGTCCATTCCATATGGGAGTCCCCCCCCCCCGGATCCATACCTAGATGGTTGCAGAGCTGCTGTGTTTATTTCTTTTATAACATAAGACTTCACAACTTCACAATCTGACCTCAACATGCGGCAAGCCATGGGCTAATGGATCACACGTATTAGCCAATCATAGAGCGTACTTTCCCAAAGCTATTTTATAAATGTAATTGTATATTCATTGTACTATAGTGCATTATCGCATGTATAGTGTATTGTGCTGCAGGAAATATAAACAATATTGATGTGTTATGCCAAATCAGTGCATGCAGTCAAATTTAAGGGCCCATTACAGTTGATATTAATTTTACCACAATTGCTACTAATCTCGGAATCTGATTGGCTAATTTGCCGTTGTCGATGAGAGTCTAGACAACGCTGCTTGCGTCAGTGTGTCACGCAATTTAATAGCCAATCAGAAACGCTAATTTTTGGAAATAAACCAATCGTATTGCGAGAAAGTTATAGACAACGCCTGCTCTTTCTTTGTGTCACGACCTTGGTCACGCTCTGAAAAAACATTTTCTTTCACATTGATAATGTGGTAAAAAAACAAATCTGAATGTTGTTTACCGTTGTCTGTACTCTTATCGACAACAATACGCGTCACCACAGTACACAACATTTTGACCACTGTCATAACGCGTACTCGTTGTCGATAAGGGTACAGACAACGCTTAACCACATTCGATTTGCTAATGTTACCAAATGTGCTTTTTTACTTAGATCTGATTGAGTACCTTCTGAACTCTCAAGACCTTAGCACACCTTCAGCATACCTAAAAAGATACACTCAGCCATTAGACATTGTGCTTGACAGTGGTAAGTAAAAAAAAAATCTTTTTCTCGTTTTATTAAGGTGATGGTTATGGGCAGAGAACAAGAATTTCAGGGCACTTCTTGATGTTGAGAGAGATAAGGTCTACATGCATCCTGTGGGATGTGTGTGCCTGTTATTATCACTGTGATTTCATGTACCATCCTAGACCCTGCTTCATGAGGTCAGTTTTGAAATGTCTGTTTTAGTATTTTCATTAGCAGTACTACTGATCATTACAGTCTGTATTTTGGTACCTAGATGAATTTATGAACTAGCGTCCCTTTACAACAGGTGACCCATGAAAGTGTTTTCACCCATGGTTCCCTTTAATGCTCCCATAATTGTCAAATAAAATCTTGGCTTGACTTCTTTTTTTTATTTTCTCCGAGTGTTATAGACTGCGGGAAGATTGTCATTTTGGCTCAGCTCTCCCGCGTGAACGCCAGAGCGATAGATATGAAAATGATTTGAAACAACGAAGAGAGTAGTGAATCATGTAAGCCTTTACAAAATATCCCGAGATCTCCTCGGGGAGGGGGGCGGGTAATCAGAAGATCTCGGGATATTTTGTAAAGGCTTACATGATTCACTACCCCTCGGGATATTTTGTAAAGGCTTACATGATTCACTACCCCTCGGGATATCTTGTAAAGGCTTACATGATTCACTACCCCTCTGGATATCTTGTAAAGGCTTACATCATTCACTACCCAACGAGGAGGGGAGTGGGGGGGGGGGAAACAACTCGCGCCTCGGAGCTTTGCCTGCGAACGCCGACGTTTGTCCGTTACTCGGATTTTCTCATTTTCTCCTTTGCCGGAGAAGAAATGGGCAGGGAGGGTGGGGTGGGGGCGAGGAATCTTGTACCAGGAGAACGAATGCGTTCGCATGCTACTCACCACTCGAACTGCGACTTCGCGACCGGCGCTCGAAGTAGCAGCGTAAAACGATAAAGGTAGCTGTTCTACTTGTTTCAAAGTTTAAATTGACATTCCTCCTTTCACATATATCAAAAAGGTATCGGAAATCCACTGAAAGACATTTTACTATAAGAGACATGATCTAATAACACATGTCCGTATGTTCGCAAAGATGAGGAGACGTAATGGCTACAATCCCTGCACTGTGCCTTGGAGATTTAAAAGCGGCTGTTAGAGGTGACTTTACATGTTGGCAGCCCGATCTTACCCCTCTGTTGACATACGGAACCAGCTTCTCCTATGAACAGAAAGATAATTACAATAGTTGAGATGGCAAAGTATGTTCACTTTATTAATAGTTTCCGTATTTTGGGTTTTTGTTGCCAGAACTGGTTTGGCCAATGCAAACTCGTCTATTTCCTTTGAGCTGAGAATATTCTGGATGAAAGCGTTCGACTGATGCAGACAGAAGAGACCATCATCTGCGGCGCTAGAAGTGGGGCGAGGCTCTCCATGAAGCTGTAAATAACTAATTGTACATGTATACGATGTTTTTGTCTTTTTGAATAAATATTTAACAGTTCCTTCCGAGACTGTTTTTTGTTTTATTGATTTTATAAAGCGTCAACGAGGGTAAAACTGATCATGAACCTCAACATGAAATATTGACCAATCCTGTCTGTGCAGAAGCAAATTACCACCCTCCACACTTCCTTCCTTGCGGTCGTTGAATTCAAGTCGCTCGGTGGTTATTAGCGAATTCAACGCGCTACACGTAGTGCTTGGATTAGACTGTGTCAAACGCTGGTCCACGAGAGACAAAAATAACAGGAATCGATAAAGATAGTGAAAAAGTGGTTGCTTACAGACCATGCTGGAATTAGAGCAAAGCGATGAGACTGAGATCCGATGAACCCTTTCTCTTTCGATGGCGACCAAGATATAACTTTCCCTTACATTATGAATCAAACAAGAAATGGCAACTGAGAAAAATTGTCAGTTCAAACATATTGAATTTAGTAGAAGTCACGTAGATCTCCAGAATAACGTATAAAAGAGTATGAGTATGAGTGATCAGACAAAGAAGTGGTGCCTATAGTTGTTGGTGCACTTGGAGCATAGTAACTAAAAGTTTAGATGCATGGCTTAAAAACTCCTTAAAAGGTTTTATTCTTAGCTGTTACTACTTTGACTACAGTCACTGTCCAAAACGCGAAGCCCGCGAAACAGTGTAAAATTATCTTATTTTCCAGTGGCAGAAATCCCTCTAAAACACTGGAGTTCATAAAATTGCTGCGAGGCCACTAGGCTTCGAAGCAAACCTTTTTCGTCAGCGTGCGTTATCACACAGGCGTGTGCAGACAGCCAGAAAACTTGGAGATTTAGCAATGTCGATAGGCTCTGCTCGATAGGGATGTTCGGCCCTCTAAACAGCCACCATTTCACCATTTTGAAAAGCCAACACCGAGAAGACAATGGGAACGAGCTTGACCAATGGATACCTTTGAGTCCTTACTTGTCAGCGGTTGTACGATGGTAAGTATGCGGGGGGTCTGTTATCGGCCTCTTTCCTTTCGTTTAGGTAAGCGTAAGATATGTAGAGAAATATTGAGGATAGTCGTCGAAAATCTAGTGGCATCCGTCTTTATATTTTGATTGTCTGGTATTTAAAAGTCGTAGAAGTTGTCCGTGTTTCATTTTGTCTTGCTATTTCGTTAAAATTATAGTTTGAACAGCAACATTTTTTTCACTTTTCGCTGTTGTAGACGTGAATCGAAGAGTGGGTTAGCTTTTTCGGGAATATATTTTTTTGTGGACGCGACTTTCACTCAGTTGTTTCCATCCGCAGCCGTTTATTAAAGGTGAAGCTTTATGTAGAAGTGGATTCACTTAACTTATCCACGTAAACTGTGGGCAATTTAAATCTTGAGTCAACGCAGTTAGTTGGTCGTGACTGTGCATTATACAACCTCTTTAAGTTACTACGTTATAAATACACATTGTGACTCTGCACAATTTTCTTTGTAGCGTATTCAACATGGGGCGCCGACCTGCCCGTTGGTAAGTAAATTTCCCGACTAGATGTAACCGTAAACTGGAGTATGCAAGCTTGGAAAATACAGTAGAATCCCGGTTTCTCCAACCTCCCGATAACTCGAGCCAATTGTCGTTTACTTTCAAGTCATTATCTAGCAATTTTACCCTCGATAACTCGAACTTACGTCAAATTCTAGTTTCCCTTGGAGGATCGAGAAATCGGGATTTTACTGTATATCAACTGACTTAAACAGCTCACTTTGTACTATATAGAAACCCCTTTTGTTTCATCCATTGACATGTGTAACGTTTTTGGTACAGTGTAACGTTTTTGGTACAGTGTAACGTTTTGGTACAGTGTATTGAGTGTTTAAGGAGAAAGCCAACTTTGACAATGTTATATTACCACAGCTTCAGTTACAATGGCAATATTATGCCCTAATTAAAAGTCCATACATGCTGCTCTTTTGTTTCAGTTATCGATATTGCAAGAACAAGCCATATCCCAAGTCTCGCTTCTGCCGAGGTGTCCCTGGTAAGAAGCCATGAGGACTTTGATGTAACTATAGATTATATAGATTTACTATAGATACATTATAGATTTCACTAGTATAGTTGCAAATATGATTTCCAATGAGCATTCACCTCCTTCACACAGATGCAAAGATCAGGATCTATGACCTTGGCCGCAAGAAGGCACGCTGTGACGAACTACCACTGTGTGTGCACATGGTTTCTGATGAATATGAACAGCTGTCAAGTGAAGCTTTAGAAGCAGCCCGTATCTGCTGCAACAAGTACATGGTGAAAAACTGTGGTAAAGACTCATTCCACTTGCGCATGCGGCTTCACCCATTTCATGTCATCAGAATCAACAAAATGTTGTCGTGCGCTGGAGCTGATAGGTAAGTCTTAGACCTGTGTGTTTGACAAGCCATTAATATAACTGGTTTATTTAGAGTAATAGTGGTCAGATCCAGTAAACCTGCTGGACTTCAGAGTTTTGTATTAATGTAGTAGCTGCCAGTGATAATTGTTGGTGCATCTTGTTCAGTAGAGGTTAGAAGTTTTCAACGGCAATTGTATTCACTTTGCAAACTGTCATTGCCTCTTCCTTGATTGTTGGGAAAACAATGACCTACTGGTGCACATAAAAATTGAAGTTTTGCAGTAATTTATAAATGTGCAATTCTGATGAATTTCTGCCCATGAGCTATATTTGTTTAAAAATATATTTTTTTTTTTCACTTTGTTGCCCTTAGTTGACTTATAACATTCAATCTTTCCATACGAAGTAACAAGTAGGCTAAACCAGACATTATCGTAGCTGTGTACTACACAGCAGGGCTTTGTAACAATAACAATGTTAAAATTCTTTAGAAACTTGTAACACATAGAAATGTCTTTCAGGATATTTCTCAAAAATTAGAGCAACAAAATGACTATTTGGCAAGTTTTTGCTCTGTAGTTGTAGTTGAAAGAAAAGTGGTGTCAGTGAATTTTATTTTCCATTCTGCAGTGTACCATATTTACCAGTGTATAATACACGCCAGTGTAAAGTACGTGTGCTATATTTCCCTTATAATTAATTTTGGAAAGAAAACAGATTTTGCCCAAAAAAACCAGTAGTTGATTTTTTTGAAATCATGTCTTGAAAGAAAAATGACTGTAGAAGTAGATCCACCAGGAATCACCACAATATCCTTGTTTTCTTATTTGAACATAACCTGTAGAGCAGGCATTCTGTGGTGTATGAATACTTGTGCTTGTAATAATGTTTGATTGTGCTTGGCTGCCATTTAAGAAATGCCACAATTAGTGCATGTCCCAATCCACTATGTAATAAGATGGTAGCTGATAAACGATCTGGTTTGAACAACGCTGTCAGGATTGCTTGAAATGCATAACAAAAAAGCAGGCCCTGTGGTTTTTGGTTTAGGATCATCATTGATTTTAAGTTGTCCATCTTTTTAGCACACCACCGACTGTTACTCGGTTTTTCTCATTCCTTGAACTTTTCATTACTCGATAGAGACATGTTGTTTTGTTCTTCTCAGTAGGTGTTTCATTTCAAGTCATTTAAATTCCTTCACAGACCAAAATGGAAAACTTTTTAGTCATAGTACCGTAAAGTTCCGTGTATAAGCCGCACCCCCGGATAAGCTGCACCCCCGATTAGGAAGCTCAAATTTCGAAAAAAAAATAAACACAATAAAGTTTGAAGTTCTATTTGTATACAAACAAGGGCAACCAAGCACAATTTCAAAACACCGTACACGGCGGTTGTGGCAAACTTTTATACAACAACGGCGAAATTTTGCTTATCATACCTTAATTTCTGTTTTATTCACTATAACTTATGTGTTGATACCACTCTTTTCAAGATTATCGCTTCAAAACACTCCATGAAGTCGAAATTCCGACAAATTCGTATGCGTTTGAAACGACACGAACGAATGCTTAGCGACCAAGCTTTCAAACGTGGAGAGGAGTCTGGGTCTTAGCAAAACAACAGGAATGGCAAGAAACGCCGGTGAATGTTTGAAGACACGAACACTGTACAAACGGCTCCTTTAGGAGCCACCACTCGTATAAAAGTCAATGAACAACATCAACATGCTTTCAGTTTGTGTGTATCTTTACTCAGTGACATCTTAAGACGTTTTTATGAATATTAATTAGGCCTTTAAGAACTCCAACCACAGATGTTTCCGTAGATAAGCCGCACCCCCGATTTTTGACTTAAATTTTGAGGAAAAAGGTGCGGCTTATACATGGAACTTTACGGTAACTTGAATTGTAGTCATTAACAAACAGTTACATGGAACCTTTTGTTTTGTTGTTTAGAGTATGCTAATGAGAGCATTCCTAAACAATGGGTTCCGTGCATAATACGCAAATTTGCAAATTCGAACTGTAATTTCTCGGCAAAAAAGTGTGTATTATACACGAGTAAATACGGTATTCATCCACTGCAAGAGTTACTAAACTTACATAGTGTAATGCATGGCTACTGCTGGGAAGAATCTACATTGAAAATCTTACAAATTGAGGGAATTAGAGCTTATTAATAAAACAGTTTTCTTGCAAATTGCTTCATACCCTGGAGTTCAACCCTCAGATGTTTGGTTATGCTGCTGAATTCTTTCAGTGGATGAGATTTCATCCTACCATGGAAAAGGCAATTTGTGTAGTATTTTAATTTTGGTATTTCTCTAGGCTTCAGACTGGTATGCGTGGTGCTTTTGGCAAACCTCAGGGTACTGTGGCACGTGTCAACATTGGACAGGTCATCATGTCTGTCAGGACCAAGGATGGCAATAAGGCAGCTGCTATTGAAGCCCTGAGAAGAGCAAAGTTCAAGTTCCCTGGAAGGCAAAAGGTACAGTGAATCTTGCAAGTTGTGGTTGACATGAGGGGACATCTTGACTCTTTTTCTTCCCCCAAAATAAATAGAAACCCTTCAAAGAGATGTTAATTATCATAAATAATTATTATGACCAGTCTGGCCAACCGCTCACGCAATCACATAGGAAACAAATTAAAAGTTGATGTGTGTTGGACTGGACAGGTTGATGTGAGCCTCTCTGGAAAAAAAGCTGTCCGGCCCTAGTGCACTTATATTGCTTTGTTGCAAATGAAAAACAGTAAACATGATAAAATGCTTCTTGACTCGGCTAGGTTGACCCAGATGGGAAAATATTTGGCTCCCATTCATGACGCATGGACCTCGCTGCGCTTGGTCTGTGTGTCAAGACTTTGAGCCAAATATTTTCTTATCTGGCCCTCCCACTCAGTCAATAAGCACATAAAGTGGAAGTGAAATAATTCTCATATTCGGGCCTAAATTAATTATTGCACTCTAAACTGTTTATCAGGGTTCGTGCTACTCCTTAACTCCTTAAAAACTCCTTAGATTTGATTTACGTTCTAAAGAGTGCTTAAAAACTCCTTAAATTTACAAAATTCAGCAAAAACTCCTTAAGAACTCCTTATTTCTTGTCTAAAAAAGTTCAAACATTAAATTTTAGCAGAAACATTTCACATGTTAGATGGTGTTTTTACCTTCATTGACATTATACATTTTTGGGGAAGTTCCATGTCGTGTTATGATGTTATGTTCACATTATTCACAATGTTTTTTCTGTTTCATCATCATCATTAAATTTGTATTCAATTATACAACAGTAGTGTGCATGAATAATAAATAGAAACAATGGCAGTTCTTTCTTTCTTTTTTTTCAAAGAAACAAACAAACAAAATACTCCTTAAAAATTGTATTTTGGTCCTTAAAAACTCCTTAAAAGTCCTTAAATTCTGATTACTCACCCCAGCACGAACCCTGGTTTATGTGCAGGTTCAAGCCTTGGCAAAAACATGAATCTCAGCTTGTTCTTTGATTAACCAACTTTCAAATTTTCCTTGCTAGTGTCACTTCTCTACTTACTGTACTTTGATCTTTCAAATCTGGGGCTAATGAAACTGTACATCATTGGTTGAACAGTTGTTAATGCACTACAAGTCAAACAATTATTTTAGTCCAAAGATATGTTCAAGTTAACTGCAGTGGTTGAAGTGAAAATAAGTAAAGAACACTGAACACTTGTAGTGTCTTTAGTTTGGCTTGCTTGTCTGTTTGCAGATCCCTGATTTAGGAGTAGATATGTACTGCTGTCTAGATTTACTCTAGGAAGTTAATGCTATGTTTTGTACCACTGAAATTATCCTGCTACTTTTCTCTACTCTTTTATAACTTTGCATGCAATTTAGTAGCAAGTTTATCCTTTTGTTTGGAGCAGGGTTACAGAAATGAATATGGATTATTGCAGTGAATTATTGTAAGCTAATTGTTTGAGGTTTGATCACCACTGCTTGCAAAGAAGGGAGCTGATGTGAAGCGTTATACTGGTAGGTTTCTTAAAGGGCAGTGGTTATCAGAAGTACCTCTAGATCTCCAGTATATTGGAACTCATATTGGAATTAGAGGCAACTTTTCTCCTAGAGTTGAAATTTAAGATTTAACTTTTTGAACTGTTTTGTTGATTTCCCTTATTTTTGACAACAGCTTTTTATTTTGCTCAGATCTATGTGTCCAAGAAGTGGGGATTCACCAAGTTTGACCGTGAAATCTATGAGGAGTGGCGTGCATCGGGTAAACTTGTACCAGATGGTGTGGGTGCTAAATACATACCAAATCATGGTCCACTTGCAGCCTGGAAGAAACAACATGCTGCATAAGCTACTTGAGGCTTTGGTTGCTAACGAATGTGAATAAAACATAGTTAACTTCTGAATCACATAGTGCTTTCTCCAGCTCATCTGAAGGGAATTAGAATGAGAGTTCCTGTTAATGAAAAATCCACACATTTTGTTTGTCTAAAATGTTTTATGGCCCACAACGCTCACAGTCCCGTTTTAATTTCGCACAGTCCTATGTTGGGTTTACATGGGTTAGTTTTAGTTTTGGTCCAGGTTTGTCTTTTACAAAGTCGAGTGTTTTTGTGTGATTGGGTACCAGGTCTCAAGTCTGCGTAAGTTTGTTTGTTTTTCTTGGCGGCCACCTTGAATGATGGATGCCATTATACGGCAAACTGTGCGGGAGGAACTACGAAGCTCCAGTTCTTTTGCACCGGAAACCGCGCCTCTCGCTTTGATAAAACTGACAGTTATTCGAATATTTCAAAACGCTTCTAGAACACAGTGCACAACGTAGGAATTTAAGCAACTTCCAATCTAGTAACCTTGAAAATGCGTGAACGTAATTTTCAATCTGTTTTGTTTTTCATGTTTTAAACTTTTGTAACCGTTCGTAAATAAAATAATAATATTAATAATAATAAAAACCTTGAAAATGCTTTTGCCAATATAAACATTTTATGTGAAGCTAAATCGTAGCTAGGAAGAAGACGAACTAGGACTTGTATGTCAGTATTCTCATAGCCAGAGGCACAGTTTCCGGCGGAGCGGAATACATCATACAAGATGGCCGCCGAAAGAAGCAAATAAAGGTACAAAGTTCATTAGAGAGATATCTGGTACCAAATCACGAAAAAAAAAATTAAAAGGAAAACTAGACTGGAAAAAGAAATACCATATTTATTCGAATAAGCGCCCACCCCCAAAAAGTAATTTTTTAAGCGCCCAATCTCGAATGAGTCCACCCCCCCCCCCCTCCAAAAAAAAAAACAATAAAATGCACAAGAGGAGTACCGGTAATGATTATTACGGTATTTCTTTAATGGTTGCAATCTCTAGTATCGTCCGAAAATTTTATGACGTTTGAATTTTTCTCAAAAAAAAAAACTTCAATTGTAATGTCCTTTTGGCGCAAAGTTTTTTCAGCCGCAAAATTTTCCGCTCAAACTTCGTGGCAATAGCCCTGCTTGGTGTCCGCGCTTTGAATGTGCCTGGCACAACAAGTCCGTTTACCCTTAGTTAGTCTATTAACTATGGTTTACCGGCCTTCTTGACCATGCTACTTTAACAGAAACCTCATTGTCGAGAGGTAAGACAGTTGCATTGGGACATGTCCTACAAACTCGCTGCTGGTATTAGCTTGTGAATTGTAATACCAAGTTGCCGTGATTTGTAATAAATCTAATGAACAAACAGTGACAAAAGAAAATAACAATTAGCTGGATTTATCCATGAAATTCGTGTTTGAATCTCGTGATGTAAAATTCCTTCTCTGCTGGCCAACGCAACAAGGGCTATTTAATCAGTACTGTTATATACCTAGACTTTTACTCAACAAAACGAGCACTGTGATTGGTTGATTCTTGGTCACATGCCCCTGATCAAATTCAAATGTATCCCGACCGGTATACAATTGAGCAGTTGTTGCCCGCGCGTCAGTTGTGCTAGACTGCGCGCAGTCTCTGTTTTGCTCTAAATCTGGTCCTAAAGTCGCTCCTAAATCTGTGGAACGAACGCGATATGCGGGTAGGTACGGGGTGTAAGCATCATATAGTGGTTCCCCGTTAGTGAATATATGGCATACATTGCTCTCCATAGCCATACACGATGCTTACACCACGTACCTACCGATATGTGAGCGGCGAGTCCGCGAGCCGGTTGTTTCGAGGGCCGGCCAGCTACGAGCTCGTAGACTTTAGCATCAGATTTAGAGCAAAAGAGAGACTGCTCGCAGTCTACAGTTGTGCCGTCCTTTTTGTTTGTATTTGCCAATACAACAGCGCACAAAATGTTCCATCGCTAATTTTTTGTGAACTACATCTCGCTCTGTGCCTGTTCCTCTGCGTCTGTTGTTCCTCTGTTCATTTGTGCCTACTCTTCCTCTGTGTCTACTGTTCCTCTGATCCTCTGTGCCTGGTGTTCCTCTGTACCTCCTGTTCCCTGTTCCCTGTTCCCTGTGTCTACTGTTCCCCTGTCACGCCTCTCTGCCTGGTGTTCCTCTGTGTCTACACCTCCTCTGTTCCTCTGTGCCTGCTGGTCCTCTGTTCCTCTGTGTCTAGTGTTCGTCTGTTCCTTTCTACCTGGTGCTCCTCTGTGT
The DNA here is from genome assembly GCA_949710005.1 of Ricordea florida. Lineage (NCBI taxonomy): Eukaryota > Metazoa > Cnidaria > Anthozoa > Corallimorpharia > Ricordeidae > Ricordea > Ricordea florida. The sequence goes on from OX453275.1 coordinate 11,982,447, forward strand.
CTACTGTTCCTCTGTGCCTACTCTTCCTTTGTGTCCACTGTTCCTTTGTTTCTCTGTGCCTGGTGTTCTTACTGTTCCTCTATACCTACTGTTCCTCTGTGTCTACTGCATGTTCCTACTATTTCTCTGTGCCTGAAGTTCCTCTGTGTCTGCAGTTACCTTTGCTGCGATGTAATGACGTCAATCAGGTCGTCGTACACGAGCCATGAGCCGCATTGGGCTCGGGCGACTTATGTCCTCGAGGCTCCAATCTTGGAAGACTATAATCTAGAGAAAAAGTCTTGTAATGGTCGAAGAGTTGACAAAAATATGATCTACAATTCTCTACAGAAGTTGAGGAAAAAGGCAAAAGAGAAAGGTGAAAGAGCGACTATTTGTTTCCTCAATAGAAGCCGTATTTCTATTTGGAAGTGAGACGTGGATAGGAGGCCATGGGTGATGGGCTCCTGGACGTGCCAGGACTGTTACATGAAGTTGGAAAAACGGTTTGATGGATGCCAGGCCAGAACAGAATGCTCCGCATGGCAATGAATTTTATTATGGCGTGGTTAGATAAAAAGTGATGATCTAGATAGACTTCGGGCACACGTCTCCTTTTTTTCCTTTGTTGCACGTGGAAAAGGGACAACAAAGGAAATACAGACGTAAGTACGCAGGCTACTGAGGACCGGCCTACATGGAGATCGATCTACTACCAGCATCATCAAAGGCATTCATGCCAACTCTCCCGGATACAGAACGAATCTCCCGGTCTCCCGTACGGGTCACGTAATCTCCCGGATAAAATCAACTTTGAATCCTTGCACCACTGTTAGCGAACGTCCCATCCCCAAATTTACCAAATCAAAACAATGTTTCTCAAACTCGCCGCGCCGTTTCTTGAACAATTCTTTAAGGAATCTTTAACCACAAAACCACATGTTGACGGATACTAAACAAAAGCTTTCTTCGTTTTGCGGCCATATAAACGACTGTCTGATTGGATCTCCATTAACCAATAAAAATTCAGGACATAATCGCCCCGCCCACTTCCGATGCGAAAACTCGTGTGAGATTGCAAGATTCACAATGGCGGTAGATTTTTCTTGTCTTCAGAAGGAGCTGCTGGGCTACGTGCCTTTTGGATTTACGCAAACCCGAAATTTTATTATCGAGAAGGCGAAAAGCGTACCTCCACGAAGCCTCATGCAAAACTTTCAAACATCACTCGTGCCTATAGTACCTATTAATGACGTATTGTAAAAGGTTATGCGATTTTTTTAGTAGTATACTCAACAATTAAAAATCCTTCGTCTTTAAAATATCTAGGTGAGCTTTAGAAACCTTCCTCGGAAAAATCTTCGGAAGACTTTCAACTTCAAAAGTCTTCGGATCAACATCGGAAATCATCGGAAGTCTTCGTTAAACTTCGGAAATCTTCGGGTCAACTTCGGAGGTCTTCGGAAGTCCTCGGAAATCTTTCTTCAATTTTCCAGGTGTAAGGTTTAGGTAAACATTGGAAGCCCCAACCGTTTTTTTGGGGGGGAAATCTATGTAATGGAGATCAGGGTCATTGCTTTCTTCTTGGGGAGGGGGTGGGGGTAGGTTGAAGCGGGTGTGGAAAAGAGAAAAATCTCCAGATTTCAGATCTCCAGAGGTTGGCATCTCTGCAAAGGTGAGATTCGAATAGATGTGGGAGATCAAATCTGGCAGGTCATTGCGTGAGACACCAGGTAGAAGAGGCATCGAAACTGGTTCTCTGGCAATCAACCAGGAGACGAATGAACAGTGCGGTTTCATGTACTCATATTCTTTGCTGCCGGAAGGTGTTAACCCTTCGCCAGTGATTGCACATTGTTGGACTCTGCCCTCGTTTTTCGCTTGCCCACTCTAACGATTTTCAGCTGAATGAAACCGGTTAAGTCCAAATCGACCCTGCGTGCACGTCGCTCCTAGTCTTCCTATTTTCTGTGTTGCATGGGGAAAAGGAAACATGTCTTTTCCTCAATGCAACAAAGGAGTCACACGACACGTTCGGGAAGACCCTGGGAACGAAGTTCGCCTTCGCGTGCCTTTGCAGCGGAATCTTTCTATGGACATGCGTCGTTACCAGTGGCAACGGGATAACGATAAAACTAAAATCATCCGATACCATAGTTTCGCTGGAACTGTTTCTTTTCTGTGTATGTAGCTTTGCAAGGAAAACAAACCGTTATGGGTAGTACAGAACAACCTCTAGAGCTGCACGGTATCATCGGTTTTGCAGGTATTCCACAACTGCGCCAGTAATGATACAAACTTGTTCGTACGTTACGTACTATGAGGGTACACCGACATGTTTTCCTTCACAATCACTTACGCTATTTTGAATCCTCATAGGGGAAGTTCCTGGAGGTCTTTTGGTAAATAACGACAGGGAACACCTTATTTATCCACTGGGAAATACTATCATTGTAGAGGAAATAAAGGAGGACAGGAAAGCATCGTCTGTTAAGTCCTCCAAATCCAAACGTACTCCTGAAGGTTCAAAAGTGAGTCAGAGGCTCCTGTTAGGACACAAGGAAAGATGCCTTGCAGTATCTTGTTTGGCAGTTTCCAAATCTGGAAAATATTTGGCTTCAGGCGAAAAGACTCACATGGGTTTTCAAGCGGACGTCATTGTGTGGGATGTCGCAAAAGGCTCCATCAAACATACGTTGGCTCCTCTGCACAAAGTAAAGGTGGAAGCTCTTGCTTTCTCACCGAATGAAAAGTATCTTGTGTCATTGGGAGGTCAAGATGATGGAGCGTAAGTGATAAATCTTAGAAAGTGAAACTATATTCAAAGCAGAGTTACAGTACACAGTGTTCGGCGGATCTTACTGAATACTGCACTATAAGAGTTTTACATGAACCGCCACTGACCCTCTAACTATAACCCCCTCAGAAACAGAAAAGGTTAAATTAAAGTTATGAACCAACCTGAGATTTTCAAGATGACGGAATACACCACAAATTATGAGGAACGGCTACAGTATTTCTCTGAACATAAACCAGCGTTTTGATACGTCCAGCACTGGTTGAATAGTTTGAAAGGGCTGCATCTTTATGTATAGCATTGTGTACTGAAATTCCTCTGCAAATATCAAATTTTAATTTTTTTTTACACACAATCTGAGGAAAGCATCTTAGTTGGCAGGCTGGCCAGGGCTATGAAGGTGATCAAAAGCTAGATGCACTGAGAGTTGACAATTACTCTCCTCAACTTGTGTTGGGGTTTTAACCTGTAAAATTCTGGGCATGGCGGTAATTAATGCATTTTAGAGTTTCCAAAGGCAAGGTAAGGGGGTGGGAGCTAAAATACAGATGCCATCTGTGATTTAAGGTTTGGATATTTTCTGGAATTGCTGAATGTTTAATTACCCGTACAAAACGCGCAGCGCTGTTGCAGCGCTGCAGAATGGCTGCAAAGAGGGTGGCTGCAGCAGTCGCAAATTTTGGCTGTTTGGGGCAGCGCTATGTAGCCGTTTGGTAGCGATTAGCAGCGGTTTAGCAGCGTTGCAAAGGACACATAAAAACGCTGTCAGAGCTGCCAAATAGCTGCAAACGTATTACAAAAATTTAAAGAATTATGGCATTTGCCTGAATCGATAATGCGGTTTGCCAAATATGCAAAAAAATGATCGGGACAAAAAAACTCGCATACAGTACTGCGGTTCTGGTTACGCATAAGCGATTTATTATAAACTATTGTCAGTGACTTTTACGTGTAATAGCGTATCTTTCGTTCATTTTTACAGCTTACATAAAAAGTTTTTGTACTATAAACTATGCGTATTCGATGCATGATATAAATTGTTATGATCACCGACTGAGTTCTTGGCGTGACCTTCAGTTCCCCGCTTACTTCAGGAAATGTCACAGTCGGTGGTTAACATATGGAATGAACGATAAGTCAAATGACAAGGCAAAAATTAATTATTGAGATAGCATGTTCTCCTTTGCCAACTGCTTTTCCACTTTCCTTTTCGCGGAGCCCCTTTTAATCCGTATCGTTTTCGGAACGTCTCTCCTTTCGGTAACTTTCCAAACGGTTGCACAGCGTTTTGCAGATGATGAAAACATGAACAAAAAAGGAGAAAATAGGTATTAAATAACGAGATAAATTAAAAACGCTGTGTCTGTATGTCCGGTAGCCGGACAGAATTTTCAAAATACTAGATGTACGGCAGATGACATTTTCTCGTGTTATGATTAAATAAAATCGGTGATTACCTAAATTAAATATCCATATTCCTTGTCTCCTAGCCCTGCTCCTTAACCTAATTGGCATAATCTACCAAGAAAGCAAAGAAAATCAGACTGCAGGAAACCGAGTATTTTAAAAATTCTGTCCGGCTGCTCTCTGAATGCCGGGCATAGACACACTTTGAATTAAAAAATGTGAAGGAAGGTAAATTAAAATGTTGCATGATTGCCACTAAAAGCTACCTTATTGTATGTATCCCACAACAGCAAACTATAAAGAAAGGGGCTTAATACAGCGTACCTGAAATAGCTCTAATCTCGCATCGTAAAGTGTCTCCTCAATTTTTGGCCGCCTCATCGCCTTTCCTTTCATTTTTCAAGAGGAATGTCGTCGGTCTCTACAACACTGAATTGTTCAGTTCATCGATCCAGAAAACAAGCGCAAACACCATCAAAAGAAATATAGTTCAACTATCAGAAGGTGACTAAGCTAAACACTTCTACTTCAACCACAGCATGAAAAGTCATATTTAAGTTGGCGTAATGTCAATGTAAAGCTGGTGTAAAGTTTGCATTTACACAAATTTACACCACATTTACATTACGTAAAGTTGAGCTTTACGCTACATTTACGCTTTGGCGTAAAGCCAGAGTAATGAGACTTCTTTAAGTAAACTTTAAGGTTAGTGTAAAGCTAGAATAAACTGGACATTTACGCTACCTTTACATACGTCGAAGTAGAAGCGGAAAGACGTCTTTACTTCACATTTACGCAACCTTTACATACATCGAAATATAGCGAATGGGCGTCTTTAAGCCAGATTTAAATGTGTACGTGGCGTAAAGTCAACAGTTTGCTTAGTCTTGGCTTATAGGTAAAGCTCGACTACAGGCAGGACAACAGGTATAATTACATTCCTTTTATGTGTAATTTAAAACCCCACAGAGAATAGAAGAGAAGATAGAATGTTCGGTAAGAAATAATTCAAGTCTGATCAATCAATCTGCTATGTGCAATTTCTGGTTTATTTGGCAAAACCATGTCCTTATATGTAATTAACCATATCATAATCACACATTGACAAATTCAAAATTGTAAATCTTGTAAAAATCAACAAAACTAAAAAATGCAAACCTTGCTCTTTTATCATGTGAAAAAAGTGTAGTAAAAATGCAAAACAATTGTTATATTTTGTAACAAAAATATAAAATTGAGAAAGAAACATTCTTTTTAAAATATTAATATGCTGGTGAAGCAGAACACTTTTGGGCATTGTCCTTTATAGACCTCAAAGTGAGGGATGTCCTGGGAGGGGAAGTAAGGGATGTCCTGCGAGTGGATGTCAGATCTCAATGGAAGGGTGCTAGATGATGGCGAGCGGCTCGTCTGAGCTGGTATAGCCAAGACTTCCTACAGCCAGTTCCACCTGAGCCCTTGTTTCTTCAGACCAGGACGTGGTCTTCAAGGTTAAAAGCCTCTTCTGAATTTGCTAGACAAGGAAAAAAAATAGCTCAAGGTTAACAAGTACAGACCCAATAGTTTCCCTTAAAAATAGGCTTGTACATGTATATGTGATGCAATAATACAGTAAAAACCTCAAGTGGTTTCTTTTTGGACTTTGAAAATGCCATAACAAAAATTCAAGAAGTTTCCATGCTTTCCAGGACATGTATGAACCCTGGATGTTGTTTTTGCTTGACAACCAAAAAAAAAAAATGCATAAAACTTAGATGTAATTAATTTATAGCAACTTGTAGTAATTTACATGCAACTGCATGTAGACTTTACAAAAAAGAAACCAACTTACATCTCTCATTCTTCCTTGCTTTATGCAGATATTTTTGTGCACCTCCAGTTTTCCTTTTTTGCCCTCATGGAAGTATCATAAACTTTTCAAATAGGTGGCACCAGCCCCTTAGAAGACAGGTTACAAATGATATTAGAGCATGTAAAAGTAATAGCATCAATAAACCATGTTTTACATGTATTGCTGAAGGATGTTTGCATGAATGTTTATGTGAATTAGGACTGTCCATGCAATTCACGTCACAATGTCACATCCATGTCATGTATTAAGGATGTGTTTAAAATATGTTCACTTTTAAGGTGGTCTTTTGCTCATCATTTCTGATATGATTAATCGATAATCTCAAAAACAACCTTTATATAACCCCTACATTAATTTGCATGATTAAAAATATATATGTTGCAGTTCAATTTTTTCCTTGAGTTTGAAACAAAGGGAAAGAAAATTTAAACCAAGGAAAAAATTGAACTACAACATATGTATTCCTTTAAAAAATAGAAAGAGTACAGGCTGCCCAAAATAACCATGAGGAGCTAAAAGGATAGAGCAGCCTTACTTAGGTTATTAATGATATGATTATTAAAGGTCAGGTTAAACACACACACAAAACAAAAAATGAGAAATAGCTTTCTTTTCTTGTTTTCCTTTATCTGCTAGCTAAGATACCAGTATTAAACAATGGAAAGCCAGAGGAAATACAGTGTTGGTAAATTTGCTCACAATTGACTTTTAGCAATAAGAATTGACTTAAACTTTCCCTTAAAATGTTTGAGAGAGAGAAGCTTGATGTCACTTCTTATATCATTCTCAACTTTAGTACCCTGGAACCTTACATGTGTGTTGGAAATTTCATAATTTGCTCTGCCTTTTGGGATGGCATAGGTCATCCTGGAGGACAACCTAGTGTTGTATCTATGTATGTTACTAATAGGAGTAAGAAAGTTATCAAAAACTGATCATAGGTAAAAGTTGATAATGGAACTTATACATAAACACTGCAAGTTGAAGGGTAATGATATCGGACAGCTTGATACTGTAACTTAAGTCTTGACTTAAAGGACTTGAGTGTTCAGTGAAGCTGGAGAAGGTTACTATTCTCACAGCTTTTTTTTTTTTGCACTGTAAATAAAGGTTGCAAAGTTGACTGATATGGATTACCTCAAATGATCAGCCACAATTTCATCAATGACTGACTTGGTGGCATTCTGGTTAGCCTCTGCTAAAAAGCCAAAAAGAAATACTGGTTAATAATTATTTCATTGATGTGTTTTACTGTGAACAAAGTGCCACAAAGTAAAACTTTGGACCCATATCACACTCTAAAAACCAAGTTTCATAAGGCACCCAGACTGCTGCATTATGTATTATTCTAGGCAGCCTTGCTTTTTTAGTACAAGCATCAAAACATGTGAAACATACATTAAGAGAACCTTCAGAATGCTAATTCTCTGTTTAAAGTAATCATTGTCTGGCAAGTTACCATTCACCGCAATGATAGCATTTGGCAAGGACCAATTTTATCCTTCTTATATTCCACTGCTTAATTCTACCTTTTAACTTGTGTACCATACCATAGTTTAAGTTGGGACAGTTTTACCTGTAATTATCTTTGTTAGAGTATGAATTGGTTTATCAATCTGATTTCAAAAATAGTAAAAAAGCAACATCTGAACCACATCAATTATTACAATAAACATGGATTTTATGGGTATTTTAATTACCTCTCATCCAACTTAAAGCCTTCAAAATCTTCATTTTGTGCCAGGACTTTGTACATCTTTCTTAAGTCTTGCTGCAATAAGAAATTAAAAATGAATAAAACTTCAATGTTTCATTATAAAATATTCAAATACAACCTGTATCTCCAAAAATTAAAATCGTTTGCAGTGCTAACAAAATATTACCCCATGCTGACAAAAGTACACCCAACAAGGAGCCTACAGTTGCAGAAAGCCATTGCACATTATTTGCAGTGACAAGCAACGATCTCAAAACAAGATGGTAGCCGTGACAGCTATCCACATATCCAAACTGCACATGGGCAGACTAATAATTATAACACCTTCTCTATTCTCACAGTGTGAATTTTCCTCGGAATGATTTTTAAGACCTTTTCGCAATTATAAACATAAAAGGAACATAAGACCAACCAATGCTAAATATATCTATAAAGTGTGCCCAACATCGTTTAAGCTAAGAACCAAGGGTACAAATAAATTTCACGCTCACAAGCTTAATCCATGTCACCCCGCGCTTAAGTGAAGTCACTTTGAACAGCGTTAAATTACATTTTGATGTCGCGTCTAGCGGTATTTTTGATAACTGAAAACTAACAGAAATATTTCTACTTACGCAGCACTGCTGTGGGATTTAGATTTTCCTTGCTCTTTTCCGACTCGATCGTCCCGATCTTTCCTGTGCAGAATCAGAGCTCTCTAGTTTTGAAGAAAGTTCCTCGAACATTCATCGTTGTTCATTGTCTCGCACTTCTATTGCTTCTCTGAGACGTACAGTTTTAGCCACAGCCATTTCAAGCAAGGCAACATAATGATCTTCCATTTTGAAGATGGCAATCGATCACAAACCTGGCCAAGAGGAAAGAGTTTTCTGAAATCACGAAAGGACGCGCAACGCAGGATATCAGTATGTAGACAAACCGCCTCTAGGTCAACCGACAAAAGCTGCCGACAAAGGAAACCGCCAAATCCCCGCCACAAACGTCGGGTTTTGATTGGTTTTTGCTATCAAACCAATACGTGATTGGCTGAAATTGTCATGCCATTGTCGAATGAAACGGGTTGATTTTCAACTGTCACGGTCTCTCGCTGAAAAATGTCTTCTTGTTTGAGAAAACAAGCCAGGCTGTGGTGTGGGCATTGTAAAGAATACTTATCTAGGGGGGCCTTCTGGAAACACAGAAAGGCTTATTATGATGTGCTCAATGAACGGTGGACAACAAAAGACGACGCGGATGTTTGGAAAATATCGTTGCAAAGAAAGCAAGGCGTGATGACCCAGCCGATCAAATGCAAGAGTTCCGTAATTGCGAATATTCCAGTGATACATTTTCAACAGTGTGAAGCTCAAAAGAAAATTCCACCAGCATGCATTTGCTGTTGTTTGGTGGTACAAAACTGATCGTGATCTAGAGCATTTTGGCAAACCTGCCGAGGTTTGGAGACATGACTATGAACCTTGTGGACCTTCTTCGTTTCTGTCAGTTCAGCGCATAGCAAAAAAATTTGCTTGCTCTTTAGTAAAAGTTAATGGGGTAGATAAGTTTGTAGTGAACCCCATTCCTAGGTCATTTCATTAGCTGTAAACAGCTTTATTTTCAGTTAAGTAAATTTCAACTTTACACAAACTTTTCCTATCTGGTAAAGTTTTGTAAATCTGGCTCATCTATTTTACAGAACCTTTACAAGAGCTTTATCCCGAGTCGCGTTAATCAACCTTTACACACCTTTATGAACAATGTAAGGCGAGTGTAAAGTTTGTTAACCTCCTTTACGCAACGTTTACACAAGCTTTATCAACGGTCGCGTATATGTACCTTTACACAACTTTACGAACAATGTAAAGCTAGTGTAAAGTTTGATAACTTCCTTTACGCAGATTTACGCAACTTTAATTATCCGTAGATCTACATTTTCGTGCTGTGAACGTTCTCAGTTTGAAATTAGCGGGCCAAGGGTCGGTGACAATGCATGCACGCGATACACTTTATCTTGATTGGCTTAAACTAACTTGACTGACATTTCATGATGAGTTAGGATCAGTAGTATACAGGAGCAGGCCACGATAGATTATTTTAGTCAGAGGTAAATCCTGTAGTTGATTGAAATGAACCAATTTTTTCAACGTCTTTATTCACAAGGCTTGTTATCATTTCATGCTTTGTCACAAAAGGCATGCCCTGGAGGCACGCAACACTGAATCAGTTGCGCGTCGTGAAAATGCAACTTCCAAAATAACTACGTCTTCGACCTCGACATTCTCACAGTCTGAATCAATTTTCTGAACGCCTTACGGTATTGCTAAAGATAACCACCAACAATTGCAACAGGCCAGACAGCATTGTTCCACAGATTTGAGCCCTGCAGTACTGCATGCCGAGAGAAAGTATGGTGATTTTATTGACAGTAAATGTAGGTTTTGTAGGCTTGAATACCGTTTTAACGCCTGCAGTGTTTACGGCGTTCGTTTCAAAAATCGAGGGTCCACGGGTTCCTTTGTGGCCAAATTATAAAATGTCCGTTTAATTTCGTACAGTAAAATCGCGCGTCAGATTTAAAGTTATTTCACTGTTGTGTTTTTCTCACGCGCTTGATGGAGATAGCTGTTGTTAGCAGCTATTGCACAGCTATCGGTGGGATGCCAAACAGCTGCAAAACGCTGTCAAGCGCTTTAAGGCGCTGCACAGCGTTTTTGCAGCCCGCTGCAACTTCACTTTGGCTGTTAAAAGGCTTTCAAAACGCTGCAAATCGGCTGCATATCCACTGTACAGCTATTTTGAAGCGCTTTTGCGGCGCTGTACAGCGCTGTTCGTTTCGTACGGGTAGTGACTGATATTATCAGACTTATCATGGACTAACTAAAAAAACTGCAACTGCAGTTGAAAGACCTACTGTAAATGCATTATTTTATTTGGTGTTTTCATTTTGTCAGGATTGTAGTGTGGGATGTGCAGTCAGGAGCTGCAATCTGTGGAAGCACTGCAGGAGCACCAAGTGCTAGAACAACATATGCTGTGGCATATGCTAACAACTGTGATGATATGTTTGTCACTGGTGGAGAGTGAGTCAACTGTTTTCATTACTTTAATTTCCTATTTATTGTTAAGCTCTAATCCTTATGACCTTATAAACAGGGAAGATTTGGATTTAAGGTAATGACAATACTTCACACTTCTGTAATCACCTTTTTATAATGTGGTGAAATTGAATTAAGGAATGAGGAATGGGCAGGGTAAAAGGATTAATTAAAAGTCAAATCCTTCACTATAAGGACTGATGTATAGCTGGGTTTATAAAAGTTAATACAAGTGGGGAAAGTAATCATCTGAATGCATGTCTTATGAGAAGTATTGGCTTGTCCATAATAATTTTTAATAGAATATAAGATAATTTAAGGTTAATTTTGTTTTTGCTGCAAGGTTAAACTACATGTAAGTTTGTGTGTGAAGCCTTTATTTTGTATGAGAATATTTCACACAGTTTTTTTTACCTGCTAGCAAAATCTGATTAATTTTTTTGCAAAAAATGGACCAGAAAATGTAACAATAGTCATTCCACCATTCCTTCAATTACATTTTAAACTGAAATTTTCTGTAGTAACACCTTGAGGGTTTGGACTCTTGATGTGGCAAACCGCAAGATACGCCCAATTGATGTGCAAATGGGGCAGTTAAAGAGAACAGTAAAGTGCATTCAGGTGGGCTGAGGCTTCCATGCATGATACATATCTATAAAAACTGAATACATGTAACATAATTATGTGTGCATGCATGCTTTCCTTTCTGCCAAAAGTAAATAAGGGAAAGTAGCTCAAAGTAAAAAGAAAATTGAATTTGTTTACTGAAACATAAAAATTTGCATGTTAAATTAGGCCAGTCTTTCAACACATGTTTTAAAAGCCGAAACAAAGTACTGATATTATTAGTATAGGTAATAGCATGACTTGTAGTGATATTAGTGGTAACAATAATTACACACACAATGTGTTTATAGAAAGGCTGATATCTCTCGGTTCTTAGCCTTCATTGCTGTAGCAGTATAGACCAAGATTTTGATTTACAATTAATGCTAATGGTAGGACTTAGAATATATGATAATAATGGGAGTGACAATTCTGTTAGGTATAAATTTATTAACTTTGCAGATGACTGCAGATGATAACTTTTTCTACTGTGGAACCACTACAGGGGACATTTTGAAGGTATAGTGTGTTTCATTCATTGCAGTGATTGAAGCCATACTTAGATTTCTGGCTCAAATCAAATGAAAAAAATTGACAGACATAACTGCTTCAATATAATTATGCTTGTTACTCTCTTTGCTCAGTTTTGTAACAATAATTGTAGCACAGGGCAAGTTGCTAAGAATTAGAATTAAAAATTACAATCATGACTTTACGTTAATCAGGCAAAATTGAATACACTATATGATACCTACAAATATTTCATACAAATATATGATCTTTCAGGACACAAACAAGATGAATTAAGTAGTAATTGAAAATAGTAAACAATGCATGCGCAGTGAGCAGATTCAAACTAACACAAGCCTTAAATTCTGCATGAAACTTAGGATCATTAATAGAACTATGATTGCAGAAATAAAGTATGTGCCATGGTGTTTAAAAAGCAATCAATCAAATCAATCTATCTGAATCAAATTTATTTTAAGTCAATCATGCAGGGAGTGGTTACCCAAATCTCCTGAGCCAGAGGCTCATGTTTAAAGCGCTAATGACTATAAAAACCCACCCAGACCAATGACGGCACATGTCAGCTAGACCATGACACTGGGAACACGCCCTACTCTTTTCGAACAGTGCCATGTTTTTTTTTACATCCCACATTTACGAATCTATTATAAAGAGTTGGGAGATGGGGCCTACAGTTTATCGTCCTTATCCGAGAGGACAAACAAACAAAAGAAGGGGGGGCAACATGTTACAAACAAAGAATGAAATTGAACAATGTGCTGCAACAACAACAGAAATTAGGCAATGTAAAGCAAAGGTTAAATGTTGCATGGTGAATTTACAACAGATTAATGCAAGAACTTACAAGATGAATGGATATGGTCCAAAAGACAAGGAGCGCTTCAGCTGTGGGGTGTTGGCTCTTCAGGTCACTAAGGATGACATGCTTCTGATTGGTGCTGGAGATGGCACAGTTGCTCTTATTAATAATGCAGGGGGAAACTTTACTAAAATACAGTGAGTTATGACATCTATCTGCAGCTGCTTCAATTTATGGAAATTTAATTTGTTGGCCATTAGATAATGCAAAGCATAAATTTTGGCAAAGGATAAGGTACTCTCTAAAAGGAAATTTCAGGTATGGGATGTACGAAGGATAAGCATGGAAAGCATAGTAATGCTTCCATCAATAGTTTTGTGTATAGTAAGTGGAAGATATGTTATATATGAAGACCCCTATGAAATCACGGAAAGGAGTGTGCTTCCTCCATAAGGGAAAGTATTCTTCAAGGGTATAGACATTTTTAAAAATTAATTGAAATGTTAATTGAGCAAACCAGAACTTCATCTCAGCAGCTTGCCAAAAAGTCCTAGACCAAATTTTTTTTTGCCAGTAACCTCATTTCCTCACAGAGACCTTCATTTTGTGTACTGGAGCCAGCTAGGTCACAGAAAGCAATACTGTTCTACAGTGGCTGCTGGTTTTGGTATGCTGAACAATTGAACTTTCCTTTTCTTTCTTTTTGCAGCTCAGTAAAGGTGGACGGTGATGTTACATCAATAGCTTTGAGAGGCCAGGGTCATCAGGTCTGTTGTCTTGTTAATGTGGCCAAATGTTCAGGGAGCTGGAGCCTTTAATCAGGATATCCTGGGTTCCCCTTTTACTCTGATCATAGGATGAAACAGATATCGCCAATAAAGCTTTTAGCTACTATAATCTTATCATTTCCTCTTGCTGTGGAGGTTTTTCTACCGTTTGCAATCTATATTTCTCTGGTCTCTCCGGTTTTTCTCCATGCATCTGTAAAAAGCAATGCCTCCTAATCTCAAATCAATTTAAGTCTTCTTTGTAAATGTGTGGCTCACAAGGTGTTTCTTTGTCATACCCTGGTTATCTCTGTAGCATAACAGCATTTTCTTATGGTTGATTTGTCCTAGGAAAGGTTCATTTTTTAAAAGGGAGGGGGGGCTTGTGGGATTTAGGGGGGGCATGCAAAAAACTGCTTTGAAGGGGGGGCATCCCAAATAATTAGGGAAAAAGGGGATCACATGAAGTATTTTTAAATTAGCAATATTTTTGTCATGTTTTAATCCGAAATTGACTTCTCTTTCTTTTGATTTGCGCTCTCTGATCAACAGCTCTCTGTGGTATTAGAAATTGGGGGGTCATCTGAAAAAATTACAACTTCAAAGGGGGGTCATGCGTTTTTAAATGGCGCCTCTCTAATCACACCAGCCCCCCCTCCCTCGAAAAAATGAGCAGTTCCCTAGTAGATCAATATTTTACAGGTTTGAACAGTTCATAGATGTTCACTTTTGCTTTTCTGTTTTGTTTTACAGTTCTTTGTGGGGACAAAACATTGTCAGATGTATATGTTTCCCTATGTAAATTTTGAAGATTACACCAGGATCAAAACGTGCCATTACTCCCCTGTTAATGATGTTGCATTTCCTTAGTAAGTTTATAGATTTGTTATTTTCTGATGCAGGCATAGATGGCGAGAGTTAAGAATTTAAAATCTATTGAATTGCTTCCTACAAATGTTTGTATTTTATAATCTGCATATGAAGGCTATAAAAGGCCCTTAGTTTTCCTATTACTGTTAGTCCTGAGATCTTAAGGCAGGGCTGTCACCAAGGGCCAGGGGCCGGGGATTTCTCCCCCGGCTACGGCAAGTCTGAGCCCCCGGATACTTTGATACAAAACCAAAACATTTGTCACACCAGTAAATGTTTGTCCCCCGGCTACTTTTTCATTTCCCGCCTACTTGAAAAATTAGTGACAGCCCTTTAAGGAATACAACCTCTTGCCGACCGAGCGCGGTGGCCATATACAGGAGAATAGTGCGCACTATGACTTTTCCATAGAACCGGTCCATATGGCAAAATCCTGACCAATCAGAACTTACGCAGTTAACCTTGCAATGTTATAAATATGCGTTATTGACCAAGCGTGAGGTCAATATGTATGCGTTATTGACCAAGCGTGAGGTCAAGATATATACGTTATTGACCAAGCGTGAGGTCAAGATGTCTGCATAATTATTGGCCGAGTTCTTTTTTGTGTTTTTGTAAGAACGAGGCCAATATCCAGCCATCGTGATCGAACATTCTTGGTCAATAAAGGATTTACTGTATAGCCATTTTGCTCTGTTTTGTTTCCCGCGGCCAAGTGGGCAAGAAAAGCCTATCTTGCCCGCCTGGGTAGCCAATCAGAATACAGGATTCGCCGTATCTTGCCCGCGCGCAGAACCAGCCGTATAGTAAGTACTAGTAAGTATAATTATTGTGATGAATAGAGTAAGGTTTTTGTTGGTTCCGGAAAATAAGTGGACGAATATTCAACGCGTTGAGGTTTTCAGAACTTTCTCTGTATTCTTGGATGAAGTAGTGTTTCTAATTTTTATGATCTACGGGCTGTAAAGTATTTGAAGCCATCATTGTCTAGCCTTTTGACCTAAAGCCTCTGAGTGTTGCCTTGTATTTTTTTTTCAGTGACTGCTCTGATTTGTTTCTCACCTGTGCGAAGAGTGAGATCCGCATTTGGTCCACGATTACCAACCAAGAGAGATTGCGGATCACAATCCCTAACATGACTTGCAATGCTATTGATGTCACGAGATGTGGCACTCGTATTATTAGTGGTAAGGAATCTCACTTACTGTAGACAAAAGCGTTTTTCGCAGTGTGATTTGAATAGTAAATAAAACACGAAATTTTTGGATCGTTCTGGTAAAGCTATTTCGAAGAAAAGAGCAAAACCTCTGAGAATGTTATTACGGCGATGAAGAACTTACAATGTGCGTGTGCCATGCATTTAGAAAATTTATGTGAACAATTTCATGACTGCATGGCTTAAAAAGAAGAAGGAAAAATAACTAAACTTTCTAATATGTATTGGAATGAACAAAAAGAAAGCAAGAGATGTATATAACCTTCTATTTTATAAAGCTTCGAACTGAAATAGGGGGAGCTACTTGATTCCTCAGATGGAATATCTGGTTCGATGTCATTATAAAGTAGGCTTTGTCAGGTGCGGAATATTTTCAAAAGTATTCGAGGTACCATTTCTTAATGATTTACAGTGCAACTGTTCGAGCGCAGACCACCCAAACAAATTTTCATACAAATTACCCAATCATGGTCGAGTATCTAAACAATAAAAATATCTACAAAAGTTTTATATTTTGCTTAAAATGCATTTATTATATCTCTCAGTTACTACGCGCGCTGTGATTGGTCAATTTAGCGGGCCGTACTTCACTGTACGGCCCGCTAAAGTTTGTTTTGGTCGCCAAAATGACTCCAGAGATATAATAAATATCTTATTAACCTCGTTTTCTCGGTCCGTACTGTTAAATACGGATCCTCGTTTTTTCCCTTCGATTTATGGCCCGCGCGCTTCGCGCTTGGGCCATAAGTCGACGGGAAAAAACTCGGTCCGTATTTTACAGTCGGACCTCGAACTCGATTAATAAGAGGTATATAATTTACTTTATAACTGTACAAAACATGTCAAGATTGAAAGAAAATCATCTTCGTCGGTAGAAACTAGAAACTCGCCGCAAATCTGTTGTTCAGGTTAAAAAACAGACATTCAAAATTTGTATGAAAACTTATTTTCCTTGGTTCGAGTAGTCGCACTGTAACTTCTACCATTTTCAGGTTTCTGTGCGGTCACAGTTACTTTTCCAAATAATACATTGCATACAGAAGGCAATTTACTCACCATTTAACCGTGAATCGACCGGTCTCTCTCTCTCTTTTTTTTTCGCCGCGAACAAACGTAAAAGGTGGAGCGCGAAAAAAAGCGATAGAGCGGCGCGTAAGAGGCTGGGTTGGGAGGGTGGCAATAATGCGAGTCAGATTGAAGATAAACGTGCAATTCTTTCCGACCATTCAGTGACCGAGTCAGTTCGATCGGATGAATTGCTTATAGCAACCAACAGTTTCCAACTGCTCTTCCAGAGATTTAGAGATTCATAATTCCGTTTAGAGACCATGAAAAGAATAGCTTATTTCTGTCAAGCGCTAAAGGGTTTGTTTTTCCCTTTTTTGTCTCGACGGTAATATTGACACTAACCCTTCTAGGAATTTTGTGACACTTTGCCTCCCTTCTGCGCATCCGTTTTGACAGAAACACCATACAAAACTAGGTTCATGGTTCCTATTTTTTCTCTTGGATCAACAGGTTGGGATGATGGCAAAATACGGGCGTTCACGCCCGAGTCAGGCACTTTGTTGTACGAAATAGACAATGCCCACAAGAGCGGCGTGACGGCAATAGCGTCAACCAGCGATTGCAAGTATATCCTCAGTGGGGGAGGAGAGGGAGAGGTACGATCTTGGGCGGTGGGCGACAGAACGTGGAGATTTGATGGAGCGATGAAAGAAAATCACAAAGGTGAGGAGTAGTTGAGCGTTTGTAGCAAGTGCGCCGTTACTTTGGAACAACTTTCCACTTGAATTGCGCGCAATCACTTACAAACACATTGAAGCGTCATCTGAAAGCTGTCCTTTTTAGCCTGGCATACAATTAGGTGGACATGAAATCAAATCAAATGTTCGTTTTTGTGGAGAGGGAAAACCAGTTTTTCTGATTATATTTTAGTCAGCTGTATAATTTACTGTATTCATTTCAGTTTTCAGTGCAGATGAGTGAATTTTTGGCTCTTTCCTTGCCAGGTGCTGTCACTTCCATCAAAGTTCGCAAGAACAACTCAGAGGTACTGTGACATGCTCAGACCAGCGACTGTCGCATCAAACTGTTGCTTTTCTAGCGCTGCTACTTGCGGCACGTAGAAGTCGTTTACTGCTTTCTGGAGTTAACTGTCCCCGTTGCCGCGGCACTAGGTCTTTTATTAATTAATTAATTAATTTATTTTTGTGATGCTGCAGCTTCCGTATGCGTTTATTGTGGAGATGTCGTAGATGTAATTAGAATTATATTATTTTGGTTTAAGCGGCGTGCTTGTATTTTGGTATATTCAATCTTGATATTTAGCTTGTGAGTCGGCCAGGCCTTAAGCCTGTATCGACCATGATAGTACGAATACGTGAAGGTTATATGAATTGTTTTGGTCATCTTTACCTTGATCTGTAGTCTGCTTTATGACCCTGTTCGTAAAAAAAAAAAAAAAAAAACACTTCTAGGCTGTTTTGACGTGAAGGTGCACTAAGGCTGTGTTGATTACCTTGTCAGTTGAAGGGTTTGTGGATTGTTTGGTATTTGTCTGACCTTTGTGTCTTCCGTCGTAGTGCGTGTCAGCCAGTAAAGATGGAACCTGTATTGTTTGGGATTTAAAGTGAGTAGTCTTCTTTTTTCTCTAACTTGGTCAATCATAGGATAATTAGACCGTCAATAGTAAAGCAAGAAAACGCGGGAGATAGGAAGTGTCTTTGCATAAAATTTGGCGAATTTTGTGCGTTTCTTGTTCTCCCAGTTGTTTGTTGGGTTACACATTTAGAGGTCGGATAGTATCCCTTTGTCTGGTTTAATTCTTTGTTCTCACTCAGTGCACGAAGGAACATACAAGAACTTGTTCTGACGGTTTCGAAAAATTCGAAGTTTAAACTAAAGAAGAAACAATTCGGTCGTGCGACGAGAACTTGGCGTAATCAATTTTAAACCCCGAAATGGAGCGCGCTTTACGGACAGATGAAAAAAACAACAGCAATGGCAATAACTACAACAAAACCAGTCCCGCGCGTGGCCACAAATAAAACCCAAATGTTCAAATTTACGTGAAAAATAAACTCGAACAATTATTTGGTCGCAACAAACATCAATCTTTTTTCACAACTCAACTTGCGGAAGACATTTTTTCAATAGCCAAATATTTGAAGGCAAAAATCAGTTTTGTTTCTGTTTGTGTAGGACCAACAAACCACCGATGTAACGATTCTTCAGTAAACGAATTATGAGCAAAGTTCATGAGAAAAGAAGTGGAAAGCACCCCTGTTAACTCAGTAAGGGTCGGAAAAGTAACCGTGAGACCTACATTCCCGTTACATACCGGTTACATACCGGTTTCATTCGTCATCTCATCGATGAATTGTAATATGCTATTCAGGGCAGTTCGCAAGTATTAGTAGGGAATAAAGAAGCAAGGGTTAAAGGTGCTATAAAGTTCAAACTCAAATGTGATGTAGAGCTAAATAGTGTTTGTGCCGTAGTTTTGAAAACTGACTTGAAACTTTACACTGAATCTGATCGAGGGAGAACACTTTCACCAGCTATGCTCGGCTGTTTGTGTCATGTTTTAACGGAATTTCTTGCCTGTTGCAGGACAAAAATGCGACACGCTATTGTGTTTGCCAACACTATGTTCAAGGGAATATGCTACAATCCCGAAGAGTGTCAAATCATCACTGCAGGAACTGACCGTAAAGTGAGTGTTACCGCATATAGTGAGTGTTACCGCATATAGTGAGTGTTACCGCATACCGCTGTTGCCTGCGTGCAGACGTCTCCTATTTCCTTTGTTCCGCGTGCAACAAAGGAAATAGGAGACGTCTGCACGCAGGCAAATACCTCTGCCGCTCTATAACGCTGTTCACCCACAAACGTGAACGCGTTCTGATCTGATAATCATGTGTAATCAAATTAGGCTCGGGAAATTATTAGATTTTGGACAAAACGCCAATGAAATTATTCCCTAATTTCGCGAGTATACCATTTGATTAGCTATTAGTATCATGGGTGACAAATGAAAATCACCCTAGACGCCATTTTGGTACCGTAGTAGAAGTTGCCATAACAACATTGTAATTTCACAGGTAAAATTATTAATTAACGCTGAAATTTCGCGCCAAAATCAAGGAGTAATCTGTCACCAATGATATCAAAACGCTAATTCACGAACTCACAATTTACAACCACAGTTGAGCCACAGTACAACGGGAGAGACAGTCAGTCAGTTATTGTTGTTATTTGTATATGGTTTTGAGCAGATTGGTTACTGGGAGACGTATGATGGAAGCCAGATAAGAGAGTTGGATGGCTCTCGCCTTGGCTCTGTTGATGGAATGGACATCTCTAGTGATGGACTATATTTTGTTACTGGTGGAGTAGACAAAGAAGTTCGGGTGAGTTGGTCTATTACTTTAATTCCTTTATGTGCGGCATAATAATTGAAACAGTTTTACAGATACAGACTAGGATATTGAAAGGAAATTTTCCCTGATTCGTTCCCGTATTCGCCCACGCGAATGGTTTGATTCGTGAAGTGAAACAGTTAACCCCGGGAGAGGGGGGGACTCCAATATGGAGTGGACGGGAATGCTGGTCGGAATTGTTGAATTTAACCCCTAAAAGAGACCAATCTGGGCGTGGCTGAAGCTTATGCAGACCCCTAAAAGAGGCCAGTTTATAAAACAGACAAATAAAAAGTACAGTGACTTTTTGTTATTTCTTCGCGTGCAACCCTTAACGAGACCTTGACGGCTAAAAATAATGACATTTTGCCCAGAACACCCTAAGCGAGACCAAAATCCAAAATTTACACCCCTAAGCGAGACGACGAGCACCCCCGTCCATTCCATATGGGAGTCCCCCCCCCGGGGAGTTAACCGCCTCAACCATATTACTGAAACACATTGTTTGACCCAAGGTTTGTAGTTGATATTTAGTGGAAAGAGATTTAGGTCGCTGGCACAAAAAGCTGAGGATATTTGTACCGCTTTATGGACAGATCAGGATTACATTGAGAATATGACCACGGTGGTCATATTTTGACAACAAGCATGATGACCCATTTGTTTTAACTTTAATTTAATAATGGCTACTCTTTTTTGTACTGGGATATCTAAGAGGAAATCCGAGTTCTGAGAAAAACCTTATATTTCAATGAAGTGTAACCGTTGAGTGAGGGAAATATGACATCGAACACGTAACCATCTTGTACTGTGTTTTCTAGCAATAAGACACAGATGAAATTTTCATTCATGATAGTTTTTACATTACGACGCCTATTGGTGTT
Source organism: Ricordea florida (assembly GCA_949710005.1). Taxonomy (NCBI): domain Eukaryota; kingdom Metazoa; phylum Cnidaria; class Anthozoa; order Corallimorpharia; family Ricordeidae; genus Ricordea; species Ricordea florida. The sequence goes on from OX453275.1 coordinate 12,003,370, forward strand.
TTTAACCCTTAGGGGGAATTTAGGAGTAATATTCTTTTAACACTGAACTTTGTTGTAGCTCTGTTTTCTCTAACAGTAGTGGGCTCTTTGTCAGCCTTAAAGTTCCGCTGACCGGTTAGCTCAGTTCGTAGAACACCGGACAACCGTGCGGGAGGTCGCGGGTTTAAACCGTGACAGGACCAACGCTAAGGGTCTTTGAATAATTAAGAAGAAAGTGCTGCCTTCGTAATGATATGATATGTAATGATAATTAAGAAGAAAGTGCTGCCTTCGTAATGATATGATATGTAATGATAATTAAGAAGAAAGTGCTGCCTTCGTAATGATATGATATGTAATGATAATTAAGAAGAAAGTGCTGCCTTCGTAATGATATGATATGTAATGATAATTAAGAAGAAAGTGCTGCCTTCGTAATGATATGATATGTAATGATAATTAAGAAGAAAGTGCTGCCTTCGTAATGATATGATATGTAATGATAATTAAGAAGAAAGTGCTGCCTTCGTAATGATATGATATGTAATGATAATTAAGAAGAAAGTGCTGCCTTCGTAATGATATGATATGTAATGATAATTAAGAAGAAAGTGCTGCCTTCGTAATGATATGATATGTAATGATAATTAAGGAGAAAGTGCTGCCTTCGTAATGATATCCGCAAATGGTTCGACTTTCTAGTCTTCTTGGATAAGGACTATAAACCGTAGGTCCCGTCTCACAACACATGCTCCTAATAATCTGTTGGACGTTAAAGAACCCACACACTGTTGGAGAAGAGTAAGGGGACGAGTTCCTGGTGTGGTGGTCTATCTCTACCTCTGGTTTCATCTGTCATTTCATGCATGGGTTAGGTGCGTGGGTGAGATCATATATGGACTGATAGCAGCAGCCAGAGGCACCTTTACATGCTGACGTCCGATCTCACCCAATAGAAGTATAAAGCGCCTTCAAAAACATATTCATATGGAAAAGTGCTCTACAAAAATTCTTATTATCATAATTATCATTCCATAGGTGTGGAAGTACGGAGAAGGAATATGCACTCACGTTGGTAGAGGACATGGAGGAGGCATAACACGAGTGAAGATCTGCCCTCATCAGAAGTGGATTATCTCTGTTGGTGCAGACGGAGGCCTTCTTAGATGGAAATATCCCCACCACAAATGTGTTTCTGCCGATAGAAAAGAACGATATTAGAGGCTTTACCCAGCGACGAGTTTTGATGTCTTTCCTTTGACCATGCTGAGGCTTTATCAAGTTTCTCTAAAATCCAAGTGAAGGGTTTTTGTTAATACTGGCTTATAGGGCATCATGTCTAGAAACATTTAGAAAACTACCCCGCAAGTAGCAAGTCATTTTATTTTCCTTCACTTCTCTTTGTACTACTTTGAGTTCGAAGCCAGTAACAAAAAGTGAACTGAATTCTGGTACTTCTGAACAACAAAACAAGTCTCTTTTGTGTTCTGTCGTTAACTTCAGGATATGCTTTCATTTCAGATTTTGAGAAAGCTGATATCGTTACCGTGGTTGTGTTCACGTGCAGCATGTTATATCGATTTTGTGTAAAAAGTGTAATTAATTATAGCACCTTTTAGGGTTGGTGTGCTGCGGTAACCAAATAACTGTAGCTGTTTATCATATTAAACTGACACATTGTTTTACAAGATTGGTTTTGTCCAATTTCTTTCCTCCTTCGTTTCTCCCATTTATGTACAAGCTCGATCCATCGTTTTCACTATTTCGTTCACTTTCAATATATACTGATTACCTTCAGGCTGGCCGGCGAATTCTGATGTGAACAGAGTGAAACAGATTTTGAAGGGGAAGGGTAATTTTTCAGTGATGCAAGTAAAAACTCGCGTTTTACGACACGCTTTTATATGTCGATTCAATTATCTTTCTTATCGAATGCATGGAAACATTGACGAAGGGCTAACGCTCTTTCTAACGAAGAGGCTTTCTGACGAAGGGCTAACGTTCGAAACGTCAGCACCTCGCTTTTACCTTACAGTGGTATAACTTATAATTACTTAATCAGTTCGTTTGATTATCCCAATTTCTCCCTTTGGGGAATAATAGATTTATCGCTATTTAGAATGATGAATGACAGTTACACTGTCCTCGATCTCATAATGGAACAACAAAAATCTCCGAGCATGAATAATTGAGCAATAAACACCCGATTACCACGCAATGGTCAGTGCTCGAGGTGTGCATATATCTAGTTTTGGATGCATGCGGATAGTTGGGAGAGCACGATGCGAGCGTAAAGTCGGTCTAGGAGAGGCCGAGACCTACCATAGCCCAACACATAGCCCGCTTCGTCAGAGCTCTCGTGCAACTGTTACCGGCATGCTATAAACCTCAATTTTTGCCTGATAAAAATAAAGATTCTCCTTAGTTTGCGCGCATGCTTTCACCCATCAATCGAAATGTTCGTAGCTGCTGTCGAAAAAGGACTAAACTCAAACTCCGGCAGACGGATAAACGGTCCATATTTATAACAAGTATTGTGGAGATAGTTTCTAAAGAAACTGGTGCTTCGTCGGTGGGGAAGTGAAACACAAGAAATTGGGATAATCAGACGAATTGATAAAGTAAGTTATACTACCGTAAGGTAAAAGGGAGGCGCTGACGTTTCGAGCGTTAGCCCTTCGTCGGAGCGAACGAAGGGATAACGGCTCGAAACGTCAGCGCCTCCCTTTTATCTTACGGTGGTATAACTTACTTTATCAATTCGTTTGATCATCCCAATTTCTCATATTTATAATAGTTGGAAGTACAAATGATCTCTGCAGCTTAGCCATTCAGCTAAAAAGAATTCAACATAAATCTGGGTCAGAATCTCTCTACGGAATACATCCAAATTTGAACGCTCCGAATTGTGGCATTCATTATATTAAGTCATTCATATGAAGTCCAATCGCATCTCGTCACGCCGGATTTTTCGCTCTGAGGGCCAACAACAAGTGCATTGTATTTTGGACAGCTGCTGAGAGCTGAATTAATAGCTCAAAAGATGGTCTGATCAAAGGCCACGCTTCGCAAAGAACATCACTGCACGGTGGCGTAACTCAGTTCACAGCCGAAATAAACGACGTATTAGACTGACACGATCTTTTGCTCGTTTCTGTTCTGTGATATCGCCATTATATGAGGTTTTGGATTCTGTCACTGTACCACAGAGCTGTGTTTATGGCTCGTACTTAATGACTGATGTACTGGTGCATCAACTGTGCTTTGCTTTCCTCATTTCCTCCATCGTGCTGTCGATCGAGCTTGTTTATACTACTGAGTGGTTTGTTGTCAGACTACAGAGTGCTCTTCGCTTGGTGTTCGGATTTTGCACCAGGCAAATATATCCGAGAAACAAGGTAACTAAAAATGTGTTTTTCTTGAATTGTATCATTTCAAATGCTAAAAAAAGAAAGAAAACACGAGTATTTAATTGAACAATTTTTAAGAAAACAGTTAGTAGAAGCAACGATAGCAACGCTTGAAATAAACAAATGTGTAGTCTTCTTTGTCCTTTCTAGCTGCAGAAGGTGTTTCGTATTCGTGACTCCGACTTTTTATCATATTTTCTCTTCCTTCGTTGTCATCCTCGGAAATAATGGGGTCAATAACATCTGTTCGCAAAACTGGAATTTCATGCAGAGTTTGGAGACTAGTCTTAGAGCTCTGCAAAAGTTGGTATTGTTTTGATAAATGAAAGTATTTTCCGCAAAAAGCCCGAAATTTTTTTTCATCACTCGAAAATAAAATTCATATCTTCGCGCCACTGTGTAATATCCTCTATTTATGGACTTCTGTGGCACAGTGCAATATCCATATCTTGTACATGACTAGCCAGCCAATCAGAGCGCGCCTAAAGACGTAGCTATGTTATAATTTCTCTTCACCATCCGAGCAAGATACATATATACATACATACATTAATTTATTTACCCTCGGATTTTAGAGTAGCTTATGCAGCTAATGTCTCCGAGAATGAGAGATCAGGGACGGCGGAGCGTATTTTGAAGTGGGGAGGCTGAAAACGAGTGCCGGAGGCGCGAGTTGGTAGGGGGGTCTCCCCCAGAAAATTTTGAAATCTAGAGTCTCGGAAATCGTATTTACAACATTCTCCGCGACATACTTCTTGAAATAATTAGGCTGGATAAAGCGTAAAATGAAAGGTACTTTTAATCCTTACAGCAATATTTTGGAGGTTATTTCTCAGCCTTCCCGTCTCCAACGCCAACCTGCGGTTTTTGGACACAAGCTTCCCGTCTGTGGGAAGGAAGCACACGCTGAGAAAATGTTAAAAATACGTAAACGCGAAATGTTTCCGACGAGGCTTGTATAAAGTTGTAGCTTAAACAAAATAAAATGTCATCCTCCTCAAAAGTGGGGGGGCTAAAGCCCCCCCAGCCCCCCCGGCTCCGCCGTCCCTGGAGATAGACCACAACATCGGGAAATACCTCCCCTACTCTTTTTTCGAACAGTGTATGGGTTCTTTTACGTCCCACAGAATCAATTACAAAGAGTTATGCGACGGGGCCTACGGTTTATCGTCCTTATCCGAAAAGACTAGAAAGTTGGGCGAGATCGGACGTCAGCATGTAAAGGCGCCTCTGGCTGCCGCTATCAGTCCATATATGATCTCACTCACACACCCAACCCATGCATGAAATGACAGATGAAACCAGAGGTAGAGATAGACCACCACACCAGGAACTACGTCCCCTTACTCTTTTCCAACAGTGTGTGGGTTCTTTAACGTCCCGCAGATTATTAGGAACATGTGTTGTGCGACGGGGCCTACGGTTTATCGTCCTTATATCCGAGAAGTAACTTCATGTGCCGCTGAGAACATGTGGTTTATAGCAGTTTGCGCATGACAAATTACCCACATGTCTATGCGAGTCACAATGGAGGACGGAAAGTGGCTGATCTGGTGAATTTCTGCAACTTCATAGTTTCTATGTAGATTTGTTACTTGTGGCCAAATCTTGAAATTTTATACACTCAATGCATTAAAAGGTCATCCCCGTGTTTCCCGGTGCGGGATTGTAGGGCGCAATTGGCCGCATAGCTAGTAAACACATCAAGGTAGTAACGGGGACTCGCTCGTCCAAAAGTCGTTCCAAGATTTCAGGCTGTAACGACAAGAGAGAGAATATGAATGCGTTGGAAAATGAGAGTGATCAGGAAGATATGGACACCAAGGAAGGTATGCGCATAGAGGTTGATTTCCTCTTATTTTAAGATAATCTCGCCGCTTTTAAATTGTACATTGATCGCATGATGTGATGTGTTGTTTTTTGTTCACGCCGCTTCCTGTTAGATACCAATGGTGACTCCACAGTACCAAACGGTCTTTCTTCTTCAAATGAAGCACAGGATGTTGGTATGGAGGAAGATACTGCTCGACCGGAGGGGATTATTCGTTTTGTGGTAAAAAATTTCAGCAGACTCGACAAGACTTCGTTGAGCGACCCCATATACGTAAGAAATTTACCATGGTAAGAAAATCAAATTTTTACGAGTGAGAAACCAACAAGTTTTGCCGTTGATGACGTGATCATGGGGAAGTTAATTGGGGAAGTTAATTGTGCGATTCTTAAAGTAAATGTCAGAAAAGAAGAAAGACATGCTATTGCTGTGGTTTGATGCGAAGTGAAGTTTTTCAACCCGCGTTTGTAATTTTATGAATTATTCATGTATATTTCATAACTTTCAATTTACGGCACTAAATTGATTATTATTTACAGTCAGCAAATTTCCTGAGGTGTGTGTCGCGTGAAACGTAGTCACCTACAACGCACTTTGATTATTATACTTAAGTTGCATGGAAAATAAAGAGAATTCCCGCGCAGGTGGTTTGTTCCAGTTTAGTTGGTGTGCATTTGTGTGCTCATAGCATTTCAGACAACTCAAGGGCCCATTGATCCCGGCCTTTGTATGACTCTCGAGTGGATTTTGTAGCCAGTGAGAGTAGCTCAATTATGCTTTTGTTAAATTAACCACAGAACCATCTTTATTGTCTTTTATCAAACTTCATTTTGTACAGCAACTCAGGTTTAAAGATACTGACCATAAGTATAAAATTTAGAAAAAATTTAGAAAGATAGATTTATTTTCTTTTACTTACTAAATATTTTCTCAGTTCCCTTTCATTTTTTTTTTTTGAGGTGGTGTGAGAATGTGAAGGTGAAATTTGTTTCTTACATGAGGAACCATGCAGTTTTTTTTACAACCTCATAAACTCACTACTAACCAAAACCCAAAAATCATCTTTCAATTCAAGCTCCCTTTCTCTCTGGTTTCACAGAAATTATATAAATATATATTTACAAGATTTTAGTTGATAATATAGCGATAGCTAATATTGTTATCTAAGTAAAAGTCCTTTCATTTATCGAGTGCAATGTATAAATATGATTTCCAAATGTTCTTGATTTTTCTTCTCAATAAAGAAATCCATGATTTTTCTGCCTTAATTGTTACCAGATTTATGTCTTACATGGTATATAGTGACACAAAAGCCAGGAAGGCTGTGGCCTTTGGTGCAAAGGCCACAGTGTTGTGACCTTTATTATCAGCATTCATTTACATGTACTGTAGACTATTATTGTGCAATTCCAGCAGATAATAGTCAAAGCCAGTTTGACTGATATGACGTCTAGTGTTAAATAATGCACTTGTCACACAGTAGTACTGATTTGCCATTTTTCATTATTGCAAAGCACATTTATTTTGCATTTAACAAAATAAGAAAGTTATTATTATTACGGATAGTATTATTACTATTTATGATTATTATTAGTACACCATGAAGTTTAACTCTAGTGGTAAGGTGTCTTTGTTACTAAGCTGGGCTGGAGGATCTATTTGGCCCTCTGATTTAAAACTGACAGTTTCCCATAAATTATTAAAAGTAATTAAACCAAAACAACTGTGTTACGTTAACACCACACAGCTGTGATTTAATGTCTACAGTGCGACCTCTGTAAGCGACCACCTATTAAGCAGCCACCCTCCATTAAACAGCCACTTCCTAACGTCCCGAATTATTTGTCACTAAAATACTTTATTTAATACCTCTGTTCAATGGCCACCTCCATTAAGCGGCTGCAGCCACCTTTTGTTGTTGCAAGGTCATTGTTTATTGCTTTTTTTTTACCTCTATTGAGGGGCCAGTAAATTATTTTTTCGAGCGAAATGGTGACAGGAAGACGGCAATAAGAACAGGTGATAACTGATAACAACAAGAACTGCAATTTAATCTCCATTGTAATGACAAGTCACAAGCTGCAAAATGTATACATGTGGAAATCTTTCACAAATCAAAGGCTTTGTACTACAAAAGATTTTGCACAGACTGTTGGTGTGAAAAAAAGGTCTAAGTTTTGTTTATTTGAATGTATCTTCACATATTTCACTCTTTTAAAAACGGATTTGGCTATACAGAGTCAGTAAATCACGTTGACCACCATTTCTGCCCAATATATATTTTACCTCTATTAAGCGACCAATCTTTATCAGGCTACTTTTCAAAGTCCCAAGGGTGGCCACTTAATAGAGATCGCACTGTACTTAATTACTTCCAGGCCAATACATGTATGTCAATCATTATATCAGGGCTAAAAGTTGGCGTTCGCACGGTCGCAGTGGCGAGTTAAAACTGACCAGGGCTATCAAAAGTTAAGGTTTGAACACCCAATGTGCGACTACGCTACAGAATTTCGAAAAGTTGAAATGTAAATTATGTGAAGTACAAAGTTAAAAAGAAAACTCAATATGTCGTTTAATTGGACTAAATTTGTCTTTGCTTCTTTGCCTGGACTCTAAGATCATCTATTTTAGTGAATTTTTAGTTCTGAAGTGGAAATTCTGAGCCGTGTTAACAGAGATTTCATGAGCAATCCACATTCACAGACTAAAGATGTCATTTTGATTTTGTGATTGTCACGTGACTCTCAAAAATAAAAAAATAGAGGGCTACAGTGTACTTCATTTTGGGATGGGCCACAAAGAATTCAAGGAAACTGGCCTGACTGGCCGCCAACCACTGGAGTTAATTTTTAGCCCTGTTATATGTATTTGCAAAGTTTATCAGCTCACCAGTAAGAAGCTAACTTACTAAGTTAATTGAAACTCTGTAATGTTACACTGTAAAATCTAATATTTTTACAGGGGAAGTTTTTATTGTTTTTACTTTGTTGTATTTTAGGCGAATCATGGTGATGCCAAGGTATTCAAATCCAGACAAGGTGAAAAGTGTTGGGTTCTTTCTGCAGTGTAACCCAGAGACAGAATCCTTGTAAGTACATACACTTTATCCAGTATTTTTTATTGGTAATACATGTTATTTACTGAGTGGAAGGTCCGTATGGGAAAAAACTGTGCCCAGGGTCTTGAGTACAGCCCGAGGCCAAAGGCCAAGGGCCGCACCTCAAGACCAAGGGCACAGTTTTTTCCTATATGGACTGACCTTGCCCGGTAAATAACTTGTTTATTTTTTTTTGGATGTCTCCTTTATAAAGTAAGAAGAAATATAGGAAATTGCTACAGCAGGGAAATAATATGACCCGTGGGCCGTATCGTAAAAAGCTGGACCGGTCACGTGGGCATGATCAGCCAATCAAATTCGAGGATTTAGTATTCCGGCCTGCTCAGATGCTTGAGAAATAAAAAAATACTGTGTTTTACAGTATGCCTATAATACATGTGATTAGCAAAGCATCCAACTGTGGGTTTACTATACAAGATTAACTTTCACTCTCACCATAGTTGCATTGGTTTTGCTCTGGTAAAAGCCCTTGTCATTTAACAAGGTCTTTATAGTGCTTTAACTAAGTTTTTTGTAATGTGTACCAAAATAAATTTAATGTTTATTTACAGTGGAATGATGCTAGAGTGGGCTGACAAAGTAATAGCTGCCAATTGGTTTGACACTGTGCCCAGCTAGTTAATGTCAGTACTTAACAATTATCTTGTTTTCCGTGGTTTTCAGATCTTGGTCATGTCAGGCTTCAGCCCGACTAACATTGGTTAATCAACTTGAGGGTGGAGAGGACTTTACAAGGAGTAAGTTAAAGATAGCAACATGCTGATCTTTTTTTCTTTTTCAATGGTACTGTCTTACCTTGATTATCTGGACTCATTAGCAAGTAGGGTAATGAGTCCTTGTACAAAATGTCTGGATAATTGAGTCTATTGAGTCTGGATAATCAAAAATATGAATATTATTAATTAGAAAACAGTCTAAGAAAATATGCGCGCTGATTGGTCAGAATTCGTGTTTCTATCACTCGATAGAAACACAGAACTAGCACGAGCTGTTGACGTAATGATGACGCGACCAAAGAGAATTTACATTTTGATAATCAAAGTTAACAAGTTGTTTTTCTTTTTTTCGTCGCGGTGTTTTCTAAAAGAAATAGAAAACATGTTCTTTGTGTTTCTATCGAGTTTTAGTATAAATCTGCTAGTGTTCTATCACAAATGCCGCGCTCTGATTGGCTACGCTACCCACTATCTATTCTGTGATAGATAATGAGTAGCGTAATGGCGGCTGCTTCTTCACGTTTTCGAAGGGTCCGTGAAGAAGATTTAGACAGTTTACTGGTCGAGGCTGTTCCAGAAAAGACAAAGTTTTGAACGACTAGTAGATTTATACTAAAACAATTAGATTATTCGCTCTCGATTTCTATCGCGTGATAGTTGACTCGGGCTGCGCCCTCGTCAACTATCACGCGATAGAAATCTCGAGCTCATAATCTAATTGTTTAATAGAAACACTCGTGAAAGTTTGGGAGAACTCGAAAAAGCTGTGGAAACACTCGCCTACGGCTCGTGTTCCCTCAGCATTTCTCGTTCTCCCAAACTTCCACTCGTGTTTCTATAACTCGATAGAAACACGGTACATGTTTTCTATTTCTTAATTATTAAATAATATGAATATTATTATCATTGGTTGTTATTATCATTGATTATCATTTGATTTTTAAATTTGTCTAACCAACCTGTTGCTGTTTCAAATCTGTTACAATCGTCCAACGCAACAGTGATAAGAGAGCATTTGCCTCACCAATGTCACATTTTATTACTATCTATGACAAAAATGGGAACAAAAGAACCATTCTGGACAATTAAAAAGTTTAGATACCTAATCAATGTCCTGAAATTTGAGGTTTGACTGATGATTGTACGATAGATGTTAGATAGTAGATGATGGTAAACTCTCTAATGTCTATTGAAACAAAAATGTGGTCATTTGAGTTTTCCAGTGCTTTACAGTACTGTACTTGCCTTTTGAGTATTGCTGTGTATAGTGGCTTAATCCAACAGCATACATGTGTTGTTTAGTGGTTATTAATTTTTGTCCCTGTTTTTAATTTCAAAATCTCTTGTTTCTGTTTCTTCCGAAGAAATCGGCCACCTGTTTTTTGCCAAGGAGAATGATTGGGGTTTCAGTCACTTTGTTGTATGGAACGTAAGTCCTGAATATCAAATGTCCTGGAAATGCACTTAATACTAGGACATTTATCATTCCGTGCAGTTTTTTTTATTGAATATGTTATACTGTAAAACTCTTTACAGGGTGGGTTAAAAGTGAAATGTTAATATCTTGTACCATGATTTCTCTGGTAGTAAAATTTATTTGCACATTATTATATTATTGTGTTATTTTTAATTTTTATTGTTCTGAAGACCATGTATTCACATGTTTATGTCTACATAAGAGTTAAGGTCATTTAACAGTTATTATCGGAAATGGAGGTGGATAGTGGCAGAATATTTCTAAAGGCACTATTCACGGAGATTGAAGAGAATAATTGTTTTAGTTTTTACCAACGAAGCAACCTCAGTAGGGAGCTTAAGCAAACACAACAACGATGCTACAAGAGAAAAAATATAAATAAATAAGCCTGTTCTCTGTCTGTACAGAAAAGAGTGACTAATGTACTTCCACTTAGAACTCAACTATTTATTTGAAACTGACAATTGAAATAATTGAAGTAGTCTTCAAAGGGAGCTAACTTAAATATATGCTAACAAGCTATTTCTTACTTCAAATCTAAATAAGTTCAGTCACCACTAACACTTCAACTCATGCGCTCCTTTGAGGTATCCACTTGAGTTCCGAGCGTTTGTACATAAGTGCTAGAGTTGTGCGATAACGCTCCTTAAATACATTTACAGATAGTTGTAAAACATTTGGAAGACTGCAATAATAACTATTTATAGAAGGATTACTTAACTCAGTTAAATCACGTTTTAGTGTGTTCCAGAACTCTCTAGAAGTAATGCTGCATGACAAAGCAACTATTCAAATATTAATTATTATTCTAGAAGGTTCTCCTTATAACAATGAGGCTGTGGATAACACAATCGGTGAAATAATTCAATAATTCTTGGAGGTGGATAGTGTTGAAAACCTCGCGGTGGAGAATCCAATCAGATTGCTCAAAATGCCAAGGTTGCTGAGTTGGTATAATTATACTCATTGCTATTGACTTTTAGGTAGTAACAAATAGAAGACAGTAAGTTGTGTTCTAGTGTAATTATGATTATATTTGAACAATGGCTATAAATTAAACCAAGACAATAATCATGATTTTAAACCTCCAAGGGTGTTCACTCATTTGGTATATTATCACAGTGAAATGAAGTTAAATTGTATTGTAGCTTGTACTAAGCCTTTAGATGGTAAGGGGGAGGGGTGGGAAACACTCAAACTTAGTAAAAATAAGGAGACCCGGGGGGAGGGGGGAAGTGTCTTTCTTTCTCTACCAGGTATCTCTCACTTCTGCTGCCTTGATATGCAATCCTGCTTGTTTCATTAACCGCCATATTTCAAGACTCTGTAACAGGCTAGTAGTATTGAGGCCAATGGCGTCCCCACTGGAGTCCCTTATAGGGTAGGAGAACTGTTCCAGGGCAATCTGTATTTTCTAAATTTGAGTGGAGAGATTGGTGAATTGTGTGGCAGACTCGGTTGTTGACTAGTGAAGAGTTATATTATGTCATAATACTTCTCTGTATTTATAACAGGATGTGCTAGACCTTAACAAAGGATACATCAAGGATGATACAATTATACTAGAAGTGCATGTGGCTGCAGAGGCTCCTCATGGTGTTGCGTAAGTTTTCTTGAAATCCTTAATTGTCACAGGTCAATATTTATTGTGAAAGGGCTGCCTGGTCAAAAATCCAAGTACTGTTTTTACTTTTTAGTCTTTGCAAGAGTCAGTCAGTTCACAGTTATTGATGTCCAGCTTACAATGTTTCTATGTTCATTGTGTTTGCAGTCCCTGGTTTTATAGTCCTGCCTGTGTCCTTGTCTGGCTGTATGTTGACACCAGAAATGGCAATCTGAAATCAAATCTCAACCTCTATTTTTCATTTACATACTTTTATTTACCACTTCTTAACATTGGCTGTTTTTATACTAAGGGACACATTATCCGTCTGGACGAACTTGGGCAAACATTCGTAGTTCATCTGGTTATGCATCTTTAGTATAAAGACGGGCACACAATGCATTATGCGTTCAGACCAACAACCTTTATTATTGCGTCGTTCAAGACAGATTACGAAGGCTAGTTCATCTAGAGGCATAATGCGTCTTGTGCCCGTCTTTATATTAGAGACACATAACCAGACGAATGTTTGCCCTAGCTCATCCAGACAGATAATGCGTCCCTTAGTATAAAAATGGCCATTGTAGGGAAAATTTCTCCTGAGAATTATGCAACACCATTATCATGTGGAAGTGTTACATTTCTGAGTTTATAATGATATGCAGTAATCTGATGTTTAAAGTTCTGTTCATTTTTTTTTCTAATCCAGGTGGGACTCTAAGAAGCATACAGGATTTGTTGGACTGAAGAATCAAGGTGCAACATGTTACATGAACTCACTGTTGCAGACTTTGTATTTTACTAATAAATTAAGAAAGGTGAGAGATGTACAGTATAGTAGTATACCGTAATTTCCACCCATTTACCCGCACGGCAGATTACCTGCACTGGCTGATTATTGCATACGGCGAAAAAAAAGTCCACGTTTTACCTGAACTGGTGGATAACCCACATCTTTGAATTCAAAACAAAGAAAATTTGTATAAAAAGGCTCAATAATTTGCAACGGTAAGGGTAAATTTGTATCAGTAAGCTTTGCTGCAATGCAGGCTGTTGTGTTTGATTAAAGGAAGCCATATATATGATAATATTGATACTATTTTCATGTTGTTTTGTTTTCAATTCAACAGTCAAAGAATACTCTACTACTCCAGGACCTACTTGTTGCTAGTTAGAAGTGTATATCCCATTCATTTATCGATGTTTTATTCAATCATCAGTGTGCGCACGTGTGTGGCCACATTTTGTTGTTGTGAGCTATCATTCAGCGCCATGTTGATTTGTTGAAAGAAAGCTGGAGTGAGTGTTAAAAATCTGCATTGGCTGGGTGTTCAAGTTGGTGTTTAGGGAGTAAGGGAGATAGTGTTTTTAACCCTTTCATTCCCAAGGGGTCTTCATTTGATGAGTAAAATCGTCTGGCATTAGACAGAGTAAAATCTAGAAAGTCACTTTTGGGTATGAAAGGGTTAAGGGATGTGCCAAATATACTTGCATTATTTTTATCACCATCAAGACTTGTTTTCACTCAACTATAAATTATGTGTGAAATCAACTTGAGTCTGCATCATGTTTTCGTGCCACTTTGTCACAGCCTGAATACAATAAAATTCTCACCTTATGCACTAAGGTGAGAATTTTTTTCAATTCAACAGATGACACGATACCATTAAGTGTGTTATCAAAGCTGAAAATGAATATGTGAAAAATTGTCACATAACCTGTACCTCCCTATTACCCGCAGCAGTGCGTGTATACTGCAAAATTAACAGATAACAGGAAAATATGGTAATTGATATATAAATTTTGTTTGAATGGAAACATCGTGGGTTTGCAGTAGCAGTCTGTTGTTGGCCTTACATGTACATCAACAATACCTGATTTTTTTTTGCCTTTTTGTTTGTTTTTTAATTAAGGCTGTCTATCAGATGCCAACAGAAAATGATGACCCCAATAGAAGTGTTGCTTTTGCACTTCAGAGAACATTCTATGAACTTCAACACAGGTGGCAATAATTTTAAAGTTATAATAATAGTGTACTAAATTTCATTTAACTTACAGGTAGTTAACATTAAGAAAATTAGGTTTATCATGCTTTTGCACCATCTGCTGTCTAGCTGGCATGTGTGCTCTGTGTTAGCTGGTATTCTGCAGCATGGTTAACACATTGTTCCAGATTCAGCCTTACTATGTACAGCATTACAATAATTATAATGCTAATTTGACAAGTCTCCACTCTCTGTGGTTTCTAATTCTGCCTAAAATGGCATAGAATCTGTTCCAGTAACTTTAAAACTGATGCAAACTTGACAAAAAATGATCTTGTTATCCAGGCACACTGTATGAGTTACAGTATACGTGTGATGTTAGCTATGTGTCATTGGTGAGGTTTTTGACTGAATGTAATTGACCTCCAGCCCTATATTTGTTTTTCCAGTGATAAGGCAGTTGGTACCAAAAAACTAACAAGATCATTTGGGTAGGTGTTCTATACATATTTTTTGATTAAATTAACCTTTCCAAAGCAAGGCTTTCATTAAGGTTTGTGCAAAGGAGAGTTTTCATCTTCGTAAAACTACAAGATTTTTTGGCACATCATCTGTTTGCAAATCACTGCAATTATTAGATATGCCGCTGGAGGAAATCTCTTTGATTTCTGATTTTTTTTTTTGACATTGCTAATGTGTGGTAGTGCTGTAATTCTAAGAGAACGCATCCAAATATAAATAGGCAACCCGGTCAACTGAAACGGACCCGATCAATTTTTCCGACGGAATCGGTGCCAATTTGTGGCCACTAGATGCCGTTTCCGTTTTTCAATCGGAGTGTGAATAATGGGGTGTCACATTTATCTGATAAGAATGTGATCCTGTAATTGTGTCACGAAACCAAATAATGAAAGAGTCACTTCGGTCAAAACAATCTTTACAACTTGCTTTGTTCTCCATTGTAAAATAATCATAGCAATACTTTCGTGGATGTTTTTTTTTTGCCTGTTAAAATTTGTTTAAAGAATGCATCAAGGCTATTCGGTAATCACTTAGGTGTAGGGTCGTTTCGCTACAAAGTCGTTTGCTACTAGTCGTTTCGCTGCATATCGAGGTCGTTTCGCTACATACAAAAGTCGATTCGCTGCTAAGGATGGGTCGTTTCGCTGCAACTTCTTGTAATTCTTTTAAACTTCTTGTAAATATACGTAGTTTTATGAAATATAAGCTTCGGACTGAAACGTCGTGTTTTGAAACTCTTCATATAGCACGTGTGATTTCACCCGAATTCTCGAGTTATGTTGCCTGAACGAAACTTGTTGTTTGTGGACAATTATCAATAAAAGTCTCATTCGGACAGTTCTTGTAGATGTAGAGGTGAACTAGTGTGTTAGTTTGCTTTTCTTCTCACTGAATAGCGTTTGTGGAGTGTGCTTCGTAGCCGTGCCAGGAATAGGCAAACTGAGTGATTCTGCGTTCTATATAAATGTGTCCTGTGAAAACTTCATGTGAGTAACGTGTGTTTTTGACAAATGGAAACTGTTTTATCATACTAACTGTGGTTTTATGTGCAGCGAAACGACCCGTCCTTTGCAGCGAATCGACTTTTGTATGTAGCGAAACAACCTCGATATGCAGCGAAACGACTAGTAGCGAAACTACTTTGTAGCGAAATGACCAAAAACCATGCGGCGATAAACAGTTGGTCTTACCCAGCCTGTTTGTGTATCGAAGAGAGAATCATTCACGCTTTGCTTTTGCTAATGTAAACTCAGTATTTGAATGTAGCGTGACCAACTATCTCAACCCTTGATAAATGCTGACAGATATAAGTCAGTGTTTGATAACGTACATTAATTGGCCTGATGAAGAATTTTGACCTGTTGCCGATTCTGTTTCAATCGGTACTGATTGAAAACGGAATCAGAAGGAATCGGCATCCATTTGATCAGCATCGGCATGACCCAGTGCCGATATTTGGATGCGTTCCCTAATCTGCCAGGAGAGTTTGTTTATCTGCCTGTACTGAACAGTCCACAGAACACTTAAGTTCATGTTGGAATTACCTGATTGTTCCAACAATTGACGTTTACTTGCAAATTCAGGTATTCTCAAATACTCTCAATTCCAGCAAATGTGAATACATGTAAATGCATTTAAATATGTTCTGTGGCATTTCATCAATCTAGTCCCACAAGGAAAGAATGTCTCTGCTTTGCTAATTTTTGTATTGAATCCCCATTACTTGGCCTCCCAACTAATCAGCCTTTAGAGAAGTGCCATTTGTTATAAGGCTTCATAAGGGCATGGGCTTTTTTTGGTTAGGTATTATCCAGCAGTTCTTTTGCCTTTGTGAGCAGATTTGAGCTTGTGATGTGAGGTCTAAGATGTTTTGAGGTCCCAAGTGTATTTATTACTGCAAATGATGTCACATTATTAAGCTTAATTTGGTCCACCACTTGCTTGAATTTCTCATCGTAAAACTTACAACTGTCATGGAAAGTGGCCTGAATATCTAGTTTGAATTCAGACATTGATTTTTAAGAGGACTTTTAAGAATGCCAGATTTAAATGCCTAGGTCAGTTTACCCTTACACTCCCAAGATCAGAATAGCAATTCTCCTTAACAAGTACTATACACTTCCTTATTCAAAAGTTTGGAGAATTTGATGTCAAATTAAGTCAGTGTCCTCAGGTTTGTCACCTTTCCAATCCTCACCATCCATATCCTTGGTATTGTATTGATATTAAGAGATTATTATTAAGAGATATTAAGATTTGTATACTTATCACATCCTGGAATTAAAGGGTTAAGGAAATGCAAGTATGGAACAATGCTGTTACTAGCATCTGTTAATTGATTTGATTGACAGGTGGGAAACTCTTGACAGCTTCATGCAGCATGATGTTCAGGAACTCTGTAGAGTGGTAAGGGCTATCTTGAATTTATAGCTTAATATTCAACTCTAGCCACAGGGAAATTGGGAAAATAGTATAGTAAAGCCCCCCTTCTAATAAAAGTTTCATTATTTTTAGTTGCAGAAAAAAACAGTATACAGTTTATTTTAAGCATCTGTTGCTTTGTTTGCAAGATGACACATGTTGTGTTCTCAGTGACTAAAAATGCGTTTCTTCTATAGAGAAGTGAGACTTGTTATCTTGCATGAACCAATGTTTTAAGGGATTTCTGAGAAAGGTATTTAGAAATTCTACAAATATTGTGAGTATGGTAGAAAGCAGTATTACAGACTTGATTTATATGAGTAGCCATACTAATTGAATTGTCAAATGTTGTTCCCAAATTCCCAGTGTTGATGGAAGGATCAATTGTATGATCTCTTATGTGAAGTACTGATGGATTTAGTGTATTTAACTGCTGACAGGTTTCAATAACTAGAAATTTAATTTTATTGTCATTGGGTAACAGCCGTTCTTCAGTAAGCCAGCTCCTTATATCTTTAATGCAATCCTCCATTGTGCAAATGACTTCATCCTGGGCGTTAGCACCATCAGACTTAAAACCCACACATAGCTGGGTATCATCCGCATAACAGTGAGCCTCAGGGAGATGACATTCAATGACCTTGAAAAGCATAAAAGTGTAGATAACAAAAAGTAGGGGACCCAGACAAGACCCCTGAGGTACGCCACAGTTAAGATGGCATTGATTAGACAGAGATCTACCACCATGAGAAACATCTTATTCATGAATGGACCCGCAAAACCGATGTCGATACATTGCCATGGCATTTTAGGCCATACCCACTGATGCAACGATGCATTTGGCAGCTTGTTGTGCACCAACTGACATTCCTCGTAATTTTAAACCATTGTCAAAATATCTTGGTCACGTTTTAGCCACCAAACATGCAATTGTGCTAAGGATTTCATGCAGACTATTCGTGGGTGATCAGTATGCAACCCCTTGAGGACTTGCAGGTGTAATGTTCTGGGGACAATTATATGGATGCCCCACAAAAGACAACCTTCTTCTAATGTTAACTGTTCTTGCCTCTTAGAATATGCTGAAAGTTGTGAGTTGACCTTTTGTGGCTAGCCGGTCATTGTGCACTCAGAATCCAAATGCATACCCTGAATTTGCTCACAAGTAATTGGCAAAGTTTTGATTTGTATCTGGTTAATTTGCTTGGCCTCATTGAACTTGTCCTTACTCTCAGTTGGCAAAGGCAAACGAGTTAGGCAATGGGCAGTGGCATGGTTCTTGGTGTAGCAAAACTCAATGTCGTACTGATACTCAGACAACCTAATTGCCCATCTCTGCAATCTCACAGCTGCCAAAGCCAGAATCGTGCTTTTCGGACCTAGTGAAGTTACAAGCAGCTTGCGATTGGGTACTAATAAAAACTTTCTCCTGAACAAATACTGGTGAAATTTCTTTACTGCTAAGATGTTACTTGGTGCTTGTTTCTTGATCTGTGCGTAGTTGTGTTCACTCTTATTGAATGTGTACTAGGCAAATGCAATCAGTCTCTCCTCTCCATTAGGATAAACATGTGAAACGACTTCTACTCCGTACTGCTCAGCGTCCTTATCTAACTTCAATGTCAGATCGCTGCTGTAGTGTATCAGTGCTTGCTAACCTATGTTTCAACTTATGAAAAGCTTCTTGTTATGCCTTTTCCCACTTGAATTTGACAGAGTCATGCAACAACTCATTCAATGGATGTATCGTGCTACTGTAGTTGCTGATAAATTGCTGGTAATAGTTGACCATACCTAGAAACCTAGTCAATTGCAACTGGTTTTTGGTTGGAGGCATGTCGCTTATCACCTGAGCTTTCTTTTCTATCTTATGCAAACCTTAAGTATCAATGCGAAAACCGAGATACATGTTGTAGTTCAATTTTTTTCCTTGGTTCAAATTTTATTTCCTTTTGTTTTCTGGTATGGTATAATATGATAATCTCTTTGAAACAAAGGCAAATAAAATTTAAACCAAGGATAGAATTGAACTACAACACACACAACCGATGGTGGCATGAACTAGCGTTTGTCAAGCTTTAACCTTAACCAAACTTTAACCCTGTGCTGTGCTTTCAAGTGTTCAGTATCAGTTTTGCCAGAAACTAAAATACACAGCAAACAACAAGAGGAATACCCTGTAAAACTTGCTCACTTAGACTGGAAAATGGTGCTAGCACTAGGGACTAGAAGTGCCAAATGGCAATTGAGTAGGATGAAAAAGACCTTTGTGCGTATTAATGGTAACATAATTATTCTTGTGAGTCTTCATCAAGCAAAATTTGCTGATACGCACATGACAGATCCAACTTGGTAAATTTTTCACCCCAACTTAATGTTGCAAACAAATCATCTGGGTTAAGTAACGGATGTTGATCAACTTCTAAAGCAGAGTTCATGGCCACTTTATAATCTCCACATAGCCTCACTGAAACTTTGTCTGATTTAACTACTGGAACAATTGGTGCTGCCCAGTTATGACTGAACCTTCTCTAAACCCCCATATCTACCATGCGATCTAACTCTTTCTCTATCTTACATCCTTATGTGCGTGTGGCACAAATCTAGTTTTCAAGAACTTTGGCACTGCATCTGGCTTGACAAACAATTGAGCCTTAACTCCTTTTAGTGCCCTGAGGTCATCTTTAAAAACTTCAGGGTGTCGTTCTAAAACACTATCAAGGTTGCTACTTATCGTCGTGATGGATGACCGATCCAACTTGACGTCTCTCAGCCAGTTGCATCCAAATAAACTTGGGCCGTTTCCTTTGATAACTTGTAGCGGAAGCTTGTGAGTGCTATTTCCATACGTCATGTCCACCATAGCTTGCCCAACTATCTTTAGTGCCTTTCTGCTGTAGGTCTTCAATTTAATTTTTGAACTCTTTAAGTTCAAGTCAGGAAATTCCCTTTTCGACATGACGCTGACCGACACTCCCATATCCATCTTTATGTTTAATTTATCAGAATGTTATGGCTTGGGCGCAGTATGCCCCGTGGCAAAGTGGGAGTGTGCCTCCTTTTGCTCATCTGTGCTGTCTCCTTCATCCACATAGCTCACTGGCTTCGCTTTCTGCTAGGCTGGTGGGCACTGGCTCAACGCATTTCTGTCAGCTTTCTTCTTGAATACACGTTCTATGTGCCCTTTAGCCTTAAAATACAAATATTTTTTGTCCTTGAACTGGCACGTTTGGGGTTGTGTGCCACTGCAACAGAAACAAAGTTTGCTTTTCTTTGTCGCTGAACGTGCTTGTGGCATAGCATTGATAGGACTTGCTTGAGTTGTTGGCGCATTCTGGAAATGGTTAGCCTGTTTTTTTTTTTTTTTTTTGCAGATTCCATCGCTACAGCAGTCTCTATTGCCTTTTTCTATGTCAAATCTTTGTCAGAGAGTAAATGCTTTTGAATGTTCTTCCTTCGCAAGCCACAAACAAATGAATTCCTGAGAGCCTCTTCTAGAAGTGCTGTGAACTGGCATCTCTCCAAGCTTTTCTTCAATGCAGCGCTGTAGTCTGCCATACTCTCATCCAATTGATCTCTCTTCTGAAAGTGGAATCGTTCCACGATCATGATCAGCTTCGGGTTAAAGTCATCGGCCAGAGTCCCCTTTAGCTTGCTTAGTTTGAAATCTGACGGTTCCCCAGGTGCCTTCAAGTCATGCAGCACGTTATACACCTTGCTGTCCACGGATGTCAGAAACACTGTTATGATCCACTTCTTACCTTCAAGATTGCTGGCCACCACATATTGGTCAGACCACTCTGCATACGAGGTCCATTGGCATTGACATCCTTGTTTCCAGTTGTCATGTTCTCAGTGATTAAAAATGAGTTTCTACTATAGAGAAGTGAGACATGTTATCTCAAAGAAGGTTTATTCAATCACATGCTTAATCGCATGGTACAAAATAGATTACATCAGAGCGTAATTATTCCTACTTCTGATAGACGTCAAACACTACAATGCCTCTCGTGAACTTTCATCTATGGAAAGTGTCTAAAGGTGGCTGGTCAACTTTTCAGGCTTCAGGGAGAGGAGGCTTCCAAATTGGCATACGGGAGCCTACCAGAGGTGGACATCCTCTCAATTTCATGGACTGCCTGCACAGACACAGGCACACAGACATTAACTAAGGAAGGGATTGTCAATTCTGTTCAGACTGTTGTCCATCTTAACTAAACTGCTTGTAATATATTGTGCAGTACTCTATGTTGAGTTTTATATCCACAGTTTATTTCACTTGTTTTTTTTTAGTTGTTGGACAATGTGGAGAGTAAAATGAAAGGGACATGCGTTGAGGTATGTTTGAAGATACAACAGCTTTGGTTAATTCTTGTAACTTAAGATGTAAATAATTGGTAGGACATATTTTTGATTTTTTGAAGTAGCAAAATGTTGTCATTCAAGATTATAATGAAATTAAATATTTAACCCTCTCCCAACTATTTTTATGACATATATACTAACAGTGTAATGTGATAAAAGAGCATGTTTCACTAGGGCTTCAACCCACAGCCTTTTTTAAATGTTTTAATGGAACATTTAAGCCCTTTAGTAAGTGTCAAATATACTATTGTGTAAAAGTAATCCAGACAAAATCTGGCAAAAGAAAAATCAGCCATAAAGGAGGAGACGTTTAGGGGCTGAGTAACAGAAGTGGACTACTATATTATGGAACATGCACTGTTGGTGTATTTAATAATAAATTATTGAAACTCTGTTCACAGGGAATGATACCCAGACTGTTAGAGGGGAAGATGCTGGTAAGTGAACTGGTTTGATTGATTTTTCAGTCAGATTAACTGAGTGCAGTTAACTCTTACAACCTAGCAGTAAAAGAGTTAACTGCATCAGGAATCAAAGTTGCTATTCCCGATGAAGCTAAAGAGCATTTCTTCTTTAAACTGATTTTTGGGGATTCCATCATTGATTTGGTGGTTCAAGAAACCAACCAATATGCCCAACAGAAATTAGCAAACACAGCAAGGCTTCATAACTGGAATGATATCATGGCACAAGAACTTCGTGTGTACTTGGAATTTGTATCATTATGGGATTAAATAGCCTGCCATTGGTCATCTGACACGTTTATTGGAAATTGCGGCATCCAAAATGTAATGACTGAGAACAGGTTCGAAGAAATAAGCCAGTACAGTCATTTTAATGATGATTCGCAAGACCCACCACGGGGTTCCTATAATTATGACCACTTGTTCAAAGGAAAAAGAAAGCAAAGCTCTCTGGCTGATCCAAACCAAAGAGCTGTGGATCCAGGGCAGAATGTTTCTGTCCATGTCAAAGCCAGGAAAAAGAAGTGTGTCCATTGTATTAAGGCTGGCAGAGGAACGCCAAAAGGATACAAAGTGGAGATGTGTTTCTTATGCAAACTTTGCAAAGTTGCACTTTGTCCGGTGTGTGACATTTGCAGACTGGAGACCACAGACTGCAGTAATTTTAATTTTACAACAGGGCAACCAGACCCACAGCAGCCTCCTCAAAGGTAAATTATATGATTAGTATGGGGATTTTATTGTAAGATCGATAAAACATCAAAATTGCTAACATGAATGATAGTTTATGTGTATTTTCAGCTTTTCATCTTACGATATATCCCCATAGAAATCCGTATTTTGAGGAGGCTGTTGCGAGTGTGGGCTCCCTGTGGTTTGACTAACACCGAAACTAGTTTTAAACTGCGAGTCACATGACCTCGTTCCCAAGCTTCTAAGAAAGTAAGAAAGAACATGCCAATGGTCTGACGGCATTCATGGCTCTTTTCTCCTTTTTGCTTTAAGAAAAGCATACTACTGTAAGTATGCCAAATATAAACCTTGTACACAGGGCTCCAGCCCCAGACTACTTTTTTATACTTTCTTGGAAGCTTTATTGATATTGACATCTCCTTCGTTAGTATGTGTTCAATGTGTGTTATTTGTTACGAGACAAATAAATAAATAAATAAATAAGCCTGTTTTCTCCATCTGTACAGAAAAAGAATGACAAACGTAGTTCTGCTACAAACTCAACTATTTATTTGAAACCGACAACTAAAATAATTAAAGTAGTCTACGATGGAGATGATCGCTAACTTAAATATACTCTAAGCACTAACCAAGCTATCCTTTAACTTAAAAACTAGATAAGTTTAGTCGCCACTTAACACTTCAAACTCAATACTCAATGGATTCTGGAATCTTCTCATAACATACTTTATAATCACTAGTGTCACACAAGTAACAATATGTAGTCTGCAGTCTTCAAATGTCATACACCGCACCATCTCCCACTTGCCACAACGAGTTCCACGTGCAGGCAGATCAAACTCTTTGGAACTTACCTGCTTGAGCCAAAACATTTCAGAAAGACTGTTGAACTGTTTTTATGTTATTTTTCTAGTAGATGCTACATGTCTCTCCTGTTTACTTTCCATTTGTTTAGTAATCCAATCCTTGGATGCCGTTTGCATTGGCGGCAAAATTTTATTTATTTTTTGGTATCTCTACTTTTCAAGGAGCAATGGTATTGAATCAATAAATTAACAATCAGTCTTTGAGATGTTGTACTTTATGGGACATAACATTCCATTAAAATCTACTGAGCATATAAGTTTTGATTTTGTGTTCAAGCTCTTTGTGAAGTCTAATTAGTATTCAGGAACAGGTGGGTTTGGGCCTAATATAGTAGTGAAAGGGTTGATAATAATGTGGCAAGTCATTACAAAAAGTGTACTTCAGCCCAAAATGTTAAATCTATTTTGAAGCAGCTGTAAAATTGGTGTCCTTTTCTGTTCAGTCCAGAGTACCTGGACTTCTCCTGCTGCTTTGCTTTGTTTTCTTGTTGCATTCTGATTTATATAGTAACCTAGAAATGGATCTTTCCATTTTTGCTTGACTTCTCTGTAATTGAATTGGATTAAAATGTACTCAGTATAAATAGGAAACCCGTTAACCTCATTTTCCAGTCATATTTTGTCAAATCCTGACAACTCAAACTCCTGATAACTACAAACTTCCTCAATTTCCTTTGAAGGGTCAAACTTATGGGGAATTGACGATATATTTGACATTTTTCTTGACGCCTCAATGCATTACTGCTTTTGGTAGTAACTCTTCTGATTTTTGGACTTTATTCACAGTCATACATCAAGTGCACCAATGTGGACTATGTATCCCA
This sequence comes from Ricordea florida, assembly GCA_949710005.1. Lineage (NCBI taxonomy): Eukaryota > Metazoa > Cnidaria > Anthozoa > Corallimorpharia > Ricordeidae > Ricordea > Ricordea florida. Next base: position 12,027,647 of record OX453275.1, read on the forward strand.
GAGGTATGCTTTACACATAGGCTATGAGAGTGCTGTACTGTAATTCAACAACAACAATAACAAGGTTTATTTGAACTGCCAAATTACTAATTACTACTTAAACAATAAATAAATTAAAAATACATACAGTTGCTGGTCACCCAAAATAACTAAAAAGCTAAACTAGTTGGGTGACCAACCACGTCATTTATTCTGTCCAGTCAGTAGTATGCACATTCCTGTATCATGGAAGTGACTCCTTATCTTCCACTTTTCTCAGAGTCATTCAGTTTGCTGATCTGCTTTTGTCTTGTAACAGCAAACTATAAACATATGTTGACCATCGTAAAAGGTCTAAACATTGCACTCCCATGATAAGTATTGTAGATGACAAAAATATGGCACTCATAGACTCAATGTGTTCAAATTTTTAGTGATTGTTAATGTAAAATTTTCTTGTAATGAAAAGTCGTAGTCTCGGTTATTTTAAATCTGTACATCTCCCTTCCTTGACCTCTCTCCCTCCTCTTCTGACATGTTACTACCCTGTGCGACAGTAGATGCAGATACATACTCTCACAGTGCATAGTTTCAACCTTGCAGTGTACATGTAAGTCTTGGAAATTTTTTAGAGTAACACATTTCTCTAAGCAGCAGATTTCTTCAATATATTCTGAAAAAGGTGTTAAATAGTTTTGCTGTTTTTCCTTTCTTTGAACTCAAATCAATATTAATTTTGTTTCAGGGAAGAACCATTTTATGACATTCAGCTAAATGTGAAAGGAAAGAAAAACAGTAAGTTCTGAACATCATAATAAATCTGGTCTCATCTTGCCATTAAAGAGAACCGAGGATTCTAAAAAAGACATGAAGATAATGTAGTATTAATATTAAAGATGTAACACTTGTGAGACTTTGAGAAGCTTTCGTAAGTTCACTGATATTGTTCAGCCACTCCCCATCTACATAACTGTAAGTTAACGTGGAACCTTGGTTATGTTCTTCTTTCAGTTTATGAGTCTTTCAAAGAATACATAGCTGTAGAAACTTTAGATGGTGACAATAAATATGATGCAGGAGAGTATGGTTTGCAGGTGAGATCACTCTATGAGCTGAATTTCAATTCCATCATTAAAATGTATTGAAGAAAGTTTTGTGAAAAGGATGCAAAATTATCCCATAAATGCTAGTTACAATTAATAATGAAATATACATTGAATAATCCTTTGCGGATGGCAAAGCCAATATTCACCATTTTAAAGTCTATCACTTGTGGAAGGTTAGTGAAAACGTGTCACATACAATTACTGTCAATAACAAAACTTGAGTCGGTGGTATCCACCAGTTTCAATTTTGAAGGCTCTTGGGCTATGTTTGGTCCTTGCTAATAACAGAAAACAGAATTACTGTAGCTTACTCCTTCTTGCAGTAGTCCCTTTTGGGTGATTCATTGAACTACATACTTAGCCTATGGTGTTGAAGGCTTTGAACACCATTAATTGAAAGTATCTTTGGGCCAGCCCAAAGAACCATACAAGACAACTACCACATTCAGTTTGCAAAATAAGTAACAATTAGATTATGAGCTTGAGATTTCTATGGGGAGAGCGAATAATCTAATTGTTTTGGTAAAAATCATGATAAACAAATCATGTTTCAGTGAAAAATACACCAAAATACTAAGTCTTCTTGCAAAACGTTTTGAAAGCAATCTTCAACCAATTGCTGTCAAATGGCTGATAGTCTGCAGTAGCTCAGCCAATCAGATTGTGGCATTTGCATATTAAGTCTACAAGTAGAGTTTTACTAATGAGGGTTAGCCATGCTTTGTACCTTTCCTACTCATGGTAGGGAATGAATGTAGTGCAATAATTGGAGTTGATCCATCAGTTAGATTGCTAGAAGCATTGACATTATGCTTGAATTAAAGATATTATATTTACAATGTCTAACTAACTTGAGCAGCCAGCAGACCAGGGATTCTGGTGAGAAAAATACAATTGTAGAATGATGCTATACTAGGCTACAAGGCTGGCTTGGCTTTTTGCAAGTACTACATAATATGGTCAATGGAGCAATGTAATTTACCATAGGAGCAATGTGAAACATTGATTGAAGGTATAGTACTCACCTTGCTTAATTTTGTTCATTATGTTAGGAAGCCAAGAAAGGTGTGATATTCGCCAAGTTCCCTCCTGTTCTTCACTTACAGTTGATGAGATTTCAGTACGACCCCATGACAGATACAAACGTCAAGATAAATGACAGGTTTGCTACTGGTTCACTTACTAATAATATTTTTGATAGACCCTGTATCATATCCCTTAAGTCAAATGTAAAGTGAAAGAGTAAAAGGTTTCTACCATAGTCAAGATCTTTTGAAGGATAGAACTTTTTTCTAGGAAATCTACTTTAGGCTATGCTGGTGGTCTAGAGTGAGATCCTTAGCTATATTCTCTGTTGCCTTTGTCAAGCAATGAGGGAACATACTTAACCCTTCAGTTCCTATGAACTGAATAGAAATTCTTATTTGTGAGTGAGTTTGGGGCATTCAGCATTAAGTCCACTGACAAACCATAGATTGAATAGGTTTTCAATTCTCATGGATTTGATAACTTATATCAATGACCATCTGTTTGTTTGCTTAAAGGCCCTGTTGTTTGCATTCCCTCTGAGTTTAAATAACATTTCATAAGCTCTCTCTCCTTGTTACTGTATATGTTTGTCTTCATACACTTCAAGCAAAATCTACAGTTATACGTTTTCTTATAGCGCTATACTTTCTTTCCTGACAAGAACCTCAGTTTCATTAATTGAAGACTGCACCAAATTGGCATACAAAATCAAAACTGTAAGTGTAAACACACCAGGAGCAAGAGACTGTTTACAGTAATTACGTATCTAAATGGTAGAGTTTTGGAGTCACAGGTTACTATCAAAACCCACAAACTTTGAAACAAGGCTAATGCACTCTTGGTAGTTACATCCAGTCCTGTCTGGCTAATGCAGCAGCTGGAGCCTGTTTTTCCTCCTCTCTCCCTGGGAACCTAGAGTATGTTCAGTTTACATGGGCTTTACTTCTGCCCAATATAAGAAATTATAAAGTAACTCAGATACTATGCACGCTGATTGCTCGAAAACATAATTTTTATGGGTTATTGTGCCAGTAAACCCATAGAAACAGCAGAAAACCCTGTTTTTATTTAAAGTTATTTTATACAAGCAATATACTGCAGTTTTTATGGGTTTACCAGCTTAATAAACCACTGGGGATGTTGAGAGAACATTCAAAGGGCTTGTAAATCACTCACCCTTGGCTCTTGATTTACAAGCTCTTCTCATGGTCTTCCAACATCCCACATGGTATATTACTTTGGTAAACCCATAGAGACTGCGGGTTATGCTTAACCCTTTAACCCCTGAGATCAAACTCTTAATTCTTCTAACTGATCTCAATACATCTTACATTACAACAGTGTGGAGATTCTGATGTTATATCAACAAAAACCTATACAAGTTTTCAGATTGCATATTCTCATGAGCTCTGTGGTTGCCTTTGCAGTATTATGTTTAAGAGAAGATGCATGTTGGTCACTCTCAGGGAGTAAAGGGTTAAGTATCACAGTCACACCCAGTCTTTCCCTTTTTGTTGATAGTATTCTTCAAATTGAATATTTGCTTTTCTCTCTTTCAGATGTGAATTTTATGAGAAACTTGATCTGAATCAGTTTCTTCAGGAATCTGATGATGACCTGGGTCGCTATACCTTGCATGCTGTACTGGTGCACAGTGGTGAGTTCAAACCTCAATTTCCACAGCAACTGGGTGTGACTTGCTGCAACTGTGTATGGTTTCTTTGTATAGGTAGCTTGGTTTAACCAACTGATTCTGATTTGATCTGATGAGCTTATAATTTGCTCCATAGATTATGTTAGTTGAAAAGCTCACATTCTTTAGTGTCAAAAGGAGGATTAGTTATCATGGCAGATTGAGGATATATTATTAAACATGTCATTAACAGTACTTCAGGGCTCAAATTTTATTTTTGGCTTTGGGTGCAGTTGTGCTGCCAGGTGTAAATTTCTAGGCACACTGCCAAAAGTTTAGGTGCACAGCTTAAAATTTTAGGAGCACAGCTTCAGATACTGGTGACACCAAAAAAAAAAAAAGAAAAAAATCAGTTGTCTTTTATTTTGAATGATCCTGTGTTTGTTCCAACCTTCAGGCTCCTACTCAACATTGGAGATAACAATAAACTGTTAGCTTTTTTTAAATGAACCTTGTCAATCTCAAGAAGTATTACACTTTATGGTATGTTCATGACAACAGAAAAATTCTGCATTCATTTTCTTTGAAATTAACATGAATATTATATCTAAAATAATGGGTTGGGTGGGTGGGTGGGTGGGTGGGTGAGATCATCTATGGACTGATAGTGGCAGCCAGAGGCGCCTTTACATGCTGACGTCTGATCTCACCCAATAGAAGTATAAAGTGCCTTTGAACATACTCATATGAAAAAGTGTGCTACATAAATTCATTATCATCATCATTCTGTTGTCGACACATGGAGGCTTCTTCCTGTATCAGACTTGAGCCAGTCATCTAAGTACGGACTTTTGTGATTGAAAGACAGCTGTAGTTATTTACATACAAATTTGAAAGACAAGATAATATTCAGATGTTGAAGGTGAAGACCAAAGCGTTTTTCTCTGTAAGGGCTTGCTCAAAACCCTGTCAACCAGGTAAAGAATCTCTCTGTTGTCATTGTAGGTGGTTGTTTGTGGAAAGTTATCAATCATTTTTTGCAGGAGACAATCATGGCGGACATTATGTTGTGTACATAAACCCAAGTGGGGATGGACGGGTATGTGATAACTGTGCAAAGTTAACATGAAACAATACAAGAAAAATGTACCATGATAATAATTTCCTTGTGTTTGCTACTGACATGTTTTGATTTCAACTACTGGCTAGTTATTGGTAAGTTAGAACTCTCATATGATGTGAAATAACTTGTCATAATAATAATAATAATAATAATAATAATAATAGTAATAATAATAATAGTAATAATAATAATAATAATAATAACAACAATTTTATTTAATGAGGGTAAAACACTTTACAGTAAAAACTGGTAAACTAGTGGCCCTTGTCAACTATATAAAAACTAATAAATACAATGATGTGAATGTCAATTAATAGAAGCGACTAGTGATGATGATAACAGCAAAGTTCATACTATTCTAATTTATTCACTCCTTGTAATTAAAAGTGCTGGTGGGTCATTTCATAGTGTTTTTCAATTTCCCTCTTTTAGTGGTGCAAATTTGATGATGATGTCGTCTCTTTGGTAGGTGCAAGTATTATTTAGTGAGATTACTTTTTTGTATCTTTATTGTCAGAGGGCTTGAAAAAGCATTACTTTATTTTTTCTTTGAATTCTCAGGCCACCAAAAAGGAAGCTGTTGATTATAATTTTGGAGGATATGAGGTATTTTTATAATATATTTTGGGAGATTTGAGAGCGTGATGTTTAAGTGAATGTACTGTGTTCTCTTGGTCTTAAATGGATGTCGGCATCCAGTGTTTACGCTCCTGTTAACCAGCATCTTAATTACTAGCTTCATGCAGTACATTTAGTGCATTGTGACCTCAATTCCTTGTCCGGCATACTGTTATTGAATTGGACTATTTTCTTAACCCTTTCACTCCCAGAAGTGATCAACATAGAACTTCTCATTTTCATAACACCATGCTGTAAAGCAAACTGACTATGAGACTTGTACAAAACGATCAACTCAAAGACAATGCGCTGACCTAATTCCAAGTTCTCCAAATTTATTTGCAAGAAATTTATGGTACTCACTTGGAGAATTGCCAGTCAGAACTTGGGTGTGAAAGGGTTAAGTCCCAATACTTGTGTCTCAGTTGTGCAAGGAAGATCTGATTCCAAGGTTTAAAGAGTAGATAGCATTATCTTCAGTTCTACTGTTTGGTTTGCCTGCGTGCAGACGTCTCGTATTTCCTTTGTTGCACGCGGAATAGGGAACAAAGGAAATAGGAGACAAAGGAAATAGGAGACGTCTGCACGCAGGCAACTGTTTGGTCAGTGTACGACAAAGAAAAACTCGGTTTGCAGAGTGTAAAATTGGTTTTAATCGTAGTGTTGATCTGTTGTGAATTGCTATTGTGAACCTAAGGAGCTGTTGTGTCTTTGTACAGGATGACATCACAGTAAAACACTGTACAAATGCTTACATGTTGGTCTACATCAGGGATAGTGAAATGGGTATGTATAATTTAACCACTGTGACCACGTGCGTAAAGCGCTTACATTGAACACAACATCGTAGAATGAGTGATCAGTGTTTTAGAGTTGAAGTGTCTGATTTATGGTCAATTATACATTCTCCGTATCTACGCATCCTCCAAACAACTGAAGTTTTCTGTTTGTTAATTGTTCGTGATATTCCTGATTCCTAAACAGAGGATATTCTTCAGTGTGTGGATGAAGACACAATTCCTGATACATTGGTACAAAGATTACAAGAGGAAAAGTAGGTTATGATGATTCCTCTCTCAATGTGCCACTTTTGCTTGACACAGTTTTTGGTCCGTACGCTATCAGCAGAATTTAGCACCAGTTTCCTTCACTTGTTTTTTGAATGAGTGCAGGCAAAAAAAAACCCTGCCTAGTAACCAAGAAGACTGTGCAAGGTGTCAGTTGGTATTTTAATAACACGGTCTCCACCATTGTAACTTTTGATATGTATAATTATTATTATTATTGTGATTATTATTATTATTATTATTATTATTATTATTATTATTAGAGGAGGGGGGCGTTGGGCTCTCTTAGAAACCGAAAAACCACTCGAAAAATCAACTAAAACCAAAAAACACTACAGATTTCGAACAAAATCGAAAACCAAAGATTTGCACACCCCAGGTTGCAAAACCCCAACGGTCACTAATCAGTGCGAGGCGTAGGTGAGATCTGGGACTTACCTCTCTGTTTATACTTTAGGAAAATTCGTGAATAGCCTACATTGAATCACAGAGTTTGTGGGGATTTTACCAAAAGATATGATAATCTTATAACTCTTAAAACCACCATCGAAAATCCAGAATTACACACTGAAAATTGTGGAAGTTAGACGTGAGTATGATTTGATTGAACTCGCAAGAACCTATCACCTGTCTGATACAAAATGCAGAAAACGGAAAAACCGCAAGCCGAAACAGACAGGAAACCCGAAAAACCGAAGTTTTTTAGTGCACAGACCGAGAAACCGATGTAAAAGATAGCCAAAATAGTCAAACCGAAACCCCAACACTCTCCCTTCTTAGAGCGGCGTCTTTTCCAAACAAATGTACTTAGAGCAATGCAGGGCAGTAATTGTCTAAGAGAGGTTTTAACTTGCAACGGTATATTTTGGTCATTCATTCATTCATTTATGAGCCATTTTAAGCTGCAGTTTGTAAATCAGAATTTTGTTTGAATTGTTAGGAGGCTTGAAACACAAAGAAGGAAAGAAAGACAAGAGGCTCACTTATACATGACAGTTGATGTAACTAACCTTTCTATCTTATTCATCTTCATGTCTTCAGTTGGTGTGTGAAATAAGAAAGCCTTTTTGACAAGGCTACATTTTAGAAAGTTGAACATTAGACACCTCCATGATAGAGAACAATAATTATTATGGGCCAACTGTTTTTCCCTTGTAGTTTAGAAGATAAGTACATCACCACATGTAGAAATTCACCTAAATGACATCACTTAGAAGACTGCTATATTTACGTGAATTGTCTGCTTTTGCATGTTAATTACACGACAGCTGAGTTTCAAGTTATTGAGCTGCTCCAGAGAGAAGTATTCTACACATCCAGATTCGACGCTGGTTGCAGTGTAACAGTTAATTTGTGTAGTTCATGCAGATGAAAAAAGTATTGTGATTTTTTCTCTTTAACCTAGGTTGTCACGGAAGATCAGTTTGCTGGACATCAAGGACCAGAGCTGTTTGATATCGAAAAAACCAGACCTAAGTAAGCAATTCAAGAATAAAATGCTCGTAAACTACGAGAAGTTCTTTTTTGGCCTAAATTTGTCGATCTTGAAGCGGGGTTGTTTGTACTCAAAGTTCATCACTTCTCAATTCATCTCTAACTCAGCAACTTTTCCATTCAATTATAACAACAGCACAAGTAACTGCAATAATAATAATAATAATAATAATAATAATAATAATAATAATGATTATGAACTTTGTTTGAGTGTCAACTGTATCTAGCACTGACGTACTAATTGGGGACACTGTAAAGCACAAATGAAGTCAAATCAAATCCTTGAATTCAATTACATCAAATCAAATGCTGGCTTTTGTGGAGATGGAAAAACCGTAAAATCCGGAGAAAAACGTCTCGGAGCAGAGTAGAGAACCAACAAACTCAGCCCACATATGACGCCGTGGCTGGGAATCGAACCTGGGCCACATTGGTGGAAGGCGTGTGCTCCCAACACTGTGCCAACCCTGCTCCCAACACTGTGCCAACCCTGCTCCCAACACTGTGCCAACCCTGCTCCCAACACTGCGCCAACCCTGCTCCCAACACTGCGCCAACCCTGCTCCCACCACTGCGCCAACCCTGCTCCCAACACTGCGCCAACCCTGCTCCCAACACTGCGCCAACCCTGCTCCCAACACTGCGCCAACCCTGCTCCCAACACTGCGCCAACCCTGCTTCCAACACTGCGCCAACCCTGCTCCCAACACTGCGCCAACCCTGCTCCCAACACTGCGCCAACCCTGCTCCCAACACTGCGCCAACCCTGCTCCCAACACTGCGCCAACCCTGCTCCCAACACTGCGCCAACCCTGCTCCCAACACTGCGCCAACCCTGCTCCCAACACTGCGCCAACCCTGCTCCCAACACTGTGCCAACCCTGCTCCCAACACTGCGCCAACCCTGCTCCCAACACTGCGCCAACCCTGCTCCCAACACTGTGCCAACCCTGCTCCCAACCCTGCTGCCAACCCTGCTCCCAACACTGTGCCAACACTGCGCCAACCCTGCTGCCAACCCTGCTTCCAACACTGTGCCAACCCTGCTTCCAACACTGTGCCAACCCTGCTTCCAACACTGTGCCATCCCTGCTTTCAACACTGTGCCAACCCTGCTCCCAACACTGTGCCAACCCTGCTTCCACCTCTGCGTCAACCCTACTCCCAACACTGTGCCAACCCTGCTCCCAACACTGTGTCAACCCTGCTTCCAAGACTGTGTCAACCCTGCTCCCAACACCGTGCCAACCCTGCTCCCAACACTGGTGATGTTTGTGTGGTCTTCAAGCCTTAGTAGGCCTTTAATTTTTCTTTAGGAGTTTCAAGGTTCTGAAATCAAGGAAGCTTCATGAAGTGCTGGATATTCTAGCTGATGGCCTGGTAAGTCACAGTCTTTTGCACATTCCTTTGTGAATCCTGGTATTTTGCAGTGGCTTTTCATCATATTAAGCTTAAAAAATGTTTGTCTTGGTTCTTTCCTGGTGTATCCAGTTGTTGTCCAAACCAAGTAGCAAAACATGCCATATTTAGATTGCAGAAGCAACCCAAAAGTTGTACCCATACTTGTACACCCATTAGAGAGTTTAAAAACATGAAATGACAGTACCCTGTTAACCGGGGCGTTCCCCTCGACGCTCTGTACCAATGAATTTCAGTAGACCTTCTCATCTCGAATTTCGCGGGAACCATTAGTGAATACCCAATGAGAATGATGTGGTGCCAATTGGGAGATGACTTTAATTTTCAACAGTCGAATCAAGTCTTCACTTCCTCAGTTGGAAAATTGCCTCATTGTGGATATTACTGATGGTAGTAAATTCGAGTGGGAGTAGAAGCGATTGGGTTAAGGTAATAATTATGCAACAGAGACGACTTACAGTACTTAACTACTTGTAGAAAAAGACATACTCAAGCGCAAACAGATTCTGCAGTGCTTAAACGGCAAGACTTTATATGGTACTGAACATAAATAGCGTCGTCTCAGTAAATATATTTCACTTGGCCGGTTGATTAATATCTTGTTAAACTGTTTAGATTAAAGTGTACAACTGTGCCTCTATTTGAAGTTAGTTTCTGGTTTTATATGTCCCTAGAAACCAAGGGTCAAGTTTTTTATTTGTTACAGGTTAAATTTGATTTCAGGTTCAAATGTTTTAACTTAGGTTGACTTGAAATTTTTTGTTTCTGGTATTCATTGTAATAAATATAGACAACTATAACATATCCACCCGGTAGAGAGTGGGGCACTGTCCACCGACCTTATGAGGATTGGTGGTCTAGGATGTAGAAAAACAGATGCATAAAACGCTACTTCATTTATGGTGTAATTTCCTCTTCGGAAACTGTCGCGGGGCTCCCTCCCAAAACAGTAAATAGCCAAAGATATTCCGAGTTACGGGAGCCAATAAGGACGTGCGAAAAACCTTTAGAATTCTTTTATTCGGTAAGTACTTATATTGATTTTGCCGAAACGTATCTATAATTAAGTATAGATCTTGTCATTGTGTGACCTTCACGTGTTGTTGTGTTCAAATCAGGGCTATCCAGTCAATCAAATAAGGCCTTGGCCTCTGCAACCTAGAAGTAATGGTACAACAAGACCCAGTCTGCTAGACATAGAGGCAAACTTTGAGAAAACGGTGAGAAAACGCACTATAAATTGTAGATTAGGACAGAGGGAGTCAAAATTGAGTAAAAATGGAAGAAATTTGTATTAGAATCTGAGGACCTCTCAGCAAGTGAATGTGATTGGTTAATGTGGAAAGGGACTTCATGTTAGTGTACACGGGGGAGGCACTGGTGTTGATGCACTGTCATGTAAGGGTACCTCCTACACCTATAATATTGCTTCAACCATTTAATGTCCATAATAAATAATTTAAAGTGTAGAAACAGAACGTATTCTTTACAAGTGGAGCAGTATCTTCTGGAGTTCTTCATTCGCGTTTTGTGCTGTAAGACAAGGGGAAAACTCTGTAGAGTCTGCTCATGGTTGATGCTTAATGCTGCGTTCGCACTTGGTGCCCTAGCACTAGTGCCCGGGCACCGGCACCGGCACCGGCACAAAATGGTGTTGTGTTCAGACACTGGGAAAAACGTGTGCACACAAGGAATCGGTGCCCAGTTCAGTGCCGGAGAACAAGGTCGAGATCTTGTATTCGGGCACGGGCACCGTACCCGAATTCTGGCGTGGTTACTTGAAAAAAGGTGTGTTCACAGCCCATCAAGAATCATACTCGGGCACCGTGCTCGGGCACCAAGTGTGAATGCAGCCTAAGAATCCTTTCACTTCTTTTTATGGTGTTGTCTTTGTATTTGTCTCTAGCTGGGCCAAGTTGTTGAGGGATCTCAGTGGTTCCTGTTTGTGGAGACTGTTGACCCTGGTAAGAGCCTTTGTGTCTTAGATTGATCTTATGCAGAATTATAGAATTGTTTACAAGCGCGCAAATGGTGATTCTATTTTGACGCAGACATGTCACGCTATACGTGTCACGCGGTATCAACCAAGCGTGTGCTCGTTCTTGTTTTGCGTTTTCATTGACCTCGACCAAGTCTCGGTCAGTAAAAACGCAAAAAAGAACTCGGCCGATATGCAGCCATCTTGACCGAGCAAGCTTGGTCAGTAAGGATCTATTATATGGCCATTTTGTTCTGTTTTGCTTCGCGGGACAACGCGGGAAATCCCGGGCGGGAAAGATAGGCCCATCTTTCCCGCTCGGGTAGCCAATCAGAACACAGGATTCACCTTATCTTACCCTCTCGCGGCACCAGCCATATAATAAAGCTAGTTATTATCAGTAGTTGCCCCTTCCAGTCCACATTATTTGTGCCCCGTAGTGGACTTTTGTTGCGTGTCATAACGATTTTCAGCTGACTAAAGAAATAGAGATTACTCCATGGAAAATGCGCGCGTACGATTTTTATTCACGAGTTGAGCTGCGCTCACTCGTTCGTTTTCTGATACAACTCAACGAGTGAATAAAAAATCGTACAAAGCATTTTCCATGGTGTAATTTGTTTATTTTATAGATACTGAGATTTTTGAAAAGCCAAATTTTGTCAATCTGACGCGCGTGTTTAGGGAACCCATTCAACTGCAATGTATGCGTGTAAAACTAGAATAACTAAAACATCAGTTTCTCTTTCAAAATCAAATATTTAATGAAGTAACGCAAGAAATAAAACGTCAGTTTATACCTTCACAACCTTTATAAACATTTTTCAGCTGAAAACAAAAACCTGACTGAGGCTTATAGGTTCAAATTTAATCGAAATCGCGATGCGATGTTGTTCACTTGTGAGTTTTCATCGTTCGCGTTTCCTATTGGCTAATGCATTTTACGTATCATTTTTACGTACTCTTCTTTTCGTGAGGAAATCTCAGTATCTATGATATAAAATCGTCGTCGGCTTTACCGAGCGCCGGAAAATTTGAACGAGCACGCCATGATTGGGTTCATATACAGAGCTAAGGAAGAGGTGCAAGCAGCTAATCACCTTTAACCCTTTAAGCTCCGATATCAATATTCATGTTCTCTTAACTGTTCTCATAATCTTGTTATGGTACTAATGAGGAGAGTTTGTTTAAATATCACCATAATGTTTTGTTGGTGATCATTTTCGTCATTCTCATAACCTGAATACTTGATGAACAGTGAATATTGTATTGAGAAATTGGATGCTGGTCACTACTGGGACTGAAAGGGTTAATAGGAGGCATGTCATTAACTCTCTAACTTTCGACAGTGAAAACCACTCTATTCAGCTATTATCCCTCCCCCACCCCCCAACTTTGCACATTTTCAGACTTGAAGGTGGCGCGGTCCACCTCTCCCCTCCCCTCCCCTCCACTTTCCACGTCATTTGTTGGCTTTCCGTTCCATTAAACCCTGTTAGCCGTAGATCTTAACCGAGATGACTGACCGTAGAAACCATCTGTTGAATTCCGGTCAATAACTTTCGTTCTTTTCTCGTTGTTGTTGTATAGAGGAGGGATGCGTAGAACTGCCAGTTTTTGATAAAACAAGTAAGTTGTTTGATTTGATTGTTATTGTGGCTGTTAGCTCAGTAATACTGAAGTCTGGATTTACTGTAATCGCCTCTTATTTTTCTGTGGTTCTGCTTTATAGATGATGTCCTGATATTCTTCAAACATTACGACCCCAAACTGAAGACGCTTGCATGTGTTGGCCACGTGTACACCCCGCTCTTAACCAAATTTGGTAAGTTTGCGGTAGCTGGGACAGGTTGAAACTCACGATAAACCTTCCAAGCAACCGTTTTTCTCGGTCATTGATTTTACAAGAGGAGATGTAAATGCCAGACATACTGTGAATTTCTTGTTCCGCTTTTTCTAGGGTTTCTTTCTCTGTCAAGATACAGATGCTCGACAGTTGCTTTATAGTTTTTGTAGTTTTTGTAGATGCTTTACAGTTGCAAAACTTTTCAAAGTCACTTACTTATCTCACCTGTTTCTTTAGTAAGAACTTTCAAAGATTTAAAAAAAAAAACTAAACAGTACAATACAAGCAAAAAAGAAAAAAAAATGAGAACTAACTTTCAAAAATGTCTTTACTTATACGTTCTTAAGTGATGCCAAAACGTATTTCAATCGAAGTGGGACTAAGTGTTGATTACGTTTATAAGGAACCAACACAAAGACAGTTCATTCTGCTCCAGTTGATGTTTTGAACGGGTCTTCCTGCCGTGACTGTTCTTAGTCTATCATTATTATTATTGTCCGTTTGTATTTTCAGTTGATCTGATACCTATGTTGTGTGACCGAGCTGGTCTTCCTCAAGGAACTCCTCTAGCCATGTTTGAGGTAAGATCAACATACACCAAAATAAATCATTCCTCAACAGAAGCATCTATAAAGCGTTCATCGGAAGCCGCGGAAACGTAAGCGTTCGTAATGGGAAAACTAAACCCGGTCAGTGAAAGATGCCAGTAAACATGCTTGCCATCATTAGACTTAAACAAGTAGCTTAGGGTAAATGTGACTCGGTGTTTCCTTTTTCAATGTCTAAACTGTATCGGTGATTAATTAACGATAATCCGATGAAAAACGTTTTATTGATGTTGTTATAGCGAGGCATTCTTCATACCTAAAAGAAGTAATTTTTCCATCTGTAAGCGTAAGAAAACTGAATAAAATTTTACTGTAGGTTAGACATTTTCGTAACCAAAAGATACCCAATAACATTTCAAATTTGTTTATCAGTACTCATCAGTACATTCTTATGACACTCGATCTTCCGCCTCTTATAAATTCTCTATAAAACACTCTAGATTTGAAATACATTTTCAAGAGCTGGAGCAAGGGTATGGAAAGGAGATACCAGCGTCCTTAAGAGAGCTTCCGAAAAAACAATTTAAAGCTAAACTTAGTTCCTTTCTGAATGATATCCTAAAACAGCGGGATGATTACATTGATATTCTTCTCTTAATCACTACAGCCTCAAAGAAATACAAATATTAAGTCTCACTTGATTGTTGATGCCTCTTTTTGAGTCGATAAAAATGCTTGATGCATAAATGCTCAGTATTGTTTTCACGTCCCGCTAATTTAAATGTAATTAAAATAATGTATCTCTGTTATTAGTTTGTTACTATGTAGTTTTTTTTTCGTGTAATTATTCGTATAACAGCTGATCCGCCTAGATTAGACAAATGGTATCCACGGATCAGCTGAAAGTTTCTAACTTATCTTACGAACTGTTTAAAATACATAAAGCGGTAAGGTGTGAATGTGTATATTAGTCTGGCCTCTTTTTTTATTTAGGAGGTGAAGGCGACTTACGTGGAACAGATCAAGGATTTGAACCAATCCTTAGAGATGGTGAGCACAGAAAATCCGTTCGACGTAAATGAATTGAAATTGTCAATGGATTTAAGGTTCAATTTTGTTTCCGCCGGAAACTAGCCGAACGTTTGGATGCACCCTGGCCTCAACATACACTGCACTAAATGAAGAGTTTCTGGCTCCTACTCCGTGTACCGGAACAGGTGACATATGCATTGTTTCACCATTGTGTGCAAATTATTCAGTAACAACTTTTTTATTGTCTGTCTTTGTTTTACGTCATCTGTGTCGGTACACGGAGTAGGAGCCGAGTGTCTGGTGGGGTTTGCTAATTGCCCTTTATAAGAAAAAAAATGAAAGGAAAAAGAAGGGGAAAAGGAGACTATTTGACATATAAATGTCTTGTTTGGTCTGACAGGGGAATTAGGCTCCTACTCCGTGTACCGACACAGATGACGTAAAACAAAGACAGACAATAAAAAAGTTGTTACTGAATAATTTGCACACAATGGTGAAACAATGCATATGTCACCTGTTCCGGTACACGGAGTAGGAGCCGGGAATTGTTAAAAAATACATAGTTCTACGTGGTTAGTACCTATAATGTGTCTAGTGTGCCCGACAAGCACAAACATGAGCTGTTTCTCAGTGACTGCTAGTCTATCCAGCCTTCTTTCCTTTTGCACCTGCTATGCACATCAGCCCGTGCTCCTTTTTATGTCACTGCAGAGAAGTATTTTGCTTTAACGTGATAGCGGAGACAGGAGGGTGAAATTACCGAGTATAGTGTTACTCATTTTGTGGCTGGATTCTCTTCTGTTTTCTTATTTTTACCAGTAGTGATGTATTCTGTTGTTTAATCGTATGCCGCTTTGTGATGAAGGCCTTGTAAGAACCAAGATATTCACAAACTATTAATTAGCTCTTATTAACCGAGCAGGAGGTCTGTATGGGAGAATCTTGGCCGAGGTCGTGAGTGCGTGAGGTCTGTACACACGACCGAGATCAAGATTCTCCCATACAGACCTCCTGCTCAGTTAATAAGATGTTTATTAGATGACAATCAAGAACAATTCAATTCGTTTAATATAACTGGTTTGCACTAGCTGATATTTTCCTTGCGAACGGCGATAAGCCGAACTTAATGCTGCCAATGCTTTCTTGTCCTCTAGACTTTTTCTCATCAAGCTTTTTGGCACTTCCATAAAGAAATATCGATAGAAGAAAATAGTCAATATTTTTACATTTTAGTTTGCTACTTTTCGCCGCAAAATGCAACCGGTCTAGATGCCGGTCTAGATGGGAAAATCTCGACCGCTTTCAATATCGGTTTCAGCCAATCAAATTCGTGAATTCGGTAGTTCCCAGTCCTTGTGAGACACAGCCATATAATAATATCATTTACAACTCACGGTGTGTGCACCTTGTAACAGGGGGTTGAAGAGCTCATGGACGGGGATATCATCTGCTTTCAGAGGTGTGTTGATGTACCTTGTTTTTTCTTCGTTACCTTAGATATTCAGTCCCGTGATAATTATGGTCGACATACCAGTTTTGTTGTTCTATGGTTGGCAGCTTGTTCTTCTAGGACCTGAATTTTTGCTAAGGCTGCTTTTTTAAAATTCAAGTTAGTATTTGACGTTTTGTTTTGTTAGAATAAGTGAAAGTTGCGTTGGTTTTTACGCTGGTTTAACAATCATTCATATCATTATCTGCAGATATGAGCAAGATTTTTTAAGTTGCAGTGAATTGCCAACAGTGATGGAGTATTTCAGGTGATTAATGAGTAACAACACATTTCGCATTAGTAGAAACCAACTTTCATACTTTGACGAATACTTCAATGTGATTGGTTAACCTACGTTGCAATAGATAGAGAGTAGCAAAGAATCTATATCTATGTATCCTGGATTTGGGATAAAACCATATCCTGTATTACATAATTGAATGGTGGTTTTAGACTAATGTTGTTTGCTATTTGGTTACTACTAAAACAATTAGACTACTCATTCTCGTTTTCTCTGAGTTTGATAACTGACTCATAGTGAATTAGGACTCTGGACCTTAATCTTATGTAGAGTTGTTTTAAGTCCTTTGAAAAGTAATTTTTTGCGCATTGCTTTGACTTCTCATCACTATGACAGAGGACTGGCCCTCCATTCCCTACCATAGAAATGGATCTCGCCCTCCTTTAGCTACCAAGTGGTGATAGAAGCTATGATCAAGCTGTACGGGCCGGCTCCATTGGATCTTGTACCTCTGTTGCGATTCGCCATGGTGTTCGCATTGTTTTGGCCTTGATCAGTCGGTCGAAACGTGCATTTTATTTTTACTTAAGGACACTCGTAACTGACATGCCTTGAAGAAGTTCACTTATTTGTCATTGGTCACAGTTTTGGGTTTCTGGCTGTAAGCCTCAGTATCTGTTAACAAACTTTCCACTGGCGTATGTTAGGTGTGAATTAGCGAAGTTGTATAAACATCAAGACAAGCCGTCTAACGTTTGAGTCGCTGTCCGAAACCTCTTGTGGTAATGCGGTCTCATTTTTTTTTTTCTGGAACTCTGTTAGTTTGTTTAGATCGCAGTTGTCCTTTTTAACTCGTGGATACGCGAAGCGTATTTGCGAGTTTTTGTGGGGACTCCGATATGCAAATTGTCACTCACTCACTCACTCACTCACTCACTCCAGTGTAGACACACTTCGTAATTAGTCGGATAGAACTCGGGGGCACCGATATAAAGACGACAATTGTCGTGACCGAAGTCACCGAAGTCTGTTGATGAAATTTCACGCTGAAAGTGTATCGTACCGTTGCCAGAGTTTGTAATGATTTTGTAGCTTAAGAGGACGATTAGCGAGGCCCTGTTAGGGGTAAATTTCGACAAGCGACATGGCCTTGAAACGGCGACATAAAGGAGCTGAAGTGGCGACGAACGACGAGCCGCTCACGGGAAATTACGACAGCGACCTTCGACCTTCCGAAATTGCGACGTGAAAAGGTTTGAAACTCAGACGCGCGACATAAAGAACCTCACTAACAGGGCCTCATTAGCGGTCTTACTAAAATCAAAAGGAGTTTAAATGTTTCCAGTTAGGACAATGGCCAACTTGGAGACTGAATTTCATGAGTCTTTTACTCGGCCAGGCGCTAAACGTGACCAGATGATAACTATTCGCTTTTCCGACATCGACCGCCATCGACCGCCCCCAAGATTACAAGCAGTATATGAATTTCAGTTGGCTCGAAAGTGATCTGAAGATGAGAAAATCTCTTGCTAATGTAGTAAGCTTTGATGAGAACTCACAGAGCGAAATTAGCACTTGAATGAGAACTTATATGAGCGAAATGAGTACTTGTTATTGAACGAAACGACTACTGAAAACAGAATAAATTGACGAATCCATGATGTGAAACCGAAGAACGTCTGTGGCCAACCTGGATAAGAAACATCGCATGTAGGACTTTTCTACTGATTTAAGTGTTAGTACTAACAGGAATGGAGTTGTAGAAGTATTGGGACGGCCAAGAAGTATGTCAACATTTACTTGTAAATATGGAGGCGGCTGCCGTGACGGAGAACAATGAAGGTTACAATGTAAGAAAGTCGAAAAGAGTAAGTCATTCAGAAAATGTATTAAGCGTTATATTATATACAATACACCACAAGCCTTTTCAATGAAAAGTTTTCTGTCTATTGATTTCCGAATTTACCTTGAAGTGAACTAGATTGTGTTGAAGTAGACATGTTGGAAAAGTAGGCTTACCTGTTTTGCTTACTGTTGTGTGACTCATCATATTTACATTGTAAAAACAAGAGGTTAATAAGCATAAAAACAGAGATGTATTGCTGTATTAATGATGGCAAGTGTGATTCAGCCTTTAAGTGCAACCCTGAATATATATGGACTTGCTGTGATCAGTTGTGGTATAGATCATGAGTTACAAAGTGTGATGATAACAAAGACACTAAGTCAGTGCACCAAAAATTATAATGATGATAAAATTGACAATGTCATGGCAGCAAAAGTCAGACCTTATTCAGAAGGACCCTGCTACATGTGTTAGGAACTTTGAACACACAGACAGTGAGCAGCAGGATACCAGAACTACATTTGGCTTTGACTCCATTTAATCCAGTACCCTTATGTTAAGGTATCAAATTTTTTAACAACTGTATGCTTGCCACCTGCCTTATAACTGATGCCTAGTGTAGTCAAATGATTGGCGTCATGTACTCACTGCATGTTTATTGCGAAAAGCTACTCAGCTCCCTGGTCACGTTTATGTTGTGATTATAGATTATTAAAATTATTTTGAAGTTCATTCAATCACAACTATGAAAAAACACTTCATTGATTTTAAAATTATTATTTTTTCTCTATTTTGTAAACATATCCACGAGTTCACCATAGTCCTACTTTGATTTAATAAGCCTTCTTTATGCTTCTTTAACGCCTTCCCACTGACTAAACCCAAGCGACCCTTGTGTTACACAAATATTGACCCAGTGAGTAGAGACTTGATCCGTACCCCGATCTGACAGCGTGAACCCCTTCTGAAAGACTTGTGACGTTAAACCAGTTGCTAAAACAGTAAATGAATAAATAAATAAAGAAGTAAACAAATATAGTAGTTAAAAGCATAACTAAGAGGTTGTTGATTGGCTGAATTTCAGATCCAGCTGCTGGTCAGAGCAGACTGATTGGTTCGCTATCTCGGATTATCAGCCGATAATCACCTCGACGAACAAAATGGCTGCCAGTCGTTCGCGCGCTTGCGATGAAATAAATTTTTTCGTGTTGTTCAATGCTTTTCTTTTCTTTTTTGAAATAATCATCTGTGTATTTATACTAAAACAATTATTCGCCTCAGGCTCAGTGATTCTCGCTGAACATTCACCTCGACTTCGTCTCGGTGAATATTCGCCGAGAATCACTTCGCCCTCCAGTCCAGCGTTCTGATCACTCCACCAGTTCTCCAACAGCGTGGTACTTGGTAAATGCTGTATGACCATTCATCACTGATAGTGGCTTGATGCGTGTCGACTTTAGTTTGCCCACACGTTCATTAGATCACATTCTTACCTTGATTGTGGTTAGCATTCTCCAGTGCGGATCAATGTAAGTGTCTGGGCAACTGTGCACCTACCCATCCCCTAACCCAACAAGTTATAATAAGTTAAAACGTTAGCGTTGATGTTGAGTTAGGGCAGGTGTAGGTGCAAAGTTGCCCAGATACTCACATTGATCCTCTTACCGGTAAAGTGCTTATTTGTGTGAAAACCCTTTGGCAACTCAAGTCTGTTGTGCATGTTTTGCAGAGATCTTCACAACCGAGTGGAAGTTACATTCTGCGACAAGAATATTGTAAATGATCCTGGATTCAGTGTTACACTGTCGCTGAGGATGAACTATATGCAGGTAACGTTTGTTTGCTTTCCAACAACTATAAAAATGTCTAGGACGGGATACTGAAGGAATCACTGTGAAGGGCGCTTTGTGTGTACACTCCTTTGTTAGAGGTGGCTTGCAACAATGCCTTCTGTGATTCGATATATTTTTGTCGGTAGCTATGTAAAAGGGGTTAAACAGGGCCACTGAAACATCTCACAACGAATCACTGATAGTGATGCATCTGATCTTGCTAGTGATTCCAGGCACTGTTTCTATCCTGTACTATGCATTTGGCTGTGAGGATTTAGCATACAGATCGGTACGATGTCTCTCTCAGCTCTATACCTAACTGAGCGGTAGTACCAGCTCCAAAGTACACAGCTAGGAAACCCGTGCACAGAGGGACGGAAAGTAGTGGCTGTATTAATTTAGCTGTAACCGATAGTTCATGAGAAAAATAGCATTACAAAGATGCATCGACGATAGTAGTCGGAACAGTTGTCGGAATGTCTGCTCTTTCTTCGTGTACGGGAAAAGGATGACTGAGTAACGTTTCGTCAAGCTCCTTCATGTTTGTCTTTCTGAACTGACCACGTGTTGTGTTTTTAGGTCGCTAGGGCGGTCGCGACACATCTGGAGGTCGATCCCATGATGCTCCAGTTTTTCAAGGGACAAGGGTAAGACTGTTTAGAGAACGACTAGTTTAAGATTTGTTGTTTGATGGCCTGTACATCTTCAATTGCTTGTCTGCACTGCAACTCCATCTCTCGGAAGACCAAAAATGAAGGGCAAGAAGAATGTCTCTGAAGTGAATCGACTTGAAACGCGTAGTCTAGCAGATCACGCTCAAACGGTCATACCATTAATTGTGCTATTTGTCGCTTGGGCGTAGGGAATTTCGCTATTTTATTTGGCACATTCGCATTTAAAAGTTACTCCATTTTAGCTGGTCCGGTTTTCTCGAAGATGTTGTTAAAAGACGACTCAACGAGTTCTGTGTTTATCACTGCTAGTAATATGTGAGTTGGATAGGCTAACACGCTAACAAAGAAACTACCATGTTTCCACTGTCTTCTTCTCCCTTCAGCAGTCGGCACTACCGTGTTTCAATGAACAACGAAAAAAAAAGCACACTTAAATAGATTGTAAGGAATCTATCTAGACGAATTCCCAGAATACCACTCTGTGAACTGAGGGTTGTTCAACACACACGACTTAACTCCCGGATTCACAGTTTTCTGTTTGTGAAAGACTTAAATTACGGGTGGCGTCCTTTTCCGGACATGCCGTTTTAAGAACGAGGTTTACTACATGTGTGGCGTGCTTGTCTCGTTTCATAGCTTAAAAGAACGAAGTATTTCATGATTAGACTTCACGATACTTCAGTGGCCTCAAATGAACTCCAATGGAATCTAACATAGTAGTGTATTTTTGATGTGGATGGCTTGATCTTGAGGCTTGGCCTTCGTTTATTTGTGTGTTTCACGTCATCCGTGAGTTTTGTTGGTGTCTGTGCCGGGAATGAACCAGCTAATTCTAAATACTCTCTTCTAGATACCGTGATGCACCTGGGAACGCCCTCCGTTGTACATATGAAGGAACACTTAGGGACCTTCTAATTTACTACAAACCTCGGGGACCTAAGAAACTGTACTATCAGGTACTTACTATTCCTATAGACCAACTAGAAAACAAGAGACAATTCAAATGCATCTGGGTCAACAACCAGATGAAGGAAGAAAGGGAGCTGGCTCTTTTTCCGA
Organism: Ricordea florida; assembly: GCA_949710005.1. Taxonomy (NCBI): domain Eukaryota; kingdom Metazoa; phylum Cnidaria; class Anthozoa; order Corallimorpharia; family Ricordeidae; genus Ricordea; species Ricordea florida. Next base: position 12,049,660 of record OX453275.1, read on the forward strand.
ACAAGGACGGAACTGTGTCGGACCTCCTTAACGAGGCACGGGAACAAGTCGATCTTAATCCGAATGGCACCGGAGAACTTCGGCTTTTGGAGATCATTAGCTCCAAGGTGTTTAACATCGTCGGCAATGACGTACCTCTTGAACATCTTATAAGTCAAGCGCAACGGACGTTTAGAATTGAGGTGAGTTCACTTTTAGTTTAAGCATAATCCGAAGGTAGCAGGCTAAAGATGGTAACGAAAATTGCGAGCCGACAATTGCTGTTCGTATTTAATTGCTAGCGTTGTTTTGACAGTGAATGTAAGTGGGTTTGTGCTGGAAGGTCTGGTCGAATAATAAACAGTTATTGGATGAGGTTTTTGTGATATCCAGAATAATCAAGGTCTAGTTAGGGGTTACTGAGACCTTGTTATTCTGGATATCACAAAAACCGAATCTAATAGTTGTTTTATTATACATTGAACGAAAAAGAAAAATGGTCACGACGAACTTGGACGCGCGAACTTGACATGATTACCCTTAGAAATCATGCACCGCGGTCATACATGACATGATTACCCGTGACCGTGAGTGTCCTTGACATGATTATTGCATAATCTGCACTTATGACGTCACAGGTGCTGATTTCGAAAATTCACAGTACGCTTTTGGCCAGTCAGAAAAGAGATAGTGAGTTCAATGTATAATAATAGATAATACATGCCTTATACCTCCTCTACATGGGGTCATTATATCATGCATGTAGATTAGAGACTAGAGGAAAAGATTAAGAAAATGTTAAATATATGAATGAGAAATAAATGAATGAATTCAATTAAGTTTACAAGCATGTACTTTGCAAATACAATAGCCGAGTTTTCACGAAGTGTTTTCTGTTAAGTCGGGTTAAACAGTATAATCATTTTCTTCTGAAAGTATTTTGAGTTAAGTGTCGTAGACATTGATATTAATGATATTTTTGGACGTTTGGCGCATTTCACACGGTAGACTATTCCAGATTATGTAAGTCGTTGATTCAGTCTGTAACACAGTAAAAACTCTTCTCCTCTTAGGAAGTTCCCGAGGATGAATTAGAACTCGGAAAAGATGAAATTTTAGTTCCTGTCGCACATTTTAATAAGGTACGGACTTATGTATAAAATATCTTTTCTTTCATGCAGTATTCTTGTTGTGTTGAAGAAACGTCCATCATCTAAATATTTCTCATGTCCCATGTTGCATCCACAGGAAATTTACCAAACATTTGGAACTCCATTTTTGTTGCGAATCTCGGACGTGAGTATATTTTAATTTTAGCTGTACTTGAAGAACTTTGAACTACTGAATAACAAACACGATTTGAGCGTGTGCATTTGGCTCTTTAGTCGACAGTGGTGTTTTTACCCATTCCCCCTATCATACACGTGCAGTGACACGAGGAACGCCTTTCACATGTCAGTGCACATGTCTGTCAGTTCTTCAAACAAACTTAGTGTTAACCTATATTAAAAACAGTATTCTTTCAAAAGCTGACGAACTTTGCTCATATGATGCGCATTCCACAATACAGTTTCAGTGTTGATCTGTTTGTTTTCAGGGAGAGCCAATGTCGAAGTTAAAAGAACGGGTGAAAGAGAAGATGGACATTCAAGACAAAGAATTCGAAAAAGCAAGTCTGCATTTATCTTATGTAGAAGAGATAATGTAAATATCCCAGGGAAAATACGCGCGCTGATTGGTTGAAAGTCGCGTTTCTGTAACTCGATAGAAACACAAAATAGTTGTCGCAGTCACGAGCATTGGGCTATTTTCTAAAAGAAATAAAAAACATTTCCTCCTTGTTTCTGTCGAGTTATCGTGAAAGTTTGCAAGAACCCGAAAAAGCTGTGGAAACACTCACCTATCAGCATTTTGCGTTCTTCCAAACTTCCACTCGTGTTTCTATTAGACAATTAGATTATGAGCTCGAGATTTCTATCTGTCACGCGATAGAAATCTCGAGCTCATAATCTAATTGTTTTAGTATAAATCTACTATTTGCTAAAAACTTTGTCTTTTCTGGAACAGCGTCGACCAGTAAACTGTCTAAATCTACTTCACGGAAACTTCGAAAACGTGAAGAAGCGGCCGCCATTTTGTTAGCAAGGACACACTGCTACGCTACACACTTCTATCACAGAATAGATAGTGGGTAGCGTAGCCAATGAGAGCGCGGCATTTGTGATAGAACGCTAGTAGATTTATACTAAAACGCGATAGAAACACGAAAAATGTTTTCTATTTCTTAAACACACATGTACATATATAATAATGAAATGGAGATACCAGAGGTTAGCCCTGTCGAGGGTACCTCCAACAAAAAGATAACTGAATTAAGTTAAAACTATTAAAAAAAAAACAGTAAAAAAACAAAACAAAAAAAAACATCCTCTTATCTATTAAGTCTGAAATTGTTATCTAGGTGAAAAATGTTTTTTTGTTAACTTCTAAAAATAATGTTAAATTTATTTTCTCAGCGATTTCGTTGAGCAAATCATTCCACTGATTTATAATTCTCACAAAGAAAGAATATTTATAACGATTCATCGGTGACTTAAGTCTTAATTTATTACAATGATTTGAACGTAGTGGACGAAGACAGTCCTTAGCTTATGTAAATAACGTGTGATCTAGGCCGTTTAAACCGTGAACTGAATATGTTTTATTCGATTTTCAGTTCATATTGAATTCTTCTCTAGTGTTAAATATTTCCTGAAAGTTTTCACACGGTTAGCTGTCTTGATGTTGTAGCCTGGGGCATATTCAGTTTGGCAGACAGGAGAACACATGTAGCGTAACAGAAGAAGAACGCAGAACACGTAACAGAAGAACGCATGTTTTATATTGAATCGGTTGGAATCTGGAGAGTCGTACTTGTAAATTCACCTCGCAACGGTAACGGAATAACAAATCCGCCGCCATTTTCTAAATCGATCTCAATACTTTTGTCCAAAAGGGAACGAGATGATAAATTGAGCGAATTTGACTAACAAAGTATGTTTCTTTGACAGGTGAAGTTTGCCGTTATTCACATGGGACGGGCAATGTACCTACCAGAAGGTAAGGATTATTGTGGAGTGTTATGACTTGATAAATCGTACTATAAAATAAAGTGCACAGCTTATAAAAATTACTTAATTGCAGTAGCCACATGTAGTCCTAGACTAACTACTTTTTTTAGTTTTCCAGGCGTATTCGCCGTGACCTTCATTCACAAACCCCGTCTTGTAATAAGTTCTTCTCAGGTTTCTCTTATACCCTATTTACTTGAAATGCTCTCATCGAAAGCTTCTCGCATTAAGAAGCAGGCTGAGAAACCTGATTTAAGAAGTGATTAAACTAATAGCGTTCTCGAATCACACCAACCCCCGCCCCCCCCCTCCCTCTTAAGAAATAAACGGTTCCTAAGTACTTGCGTTAGCCTCATAAGAGATCTTTTTTTCCTTTTTAGAATCAGATAAGTCAGTTTCTGTGAAGGACTTTCTTCCACAGACACCCGGTAAGTTGATGCTTGTTGTTTGTGGTTATATTAAGCTTCATTTTGTGTGTCTCATAAAAATGCGACTGACAAGATTGATTATGAAATGAACTCTTCATCTTGGTCGAAAAGACTGCTTAAGTCGACTTGGTGCTGTCGAGCTTAAATTTGCAAATAAAAATTAATCTTGGCCAAGAATTTCAAATTAGTAAAAAAACAAACGAAATTTCCACCTCTTTTGACACTTGACGTTTTGTATGCTGACTAGGTAAGCCACGTGCCCGCCAAGATCATCCTTTCATATTATAATTAAGAAATAGAAAACATGTACCGTGTTTCTATCGAGTTTTAGTATAAATCTACTAGTGTTCTATCACAAATGCTGCGCTCTGATTGGCTACGCTACCCACTATCTATTCTGTGATAGATAGTGAGTAGCGTAATGGCGGCCGCTTCTTCACGTTTTCGAAGTGTCCGTGAAGAAGATTAAGACAATTTACCGGTCGAGGCTGTTCCAGAAAAGACAAAGTTTTGAACGACTAGTAGATTTATACTAAAACAATTAGATTATTCGCTCTCGATTTCTATGCGTGATAGTTGACTCGGGCTGCGCCCTCGTCAACTATCACGCGATAGAAATCGAGAGCGAATAATCTAATTGTTTAATAGAAACACGAGTGAAAGTTTGGGAGAACGAGAAATGCTGTGGGAACACGAGTCGCAGGCGAGTGTTTCCACAGCTTTTTCGAGTTCTCCCAAACTTCCACGAGTGTTTCTATAACTCGATAGAAACACGAAGAACATGTTTTCTATTTTTTTTTAGAAAACACCGCGACGAAAAAAAGAAAAACAACTTGTTAACTTTGATTATCAAAATGTAAATTCTCTTTGGTCGCGTCATCATTACGTCAACAGCTCGTGCTAGTTCTGTGTTTCTATCGAGTTATAGAAACACGAATTCTAACCAATCAGCGCGCATATTTTCTTAGGACTGTTTTCTAATGAGTGCCAAAGTAATCCGTGCTTGAGGAATTCAACTTCTTCCTGACAAACATTGCTCATGTTAAAGCGCACACATGTTGATTTTTGTCTTTTGTGTACTCTTTAAGTTATCGAGATTAAGACGGTTCCTTCTCATGGTGTTATTTTCTTTTTCGTGTGTGATATTCCAGGCGCTCAAAGTATCAGCAAGCCGTGGCTTGGATTGGATCACGTCAACAAGGCTCCAAAGCGATCGCGGTATAGCTACCTCGAACGACCAATCAAGATTCACAACTAATGGAAGTACCGCTGGCCTTTTATTTTATTAAAGCGAGTGTTTTAAGTTCCAGTCCCATTTTTTGTAAATTAAACTCGCAAGATTAAGTTAATCATTGGTGAACAAACTGTTTAGTGTGTACAGTTGTAAAGTGTTCTTTACTTAGCAAATTTTTGGTCATTTCTGGGAAAGCTGCAATTAAAATCTTACCCGGTCATTGTGTGGTGTCCTTTTGAGCTTAGTCGACGTTGAATTGTCAGAAAAATTGCAAACTGAACTGTTTCTTTTAATTTAGTCAGTTCATGTAAATGCAACCTCACGGCGAACATTGGAAATTGCTGTGTTCTACAACACAACTTGCCAACAGTTTAAACGCCTCCCTTAACTAGGAGTGATCTGGGCGCTAAGAAAACACGATGCTTGGAAAGTAGAAAATTTCTTTTGGCTCTCTGGTTCATTTGTTGTTTTTGCGGGACTACTCTGGCTCGTAAGAAGACGTTCCTTGTGCGTCGTCACACATTCCTTCCCCACTCAAAGAACTTCAGCGTGGGAGGCTATGATTCGTCTGGACTGTACTTGAATATTAGTCACTTAATATATCAATTACATTGCTTGCTGTAATAACTTGAGTAAGACAATTTTACAATGTGAAGTAATGAAGATGTATTTCCTCGTTCTGAGTTTGCATCTGACTTGCTTAGAAATACCTCTTTAAATTTTACATTGAGTAGAGGACAGCAAACAAACCTCTAGGATGGTATGATTTACTTATTCACTGTGGCAGTTATGAACGCTTTAATAATATACACTTAATGTATGATCCCGAGGGAAACAGTTAGTTTTGTTTTCCCGAGAGTCCTGATGTTTCCCGAGACGAAGTCGAGGAAAAACAAAACCAACTTGTTTCCCGAGTTACTCTTGACCTTGCTTCAAATATAATTTTCATGCGGCCTTGCTGCTCATGGATGGGCAAAGTCAGAATAGGACAATCACATGACTTTTGGAGGGCATATAGTTTATTTTGTGGCCCGAGTAGCATCATTTGCGCCCGAGTGCGAAGCGCAAGGGCGCAAATGATGCTACGAGGGACACAAATAAACTATATGACCGACAAAAGTCATGCGATTATCATTATTATCAAGATACGCGGCCAAATCGTACAAATTCATTTAATAAGAAAAAAATGTTTAACAGAGATGTAGCATGAAACTATGGTATGGAAAGTTGTTGCTACAATACGATCAGCTGAACAAGAGCCAAATAAAATTCCTTTTTGTTTACAATAAAAGGTCAAATATAATCTAGTTTTAAAAAGATTGGTAACAATGATTAGCAAAAAGACAGTTTATATTTAAAAAAATAATAGTCTTCCCGTTCACAGGCAATGGACTCAGCTGCAGGGCGATTAATGCATTAACGGCCCGCTAGGAGTCATTTGCGGCCCGCAAAGCGCGTGTTTTCAAGAGGGCGGTTTTCAATTTGGCCGCGTATCTTGATAATAATGGATTGTATTTCTCGAGAAGTTATCTTGATTACATTTTTGATTCAAAAAATTAGTTGAATGGTTTGTCGTCGTTTTCCGGGTCATTTTCTAAAACGTTAAGTAATTTAAGTTAAACAAGAAAGCAAAATGTCTGACCCCCGTGATACCGCTCCGAAATTGTGTAACGAACCCTGAGAAACGACGAACTAATACGACTGTTTTGGGCTTTGTCAATCTGAATAAAACTAGTATCTGTTAACAACTGGAACGAAAGTTACTGCTAGTAATGTTTGATCAGTTCTGTGTGGCTTATAATTGAGCTGTAGACTCAGTGGATGGGAATTGTCAATAAACTCGCTCCTGCGTTCATTGTAGAAGCTGTAGTCCTTTGCATCGCGAATACACCCACAGTGCTGTATGCTGCACCTCCAGAAAAGTGAAGTTCTCATTCGGAGGGAGGGGTGGGGAGGATGGGGGACTCGCCCCCCTCTCTCTGAATTTTCTGGATCCGCCCCTGAGTACAATTTAAATGTACCGCCAGCTCGCAGGTCCTTTTGTTTGTAAGCATAGACGATCTATGGTTTCGAAATCTGACCTTAAATTTGGTGGATGTGGAGCCCACATATTGAAGATTACATTTATTACATATTACGTATACACTTTAGGCGTGGTAAATGCTCAAGTAAAACGTTCAACACGAAGCCCGAGTGAACGCTCCTCAAGCGTCATGTCTAACTGCTCTTCAACCAAGATTGTTATCAATATTAGGGAACACAGCTACAACATTCCGAGAGACAGGTAACCATCCGGGGGGAAACGACCTCTCTCACTCAAAGTTTGAATTTTATTTATAAGGTCTGTAGTATCCTTAACGAAAGAGAGTAGATTTTAGGCTAGTGGTTTGAGATAGAATTCAGTGAATGCAGAAAGACTCTCAATTGCCGTTCCGCAACAGGATGTAATAAGGCGGAGTGAGTGAGTTTTAACGTTGCCAAATGCCACCCCTCGTTTTGGATCAAAGGAGGTAATCCACGTAGCAACCTCTTCACTAATCTGGTCTTCAATGAGCCATTTTCGACTCCAAACTTTCACCCTTTCTAAACTTTTTGAAGTAGGATCAGAATCTACTTTATCATTGTGTAAGACACCCTATTCTCATTGTCTTCTCTACTACGCACGCCCCTGCGACTGGTGTACCATGGTTTTTCATTGTTAACCATGGTTAACCATTGTTGACAATGATGATGACCATGTCTGTCAGGTGTCTGACCATATTTAGCCACTGACCATGGTTCACAGTCAACTATTGTCAAGCAAAAAAACATTCAATATCTATAGAATCTGATTATATTTTAACAGGTCTGACATGTTTGAGATAAAATAAAAGTTAAATTTTATTAATTAATGATAAGTTTCACCAAAATAAATAATGACTGCTCACCATGGAAAACCATGGAAAACCATGTCCAATGTACTTGCAGACTCTGAGCCAGAAATTCAGAGTGAACAGGAATTTTTAAAACATTGACATAATTTTAGTTAGATATTGCATTTGAAACATTAAAATTGTCAAAAAGAATATATTAAGAATCACTTTTTTGCCCACCCATGGAATACCATGTCAGACCATGTAACTGTCACACTTAAAACAATTTATCACAGGTTATCAAGGGTTTCAAACATTAGATAATCCCAGATGAAGTATTCTGCCCCAAGCTTTCTCAAGTTATAAAGGGCAACAGCAGCAAAAACAGACACATAATAAAAATCTTACTTTTCAATTTTAATAAATTTAATACAACTGTGGAGGAAGACAATTTGCAATCACAATTTACCTGCAAATCATGAATATTTACCTAAAGTGACTGTACAACATTAAGTTATGATATCTTCTTGCTTAAAATAAAATAACTAATTGAAATTATCTCTCCCTTCTTTGTAAGAGCAACACAGCAAATTCTCTTTCTTATGCGTCTGTACATTCTTTTGCATTGAGTTTCTCTTGCCCATACTTAACCCTTTAAGTGCTTTACAAATTTAAAGTTGAGATATATCTTCCTCCCCTGTTTGTTGAAAATTTATAACTGCCCAAAAAATGATTAAATATTCTTAGGGAAAAAACCTTTGCTTGCTGACTCTTGATGTGTAATTTTGCAAAAGGATAAACGGAAATGGACGTAATGTACGATAAAAAAAATACAGGCACCGCGCGAGTCGAAGCTGATATTCTAAGCAGGTCTTTTGTACTCACTTCATAAACTTGGGAGACCAACAGAGCACTTAAAGACCCCCCCCCCCCCCCCCCCCGTCTTTTCGTAATTCCCATGAATTGAAGAATTATTTTGACTAGGATAGTCCCTTCTGAATCAAGAGCTAATACCCACTCGCGGTCACTCATCCGCCATATTGAGATAAGACTGCCGTCAAGGCCCTGGAACGAGATGCATACCTGCTGAACCAATCAGAACATGCAAATTTCATGTGACTTCCGGTCTTGCGGCAAGCTCAAGCGGTTGAATTTGAAAATTGCGATCGGTTATCGATCATGCAGTCCGCGCGCTTTTGAATAAGGGACGACATAAACTTGCACGTATGATACGTGGATCAAATCAAACGTTTTCAATGGCTAGACGAGAAGCAAAGCCGTATGAATTTACAAGCATTTTGGAAAAACACGATCAAGATTTAACTGGGAACATTCAAAAGCGCGCAATTCGTGGTGAGTACAACAATGCCTTCCTTACACATACTATACACTGTAGCTTTCATTTAACTTTTAAAACACTTGGAAGGGGCTTTATGCTGATTCGAATGAACACAATGGACTCTTTTGTTTTTGTAATTTATCAGTATGTAAATATTATGAAATCTAGCTGAGCTTAAGAATTATGCCATGGAAATTAGCTCCTAAATTATAGTAATATCACGAATAACATGAACTCGGGCGCTGCTTCATACCTCCTTAAATTACGAACTGCATGTTTGTGTGTTAAGAATATTTCGAAAGGCTGGCTTACTTTGACTTGCAAATTAAGCACCCTATTAGATTTTCCTTTAGTTTTTAAAATGGCTTCTGCTTTATAAATAGCAGAAACTGGAGAAAAAGATATCACACATGTGGGAAAGTATAAATTTTCCATTTTTGTCTAGCACAGGACATTGGGGCTCACTCTTTTAACGTTAAAACCGTGAGCCCCAAAAACATTGCACATTTTCTAGCACAGGATTTTAATCGTGTCCTTTTCGTTATTTCCTGTGGGTGTTTTGTTGTTCACACCCTGCTAGAAACGTGACTTGTACTGTCAAGGTCTAGTGTAAAATAAGTTCCTATATTATAATATATCTTGAAGTTTTATCCTGATGAAGTCTAACTAGCAGATGAGGCTGGTCGATTAATAAACTCAGTTCTACAAGACAAGTTGCTGTGTGCTGTCCAATAGGTCTCTTATAAAAAATTAATATTCACCACTCAGTTTATAAAACAAGAAACCATTTCAAAACAAGAATCAGTAAGATCTGATTGGCTTACATGACATAAGATACATGCAGCATTGTGTAAGCAAACAAGGGGCAGCTGACGGCTCATGCAGTAATTGTATTAGGTATCCTTTTTTCTCTCATTTTCCCACCATCGAAAAATCAGAAAATCAGTTTTTTTGATACCACATATATTTCCAAATTTTTTAATACTTGTAAAATGAAACCATTTTGAAAGATGTTGCAGTTTTGTTTTCTGTGTCACTGTGTTAAAGTTTACCTGTATGTCATATTTTTATAAGGCAAGTTTCAGTCATCATTAGTTAAGTTATGAAATACTGACAGTATAATCACAGACTATACAAAACTTTACTTATCCTCACGGGTGTGCAAGAATGATCTCTTAAGGCCTCTAATGAGATATGGAAGCCAAAATCCAATTATAATAAAAACGAAGAAGGAACGATACCTGGTCTATGGTTTAATGTTAAGCCAAAACTATTCAGTTTGATTTTATCTTTAATACTATTTAGTATATTTCAATGTCACACTGGTTTTAATCCATTTGTTACAGGTTTGTTTAGGTCTCTTGTCATCTAGAAAAAAACATGGTTGACCATGTTAAACCATGGTCATTGTTTTGTTAAAATCATGGTTGACTATGAAATATCATGGTTTGCCATACAACCAGACTGTGGCTGACCATTGTCTACCATGGTCTACCATGGTTTGGTAGGTTTCATTGCCGTGGTCAAACATGTTTTCCAGTCATGGTCATGCATGGTAAAACATGGTCGGCCACCCAACGTTGGCCGTGGTTGACCATGGTCAACTTTGTACCATTTAACGTTCATGTTTGACCATGGTTGCAAACCATGGACTACCATGGTAGAACCAAGAATGACCATGGTCTATCCATGGTCTTGACGCCGGGATGATGACAAAGCGAGATCCCTTATCTTGAGTTCTAATTACGTCATTCTTAGACTTCAAATTTCTAAAAGCCAACCTTTAGTCCTTGGTAACATTGTCCCTCGGAGTTACAATGTTCCTTGGGTACTTTGTTCTTTGTGAAGACATGCCGGAAAAATAGTTTAAAACTTTTATAATTGGTAATTTTGTCTGTCTGTATTTTGCCTGCTCTCGAATACAATCTATAACTTCTTGAAGAATACATCTTTGTTATTACAGTTGATTCTGTCGCTATCTTCTTTTACACTTTTAACCGTACAATAAAGATGAGTATTGCCCTTTTAAAAAGGCAAATAGAGTCAAGGTACAATGCCATGTTAATATTCAGGTTAGGTGATATTTTAGTTGAGAGCGGTACTGAATATTTCGATTAAAATGCCTTAGCAATGACAGATAATTTAAGTTGGTCGACCTTTTCTACCGCTGAAAATAAATTTGTCAGGTATGTCAGGTGGTTTTCGAAACAGTAAGCATAAACAAAACATTTCATTTAACTTAACGCTTAGAGAATCCCTTATTATTCAAAGTTCATTATTCCTTTTTACATGTACTTTCACATACAAAAAGTTCTTCCTTTCTTAGATTTACATTTTAGTTATCACATTCTGGACAAGATTCGAAGAACCACTGTTTTGTCGTTGAATTATTATATTTACTGACAATTTCAACCTCCTAGCAAAACTGCTACCGTACTTGAACTGGAATCCTCTGATGACAGACACCTGTCAATAAAATCCGCCACAAAGCACTTGAGTACCCCCGCGAACCTCTGCACGATTGATTAAGTGTACAAATCTTAAAACTGATCCATCGGTTATATGGCAGTTGCTCCTTTGGGCAACAATATCACTCTCTGAAAGCACTGTGCCCCACAAGTTAACTTCTGCCAGATGACCAACAAAACCCGGCTGCAGAATAAACCCTCCCCCTACAGTGTCTTGGTCTTGTCCGAGCACGGCCGTACCGCCCGATTTAACAATGGCGCCCACTGTCGCAAGAGAATCTCCCTCAGCTTGCAGTTTGCCATTCATGTACAGTTGGTAATGCCCTTTGGAATTCTCCCATGTGAAACAAATCTGATGCCAGTTGCCATCATTGATCGTGAATTGGGTGCCACTGCAGACAAATAAGAATCAAATTGTTATCATTTACCATTAAGCCGAATTGCCTCGGTATCTGTTAGCTGTTTACAGGTCTTCGTTTGTGGGGTGTGGTTTTCCACAGCCGTTGAACGCTTGAAAAAGTATTGAAGGGTGCATGTAATAAGTCAAAATTCATGTCGTATTCACTAACGTTCTTCGACCACCCATTACAACAGTTTGAAAAGTTTGTGTGTGTTTAGGGTTACATAAATGTATCGATAAGGTTTCATCCGAGTTTCTCGTTTCTACTAGTCTCTATTCAATTAGTACATTTTAGAGATATAGCGTTGTTTATTTTTGTTGCTATTCTGAATTTTCTATTGGTCTTACTTACATATGGACACCAGCAACCAGCATTCTAATGGAAGGAGATGTGATAAAGGTAAGGGTGTTATGGCTCTGTGTAGTGGCATAACTGAAAGCTACATTCTCCTCTGAACTGTTGTCTTCTGGGTCGTCACGGACGAACATGCAAAGTGTGAACGCGTTGAGGTTGTACGACACTGCTTTTGGTAATACAACAGAATCTGTGTTTGTACGGCGTGGGAATATCCAGTAGGACTCTGAAATCAAGGAATTAAAGTCAGTTCATTTATACCATTACCTCTAACCTATTATTGTTGAGAAGAAAACTGAAACACATTCACTGTGTGGGCCCGATCATTAAGCATGGTACTTGGAGAAAAGTTCAAGATCTTTCTTCTTCCAATATTGCATGAGGTGTCAGTAATTATAACTAAGATGGTAAATGGGCGTACAAGAAATGTGCCTTTGTCAAGTCATAACTAGAGCACAGTTTTTAGTATCGGAATTGACCCGGTATGACCCGTTTTTTTTACCGGAATCAAGGAATGTATAGCTCCGAACTGACCAAACTGCACTTTTTTCCTCAGCTGGTATCAACTTGCGGCAACATCAGTTCACGGATTAGTTTACTCCAAGACACTTTCGCTAATTGCCACAAAAGTTAAGTGTAAATATAGTGTAATAGGAATAATTTGATCAGTTTTTCACTTACTGGCAAAACTACTGCTGATGCGTTTCTTTTAATTTGGTATTAAATTTCTCCGAGAATTGATTAGTCGAAGAATTTCACGCTACCTTAACAACCTATCAGCCAGGCCAAACTTAAGCCAATCCCCTCGAGGTTGCAGGCGTTTTTCCGCGCTATGTGCCGACGACATGCATTTCTTTGTGGTCTGATTGGTTCTTGGAATTGTGTGCTTCTGTTTATTTTGGTGAAAGTAACTGCTTTGACTTGTGGTTCACAATGGGCAATTAGAAAGCCCCTAAATAGATTCAAAGGTAACAGCCCCGCCCAAACGTCGGTGTCATCGTAACACCCCAACGTGGAGTTATCAATTAATAAAAACCTTCCTATGCTACACTTTTAAAAAGTAGTTCAGTATTGCTGCTTTGCTGTGGTGTCAGGAATTTACGTGCCTTCTGCAATTTGCAGTCGTTTGTCTCCGTGTGTAAAGCTATCGAGAAACAATGTTAGCAGTTTACAATTCCACGGGTAAAAATCCCGTACAAGCCCGAATCTTTTTAAGCCTTATCTTTGTAACTGCTTACGTTGCGTACGTAACTGCGATGATATTTTAACTTGTTGTTCACGTATGATATTTTCATATATTCGCATTCACTTACGTTTGCGTGGAATGCAGCAGTCGTCAGCATTGGTTGTGGATATGCCAAAAACAGCGAACAGCACCAACAGACCAGTCAAGACCAGACACGACTGCATTTTTACGATCTTTGCTGTGTAGAAAAAGAAAAGCAACACAGATGATAAGTAGTGCGAACTCGTAGTAACATACAAATGTATTACTTGCCTCATTGACCTTCAATAAGAAGCGCAAACATTAGAAACTAAAGCGTTTGCTACGAAACTTATAACAGACACATACTCAGTTGCTCATACTAGAGCGAGATAATTATAGATAAATTACACTTGTTGAAAACAGACGTGCCTAACGATACTTTCCTTGCTAAGGAGAAAACATGTACCTATACAGCCGCTAAGATTTATTGTTAAGCTCTTAGTTTAACAGAACTGGCCTTACAAATGCAGTCAATACAGAACTACATAAAGGGCTCATACGAAAAATTGTAAAAACTTAAGGTAACAGTGTTTGCAGGCTTACCAATGCTATACGGACCTGATCATGCACTTCAGATAAACCACCTAATCTCAGAGCCAAAAGAATGCCCTAGCTTCTATAAAGCACATATGCGGACCTCGCGGAAAAGAGCTGTGTCAATTAGGCAGGTTACGCGATCTGCGATTGGCAGATTTGGATCCTTTTTGATATTTTATCTGGTGGATTCAATTGGAACTGAGCAAATTGCGTCTAGAAACTTCCTGCGTGACAATGCAACTCCAAATGGCACGATGGGCGTTTTGGAAAGTTATAAACGAAATCCATGATAAGGTGTTTGATCACATTTCACTTTCGAAAAGACAGGAAATACGACCAATAGTACCCCAGGTACTTGAATTTGTGATGAACCACTGAGTCTAGTGTTTGATATACTGGCATCTCAAGCCCGCCAATACATTTAGAACGAAATTTAAAATGCATAAGAAGCCAAGTTACTACTGATGTGATTTCCAAACACGTTCAGGTGTCTGATTTCTTTTGTCTTCGTCTTGTGCATTAATATTATTGATGATTTGCATGCCAGAAGCATCTATACTAGAACAAAAACATCTGATATGTTTCGGTGTTATAGATAGATAGAGATACAAACAGCAAATTTACCACCAACCGACGACAGCATTATTGGTTTCTGAACGTCATGATTTAAACCGATGTGATCTTTGCTCTCTCGACCTCTGATAATTAAATTCCAGGTTTTTGTGGCAGGAAACCATGGTTAGCATTGATAGTCTTTCTCGCGGCTCGTACATGCATTGTCCATATGCTAGAGTTCTTTCCTCCTGTGCTGCTCAGCAACCAAACAGGTCGTTTCGTCCGAGTTTTTACCTATATATAGTTGAGTAGTATTGACACAGGTACCACACAGCTCTGCGTATATAAAATCTGTATTTTACTATGATTACGGCACTGTAGAGTAGATGTGAAACGTAACTGACCTATTTCTATCTCCACCTTGTTTTATGAGCGACAATCTAACATCGCGATCCCAAACTGGGCTATTTCACGCAGCCCGCTATCTCGAGCGCAAACCCCTTTTCTTTACACTCGTTTACTTTGCGTTCAACTATCCTCGGTTATCTCAACGTTCCTGCAATCCTCAGCTTTCTTTTGCGTCCCTTGATTGTCCTGTCGTTAAAGCGAGGATGAGTTGTGCATTTTAAAATGAATTCTCTCAAATTGTCATATATCTGCAAATTTAAACAGCTCTTAGCAACTTTAGCACTAACACTGACGACCTCTAAATCTCGCATCTGCTTAGACTGTGGTGATAGGAGGCAGTGCTTACGTTCTCTTTCAGTTGGCAAATTTTTATTTACTTCACCAATGATATGGGAGGTTTCGTGAAATGGCTGCTACCTGAATTGAAAAAGCTCCTGAGAGCCCGAGTGGTTCCCGAATCCCATGGGGCAGCAAGGCACTTTTAAATAAAGTTGCTAAGTAAGCATTTTCTCTGATCCTTAGAACATTTTTGTATGGGCTAATTTTGTGTGTCTGTATTTTGTCTGCTCTCGCATACAATCTATAAGTTCTTGAAGAATAAATCTTTGTTGTTACAGTTGAGTCTGGCTATTTTCTTTGACACTTTCAACCATAAAATAAAGATTATTATCGTCCTTTTTAAAGGGCAAATAGAGTCAAGGTACAATGCCATATTAATGTTTAGGTTACTTGATAGGTTAGTTGAGAAAATACTGAATATTTGGAGGAAAATTCCTTAGCAATGACATATAATTTAATGTGGTAGACTTGTTCCGTTTCAATCGCTGATAAATCAGTTTGTCAGACATGTCAGGTGTTTTTCGAAACAGCAGGATTTTGAGAGCAAGGGACGTGAGCATAAACAAAACATTTCATTCAACTCAACACACAGAGAATCCATTTTTTATTCAATGTTACTTTTTTTTACCTTTTACATGTACTTTCACATAAAAGTTCTTACTTTCAAGATTTACATTTTAGTGAGCCATTTATCATATTTTACGTAGACGTTATCACATTCTGGACAAGAGTCGGAGAACCGTTTTTTTGTCGTTGAATTATTAAATTTATATTAGTGACAATTTCAACCTCCTAGCAAAACTGCTACCGTACTTGACCTGGAATCCTCTGATGACAGAGACCTGTCAATAAAATCAGCCACAAACCACTTGAGTACCCCCGCGAACCTCTGCACGATTGATTAAGTCTACAGATCTTAAAACTGATCCATCGGTTATATGGCAGTTGCTCCTTTGGGCAACAATATCACTCTCTGAAAGCACTGTGGCCCACAAGTTAACTTCTGCCAGATGACCAACAAAAGCCTGCTGCAGAATAAACCCTCCCCCTTCAGTGTCTTGGTCTTGTCCGAGCACGGCCGTACCGCCCGATTTAACAATGGCGCCCACTGTCGCAAGAGAATCTCCCTCAGCTTGCAGTTTGCCATTCATGTACAGTTGGTAATGCCCTTTGGAATTCTCCCATGTGAAACAAATCTGATGCCAGTTGCCATCATTGATCGTGAATTGGGTGCCACTGCAGACAAATAAGAATCAAATTGTTATCATTTACCATTAAGCCGAATTGCCTCGGTATCTGTCAGCTGTTTACAGGTCTTCGTTTGTGGGGTGTGGTTTTCCACAGCCGTTGAACGCTTGAAAAAGTATTGAAGGGTGCATGTAATAAGTCAAAATTCATGTCGTATTCACTAACGTTCTTCGACCACCCATTACAACAGTTTGAAAAGTTTGTGTGTGTTTAGGGTTACATAAATGTATCGATAAGGTTTCATCCGAGTTTCTCGTTTCCACTAGTCTCTATTCAATTAGTACATTTTAGAGATATAGCGTTGTTTATTTTTGTTGCTATTCTGAATTTTCTATTGGTCTTACTTACATATGGACACCAGCAACCAGCATTCTAATGGAAGGAGATGTAATAAAGGTAATGGCGTTGTGGCTCTGTGTAGTGGCATAACTGAAAGCTACATTCTCCTCTGAACTGTTGTCTTCTGGGTCGTCACGGACGAACATGCAAAGTGTGAACGCGTTGAGGTTGTACGACACTGCGTCTGGTAATACAACAGAATCTGTGTTTGTACGGCGTGGGAATATCCAGTAGGACTCTGAAATCAAGGAATTAAAGTCAGTTCATTTATACCATTACCTCTAACCTATTATTGTTGAGAAGAAAACTGAAACACATTCACTGTGTGGGCCCGATCATTAAGCATGGTACTTGGAGAAAAGTTCAAGATCTTTCTTCTTCCAATATTGCATGAGGTGTCAGTAATTATAACTAAGATGGTAAATGGGCGTACAAGAAATGTGCCTTTGTCAAGTCATAACTAGAGCACAGTTTTTAGTATCGGAATTGACCCGGTATGACCCGTTTTTTTTACCGGAATCAAGGAATGTATAGCTCCGAACTGACCAAACTGCACTTTTTTCCTCAGCTGGTATCAACTTGCGGCAACATCAGTTCACGGATTAGTTTACTCCAAGACACTTTCGCTAATTGCCACAAAAGTTAAGTGTAAATATAGTGCAATAGGAATAATTTGATCAGTTTTTCACTTACTGGCAAAACTACTGCTGATGCGTTTCTTTTAATTTGGTATTAAATTTCTCCGAGAATTGATTAGTCGAAGAATTTCACGCTACCTTAACAACCTATCAGCCAGGCCAAACTTAAGCCAATCCCCTCGAGGTTGCAGGCGTTTTTCCGCGCTATGTGCCGACGACATGCATTTCTTTGTGGTCTGATTGGTTCTTGGAATTGTGTGCTTCTGTTTATTTTGGTGAAAGTAACTGCTTTGACTTGTGGTTCACAATGGGCAATTAGAAAGCCCCTAAATAGATTCAAAGGTAACAGCCCCGCCCAAACGTCGGTGTCATCGTAACACTCCAACGTGGAGTTATCAATTAATAAAAACCTTCCTAGGCTACACTTTTAAAAAGTAGTTCAGTATTGCTGCTTTGCTGTGGTGTCAGGAATTTACGTGCCTTCTGCAATTTGCAGTCGTTTGTCTCCGTGTGTAAAGCTATCGAGAAACAATGTTAGCAGTTTACAATTTCACGGGTAAAAATCCCGTACAAGCCCGAATCTTTTTAAGCCTTATCTTTGTAACTGCTTACGTTGCGTACGTAACTGCGATGATATTTTAACTTGTTGTTCACGTATGATATTTTCATATATTCGCATTCACTTACGTTTGCGTGGAATGCAGCAGTCGTCAGCATTGGTTGTGGATATGCCAAAAACAGCGAACAGCACCAACAGACCAGTCAAGACCAGACACGACTGCATTTTTACGATCTTTGCTGTGTAGAAAAAGAAAAGCAACACAGATGATAAGTAGTGCGAACTCGTAGTAACATACAAATGTATTACTTGCCTCATTGACCTTCAATAAGAAGCGCAAACATTAGAAACTAACGCGTTTGCTACGAAACTTATAACAGACACATACTCAGTTGCTCATACTAGAGCGAGATAATTATAGATAAATTACACTTGTTGAAAACAGACGTGCCTAACGATACTTTCCTTGCTAAGGAGAAAACATGTACCTATACAGCCGCTAAGATTTATTGTTAAGCTCTTAGTTTAACAGAACTGGCCTTACAAATGCAGTCAATACAGAACTACATAAAGGGCTCATACGAAAAATTGTAAAAACTTAAGGTAACAGTGTTTGCAGGCTTACCAATGCTATACGGACCTGATCATGCACTTCAGATAAACCACCTAATCTCAGAGCCAAAAGAATGCCCTAGCTTCTATAAAGCACATATGCGGACCTCGCGGAAAAGAGCTGTGTCAATTAGGCAGGTTACGCGATCTGCGATTGGCAGATTTGGATCCTTTTTGATATTTTATCTGGTGGATTCAATTGGAACTGAGCAAATTGCGTCTAGAAACTTCCTGCGTGACAATGCAACTCCAAATGGCACGATGGGCGTTTTGGAAAGTTATAAACGAAATCCATGATAAGGTGTTTGATCACATTTCACTTTCGAAAAGACAGGAAATACGACCAATAGTACCCCAGGTACTTGAATTTGTGATGAACCTCTGAGTCTAGTGTTTGATATACTGGCATCTCAAGCCCGCCAATACATTTAGAACGAAATTTAAAATGCATAAGAAGCCAAGTTACTACTGATGTGATTTCCAAACACGTTCAGGTGTCTGATTTCTTTTGTCTTCGTCTTGTGCATTAATATTATTGATGATTTGCATGCCAGAAGCATCTATACTAGAACAAAAACATCTGATATGTTTCGGTGTTATAGATAGATAGAGATACAAACAGCAAATTTACCACCAACCGACGACAGCATTATTGGTTTCTGAACGTCATGATTTAAACCGATGTGATCTTTGCTCTCTCGACCTCTGATAATTAAATTCCAGGTTTTTGTGGCAGGAAACCATGGTTAGCATTGATAGTCTTTCTCGCGGCTCGTACATGCATTGTCCATATGCTAGAGTTCTTTCCTCCTGTGCTGCTCAGCAACCAAACAGGTCGTTTCGTCCGAGTTTTTACCTATATATAGTTGAGTAGTATTGACACAGGTACCACACAGCTCTGCGTATATAAAATCTGTATTTTACTATGATTACGGCACTGTAGAGTAGATGTGAAACGTAACTGACCTATTTCTATCTCCACCTTGTTTTATGAGCGACAATTTAACATCGCGATCCCAAACTGGGCTATTTCACGCAGCCCGCTATCTCGAGCGCAAACCCCTTTTCTTTACACTCGTTTACTTTGCGTTCAACTATCCTCGGTTATCTCAACGTTCCTGCAATCCTCAGCTTTCTTTTGCGTCCCTTGATTGTCCTGTCGTTAAAGCGAGGATGAGTTGTGCATTTTAAAATGAATTCTCTCAAATTGTCATATATCTGCAAATTTAAACAGCTCTTAGCAACTTTAGCACTAACACTGACGACCTCTAAATCTCGCATCTGCTTAGACTGTGGTGATAGGAGGCAGTGCTTACGTTCTCTTTCAGTTGGCAAATTTTTATTTACTTCACCAATGATATGGGAGGTTTCGTGAAATGGCTGCTACCTGAATTGAAAAAGCTCCTGAGAGCCCGAGTGGTTCCCGAATCCCATGGGGCAGCAAGGCACTTTTAAATAAAGTTGCTAAGTAAGCATTTTCTCTGATCCTTAGAACATTTTTGTATGGGCTAATTTTGTGTGTCTGTATTTTGTCTGCTCTCGCATACAATCTATAAGTTCTTGAAGAATAAATCTTTGTTGTTACAGTTGAGTCTGGCTATTTTCTTTGACACTTTCAACCATAAAATAAAGATTATTATCGTCCTTTTTAAAGGGCAAATAGAGTCAAGGTACAATGCCATATTAATGTTTAGGTTACTTGATAGGTTAGTTGAGAAAATACTGAATATTTGGAGGAAAATTCCTTAGCAATGACATATAATTAAATGTGGTAGACTTGTTCCGTTTCTATCGCTGATAAATCAGTTTGTCAGACATGTCAGGTGTTTTTCGAAACAGCAGGATTTTGAGAGCAAGGGACGTGAGCATAAACAAAACATTTCATTCAACTCAACACACAGAGAATCCATTTTTTATTCAATGTTACTTTTTTTTACCTTTTACATGTACTTTCACATAAAAGTTCTTACTTTCAAGATTTACATTTTAGTGAGCCATTTATCATATATTACGTAGACGTTATCACATTCTGGACAAGAGTCGGAGAACCGTTTTTTTGTCGTTGAATTATTAAATTTATATTAGTGACAATTTCAAACTCCTAGCAAAACTGCTACCGTACTTGAACTGGAATCCTCTGATGACAGACACCTGTCAATAAAATCAGCCACAAACCACTTGAGTACCCCCGCGAACCTCTGCACGATTGATTAAGTCTACAGATCTTAAAACTGATCCATCGGTTATATGGCAGTTGCTCCTTTGGGCAACAATATCACTCTCTGAAAGCACTGTGGCCCACAAGTTAACTTCTGCCAGATGACCAACAAAAGCCTGCTGCAGAATAAACCCTCCCCCTTCAGTGTCTTGGTCTTGTCCGAGCACGGCCGTACCGCCCGATTTAACAATGGCGCCCACTGTCGCAAGAGAATCTCCCTCAGCTTGCAGTTTGCCATTCATGTACAGTTGGTAATGCCCTTTGGAATTCTCCCATGTGAAACAAATCTGATGCCAGTTGCCATCATTGATCGTGAATTGGGTGCCACTGCAGACAAATAAGAATCAAATTGTTATCATTTACCATTAAGCCGAATTGCCTCGGTATCTGTCAGCTGTTTACAGGTCTTCGTTTGTGGGGTGTGGTTTTCCACAGCCGTTGAACGCTTGAAAAAGTATTGAAGGGTGCATGTAATAAGTCAAAATTCATGTCGTATTCACTAACGTTCTTCGACCACCCATTACAACAGTTTGAAAAGTTTGTGTGTGTTTAGGGTTACATAAATGTATCGATAAGGTTTCATCCGAGTTTCTCGTTTCCACTAGTCTCTATTCAATTAGTACATTTTAGAGATATAGCGTTGTTTATTTTTGTTGCTATTCTGAATTTTCTATTGGTCTTACTTACATATGGACACCAGCAACCAGCATTCTAATGGAAGGAGATGTGATAAAGGTAATGGTGTTGTGGCTCTGTGTAGTGGCATAACTGAAAGCTACATTCTCCTCTGAACTGTTGTCTTCTGGGTCGTCACGGACGAACATGCAAAGTGTGAACGCGTTGAGGTTGTACGACACTGCGTCTGGTAATACAACAGAATCTGTGTTTGTACGGCGTGGGAATATCCAGTAGGACTCTGAAATCAAGGAATTAAAGTCAGTTCATTTATACCATTACCTCTAACCTATTATTGTTGAGAAGAAAACTGAAACACATTCACTGTGTGGGCCCGATCATTAAGCATGGTACTTGGAGAAAAGTTCAAGATCTTTCTTCTTCCAATATTGCATGAGGTGTCAGTAGTTATAACTAAGATGGTAAATGGGCGTACAAGAAATGTGCCTTTGTCAAGTCATAACTAGAGCACAGTTTTTAGTATCGGAATTGACCCGGTTTGACCCGTTTTTTTTACCGGAATCAAGGAATGTATAGCTCCGAATTGACCAAACTGCACTTTTTTCCTCAGCTGGTATCAACTTGCGGCAACATCAGTTCACGGATTAGTTTACTCCAAGACACTTTCGCTAATTGCCACAAAAGTTAAGTGTAAATATAGTGTAATAGGAATAATTTGATCAGTTTTTCACTTACTGGCAAAACTACTGCTGATGCGTTTCTTTTAATTTGGTATTAAATTTCTCCGAGAATTGATTAGTTGAAGAATTTCACGCTACCTTAACAACCCATCAGCCAGGCCAAACTTAAGCCAATCCCCTCGAGGTTGCAGGCGTTTTCCCGCGCTATGTGCCGACGACATGCATTTCTTTGTGGTCTGATTGGTTCTTGGAATTGTGTGCTTCTGTTTATTTTGGTGAAAGTAACTGCTTTGACTTGTGGTTCACAATGGGCAATTAGAAAGCCCCTAAATAGATTCAAAGGTAACAGCCCCGCCCAAACGTCGGTGTCATCGTAACACTCCAACGTGGAGTTATCAATTAATAAAAACCTTCCTAGGCTACACTTTTAAAAAGTAGTTCAGTATTGCTGCTTTGCTGTGGTGTCAGGAATTTACGTGCCTTCTGCAATTTGCAGTCGTTTGTCTCCGTGTGTAAAGCTATCGAGAAACAATGTTAGCAGTTTACAATTTCACGGGTAAAAATCCCGTACAAGCCCGAATCTTTTTAAGCCTTATCTTTGTAACTGCTTACGTTGCGTACGTAACTGCGATGATATTTTAACTTGTTGTTCACGTATGATATTTTCATATATTCGCATTCACTTACGTTTGCGTGGAATGCAGCAGTCGTCAGCATTGGTTGTGGATATGCCAAAAACAGCGAACAGCACCAACAGACCAGTCAAGACCAGACACGACTGCATTTTTACGATCTTTGCTGTGTAGAAAAAGAAAAGCAACACAGATGATAAGTAGTGCGAACTCGTAGTAACATACAAATGTATTACTTGCCTCATTGACCTTCAATAAGAAGCGCAAACATTAGAAACTAACGCGTTTGCTACGAAACTTATAACAGACACATACTCAGTTGCTCATACTAGAGCGAGATAATTATAGATAAATTACACTTGTTGAAAACAGACGTGCCTAACGATACTTTCCTTGCTAAGGAGAAAACATGTACCTATACAGCCGCTAAGATTTATTGTTAAGCTCTTAGTTTAACAGAACTGGCCTTACAAATGCAGTCAATACAGAACTACATAAAGGGCTCATACGAAAAATTGTAAAAACTTAAGGTAACAGTGTTTGCAGGCTTACCAATGCTATACGGACCTGATCATGCACTTCAGATAAACCACCTAATCTCAGAGCCAAAAGAATGCCCTAGCTTCTATAAAGCACATATGCGGACCTCGCGGAAAAGAGCTGTGTCAATTAGGCAGGTTACGCGATCTGCGATTGGCAGATTTGGATCCTTTTTGATATTTTATCTGGTGGATTCAATTGGAACTGAGCAAATTGCGTCTAGAAACTTCCTGCGTGACAATGCAACTCCAAATGGCACGATGGGCGTTTTGGAAAGTTATAAACGAAATCCATGATAAGGTGTTTGATCACATTTCACTTTCGAAAAGACAGGAAATACGACCAATAGTACCCCAGGTACTTGAATTTGTGATGAACCACTGAGTCTAGTGTTTGATATACTGGCATCTCAAGCCCGCCAATACATTTAGAACGAAATTTAAAATGCATAAGAAGCCAAGTTACTACTGATGTGATTTCCAAACACGTTCAGGTGTCTGATTTCTTTTGTCTTCGTCTTGTGCATTAATATTATTGATGATTTGCATGCCAGAAGCATCTATACTAGAACAAAAACATCTGATATGTTTCGGTGTTATAGATAGATAGAGATACAAACAGCAAATTTACCACCAACCGACGACAGCATTATTGGTTTCTGAACGTCATGATTTAAACCGATGTGATCTTTGCTCTCTCGACCTCTGATAATTAAATTCCAGGTTTTTGTGGCAGGAAACCATGGTTAGCATTGATAGTCTTTCTCGCGGCTCGTACATGCATTGTCCATATGCTAGAGTTCTTTCCTCCTGTGCTGCTCAGCAACCAAACAGGTCGTTTCGTCCGAGTTTTTACCTATATATAGTTGAGTAGTATTGACACAGGTACCACACAGCTCTGCGTATATAAAATCTGTATTTTACTATGATTACGGCACTGTAGAGTAGATGTGAAACGTAACTGACCTATTTCTATCTCCACCTTGTTTTATGAGCGACAATCTAACATCGCGATCCCAAACTGGGCTATTTCACGCAGCCCGCTATCTCGAGCGCAAACCCCTTTTCTTTACACTCGTTTACTTTGCGTTCAACTATCCTCGGTTATCTCAACGTTCCTGCAATCCTCAGCTTTCTTTTGCGTCCCTTGATTGTCCTGTCGTTAAAGCGAGGATGAGTTGTGCATTTTAAAATGAATTCTCTCAAATTGTCATATATCTGCAAATTTAAACAGCTCTTAGCAACTTTAGCACTAACACTGACGACCTCTAAATCTCGCATCTGCTTAGACTGTGGTGATAGGAGGCAGTGCTTACGTTCTCTTTCAGTTGGCAAATTTTTATTTACTTCACCAATGATATGGGAGGTTTCGTGAAATGGCTGCTACCTGAATTGAAAAAGCTCCTGAGAGCCCGAGTGGTTCCCGAATCCCATGGGGCAGCAAGGCACTTTTAAATAAAGTTGCTAAGTAAGCATTTTCTCTGATCCTTAGAACATTTTTGTATGGGCTAATTTTGTGTGTCTGTATTTTGTCTGCTCTCGCATACAATCTATAAGTTCTTGAAGAATAAATCTTTGTTGTTACAGTTGAGTCTGGCTATTTTCTTTGACACTTTCAACCATAAAATAAAGATTATTATCGTCCTTTTTAAAGGGCAAATAGAGTCAAGGTACAATGCCATATTAATGTTTAGGTTACTTGATAGGTTAGTTGAGAAAATACTGAATATTTGGAGGAAAATTACTTAGCAATGACATATAATTTAATGTGGTAGACTTGTTCCGTTTCAATCGCTGATAAATCAGTTTGTCAGACATGTCAGGTGTTTTTCGAAACAGCAGGATTTTGAGAGCAAGGGACGTGAGCATAAACAAAACATTTCATTCAACTCAACACACAGAGAATCCATTTTTTATTCAATGTTACTTTTTTTTACCTTTTACATGTACTTTCACATAAAAGTTCTTACTTTCAAGATTTACATTTTAGTGAGCCATTTATCATATATTACGTAGACGTTATCACATTCTGGACAAGAGTCGGAGAACCGTTTTTTGTCGTTGAATTATTAAATTTATATTAGTGACAATTTCAACCTCCTAGCAAAACTGCTACCGTACTTGACCTGGAATCCTCTGATGACAGAGACCTGTCAATAAAATCAGCCACAAACCACTTGAGTACCCCCGCGAACCTCTGCACGATTGATTAAGTCTACAGATCTTAAAACTGATCCATCGGTTATATGGCAGTTGCTCCTTTGGGCAACAATATCACTCTCTGAAAGCACTGTGGCCCACAAGTTAACTTCTGCCAGATGACCAACAAAAGCCTGCTGCAGAATAAACCCTCCCCCTTCAGTGTCTTGGTCTTGTCCGAGCACGGCCGTACCGCCCGATTTAACAATGGCGCCCACTGTCGCAAGAGAATCTCCCTCAGCTTGCAGTTTGCCATTCATGTACAGTTGGTAATGCCCTTTGGAATTCTCCCATGTGAAACAAATCTGATGCCAGTTGCCATCATTGATCGTGAATTGGGTGCCACTGCAGACAAATAAGAATCAAATTGTTATCATTTACCATTAAGCCGAATTGCCTCGGTATCTGTCAGCTGTTTACAGGTCTTCGTTTGTGGGGTGTGGTTTTCCACAGCCGTTGAACGCTTGAAAAAGTATTGAAGGGTGCATGTAATAAGTCAAAATTCATGTCGTATTCACTAACGTTCTTCGACCACCCATTACAACAGTTTGAAAAGTTTGTGTGTGTTTAGGGTTACATAAATGTATCGATAAGGTTTCATCCGAGTTTCTCGTTTCCACTAGTCTCTATTCAATTAGTACATTTTAGAGATATAGCGTTGTTTATTTTTGTTGCTATTCTGAATTTTCTATTGGTCTTACTTACATATGGACACCAGCAACCAGCATTCTAATGGAAGGAGATGTAATAAAGGTAATGGCGTTGTGGCTCTGTGTAGTGGCATAACTGAAAGCTACATTCTCCTCTGAACTGTTGTCTTCTGGGTCGTCACGGACGAACATGCAAAGTGTGAACGCGTTGAGGTTGTACGACACTGCGTCTGGTAATACAACAGAATCTGTGTTTGTACGGCGTGGGAATATCCAGTAGGACTCTGAAATCAAGGAATTAAAGTCAGTTCATTTATACCATTACCTCTAACCTATTATTGTTGAGAAGAAAACTGAAACACATTCACTGTGTGGGCCCGATCATTAAGCATGGTACTTGGAGAAAAGTTCAAGATCTTTCTTCTTCCAATATTGCATGAGGTGTCAGTAATTATAACTAAGATGGTAAATGGGCGTACAAGAAATGTGCCTTTGTCAAGTCATAACTAGAGCACAGTTTTTAGTATCGGAATTGACCCGGTATGACCCGTTTTTTTTACCGGAATCAAGGAATGTATAGCTCCGAACTGACCAAACTGCACTTTTTTCCTCAGCTGGTATCAACTTGCGGCAACATCAGTTCACGGATTAGTTTACTCCAAGACACTTTCGCTAATTGCCACAAAAGTTAAGTGTAAATATAGTGTAATAGGAATAATTTGATCAGTTTTTCACTTACTGGCAAAACTACTGCTGATGCGTTTCTTTTAATTTGGTATTAAATTTCTCCGAGAATTGATTAGTCGAAGAATTTCACGCTACCTTAACAACCTATCAGCCAGGCCAAACTTAAGCCAATCCCCTCGAGGTTGCAGGCGTTTTTCCGCGCTATGTGCCGACGACATGCATTTCTTTGTGGTCTGATTGGTTCTTGGAATTGTGTGCTTCTGTTTATTTTGGTGAAAGTAACTGCTTTGACTTGTGGTTCACAATGGGCAATTAGAAAGCCCCTAAATAGATTCAAAGGTAACAGCCCCGCCCAAACGTCGGTGTCATCGTAACACCCCAACGTGGAGTTATCAATTAATAAAAACCTTCCTATGCTACACTTTTAAAAAGTAGTTCAGTATTGCTGCTTTGCTGTGGTGTCAGGAATTTACGTGCCTTCTGCAATTTGCAGTCGTTTGTCTCCGTGTGTAAAGCTATCGAGAAACAATGTTAGCAGTTTACAATTCCACGGGTAAAAATCCCGTACAAGCCCGAATCTTTTTAAGCCTTATCTTTGTAACTGCTTACGTTGCGTACGTAACTGCGATGATATTTTAACTTGTTGTTCACGTATGATATTTTCATATATTCGCATTCACTTACGTTTGCGTGGAATGCAGCAGTCGTCAGCATTGGTTGTGGATATGCCAAAAACAGCGAACAGCACCAACAGACCAGTCAAGACCAGACACGACTGCATTTTTACGATCTTTGCTGTGTAGAAAAAGAAAAGCAACACAGATGATAAGTAGTGCGAACTCGTAGTAACATACAAATGTATTACTTGCCTCATTGACCTTCAATAAGAAGCGCAAACATTAGAAACTAAAGCGTTTGCTACGAAACTTATAACAGACACATACTCAGTTGCTCATACTAGAGCGAGATAATTATAGATAAATTACACTTGTTGAAAACAGACGTGCCTAACGATACTTTCCTTGCTAAGGAGAAAACATGTACCTATACAGCCGCTAAGATTTATTGTTAAGCTCTTAGTTTAACAGAACTGGCCTTACAAATGCAGTCAATACAGAACTACATAAAGGGCTCATACGAAAAATTGTAAAAACTTAAGGTAACAGTGTTTGCAGGCTTACCAATGCTATACGGACCTGATCATGCACTTCAGATAAACCACCTAATCTCAGAGCCAAAAGAATGCCCTAGCTTCTATAAAGCACATATGCGGACCTCGCGGAAAAGAGCTGTGTCAATTAGGCAGGTTACGCGATCTGCGATTGGCAGATTTGGATCCTTTTTGATATTTTATCTGGTGGATTCAATTGGAACTGAGCAAATTGCGTCTAGAAACTTCCTGCGTGACAATGCAACTCCAAATGGCACGATGGGCGTTTTGGAAAGTTATAAACGAAATCCATGATAAGGTGTTTGATCACATTTCACTTTCGAAAAGACAGGAAATACGACCAATAGTACCCCAGGTACTTGAATTTGTGATGAACCACTGAGTCTAGTGTTTGATATACTGGCATCTCAAGCCCGCCAATACATTTAGAACGAAATTTAAAATGCATAAGAAGCCAAGTTACTACTGATGTGATTTCCAAACACGTTCAGGTGTCTGATTTCTTTTGTCTTCGTCTTGTGCATTAATATTATTGATGATTTGCATGCCAGAAGCATCTATACTAGAACAAAAACATCTGATATGTTTCGGTGTTATAGATAGATAGAGATACAAACAGCAAATTTACCACCAACCGACGACAGCATTATTGGTTTCTGAACGTCATGATTTAAACCGATGTGATCTTTGCTCTCTCGACCTCTGATAATTAAATTCCAGGTTTTTGTGGCAGGAAACCATGGTTAGCATTGATAGTCTTTCTCGCGGCTCGTACATGCATTGTCCATATGCTAGAGTTCTTTCCTCCTGTGCTGCTCAGCAACCAAACAGGTCGTTTCGTCCGAGTTTTTACCTATATATAGTTGAGTAGTATTGACACAGGTACCACACAGCTCTGCGTATATAAAATCTGTATTTTACTATGATTACGGCACTGTAGAGTAGATGTGAAACGTAACTGACCTATTTCTATCTCCACCTTGTTTTATGAGCGACAATCTAACATCGCGATCCCAAACTGGGCTATTTCACGCAGCCCGCTATCTCGAGCGCAAACCCCTTTTCTTTACACTCGTTTACTTTGCGTTCAACTATCCTCGGTTATCTCAACGTTCCTGCAATCCTCAGCTTTCTTTTGCGTCCCTTGATTGTCCTGTCGTTAAAGCGAGGATGAGTTGTGCATTTTAAAATGAATTCTCTCAAATTGTCATATATCTGCAAATTTAAACAGCTCTTAGCAACTTTAGCACTAACACTGACGACCTCTAAATCTCGCATCTGCTTAGACTGTGGTGATAGGAGGCAGTGCTTACGTTCTCTTTCAGTTGGCAAATTTTTATTTACTTCACCAATGATATGGGAGGTTTCGTGAAATGGCTGCTACCTGAATTGAAAAAGCTCCTGAGAGCCCGAGTGGTTCCCGAATCCCATGGGGCAGCAAGGCACTTTTAAATAAAGTTGCTAAGTAAGCATTTTCTCTGATCCTTAGAACATTTTTGTATGGGCTAATTTTGTGTGTCTGTATTTTGTCTGCTCTCGCATACAATCTATAAGTTCTTGAAGAATAAATCTTTGTTGTTACAGTTGAGTCTGGCTATTTTCTTTGACACTTTCAACCATAAAATAAAGATTATTATCGTCCTTTTTAAAGGGCAAATAGAGTCAAGGTACAATGCCATATTAATGTTTAGGTTACTTGATAGGTTAGTTGAGAAAATACTGAATATTTGGAGGAAAATTCCTTAGCAATGACATATAATTTAATGTGGTAGACTTGTTCCGTTTCAATCGCTGATAAATCAGTTTGTCAGACATGTCAGGTGTTTTTCGAAACAGCAGGATTTTGAGAGCAAGGGACGTGAGCATAAACAAAACATTTCATTCAACTCAACACACAGAGAATCCATTTTTTATTCAATGTTACTTTTTTTTACCTTTTACATGTACTTTCACATAAAAGTTCTTACTTTCAAGATTTACATTTTAGTGAGCCATTTATCATATTTTACGTAGACGTTATCACATTCTGGACAAGAGTCGGAGAACCGTTTTTTTGTCGTTGAATTATTAAATTTATATTAGTGACAATTTCAACCTCCTAGCAAAACTGCTACCGTACTTGACCTGGAATCCTCTGATGACAGAGACCTGTCAATAAAATCAGCCACAAACCACTTGAGTACCCCCGCGAACCTCTGCACGATTGATTAAGTCTACAGATCTTAAAACTGATCCATCGGTTATATGGCAGTTGCTCCTTTGGGCAACAATATCACTCTCTGAAAGCACTGTGGCCCACAAGTTAACTTCTGCCAGATGACCAACAAAAGCCTGCTGCAGAATAAACCCTCCCCCTTCAGTGTCTTGGTCTTGTCCGAGCACGGCCGTACCGCCCGATTTAACAATGGCGCCCACTGTCGCAAGAGAATCTCCCTCAGCTTGCAGTTTGCCATTCATGTACAGTTGGTAATGCCCTTTGGAATTCTCCCATGTGAAACAAATCTGATGCCAGTTGCCATCATTGATCGTGAATTGGGTGCCACTGCAGACAAATAAGAATCAAATTGTTATCATTTACCATTAAGCCGAATTGCCTCGGTATCTGTCAGCTGTTTACAGGTCTTCGTTTGTGGGGTGTGGTTTTCCACAGCCGTTGAACGCTTGAAAAAGTATTGAAGGGTGCATGTAATAAGTCAAAATTCATGTCGTATTCACTAACGTTCTTCGACCACCCATTACAACAGTTTGAAAAGTTTGTGTGTGTTTAGGGTTACATAAATGTATCGATAAGGTTTCATCCGAGTTTCTCGTTTCCACTAGTCTCTATTCAATTAGTACATTTTAGAGATATAGCGTTGTTTATTTTTGTTGCTATTCTGAATTTTCTATTGGTCTTACTTACATATGGACACCAGCAACCAGCATTCTAATGGAAGGAGATGTAATAAAGGTAATGGCGTTGTGGCTCTGTGTAGTGGCATAACTGAAAGCTACATTCTCCTCTGAACTGTTGTCTTCTGGGTCGTCACGGACGAACATGCAAAGTGTGAACGCGTTGAGGTTGTACGACACTGCGTCTGGTAATACAACAGAATCTGTGTTTGTACGGCGTGGGAATATCCAGTAGGACTCTGAAATCAAGGAATTAAAGTCAGTTCATTTATACCATTACCTCTAACCTATTATTGTTGAGAAGAAAACTGAAACACATTCACTGTGTGGGCCCGATCATTAAGCATGGTACTTGGAGAAAAGTTCAAGATCTTTCTTCTTCCAATATTGCATGAGGTGTCAGTAATTATAACTAAGATGGTAAATGGGCGTACAAGAAATGTGCCTTTGTCAAGTCATAACTAGAGCACAGTTTTTAGTATCGGAATTGACCCGGTATGACCCGTTTTTTTTACCGGAATCAAGGAATGTATAGCTCCGAACTGACCAAACTGCACTTTTTTCCTCAGCTGGTATCAACTTGCGGCAACATCAGTTCACGGATTAGTTTACTCCAAGACACTTTCGCTAATTGCCACAAAAGTTAAGTGTAAATATAGTGCAATAGGAATAATTTGATCAGTTTTTCACTTACTGGCAAAACTACTGCTGATGCGTTTCTTTTAATTTGGTATTAAATTTCTCCGAGAATTGATTAGTCGAAGAATTTCACGCTACCTTAACAACCTATCAGCCAGGCCAAACTTAAGCCAATCCCCTCGAGGTTGCAGGCGTTTTTCCGCGCTATGTGCCGACGACATGCATTTCTTTGTGGTCTGATTGGTTCTTGGAATTGTGTGCTTCTGTTTATTTTGGTGAAAGTAACTGCTTTGACTTGTGGTTCACAATGGGCAATTAGAAAGCCCCTAAATAGATTCAAAGGTAACAGCCCCGCCCAAACGTCGGTGTCATCGTAACACTCCAACGTGGAGTTATCAATTAATAAAAACCTTCCTAGGCTACACTTTTAAAAAGTAGTTCAGTATTGCTGCTTTGCTGTGGTGTCAGGAATTTACGTGCCTTCTGCAATTTGCAGTCGTTTGTCTCCGTGTGTAAAGCTATCGAGAAACAATGTTAGCAGTTTACAATTTCACGGGTAAAAATCCCGTACAAGCCCGAATCTTTTTAAGCCTTATCTTTGTAACTGCTTACGTTGCGTACGTAACTGCGATGATATTTTAACTTGTTGTTCACGTATGATATTTTCATATATTCGCATTCACTTACGTTTGCGTGGAATGCAGCAGTCGTCAGCATTAGTTGTGGATATGCCAAAAACAGCGAACAGCACCAACAGACCAGTCAAGACCAGACACGACTGCATTTTTACGATCTTTGCTGTGTAGAAAAAGAAAAGCAACACAGATGATAAGTAGTGCGAACTCGTAGTAACATACAAATGTATTACTTGCCTCATTGACCTTCAATAAGAAGCGCAAACATTAGAAACTAACGCGTTTGCTACGAAACTTATAACAGACACATACTCAGTTGCTCATACTAGAGCGAGATAATTATAGATAAATTACACTTGTTGAAAACAGACGTGCCTAACGATACTTTCCTTGCTAAGGAGAAAACATGTACCTATACAGCCGCTAAGATTTATTGTTAAGCTCTTAGTTTAACAGAACTGGCCTTACAAATGCAGTCAATACAGAACTACATAAAGGGCTCATACGAAAAATTGTAAAAACTTAAGGTAACAGTGTTTGCAGGCTTACCAATGCTATACGGACCTGATCATGCACTTCAGATAAACCACCTAATCTCAGAGCCAAAAGAATGCCCTAGCTTCTATAAAGCACATATGCGGACCTCGCGGAAAAGAGCTGTGTCAATTAGGCAGGTTACGCGATCTGCGATTGGCAGATTTGGATCCTTTTTGATATTTTATCTGGTGGATTCAATTGGAACTGAGCAAATTGCGTCTAGAAACTTCCTGCGTGACAATGCAACTCCAAATGGCACGATGGGCGTTTTGGAAAGTTATAAACGAAATCCATGATAAGGTGTTTGATCACATTTCACTTTCGAAAAGACAGGAAATACGACCAATAGTACCCCAGGTACTTGAATTTGTGATGAACCACTGAGTCTAGTGTTTGATATACTGGCATCTCAAGCCCGCCAATACATTTAGAACGAAATTTAAAATGCATAAGAAGCCAAGTTACTACTGATGTGATTTCCAAACACGTTCAGGTGTCTGATTTCTTTTGTCTTCGTCTTGTGCATTAATATTATTGATGATTTGCATGCCAGAAGCATCTATACTAGAACAAAAACATCTGATATGTTTCGGTGTTATAGATAGATAGAGATACAAACAGCAAATTTACCACCAACCGACGACAGCATTATTGGTTTCTGAACGTCATGATTTAAACCGATGTGATCTTTGCTCTCTCGACCTCTGATAATTAAATTCCAGGTTTTTGTGGCAGGAAACCATGGTTAGCATTGATAGTCTTTCTCGCGGCTCGTACATGCATTGTCCATATGCTAGAGTTCTTTCCTCCTGTGCTGCTCAGCAACCAAACAGGTCGTTTCGTCCGAGTTTTTACCTATATATAGTTGAGTAGTATTGACACAGGTACCACACAGCTCTGCGTATATAAAATCTGTATTTTACTATGATTACGGCACTGTAGAGTAGATGTGAAACGTAACTGACCTATTTCTATCTCCACCTTGTTTTATGAGCGACAATCTAACATCGCGATCCCAAACTGGGCTATTTCACGCAGCCCGCTATCTCGAGCGCAAACCCCTTTTCTTTACACTCGTTTACTTTGCGTTCAACTATCCTCGGTTATCTCAACGTTCCTGCAATCCTCAGCTTTCTTTTGCGTCCCTTGATTGTCCTGTCGTTAAAGCGAGGATGAGTTGTGCATTTTAAAATGAATTCTCTCAAATTGTCATATATCTGCAAATTTAAACAGCTCTTAGCAACTTTAGCACTAACACTGACGACCTCTAAATCTCGCATCTGCTTAGACTGTGGTGATAGGAGGCAGTGCTTACGTTCTCTTTCAGTTGGCAAATTTTTATTTACTTCACCAATGATATGGGAGGTTTCGTGAAATGGCTGCTACCTGAATTGAAAAAGCTCCTGAGAGCCCGAGTGGTTCCCGAATCCCATGGGGCAGCAAGGCACTTTTAAATAAAGTTGCTAAGTAAGCATTTTCTCTGATCCTTAGAACATTTTTGTATGGGCTAATTTTGTGTGTCTGTATTTTGTCTGCTCTCGCATACAATCTATAAGTTCTTGAAGAATAAATCTTTGTTGTTACAGTTGAGTCTGGCTATTTTCTTTGACACTTTCAACCATAAAATAAAGATTATTATCGTCCTTTTTAAAGGGCAAATAGAGTCAAGGTACAATGCCATATTAATGTTTAGGTTACTTGATAGGTTAGTTGAGAAAATACTGAATATTTGGAGGAAAATTCCTTAGCAATGACATATAATTAAATGTGGTAGACTTGTTCCGTTTCTATCGCTGATAAATCAGTTTGTCAGACATGTCAGGTGTTTTTCGAAACAGCAGGATTTTGAGAGCAAGGGACGTGAGCATAAACAAAACATTTCATTCAACTCAACACACAGAGAATCCATTTTTTATTCAATGTTACTTTTTTTTACCTTTTACATGTACTTTCACATAAAAGTTCTTACTTTCAAGATTTACATTTTAGTGAGCCATTTATCATATATTACGTAGACGTTATCACATTCTGGACAAGAGTCGGAGAACCGTTTTTTTGTCGTTGAATTATTAAATTTATATTAGTGACAATTTCAAACTCCTAGCAAAACTGCTACCGTACTTGAACTGGAATCCTCTGATGACAGACACCTGTCAATAAAATCAGCCACAAACCACTTGAGTACCCCCGCGAACCTCTGCACGATTGATTAAGTCTACAGATCTTAAAACTGATCCATCGGTTATATGGCAGTTGCTCCTTTGGGCAACAATATCACTCTCTGAAAGCACTAGTACTGTGGCCCACAAGTTAACTTCTGCCAGATGACCAACAAAAGCCTGCTGCAGAATAAACCCTCCCCCTTCAGTGTCTTGGTCTTGTCCGAGCACGGCCGTACCGCCCGATTTAACAATGGCGCCCACTGTCGCAAGAGAATCTCCCTCAGCTTGCAGTTTGCCATTCATGTACAGTTGGTAATGCCCTTTGGAATTCTCCCATGTGAAACAAATCTGATGCCAGTTGCCATCATTGATCGTGAATTGGGTGCCACTGCAGACAAATAAGAATCAAATTGTTATCATTTACCATTAAGCCGAATTGCCTCGGTATCTGTCAGCTGTTTACAGGTCTTCGTTTGTGGGGTGTGGTTTTCCACAGCCGTTGAACGCTTGAAAAAGTATTGAAGGGTGCATGTAATAAGTCAAAATTCATGTCGTATTCACTAACGTTCTTCGACCACCCATTACAACAGTTTGAAAAGTTTGTGTGTGTTTAGGGTTACATAAATGTATCGATAAGGTTTCATCCGAGTTTCTCGTTTCCACTAGTCTCTATTCAATTAGTACATTTTAGAGATATAGCGTTGTTTATTTTTGTTGCTATTCTGAATTTTCTATTGGTCTTACTTACATATGGACACCAGCAACCAGCATTCTAATGGAAGGAGATGTGATAAAGGTAATGGTGTTGTGGCTCTGTGTAGTGGCATAACTGAAAGCTACATTCTCCTCTGAACTGTTGTCTTCTGGGTCGTCACGGACGAACATGCAAAGTGTGAACGCGTTGAGGTTGTACGACACTGCGTCTGGTAATACAACAGAATCTGTGTTTGTACGGCGTGGGAATATCCAGTAGGACTCTGAAATCAAGGAATTAAAGTCAGTTCATTTATACCATTACCTCTAACCTATTATTGTTGAGAAGAAAACTGAAACACATTCACTGTGTGGGCCCGATCATTAAGCATGGTACTTGGAGAAAAGTTCAAGATCTTTCTTCTTCCAATATTGCATGAGGTGTCAGTAGTTATAACTAAGATGGTAAATGGGCGTACAAGAAATGTGCCTTTGTCAAGTCATAACTAGAGCACAGTTTTTAGTATCGGAATTGACCCGGTTTGACCCGTTTTTTTTACCGGAATCAAGGAATGTATAGCTCCGAATTGACCAAACTGCACTTTTTTCCTCAGCTGGTATCAACTTGCGGCAACATCAGTTCACGGATTAGTTTACTCCAAGACACTTTCGCTAATTGCCACAAAAGTTAAGTGTAAATATAGTGTAATAGGAATAATTTGATCAGTTTTTCACTTACTGGCAAAACTACTGCTGATGCGTTTCTTTTAATTTGGTATTAAATTTCTCCGAGAATTGATTAGTTGAAGAATTTCACGCTACCTTAACAACCTATCAGCCAGGCCAAACTTAAGCCAATCCCCTCGAGGTTGCAGGCGTTTTCCCGCGCTATGTGCCGACGACATGCATTTCTTTGTGGTCTGATTGGTTCTTGGAATTGTGTGCTTCTGTTTATTTTGGTGAAAGTAACTGCTTTGACTTGTGGTTCACAATGGGCAATTAGAAAGCCCCTAAATAGATTCAAAGGTAACAGCCCCGCCCAAACGTCGGTGTCATCGTAACACTCCAACGTGGAGTTATCAATTAATAAAAACCTTCCTAGGCTACACTTTTAAAAAGTAGTTCAGTATTGCTGCTTTGCTGTGGTGTCAGGAATTTACGTGCCTTCTGCAATTTGCAGTCGTTTGTCTCCGTGTGTAAAGCTATCGAGAAACAATGTTAGCAGTTTACAATTTCACGGGTAAAAATCCCGTACAAGCCCGAATCTTTTTAAGCCTTATCTTTGTAACTGCTTACGTTGCGTACGTAACTGCGATGATATTTTAACTTGTTGTTCACGTATGATATTTTCATATATTCGCATTCACTTACGTTTGCGTGGAATGCAGCAGTCGTCAGCATTAGTTGTGGATATGCCAAAAACAGCGAACAGCACCAACAGACCAGTCAAGACCAGACACGACTGCATTTTTACGATCTTTGCTGTGTAGAAAAAGAAAAGCAACACAGATGATAAGTAGTGCGAACTCGTAGTAACATACAAATGTATTACTTGCCTCATTGACCTTCAATAAGAAGCGCAAACATTAGAAACTAACGCGTTTGCTACGAAACTTATAACAGACACATACTCAGTTGCTCATACTAGAGCGAGATAATTATAGATAAATTACACTTGTTGAAAACAGACGTGCCTAACGATACTTTCCTTGCTAAGGAGAAAACATGTACCTATACAGCCGCTAAGATTTATTGTTAAGCTCTTAGTTTAACAGAACTGGCCTTACAAATGCAGTCAATACAGAACTACATAAAGGGCTCATACGAAAAATTGTAAAAACTTAAGGTAACAGTGTTTGCAGGCTTACCAATGCTATACGGACCTGATCATGCACTTCAGATAAACCACCTAATCTCAGAGCCAAAAGAATGCCCTAGCTTCTATAAAGCACATATGCGGACCTCGCGGAAAAGAGCTGTGTCAATTAGGCAGGTTACGCGATCTGCGATTGGCAGATTTGGATCCTTTTTGATATTTTATCTGGTGGATTCAATTGGAACTGAGCAAATTGCGTCTAGAAACTTCCTGCGTGACAATGCAACTCCAAATGGCACGATGGGCGTTTTGGAAAGTTATAAACGAAATCCATGATAAGGTGTTTGATCACATTTCACTTTCGAAAAGACAGGAAATACGACCAATAGTACCCCAGGTACTTGAATTTGTGATGAACCACTGAGTCTAGTGTTTGATATACTGGCATCTCAAGCCCGCCAATACATTTAGAACGAAATTTAAAATGCATAAGAAGCCAAGTTACTACTGATGTGATTTCCAAACACGTTCAGGTGTCTGATTTCTTTTGTCTTCGTCTTGTGCATTAATATTATTGATGATTTGCATGCCAGAAGCATCTATACTAGAACAAAAACATCTGATATGTTTCGGTGTTATAGATAGATAGAGATACAAACAGCAAATTTACCACCAACCGACGACAGCATTATTGGTTTCTGAACGTCATGATTTAAACCGATGTGATCTTTGCTCTCTCGACCTCTGATAATTAAATTCCAGGTTTTTGTGGCAGGAAACCATGGTTAGCATTGATAGTCTTTCTCGCGGCTCGTACATGCATTGTCCATATGCTAGAGTTCTTTCCTCCTGTGCTGCTCAGCAACCAAACAGGTCGTTTCGTCCGAGTTTTTACCTATATATAGTTGAGTAGTATTGACACAGGTACCACACAGCTCTGCGTATATAAAATCTGTATTTTACTATGATTACGGCACTGTAGAGTAGATGTGAAACGTAACTGACCTATTTCTATCTCCACCTTGTTTTATGAGCGACAATTTAACATCGCGATCCCAAACTGGGCTATTTCACGCAGCCCGCTATCTCGAGCGCAAACCCCTTTTCTTTACACTCGTTTACTTTGCGTTCAACTATCCTCGGTTATCTCAACGTTCCTGCAATCCTCAGCTTTCTTTTGCGTCCCTTGATTGTCCTGTCGTTAAAGCGAGGATGAGTTGTGCATTTTAAAATGAATTCTCTCAAATTGTCATATATCTGCAAATTTAAACAGCTCTTAGCAACTTTAGCACTAACACTGACGACCTCTAAATCTCGCATCTGCTTAGACTGTGGTGATAGGAGGCAGTGCTTACGTTCTCTTTCAGTTGGCAAATTTTTATTTACTTCACCAATGATATGGGAGGTTTCGTGAAATGGCTGCTACCTGAATTGAAAAAGCTCCTGAGAGCCCGAGTGGTTCCCGAATCCCATGGGGCAGCAGGGCACTTTTAAATAAAGTTGCTAAGTAAGCATTTTCTCTGATCCTTAGAACATTTTTGTATGGGCTAATTTTGTGTGTCTGTATTTTGTCTGCTCTCGCATACAATCTATAAGTTCTTGAAGAATAAATCTTTGTTGTTACAGTTGAGTCTGGCTATTTTCTTTGACACTTTCAACCATAAAATAAAGATTATTATCGTCCTTTTTAAAGGGCAAATAGAGTCAAGGTACAATGCCATATTAATGTTTAGGTTACTTGATAGGTTAGTTGAGAAAATACTGAATATTTGGAGGAAAATTCCTTAGCAATGACATATAATTTAATGTGGTAGACTTGTTCCGTTTCTATCGCTGATAAATCAGTTTGTCAGACATGTCAGGTGTTTTTCGAAACAGCAGGATTTTGAGAGCAAGGGACGTGAGCATAAACAAAACATTTCATTCAACTCAACACACAGAGAATCCATTTTTTATTCAATGTTACTTTTTTTTACCTTTTACATGTACTTTCACATAAAAGTTCTTACTTTCAAGATTTACATTTTAGTGAGCCATTTATCATATATTACGTAGACGTTATCACATTCTGGACAAGAGTCGGAGAACCGTTTTTTTGTCGTTGAATTATTAAATTTATATTAGTGACAATTTCAAACTCCTAGCAAAACTGCTACCGTACTTGAACTGGAATCCTCTGACGACAGACACCTGTCAATAAAATCAGCCACAAACCACTTGAGTACCCCCGCGAACCTCTGCACGATTGATTAAGTCTACAGATCTTAAAACTGATCCATCGGTTATATGGCAGTTGCTCCTTTGGGCAACAATATCACTCTCTGAAAGCACTGTGGCCCACAAGTTAACTTCTGCCAGATGACCAACAAAAGCCTGCTGCAGAATAAACCCTCCCCCTTCAGTGTCTTGGTCTTGTCCGAGCACGGCCGTACCGCCCGATTTAACAATGGCGCCCACTGTCGCAAGAGAATCTCCCTCAGCTTGCAGTTTGCCATTCATGTACAGTTGGTAATGCCCTTTGGAATTCTCCCATGTGAAACAAATCTGATGCCAGTTGCCATCATTGATCGTGAATTGGGTGCCACTGCAGACAAATAAGAATCAAATTGTTATCATTTACCATTAAGCCGAATTGCCTCGGTATCTGTCAGCTGTTTACAGGTCTTCGTTTGTGGGGTGTGGTTTTCCACAGCCGTTGAACGCTTGAAAAAGTATTGAAGGGTGCATGTAATAAGTCAAAATTCATGTCGTATTCACTAACGTTCTTCGACCACCCATTACAACAGTTTGAAAAGTTTGTGTGTGTTTAGGGTTACATAAATGTATCGATAAGGTTTCATCCGAGTTTCTCGTTTCCACTAGTCTCTATTCAATTAGTACATTTTAGAGATATAGCGTTGTTTATTTTTGTTGCTATTCTGAATTTTCTATTGGTCTTACTTACATATGGACACCAGCAACCAGCATTCTAATGGAAGGAGATGTGATAAAGGTAATGGTGTTGTGGCTCTGTGTAGTGGCATAACTGAAAGCTACATTCTCCTCTGAACTGTTGTCTTCTGGGTCGTCACGGACGAACATGCAAAGTGTGAACGCGTTGAGGTTGTACGACACTGCGTCTGGTAATACAACAGAATCTGTGTTTGTACGGCGTGGGAATATCCAGTAGGACTCTGAAATCAAGGAATTAAAGTCAGTTCATTTATACCATTACCTCTAACCTATTATTGTTGAGAAGAAAACTGAAACACATTCACTGTGTGGGCCCGATCATTAAGCATGGTACTTGGAGAAAAGTTCAAGATCTTTCTTCTTCCAATATTGCATGAGGTGTCAGTAGTTATAACTAAGATGGTAAATGGGCGTACAAGAAATGTGCCTTTGTCAAGTCATAACTAGAGCACAGTTTTTAGTATCGGAATTGACCCGGTTTGACCCGTTTTTTTTACCGGAATCAAGGAATGTATAGCTCCGAATTGACCAAACTGCACTTTTTTCCTCAGCTGGTATCAACTTGCGGCAACATCAGTTCACGGATTAGTTTACTCCAAGACACTTTCGCTAATTGCCACAAAAGTTAAGTGTAAATATAGTGTAATAGGAATAATTTGATCAGTTTTTCACTTACTGGCAAAACTACTGCTGATGCGTTTCTTTTAATTTGGTATTAAATTTCTCCGAGAATTGATTAGTTGAAGAATTTCACGCTACCTTAACAACCTATCAGCCAGGCCAAACTTAAGCCAATCCCCTCGAGGTTGCAGGCGTTTTCCCGCGCTATGTGCCGACGACATGCATTTCTTTGTGGTCTGATTGGTTCTTGGAATTGTGTGCTTCTGTTTATTTTGGTGAAAGTAACTGCTTTGACTTGTGGTTCACAATGGGCAATTAGAAAGCCCCTAAATAGATTCAAAGGTAACAGCCCCGCCCAAACGTCGGTGTCATCGTAACACTCCAACGTGGAGTTATCAATTAATAAAAACCTTCCTAGGCTACACTTTTAAAAAGTAGTTCAGTATTGCTGCTTTGCTGTGGTGTCAGGAATTTACGTGCCTTCTGCAATTTGCAGTCGTTTGTCTCCGTGTGTAAAGCTATCGAGAAACAATGTTAGCAGTTTACAATTTCACGGGTAAAAATCCCGTACAAGCCCGAATCTTTTTAAGCCTTATCTTTGTAACTGCCTACGTTGCGTACGTAACTGCGATGATATTTTAACTTGTTGTTCACGTATGATATTTTCATATATTCGCATTCACTTACGTTTGCGTGGAATGCAGCAGTCGTCAGCATTGGTTGTGGATATGCCAAAAACAGCGAACAGCACCAACAGACCAGTCAAGACCAGACACGACTGCATTTTTACGATCTTTGCTGTGTAGAAAAAGAAAAGCAACACAGATGATAAGTAGTGCGAACTCGTAGTAACATACAAATGTATTACTTGCCTCATTGACCTTCAATAAGAAGCGCAAACATTAGAAACTAAAGCGTTTGCTACGAAACTTATAACAGACACATACTCAGTTGCTCATACTAGAGCGAGATAATTATAGATAAATTACACTTGTTGAAAACAGACGTGCCTAACGATACTTTCCTTGCTAAGGAGAAAACATGTACCTATACAGCCGCTAAGATTTATTGTTAAGCTCTTAGTTTAACAGAACTGGCCTTACAAATGCAGTCAATACAGAACTACATAAAGGGCTCATACGAAAAATTGTAA
Organism: Ricordea florida; assembly: GCA_949710005.1. Taxonomy (NCBI): domain Eukaryota; kingdom Metazoa; phylum Cnidaria; class Anthozoa; order Corallimorpharia; family Ricordeidae; genus Ricordea; species Ricordea florida. The sequence goes on from OX453275.1 coordinate 12,091,839, forward strand.
AAACTTAAGGTAACAGTGTTTGCAGGCTTACCAATGCTATACGGACCTGATCATGCACTTCAGATAAACCACCTAATCTCAGAGCCAAAAGAATGCCCTAGCTTCTATAAAGCACATATGCGGACCTCGCGGAAAAGAGCTGTGTCAATTAGGCAGGTTACGCGATCTGCGATTGGCAGATTTGGATCCTTTTTGATATTTTATCTGGTGGATTCAATTGGAACTGAGCAAATTGCGTCTAGAAACTTCCTGCGTGACAATGCAACTCCAAATGGCACGATGGGCGTTTTGGAAAGTTATAAACGAAATCCATGATAAGGTGTTTGATCACATTTCACTTTCGAAAAGACAGGAAATACGACCAATAGTACCCCAGGTACTTGAATTTGTGATGAACCACTGAGTCTAGTGTTTGATATACTGGCATCTCAAGCCCGCCAATACATTTAGAACGAAATTTAAAATGCATAAGAAGCCAAGTTACTACTGATGTGATTTCCAAACACGTTCAGGTGTCTGATTTCTTTTGTCTTCGTCTTGTGCATTAATATTATTGATGATTTGCATGCCAGAAGCATCTATACTAGAACAAAAACATCTGATATGTTTCGGTGTTATAGATAGATAGAGATACAAACAGCAAATTTACCACCAACCGACGACAGCATTATTGGTTTCTGAACGTCATGATTTAAACCGATGTGATCTTTGCTCTCTCGACCTCTGATAATTAAATTCCAGGTTTTTGTGGCAGGAAACCATGGTTAGCATTGATAGTCTTTCTCGCGGCTCGTACATGCATTGTCCATATGCTAGAGTTCTTTCCTCCTGTGCTGCTCAGCAACCAAACAGGTCGTTTCGTCCGAGTTTTTACCTATATATAGTTGAGTAGTATTGACACAGGTACCACACAGCTCTGCGTATATAAAATCTGTATTTTACTATGATTACGGCACTGTAGAGTAGATGTGAAACGTAACTGACCTATTTCTATCTCCACCTTGTTTTATGAGCGACAATCTAACATCGCGATCCCAAACTGGGCTATTTCACGCAGCCCGCTATCTCGAGCGCAAACCCCTTTTCTTTACACTCGTTTACTTTGCGTTCAACTATCCTCGGTTATCTCAACGTTCCTGCAATCCTCAGCTTTCTTTTGCGTCCCTTGATTGTCCTGTCGTTAAAGCGAGGATGAGTTGTGCATTTTAAAATGAATTCTCTCAAATTGTCATATATCTGCAAATTTAAACAGCTCTTAGCAACTTTAGCACTAACACTGACGACCTCTAAATCTCGCATCTGCTTAGACTGTGGTGATAGGAGGCAGTGCTTACGTTCTCTTTCAGTTGGCAAATTTTTATTTACTTCACCAATGATATGGGAGGTTTCGTGAAATGGCTGCTACCTGAATTGAAAAAGCTCCTGAGAGCCCGAGTGGTTCCCGAATCCCATGGGGCAGCAAGGCACTTTTAAATAAAGTTGCTAAGTAAGCATTTTCTCTGATCCTTAGAACATTTTTGTATGGGCTAATTTTGTGTGTCTGTATTTTGTCTGCTCTCGCATACAATCTATAAGTTCTTGAAGAATAAATCTTTGTTGTTACAGTTGAGTCTGGCTATTTTCTTTGACACTTTCAACCATAAAATAAAGATTATTATCGTCCTTTTTAAAGGGCAAATAGAGTCAAGGTACAATGCCATATTAATGTTTAGGTTACTTGATAGGTTAGTTGAGAAAATACTGAATATTTGGAGGAAAATTCCTTAGCAATGACATATAATTTAATGTGGTAGACTTGTTCCGTTTCAATCGCTGATAAATCAGTTTGTCAGACATGTCAGGTGTTTTTCGAAACAGCAGGATTTTGAGAGCAAGGGACGTGAGCATAAACAAAACATTTCATTCAACTCAACACACAGAGAATCCATTTTTTATTCAATGTTACTTTTTTTTACCTTTTACATGTACTTTCACATAAAAGTTCTTACTTTCAAGATTTACATTTTAGTGAGCCATTTATCATATTTTACGTAGACGTTATCACATTCTGGACAAGAGTCGGAGAACCGTTTTTTGTCGTTGAATTATTAAATTTATATTAGTGACAATTTCAACCTCCTAGCAAAACTGCTACCGTACTTGACCTGGAATCCTCTGATGACAGACACCTGTCAATAAAATCAGCCACAAACCACTTGAGTACCCCCGCGAACCTCTGCACGATTGATTAAGTCTACAGATCTTAAAACTGATCCATCGGTTATATGGCAGTTGCTCCTTTGGGCAACAATATCACTCTCTGAAAGCACTGTGGCCCACAAGTTAACTTCTGCCAGATGACCAACAAAAGCCTGCTGCAGAATAAACCCTCCCCCTTCAGTGTCTTGGTCTTGTCCGAGCACGGCCGTACCGCCCGATTTAACAATGGCGCCCACTGTCGCAAGAGAATCTCCCTCAGCTTGCAGTTTGCCATTCATGTACAGTTGGTAATGCCCTTTGGAATTCTCCCATGTGAAACAAATCTGATGCCAGTTGCCATCATTGATCGTGAATTGGGTGCCACTGCAGACAAATAAGAATCAAATTGTTATCATTTACCATTAAGCCGAATTGCCTCGGTATCTGTCAGCTGTTTACAGGTCTTCGTTTGTGGGGTGTGGTTTTCCACAGCCGTTGAACGCTTGAAAAAGTATTGAAGGGTGCATGTAATAAGTCAAAATTCATGTCGTATTCACTAACGTTCTTCGACCACCCATTACAACAGTTTGAAAAGTTTGTGTGTGTTTAGGGTTACATAAATGTATCGATAAGGTTTCATCCGAGTTTCTCGTTTCCACTAGTCTCTATTCAATTAGTACATTTTAGAGATATAGCGTTGTTTATTTTTGTTGCTATTCTGAATTTTCTATTGGTCTTACTTACATATGGACACCAGCAACCAGCATTCTAATGGAAGGAGATGTGATAAAGGTAATGGTGTTGTGGCTCTGTGTAGTGGCATAACTGAAAGCTACATTCTCCTCTGAACTGTTGTCTTCTGGGTCGTCACGGACGAACATGCAAAGTGTGAACGCGTTGAGGTTGTACGACACTGCGTCTGGTAATACAACAGAATCTGTGTTTGTACGGCGTGGGAATATCCAGTAGGACTCTGAAATCAAGGAATTAAAGTCAGTTCATTTATACCATTACCTCTAACCTATTATTGTTGAGAAGAAAACTGAAACACATTCACTGTGTGGGCCCGATCATTAAGCATGGTACTTGGAGAAAAGTTCAAGATCTTTCTTCTTCCAATATTGCATGAGGTGTCAGTAGTTATAACTAAGATGGTAAATGGGCGTACAAGAAATGTGCCTTTGTCAAGTCATAACTAGAGCACAGTTTTTAGTATCGGAATTGACCCGGTTTGACCCGTTTTTTTTACCGGAATCAAGGAATGTATAGCTCCGAATTGACCAAACTGCACTTTTTTCCTCAGCTGGTATCAACTTGCGGCAACATCAGTTCACGGATTAGTTTACTCCAAGACACTTTCGCTAATTGCCACAAAAGTTAAGTGTAAATATAGTGTAATAGGAATAATTTGATCAGTTTTTCACTTACTGGCAAAACTACTGCTGATGCGTTTCTTTTAATTTGGTATTAAATTTCTCCGAGAATTGATTAGTTGAAGAATTTCACGCTACCTTAACAACCTATCAGCCAGGCCAAACTTAAGCCAATCCCCTCGAGGTTGCAGGCGTTTTCCCGCGCTATGTGCCGACGACATGCATTTCTTTGTGGTCTGATTGGTTCTTGGAATTGTGTGCTTCTGTTTATTTTGGTGAAAGTAACTGCTTTGACTTGTGGTTCACAATGGGCAATTAGAAAGCCCCTAAATAGATTCAAAGGTAACAGCCCCGCCCAAACGTCGGTGTCATCGTAACACTCCAACGTGGAGTTATCAATTAATAAAAACCTTCCTAGGCTACACTTTTAAAAAGTAGTTCAGTATTGCTGCTTTGCTGTGGTGTCAGGAATTTACGTGCCTTCTGCAATTTGCAGTCGTTTGTCTCCGTGTGTAAAGCTATCGAGAAACAATGTTAGCAGTTTACAATTTCACGGGTAAAAATCCCGTACAAGCCCGAATCTTTTTAAGCCTTATCTTTGTAACTGCCTACGTTGCGTACGTAACTGCGATGATATTTTAACTTGTTGTTCACGTATGATATTTTCATATATTCGCATTCACTTACGTTTGCGTGGAATGCAGCAGTCGTCAGCATTGGTTGTGGATATGCCAAAAACAGCGAACAGCACCAACAGACCAGTCAAGACCAGACACGACTGCATTTTTACGATCTTTGCTGTGTAGAAAAAGAAAAGCAACACAGATGATAAGTAGTGCGAACTCGTAGTAACATACAAATGTATTACTTGCCTCATTGACCTTCAATAAGAAGCGCAAACATTAGAAACTAAAGCGTTTGCTACGAAACTTATAACAGACACATACTCAGTTGCTCATACTAGAGCGAGATAATTATAGATAAATTACACTTGTTGAAAACAGACGTGCCTAACGATACTTTCCTTGCTAAGGAGAAAACATGTACCTATACAGCCGCTAAGATTTATTGTTAAGCTCTTAGTTTAACAGAACTGGCCTTACAAATGCAGTCAATACAGAACTACATAAAGGGCTCATACGAAAAATTGTAAAAACTTAAGGTAACAGTGTTTGCAGGCTTACCAATGCTATACGGACCTGATCATGCACTTCAGATAAACCACCTAATCTCAGAGCCAAAAGAATGCCCTAGCTTCTATAAAGCACATATGCGGACCTCGCGGAAAAGAGCTGTGTCAATTAGGCAGGTTACGCGATCTGCGATTGGCAGATTTGGATCCTTTTTGATATTTTATCTGGTGGATTCAATTGGAACTGAGCAAATTGCGTCTAGAAACTTCCTGCGTGACAATGCAACTCCAAATGGCACGATGGGCGTTTTGGAAAGTTATAAACGAAATCCATGATAAGGTGTTTGATCACATTTCACTTTCGAAAAGACAGGAAATACGACCAATAGTACCCCAGGTACTTGAATTTGTGATGAACCACTGAGTCTAGTGTTTGATATACTGGCATCTCAAGCCCGCCAATACATTTAGAACGAAATTTAAAATGCATAAGAAGCCAAGTTACTACTGATGTGATTTCCAAACACGTTCAGGTGTCTGATTTCTTTTGTCTTCGTCTTGTGCATTAATATTATTGATGATTTGCATGCCAGAAGCATCTATACTAGAACAAAAACATCTGATATGTTTCGGTGTTATAGATAGATAGAGATACAAACAGCAAATTTACCACCAACCGACGACAGCATTATTGGTTTCTGAACGTCATGATTTAAACCGATGTGATCTTTGCTCTCTCGACCTCTGATAATTAAATTCCAGGTTTTTGTGGCAGGAAACCATGGTTAGCATTGATAGTCTTTCTCGCGGCTCGTACATGCATTGTCCATATGCTAGAGTTCTTTCCTCCTGTGCTGCTCAGCAACCAAACAGGTCGTTTCGTCCGAGTTTTTACCTATATATAGTTGAGTAGTATTGACACAGGTACCACACAGCTCTGCGTATATAAAATCTGTATTTTACTATGATTACGGCACTGTAGAGTAGATGTGAAACGTAACTGACCTATTTCTATCTCCACCTTGTTTTATGAGCGACAATCTAACATCGCGATCCCAAACTGGGCTATTTCACGCAGCCCGCTATCTCGAGCGCAAACCCCTTTTCTTTACACTCGTTTACTTTGCGTTCAACTATCCTCGGTTATCTCAACGTTCCTGCAATCCTCAGCTTTCTTTTGCGTCCCTTGATTGTCCTGTCGTTAAAGCGAGGATGAGTTGTGCATTTTAAAATGAATTCTCTCAAATTGTCATATATCTGCAAATTTAAACAGCTCTTAGCAACTTTAGCACTAACACTGACGACCTCTAAATCTCGCATCTGCTTAGACTGTGGTGATAGGAGGCAGTGCTTACGTTCTCTTTCAGTTGGCAAATTTTTATTTACTTCACCAATGATATGGGAGGTTTCGTGAAATGGCTGCTACCTGAATTGAAAAAGCTCCTGAGAGCCCGAGTGGTTCCCGAATCCCATGGGGCAGCAAGGCACTTTTAAATAAAGTTGCTAAGTAAGCATTTTCTCTGATCCTTAGAACATTTTTGTATGGGCTAATTTTGTGTGTCTGTATTTTGTCTGCTCTCGCATACAATCTATAAGTTCTTGAAGAATAAATCTTTGTTGTTACAGTTGAGTCTGGCTATTTTCTTTGACACTTTCAACCATAAAATAAAGATTATTATCGTCCTTTTTAAAGGGCAAATAGAGTCAAGGTACAATGCCATATTAATGTTTAGGTTACTTGATAGGTTAGTTGAGAAAATACTGAATATTTGGAGGAAAATTCCTTAGCAATGACATATAATTTAATGTGGTAGACTTGTTCCGTTTCAATCGCTGATAAATCAGTTTGTCAGACATGTCAGGTGTTTTTCGAAACAGCAGGATTTTGAGAGCAAGGGACGTGAGCATAAACAAAACATTTCATTCAACTCAACACACAGAGAATCCATTTTTTATTCAATGTTACTTTTTTTTACCTTTTACATGTACTTTCACATAAAAGTTCTTACTTTCAAGATTTACATTTTAGTGAGCCATTTATCATATATTACGTAGACGTTATCACATTCTGGACAAGAGTCGGAGAACCGTTTTTTGTCGTTGAATTATTAAATTTATATTAGTGACAATTTCAAACTCCTACCAAAATTGCTACCGTACTTGACCTGGAATCCTCTGATGACAGACACCTGTCAATAAAATCAGCCACAAACCACTTGAGTACCCCCGCGAACCTCTGCACGATTGATTAAGTCTACAGATCTTAAAACTGATCCATCGGTTATATGGCAGTTGCTCCTTTGGGCAACAATATCACTCTCTGAAAGCACTGTGGCCCACAAGTTAACTTCTGCCAGATGACCAACAAAAGCCTGCTGCAGAATAAACCCTCCCCCTTCAGTGTCTTGGTCTTGTCCGAGCACGGCCGTACCGCCCGATTTAACAATGGCGCCCACTGTCGCAAGAGAATCTCCCTCAGCTTGCAGTTTGCCATTCATGTACAGTTGGTAATGCCCTTTGGAATTCTCCCATGTGAAACAAATCTGATGCCAGTTGCCATCATTGATCGTGAATTGGGTGCCACTGCAGACAAATAAGAATCAAATTGTTATCATTTACCATTAAGCCGAATTGCCTCGGTATCTGTCAGCTGTTTACAGGTCTTCGTTTGTGGGGTGTGGTTTTCCACAGCCGTTGAACGCTTGAAAAAGTATTGAAGGGTGCATGTAATAAGTCAAAATTCATGTCGTATTCACTAACGTTCTTCGACCACCCATTACAACAGTTTGAAAAGTTTGTGTGTGTTTAGGGTTACATAAATGTATCGATAAGGTTTCATCCGAGTTTCTCGTTTCCACTAGTCTCTATTCAATTAGTACATTTTAGAGATATAGCGTTGTTTATTTTTGTTGCTATTCTGAATTTTCTATTGGTCTTACTTACATATGGACACCAGCAACCAGCATTCTAATGGAAGGAGATGTGATAAAGGTAATGGTGTTGTAGCTCTGTGTAGTGGCATAACTGAAAGCTACATTCTCCTCTGAACTGTTGTCTTCTGGGTCGTCACGGACGAACATGCAAAGTGTGAACGCGTTGAGGTTGTACGACACTGCGTCTGGTAATACAACAGAATCTGTGTTTGTACGGCGTGGGAATATCCAGTAGGACTCTGAAATCAAGGAATTAAAGTCAGTTCATTTATACCATTACCTCTAACCTATTATTGTTGAGAAGAAAACTGAAACACATTCACTGTGTGGGCCCGATCATTAAGCATGGTACTTGGAGAAAAGTTCAAGATCTTTCTTCTTCCAATATTGCATGAGGTGTCAGTAGTTATAACTAAGATGGTAAATGGGCGTACAAGAAATGTGCCTTTGTCAAGTCATAACTAGAGCACAGTTTTTAGTATCGGAATTGACCCGGTTTGACCCGTTTTTTTTACCGGAATCAAGGAATGTATAGCTCCGAATTGACCAAACTGCACTTTTTTCCTCAGCTGGTATCAACTTGCGGCAACATCAGTTCACGGATTAGTTTACTCCAAGACACTTTCGCTAATTGCCACAAAAGTTAAGTGTAAATATAGTGTAATAGGAATAATTTGATCAGTTTTTCACTTACTGGCAAAACTACTGCTGATGCGTTTCTTTTAATTTGGTATTAAATTTCTCCGAGAATTGATTAGTTGAAGAATTTCACGCTACCTTAACAACCTATCAGCCAGGCCAAACTTAAGCCAATCCCCTCGAGGTTGCAGGCGTTTTTCCGCGCTATGTGCCGACGACATGCATTTCTTTGTGGTCTGATTGGTTCTTGGAATTGTGTGCTTCTGTTTATTTTGGTGAAAGTAACTGCTTTGACTTGTGGTTCACAATGGGCAATTAGAAAGCCCCTAAATAGATTCAAAGGTAACAGCCCCGCCCAAACGTCGGTGTCATCGTAACACTCCAACGTGGAGTTATCAATTAATAAAAACCTTCCTAGGCTACACTTTTAAAAAGTAGTTCAGTATTGCTGCTTTGCTGTGGTGTCAGGAATTTACGTGCCTTCTGCAATTTGCAGTCGTTTGTCTCCGTGTGTAAAGCTATCGAGAAACAATGTTAGCAGTTTACAATTTCACGGGTAAAAATCCCGTACAAGCCCGAATCTTTTTAAGCCTTATCTTTGTAACTGCTTACGTTGCGTACGTAACTGCGATGATATTTTAACTTGTTGTTCACGTATGATATTTTCATATATTCGCATTCACTTACGTTTGCGTGGAATGCAGCAGTCGTCAGCATTGGTTGTGGATATGCCAAAAACAGCGAACAGCACCAACAGACCAGTCAAGACCAGACACGACTGCATTTTTACGATCTTTGCTGTGTAGAAAAAGAAAAGCAACACAGATGATAAGTAGTGCGAACTCGTAGTAACATACAAATGTATTACTTGCCTCATTGACCTTCAATAAGAAGCGCAAACATTAGAAACTAAAGCGTTTGCTACGAAACTTATAACAGACACATACTCAGTTGCTCATACTAGAGCGAGATAATTATAGATAAATTACACTTGTTGAAAACAGACGTGCCTAACGATACTTTCCTTGCTAAGGAGAAAACATGTACCTATACAGCCGCTAAGATTTATTGTTAAGCTCTTAGTTTAACAGAACTGGCCTTACAAATGCAGTCAATACAGAACTACATAAAGGGCTCATACGAAAAATTGTAAAAACTTAAGGTAACAGTGTTTGCAGGCTTACCAATGCTATACGGACCTGATCATGCACTTCAGATAAACCACCTAATCTCAGAGCCAAAAGAATGCCCTAGCTTCTATAAAGCACATATGCGGACCTCGCGGAAAAGAGCTGTGTCAATTAGGCAGGTTACGCGATCTGCGATTGGCAGATTTGGATCCTTTTTGATATTTTATCTGGTGGATTCAATTGGAACTGAGCAAATTGCGTCTAGAAACTTCCTGCGTGACAATGCAACTCCAAATGGCACGATGGGCGTTTTGGAAAGTTATAAACGAAATCCATGATAAGGTGTTTGATCACATTTCACTTTCGAAAAGACAGGAAATACGACCAATAGTACCCCAGGTACTTGAATTTGTGATGAACCACTGAGTCTAGTGTTTGATATACTGGCATCTCAAGCCCGCCAATACATTTAGAACGAAATTTAAAATGCATAAGAAGCCAAGTTACTACTGATGTGATTTCCAAACACGTTCAGGTGTCTGATTTCTTTTGTCTTCGTCTTGTGCATTAATATTATTGATGATTTGCATGCCAGAAGCATCTATACTAGAACAAAAACATCTGATATGTTTCGGTGTTATAGATAGATAGAGATACAAACAGCAAATTTACCACCAACCGACGACAGCATTATTGGTTTCTGAACGTCATGATTTAAACCGATGTGATCTTTGCTCTCTCGACCTCTGATAATTAAATTCCAGGTTTTTGTGGCAGGAAACCATGGTTAGCATTGATAGTCTTTCTCGCGGCTCGTACATGCATTGTCCATATGCTAGAGTTCTTTCCTCCTGTGCTGCTCAGCAACCAAACAGGTCGTTTCGTCCGAGTTTTTACCTATATATAGTTGAGTAGTATTGACACAGGTACCACACAGCTCTGCGTATATAAAATCTGTATTTTACTATGATTACGGCACTGTAGAGTAGATGTGAAACGTAACTGACCTATTTCTATCTCCACCTTGTTTTATGAGCGACAATCTAACATCGCGATCCCAAACTGGGCTATTTCACGCAGCCCGCTATCTCGAGCGCAAACCCCTTTTCTTTACACTCGTTTACTTTGCGTTCAACTATCCTCGGTTATCTCAACGTTCCTGCAATCCTCAGCTTTCTTTTGCGTCCCTTGATTGTCCTGTCGTTAAAGCGAGGATGAGTTGTGCATTTTAAAATGAATTCTCTCAAATTGTCATATATCTGCAAATTTAAACAGCTCTTAGCAACTTTAGCACTAACACTGACGACCTCTAAATCTCGCATCTGCTTAGACTGTGGTGATAGGAGGCAGTGCTTACGTTCTCTTTCAGTTGGCAAATTTTTATTTACTTCACCAATGATATGGGAGGTTTCGTGAAATGGCTGCTACCTGAATTGAAAAAGCTCCTGAGAGCCCGAGTGGTTCCCGAATCCCATGGGGCAGCAAGGCACTTTTAAATAAAGTTGCTAAGTAAGCATTTTCTCTGATCCTTAGAACATTTTTGTATGGGCTAATTTTGTGTGTCTGTATTTTGTCTGCTCTCGCATACAATCTATAAGTTCTTGAAGAATAAATCTTTGTTGTTACAGTTGAGTCTGGCTATTTTCTTTGACACTTTCAACCATAAAATAAAGATTATTATCGTCCTTTTTAAAGGGCAAATAGAGTCAAGGTACAATGCCATATTAATGTTTAGGTTACTTGATAGGTTAGTTGAGAAAATACTGAATATTTGGAGGAAAATTCCTTAGCAATGACATATAATTTAATGTGGTAGACTTGTTCCGTTTCAATCGCTGATAAATCAGTTTGTCAGACATGTCAGGTGTTTTTCGAAACAGCAGGATTTTGAGAGCAAGGGACGTGAGCATAAACAAAACATTTCATTCAACTCAACACACAGAGAATCCATTTTTTATTCAATGTTACTTTTTTTTACCTTTTACATGTACTTTCACATAAAAGTTCTTACTTTCAAGATTTACATTTTAGTGAGCCATTTATCATATTTTACGTAGACGTTATCACATTCTGGACAAGAGTCGGAGAACCGTTTTTTTGTCGTTGAATTATTAAATTTATATTAGTGACAATTTCAACCTCCTAGCAAAACTGCTACCGTACTTGACCTGGAATCCTCTGATGACAGAGACCTGTCAATAAAATCAGCCACAAACCACTTGAGTACCCCCGCGAACCTCTGCACGATTGATTAAGTCTACAGATCTTAAAACTGATCCATCGGTTATATGGCAGTTGCTCCTTTGGGCAACAATATCACTCTCTGAAAGCACTGTGGCCCACAAGTTAACTTCTGCCAGATGACCAACAAAAGCCTGCTGCAGAATAAACCCTCCCCCTTCAGTGTCTTGGTCTTGTCCGAGCACGGCCGTACCGCCCGATTTAACAATGGCGCCCACTGTCGCAAGAGAATCTCCCTCAGCTTGCAGTTTGCCATTCATGTACAGTTGGTAATGCCCTTTGGAATTCTCCCATGTGAAACAAATCTGATGCCAGTTGCCATCATTGATCGTGAATTGGGTGCCACTGCAGACAAATAAGAATCAAATTGTTATCATTTACCATTAAGCCGAATTGCCTCGGTATCTGTCAGCTGTTTACAGGTCTTCGTTTGTGGGGTGTGGTTTTCCACAGCCGTTGAACGCTTGAAAAAGTATTGAAGGGTGCATGTAATAAGTCAAAATTCATGTCGTATTCACTAACGTTCTTCGACCACCCATTACAACAGTTTGAAAAGTTTGTGTGTGTTTAGGGTTACATAAATGTATCGATAAGGTTTCATCCGAGTTTCTCGTTTCCACTAGTCTCTATTCAATTAGTACATTTTAGAGATATAGCGTTGTTTATTTTTGTTGCTATTCTGAATTTTCTATTGGTCTTACTTACATATGGACACCAGCAACCAGCATTCTAATGGAAGGAGATGTAATAAAGGTAATGGCGTTGTGGCTCTGTGTAGTGGCATAACTGAAAGCTACATTCTCCTCTGAACTGTTGTCTTCTGGGTCGTCACGGACGAACATGCAAAGTGTGAACGCGTTGAGGTTGTACGACACTGCGTCTGGTAATACAACAGAATCTGTGTTTGTACGGCGTGGGAATATCCAGTAGGACTCTGAAATCAAGGAATTAAAGTCAGTTCATTTATACCATTACCTCTAACCTATTATTGTTGAGAAGAAAACTGAAACACATTCACTGTGTGGGCCCGATCATTAAGCATGGTACTTGGAGAAAAGTTCAAGATCTTTCTTCTTCCAATATTGCATGAGGTGTCAGTAATTATAACTAAGACGGTAAATGGGCGTACAAGAAATGTGCCTTTGTCAAGTCATAGCTAGAGCACAGTTTTTAGTATCGGAATTGACCCGGTATGAGCCGTTTTTTTACCGGAACCAAGGAATGTATAGCTCCGAACTGACCAAACTGCACTTTTTTCCTCAGCTGGTATCAACTTGCGGCAACATCAGTTCACGGATTAGTTTACTCCAAGACACTTTCGCTAATTGCCACAAAAGTTAAGTGTAAATATAGTGTAATAGGAATAATTTGATCAGTTTTTCACTTACTGGCAAAACTACTGCTGATGCGTTTCTTTTAATTTGGTATTAAATTTCTCCGAGAATTGATTAGTTGAAGAATATCACGCTACCTTAACAACCTATCAGCCGGGCAAGACTTAAGCCAATCGCCTCGAGGTTGTAGGCGTTTCCCCGCGCTAGGTGCCGACGACACGCATTGGTTTGTGGTGTGATTGGTTCTTGGAATTGTGTGCTTCTGTTTATTTTGGTGAAAGTAACTGCTTTGACTTGTGGTTCACAATGGGCAATTAGAAAGCCCCTAAATAGATTCAAAGGTAACAGCCCCGCCCAAACGTCGGTGTCATCGTAACACTCCAGCGTGGAGTTATCAATTAATAAAAACCTTCCTAGGCTACGCTTTTTAAAAAGTAGTTCAGTATTGCTGCTTTGCTGTGGTGTCAGGAATTTACGTGCCTTCTGCAATTTGCAGTCGTTTGTCTCCGTGTGTAAAGCTATCGAGAAACAAAGTTAGCAGTTTACAATTTCAAGAGTACATCAACTATTTTAAATTTAGGTCTATCAGCATTAAGATATATTGCGAAAAATTTAGATTGTAAACTCTCTTTATCATTTATCATATCTAAAATATCTTCTGCTTTCAGCAATATTCGTAAATCGATTTTTAGTTGGTCTCTTTTTTGTTTTTGTGTACTGACCTTAAAACGTACTAGTGGATTCTGTAATGAATCTACCGAAAATACTAGACTCCAGTTAGTACTATTCCTCCAATGGATAACTTCCGTACCGGTATTCTTAACATTTCCAAATTTAAACTTCTGACGATCAGTATATGGATATTGTCTTCGAAATTCCTGCTGCACAAGCGCTGTGCTTAACGTTAAACCCAAATTAATATTTAATTGCATTTCTTGTGCGCTGCTAAATGAATTGGTAAAGTGTCCCAATGTCGGATAATCATCATTCAATATAATCAAAGTAGGACTATGGTGAACTCGTGGATACGTTTACAAAATAGAGAAATTACATGAGAGAAAAAAGAAATAACTTTAAAATTAACGAAGTGTTTTTTCATAGTGTTGATTGAATGAACTTTGAAGATAATTTTAATAATCTATAACCACAACATAAAAGTAACCATTGAGCTGAGTAGCTTTTCGAAATAAACATACAGTGAGTACATGACGCCAATCATTTGACTACACTAGGCGTCAGTTATAAGGCAGGTGGCAGGCATACAGATGTTAAAACATTTGATAACTTAACAGAAGGGTACAGGATTAAATGGAGCCGAAACCAAATGTAGTTCAGGTATCCTGCTGCGCACTGTCTGTGCGTTCAAACTTTCCAACACATGTACTTGTAACAGGGTCCTTCTGAATAAGGTCTGACTTTTGTTGCCACCACATTGTCAATTTTATCATCATTTTAGTTTTTGTTGTCTACAAGTCTATTCAATGTTTTCAACAGAAATATCCACCTTGATTCTGCAGCTGATAATGGACAAAACCATGTACGATTGCCCAGCTGACGAATCATACCAAACAAGTCTTTCTTGCAGTTTTGCAAAGTATGTTAGTGATGATCTTAAAATCCTTAAGACTCTCAATCCCTCATCAAGTTCAATTAGTTTATTTACATTATCATCTGATTTTAGGTCATCAGTGGTACATTTCTTCCCTTTGGTGTTACACTTCCTTAAAGAAATACTTGCAGTCTTATGAATTTGCTGAATTTGCAATTTTTTTTTTTAATTTGTACAAGATGTTAGGTACTGACTGGGCAACTCTTTCATCTTAGCCATTTGCATACTGTACTGTAATGCACAGATGTTGCTCTTTCTTGGTTATCAGCTCTGGTTTGTCAACAGTAAACAGTAGGAAATGATACGCATTCAGATTCTTTGTCCATAGATACAACTAATGGTCTGTCTCCTTCACCTGGAGCAAAACTAATGATCTTTTCAACATTTTCAGTGACATCTGCTTCTTATAATAAAAGTATCTAAGGCACCTGAATGGCAGCCTCGACTTCGCACTATCCATCATCAATATCATCATTTTAGAATCAGTAATAATAGCTTCAATTTCTCAGTTTTGTTGGCATGTTCTTCCTGGAGTTTAGAAACTCTTCCCAATCATTGTGTTCACTTATAGCTGCGCTATTTACATATTATTCAGCCACTTCTTGACTTATCACTTTATGCTCATTTTAAAAGAGTTCACTGGTTTCAACACTTTCTTGGTCTAACACTTTGAAACTTATAATGGTGCTTGTGACTTAATTTTCTTTTCAATTTGATAGGAATTGCTTACAATTCATTTATTTGTTTATAAAATAACTGAATTTACATCAGCTGGTACATTAACAACATTGCTATCATTAGAGATAATTCTCCACCTCTATTTAGGCATTCTGGTTTCACAGGAAATCACATTTTGGTAGCCTTAGAACAGACACACATTGGAACAGATTGGTAACTTCCCATTGCTTGCATGTAGGTTTGAATGGCAGGTTGGCCAAACCCATTCCATATTTTCTACACTAGTTAATTTTATCAGTTATGCATACATCTAGTAAATTTTTGGTGACTTAGTGTATTTGTTATCATCAAACTTTGTAACTGGCCGAGTCAAAGATTCATGAAATTCAGTCTCCAACTTGGCCATTTTCCTAACTGGAGACATTCAAATGTCCTGTTAAGCTACAAAATCACCACAAACTCTGGCACCGGTACGATTCACTCTCAGCGTGAACATTGATCAGTAGACTTCGGTGACGACAATTGTCGTCTTCATATCGGTGCTCCCGAGTTCTATCCGACTAATTACGAACAGTGTCTACACCGGAGTGAGTGAGTGAGTGAGTGAGTGAGTGAGTGACAATTTGCATATCGGAGTCCCCACAAAAACTCGCAAATACGCTTCGCGTATCCACGATTTAAAACGTAAGGTGTTAAGATGATTCCTTTAATCCAATCTTTATTTTGGTATAATTCCAATTGAAATTTAGCTAAATTAGCTCTCGGATATTTTTTTGACGGAAAGCATCCCAAAGTACCATTTTAATATCATATTAATCTAATTGTAATATAAGCCGAGAAATTTCGGAGATTTGATTGGTTGATAGTATCACTATTTCCGCATAATAGTGGTATAACAGCAAAAATGGATGGTATAACAAGGTTACCATGACAAGTACCAATTACCAACACAATTACCTTTTTGCTTTTGTTTTTAAAAAAATGGCGGCAAGATTTCCAGAGATTTCGTTGAGGAATTACAAAAGCTCGCCGAAAAAAGCAACAGACAAAAATACAGTCAAAACTACTAAGACGTGGACGAATGTTTGGAAGTCGTGGGCAGAAAGCAAGGGCCTCAACGACGCAATTGTCAAATACGAAGCTAAAGAACTGGACGAATGTCTCTCGATTCTTTGCCGAAATTCGCAAAAGCGATGACTCCAAATATGAGCCGGACAGCCTAAGGGTTATGTTAGATGCCCTGGACAGACACCTCAAACAAAATGACAGGAAAATATTCATAGCGAAGGACCGAGAATTCGTAAAGTGCAGACAGGTCCTGGATGGAGGGAAAGGCAGGAGCTCTTCGCGAAAAAGGCCAAATGCAACTAAAGAACTTACCGTCCGAGATGAAGAGCAGCTATGGAAAAATCGTGTACTTGGCGAACAAAATCCAAAGTCACTCGTTTATACTCTGTGGTTTCTCTCACCCTTCATTTTGGTCTTCGAGGTTGCCAAGAGCACCATGAAATGTTTATCGAAGATTTCAGCTTGAACAAAGACCATCAAAAGAATCTCCCTTTTCAACAAAAAATCGCTTGACAACAACAACCTTACCTTTAGGAGTGTAATTTCCTTTCATGACCGACCCAAAACTTCCCTTCCCAATCTCGTCTTTATCCTTAACGTCACTCCAAACAAAGCTGGGTAGAAGTTATAAACGACTCGTCGGTAAGGATGAGCCCCGATTACCTTTGAGCATTTATGTTAGGTATTTACTAGCTGTAGACGAGCTTGAAGGTGGAGAAAGGAAACGTGCATCCGATCCGAATTGGAGTTTGGAGATTTTTTAAATCGAGAGAATGATGGTTTCTAAAGGTCAACCAGTTTTATACTACTTAGTTGGTGGACCAAAACGTGTATTCGTACGTGAAGAGCTTTTAGTTGTCCCGGAAGACACTAAACTACCGCCAGATTTCGTCTTACAGTAATCGGATTTAATTTGATTGTTACATCTCTTACAACATAAAACCACGTTCGACTGGATGTGCCCCTTTCTATTATCCAATCTCTCAATAGCGGCCAAATCCGAAGCAAAATTAACATATTGAATTTTTACATTACAATCGGGGTAGTAACACTTAGTATATTCTTTGCTTTAATACCATCTGATACAGACTTACAACCTACTTGCACTAATGTTCCATTAATAAATAAATTGCTGTTAATATGGTTATCTCCAAAATTAATAATAAACGTACATTGATTTTTTAATTTTTCACTATTCGAAGGATTGATACCAATTATTTCATCATTCAATTCAGTATTAATAGCTAATTCTTCTAAATTTACGTAAGCATTAATTTTGGAAGTTATAGTCATCGTTATGAGTATTAATGGACTAATGACTGGATTTAAAATGTCCAATGGCATATTTATCCGTGGTGTCTTTTCTGAGTATTCGTTTGTCATAAAATGCTGATAATGCGATTTTATTGATTGTTTCTATATAAATATCATGTAGGTGACTATTAATGACATTCCTTTTTCTCATTCCTTTTTCCTGGTTTAAATAACACTTTTTGTAGTCGGTATGAGCTATGGATCGTTTGATCACAGATTTTTGATAACCTTGTATTTTTTACTTTCCGTATCGTCCTCCATCAAATAGCAATAGAGTTTTGCTTTTAAGCCGACAAATTGTATAATTTGCTCGCCTCCGGCCTCATCTTTGAATTTCCCGATTACTTACTTACTTAACTTTCTTCGTTCCTAGTGGAACATAGGTCCTCAACTAGAGCACGCCACCTAACCCTATTATGTGCAGTGCCTTCTGCCTCATTCCACGTCAGATGTTTTCTCCCCAACTCTGCCATCCTCGTACGTCGCCAGGTGTGCTGGGGTCTCCCTCTCTTTCGCTTCCCCTGTGGGTTCCACTCTACTGCCCTCTTGACTCCATCTGGTCTCCTCAAGGTGTGGCCGATCCAGCCTCGAGCTCTTTGCCTTATCTCTTGCTCTATCGGTTGCTGCCCTGTTTCTCTCCAAAGCTCCATGGTGCTGATTTTGCTAGGCCACGAAATCCGCGAGATGTTCCTCAGGCTCTTAATGATGAGCAATTGCAACTTCTGCTCCAATCCCTTAGTCAACCTCGAAGTCTCAGAACCGTACAAGAGCACCGCCTTCGCAATGGAGCCAAAGACTCTCAGCTTGGTCTTGGTTGTTAGTGCTGTGGATCGCCATATTGGTCTCAGCATCGCAAATACCTGTCTTGCCTTTCCAATTCGTGCCTGAATGTCCTCGTCAGTGCCTCCCTTCTTGCTTACAATGCTCCCAAGGTATGTGAACTCATCCACTTCGTCAAGAGAACTTCCTTTCTTATATAATAAAAAATTTGTTTTAGCAATGGTTGGCATTCAATCAAATGCAAGTCTTTCACCTGGATGGTTGGTATTATGTTACAAAAGACAAGATTTGTTTTTTTTTGTTTGTGTTGTTGTTGGAGGGCTTGCTCTCTGTTTTCAAACTTCACTTCATAAAGTGTTTTATGTATCAAACTCTCTGGGTGATCTCTGAGATGCTGTCTGAAGTTTCTGTCTCTCTCTATTTGAGGAGTTTGTTCTTAACAGCCTGAAGGCCCTCTCCTTTGATAAAATCTTTTTTCGACACCTGGGGATGACATGAAGAGTGATGCGTGTACTGGAATGTTTCTGGCGGTTTGAAAGGAGTGCGTACATCTCGTACTGCTTCTTTTTTTAATCTTTCGCCTTTAATCACATTAGTATCCAGGAATGTTTTCTCTGCATCTGGTATTTCGGCCATGAATTTGATTGTAGGGTGATGGGTGATTAGCTTGCTCAATGAACTTTGGTATTTTTTCTCTTTTCTCTGTTAAAGTCCCAGAGTGAGACTGAAACGCCGTCTTAGAAACGTTTCCAAACGAGTTCCGGGTTTTGTTGCGCTTTGGCTTAGGGTGTCTGTTTCAACTTTTGCCATAAGGATTTTGGCCGCGGCGAAAGAGACTGCCATTTTGGTCCCAATAGCAGTAACACGTGTCTGTCATAGAGTTGTAGATAGTTCTTTCCGTTGAATTCAAATGAGTTTCCCGTAGGATTAGCCTTAGCTCTTGTCCGACTAGTGGTGTGGTGAAAGGCGTTTTATTTTGGTGAAATGAAACTGCTGTAACCGGATATTGACCAAGCGAGGTCGTCGTTGTTGGCGCGGGAATACTAAAATGTGCTTGAAGCCGATATTGCAGAAGTAACGATGCCGCGGAGAGCTATTGATAAAAACTAAGGAATCCCCGCCAAGTTCTTGAATAACCCATTGTTTTAAAGTTGCGGGATCGGTATGCGGGTCAATAAAGTCACGAATGCTAGCGATAAATCTGGATAGTGTCCAACAACCTGACACTTCAAAACAGTTTCATGAAACGGCGCATAAAAGGGTTTTATAAAATAACCAAACGTGGCCCCGTTGGTTATATCAAATAACAAAAAACTAAGAAATAGTTTTATCAAAAAACCAAAAACACAATATTGGCTCTATCAAATAATCAGCTGTGGGAAACAAGATTGGTTTTATCAAATAACCAATGGAAACAAAATTGGTTATATGAAATATATTTATCAAATAACCAATGGAAACAAAAATGGTTATATGAAATAACCAATTTGAGTAAAAATGGTTACTTATGATAATTAAACAGCTGAGCTTAATTATCATAAATGAAGGAAGTAAATCATGAGCAAATCCTCCCAAAATAGGTCAAATAATAAATTTACAAACGGCGGCTTATACTTGCTATGTTCAGCAACATGATGCCACGCCAGTTTTTACGGTAGCTCAGATCACCTTTCTTGGGCAGCTTGATTATCATACCCTTCTTCCACTCCTCTGGTATCTTCTCCTCACTTCATATCCTGTTGCAGGGGTCCAAAGGAACCTCCTCTGATGTTAAGCTCGTCATTTGGCTCCACGTCTGACGGGTTGAGCGATTCTTCGTGGTTAAGCACTGTTTGAAAGTCTCCTTGCTGATCCACTCCTTCCTGTTTGCATTTGCCCTACCCAACACCTGCTCGCAGGTCTCCACGCAACCTTGTTCGATCAGCCTCCATTCATCATCCACTGGCAGCTCCTCCTCCTCAGTCAACTGCTGCAGACCCTCAAATCTGTTGTGCAGCGTTAGCTTGAAGGCGTTCCTAACCTCCAAGTTTTTCAGCTTGTTGACCTCAAAACGGCTACTTTCCCCTTTCCTCACTTTGGCAATCTTTAACCTCCCTTTTGCCATCAACAGATGATGGTCCGACCCAATGTCTGCCCCTCGCAACACGCGAACGGCCTGCAGTGAGCTCCTCCATCTCCTGTCAAAAACGAGGAGGTCGATCTGGTTCGCAATAACACCGTCAGGAGATCTCGATGTTCGCTTGTGACACTTTGTATGGGGGAACAGCGTTCCATCGATTTCCAGCTCATTTGCCTGACAGAAGTTCGCCCACCTCTCACCAATTTCATTCATCTCAGCTCTTGCCCCATGTTTACCCATCACCTCCTCTCTGCCTGTATTGTTCATACCACCTTAGCATTCATATCTCCCTTGACGATCTTCACATCTCTTCATGGCACCTGCTCCAAAACCACCTGTAGCTGGGAGTAGAAATCGTCCTTCGCTTCCTCCGTTGCCTCATTTGTTGGGGCATAGTAGTGCAAGATGGTGACCTGCTGCCACTTCGAGTTGAACCTGGCTCTGATTATCCTCTGAGACACCGGTTCCCATTCTAGAAGGCATTGTGCAGCTTCTTTAGAAAGAATGGAGCCAACTCCTCTCAAATGGTTTTCACCTTCATCCATTCCTGAGTGCAACACAGTTTCTCTTTGTAGCTATGCTCAACCTCCCACAAGACTTCCATCCACTCCCAGAATACTAATACTATATCTGTGCATCTCTTTGATCACCTGAGCGCACTTACCAGCTTCAAACAATGTCCTTACATTCCATTGCCCGATTTTCACACACGCTTTTGGCGGCAGCAGTTTCATCGATGGCTTATGCGTCATTCTCTACTTTGCACGTTGCTCCAACCGGGTGTTAGCATCTTGTACCCCTGCTTCCCGATAGGACGCAGTGGCAATTCTAGTTTCGGTTTATGTAATATATATTTTTCTTTTCGGAAGCGGGTTATCGACCCACCGCCCAACCCCCAACCTGGAGGACAAAGGGCTGATTTTCGTCTTCGACCAATCCGGCATGGTTAGAGCTGCCAGGAACCAAAGTCCCCGCCGGCACAGCTCTCTGGGTAATTGAGACACGCAAGCTCCACCACCACAACAAGGTGTCAGCCATGTTTGTTTTAATACGTGATGGATGTTCTTCTGGAAAATTACTCGTATCAAACATGACTTCTACATCTTTATTAATACATTGGTAAAAATCCTTTGTCTAAATCTCATACATTAAACTTTCCGTGTCCGTAAACAGTAATTTGGCGTTATTTCCATATTCGGGTTTAATATATTCATAATGGATTTATTCATTAACGTTTTACTTAAATCCAAAATACACATACCTAGATATACGGGTTTATCAAATTCTAATTCAGGTTTACCCACATGGATGGCGGCTTAATTTTTCATCGAATATCGTTTATGTTGATAATTTGGCTGAATTAGCATTTTCTAGATCTTTCACTGATTTGATTTCCTTTCTGTTTCGAATATTTCGAATATCGTTTTGCCCAATACGGAATCGTTCATTAGTTTAAAAAAATCCTTTTCAAAGTCATTTGTGGCTTTGGTACGTAATTTAGTGTTTAAATCGATGTATTGCTTCATCCAGGTTGACTCTTCAAACGTAATACTTCTATGTATTTTAGTTGAAATTAAACCATGGTTAATATATTGCTTTAAGTTTTCACGATGTAATACGTAGTTCGTTTTGCTTTTAAGAGAAGCAATGAGTTTG
Organism: Ricordea florida; assembly: GCA_949710005.1. Classification (NCBI taxonomy): domain Eukaryota; kingdom Metazoa; phylum Cnidaria; class Anthozoa; order Corallimorpharia; family Ricordeidae; genus Ricordea; species Ricordea florida. Next base: position 12,114,023 of record OX453275.1, read on the forward strand.
TTTACTTTATCTACATGGATATGTTCCGGCGCTAATGGATAATCCACTTCTAAATTACATGGAATATTTTCCCAATTATATAAGTCATCTTGAGACATCCATTTAAAACCGTGGGTGGGTGGGTAATGGTTGGCTCATTGCCCATCCATATAAACTATTGGCGTCTAGGTAGATGATAAATTGACTTGGTTTAGTTGGTTCAAAATTGTTCATGTATTTATTATTGGTCGTTCCATACCTGCTAATCATGGAAACACCACCACGGGTACCTGCTTCAATAATTTGAAGTTGATCGATATCTTTGAGTAATTCCAATTTAATACCAGTTAATTTTAAGCACGCGTCCCATGCAAGACTAGGAGCAGTAAAATGCCAAAGTGGATCCAATTTACAATGTTCTAAACACACGCTCCTAAAATTCTCAAAGATATCCGATAATAATAACAACACATTGGATTTTAAATATAAATCATGGTAATTTTGCATTGATTCCATATGAAATTCATTCCACATTTTTTAAGCGTGTTGGTAATCTACCTCAGAAATATTGTCTCCACTTAACTTGTAATATGTCTTCTTTTACAGGTAAATAATTGGTTTTTAGTTTCTCAAAATTATCAAACCAATCATACGGAAAGACGCCCTTTCTGTGTAATAAGTCTAATTGCTACCTTGATAAGAGAGATTAAGGAATTTATCTTTGGGTAAGTTTGTCACTAAATTATCAAGGCTAGTTGCCATAAATCGAAAACTATCAATAAATCGTAAATAAATATAAACTGGAAACTTATTACCTTTTCTTATCTATACGAGTATCAACACGGATTTGTTTCGAAAATGTTAGCAATACAATCGATTCTACCACTAGATTCTTCAATTAGATTTAATTTTTTTATGAATAAGTGAGAGTCATACCCAGTTAAATTATGTAAAATGACAGGAATAAATTTTGGTATTTTATAATTGTTACACTCATTATGAGCGGCTACCCTATATTTCCCGGTTAAATGACAATGGTCTAACACTTTATCACCATCTCAAGGCTTTTCACATATATGGCAATGAGTTGCATTATTGAAGTCGATTTTATCGGTGGAAGAAAGGATGACGTCCATTGGATATTTGATCTTTTGATAAATCTCTTGTGTAGTACGTTCTAAACTTGGAACAAGTTCTTTTGCTACATCGTCTTCCTCACATTGAGCGGTGCAATTTATTAATTTTGCTTTTCAAATAGCAATATCACTTTGCTGTAAGAAATAGCAAAAACCTGGTGGCCTGATTCTTTTGTTTTCATTGGGTAAGCAGGTATCTATAGTTTTCGTAAAACACTCAAAATCTGCATAAATAACAAAAGGTAATCTCATCTTATTCTTATGTTCAAATTTAATAAATTTAGGTAATCCATCTTCATTCATTGGCATTATTATATGGGCCTTTTTCGTGTGTCTTACATAAACGATCATGTTTTGTTAATGACTTTTCACATGGAAACGAATTAAAACAACGAAAACAGAAAAACCTTGTTCCGTTTCCTTTATTTCTTTCAGACGAAATGAGACGACCAAAATTCTTAATCCACCAATAATGATTTTTATTTACACTGGAAATGAGTGGTAAATTAATATATTGACGACGTTCTACAACATAATGACTATTCCTTAATGTTTGGATTTTTTTGTTTGATCATTGCATCTAATAACAATAATCGCATATGCCAGTGGATTCTTTAGTTCAAATTTGTCTGTATCTTTATAGTCTACTGGGAATTTAATATTGGTCCAATCAAATTTTTGCGAATTTTCTTTCATTTGGGAAGTTAACCATTGTGGATTTTTGGATACTGGATATACAGCAGAGGTGACGGCCCATGCGGAGGTGACGGTCTATGCAGATTCCGGGATTGGGGGGATTTGATGCGGATTGTGGTGATAGCTGGTTAAAAATTGGATCGGATTTGATGTAGATTTTGGTTAGGGTTGGTTTAAAATTTGATCGAATTTTAATTTATTTTGAGCTGTGCCAGAACCCCAATAAAAAATTGATGTTTGAGTTTGATACATAAAATGTTGAAGAGAAAAAAGGAAACGGAATTTGTTCCAGAGTCAGTAGAATATCACAAAACTAAAAATGGAACGTATTATATAAAAGGAGTTCGCATAAGTTGTGGTACAATAAAGGTGTCCTTTATTTCATTCCAGGATTACATTAGTGGGGAATATGCTCCTGATATATATTAATTTTATGCATATTTCTACCGGTCTGGTGACAGCTGGTAAAAAATTTAATAGCAATATAATTTAATTTTAAGCTGTGCCACAACTCCCATTTTCAGACTTTATAGAGTCAAGGTACAATGCCACGTTAATGTTCAGGTTAGTTGATATTTTAGTTGAGAAAATACTGAATATTTGGAGAAAAATTCCTTAGCAATGACATATAAATTAATGTGGTAGACTTGTTCCGTTTCTATCGCTGATAAATCAATTTGTCAGACATATCAGGTGTTTTTCGAAACAACAGGATTTTGACAGCAAGAGACGTGAGCATAAAAAAAACATTTAATTCAACTCCACGCGCAGAGAATCCTCTTTTTATTCAATGTTACGTTTTCTACCTTTTACATGTACATTCACATAAGAAAAATTCTTTCTTTCAAGAATTACATTTTAATGAGCCATTTATCATTTTTTACGTAGACGTTATCACATTCTGGACAAGATTCGGAAGAACCACTGTTTAGTCGTTGAATTATTAAATTTACTGCCAATTTCAACCTCCTAGCAAAACTGCTACCTTACTTAAACTGGAATCCTCTGATGACAGACACCTGTCAATAAAATCACCCCCCGAACCACTTGAGTATCCCAACGAACCTCTGCGCTATTGATTAAGTCTACAGATCTTAAAACTGATCCATCGGTTATATGGCAGTTGCTCCTTTGGGCAACAATATCACACTCTGAAAGCACTGTGCTCCACAAGTTAACTTCTGCCAGATGACCAACAAAAGCCTGCTGCAGAATAAACCCTCCCCTACAGTGTCTTGGTCTTGTCCGAGCACAACCGTACCACCTGATTTAAGAATGGCGCCCAACGCAAGAGAATCTCCGTCATCTTGCAGTGTGCCATTCATGTACAGTTGGTAATGCTCTTTGGAATTTTCCCATGTGAAACAAATCTGATGCCAGTTACCAACGTACAGCACCAACAGACCAGTCAAGACCAGACACGACTGCATTTTTACGATCTTTGCTGTGTAGAAAAAGAAAAGCAACACAGATGATAAGCGGTGCGAACTGGTAGTAACATACAAATGTATTACTTGCCTCATTGACCCTCAATAAAGAGCGCGAACATTACAAACTAACGCGTTTGCTACGAAACGGACAGACACATACTCAGTTGCTCAGATTAGAACGAGATAATTAGAGATAAATTCAACTTGTTGAAAACAGACTTGCCTAACCATACTTCTATTGCTAAGAAGAAAAGATGTACCTATACAGCCGCTAAGATTTATTGTTAAGCTCTTATGTTAACAGAACTGGCCTTACAAATGCAGTCAATACAGAACTACATAAAGGGCTCATACGAAAAATTGTAAAAACTTAAACACTGGACGAAAAATTGGATTTAAACAGATTTGCAACGAAAGTAAATATGATTCAAATTTAGGAATCTAGATTTGACCTAACTTTGCATTGGAAGCAATGATGATGCAGACGCAGATATTTATTCCTGTTGTATTTGCGCGCAAATATGAAGTAAATATGATACTGTAGTGTATTAGGACAGTGGTTGGTATCTACGCAACTATGGTGATCTTCAATGAATTTGCACAAATATCGTGTTAGGAAGTTTACACTTGTATTTCTTATATTTATGCTTCGTTTTTTGAAATTATCTTGTTACCGTTTCAATCTAATACATTAACAAAACATATTTTATCAATTACAAACGGTGGTTCGTTCACAAAACCTCGCACAGTGTCGACACCCACCGGGAAAAAAAGAAATACCCCAGACTTTCCACAAACAGAAAAACGATTTTCACTGACCCTGCGGGACGAGTATTGTGGCCGTGCATCAACAAAAATAAAGATGCTTTATATGTAATTTTTGAACCAAAATTGCCTTTTTGACGCACAAAAATCCTAATAAACCCTTAAGGTAAATTTCCCCGACTTGGATGTTTTCTACCCAAAAATCGAACAGCAGATTTCTAGTAGATAAATACATGTACGTGCATCACCACAACGAAAAAATCTATTATTGTTTTTTCGAATTCAAAAAAGCTGTCGACTCAGTTTGGCATGACGAACTTTTATTTTAGTTATTACAAATTAATGTCGGTTGCTGTTTTTTTTTTTGGCTTCTGCATATGAAATAACGCAGGAGCCAATTTGTCAAAGGAAACACGAGTGATTGAGTGAGTGAAGGAACCAATCAGCGCGTGAAGTCTGGGGTGCATATGCAAAATCTGATCTCAAGTCTTGGGACAGTTCCTAGGTCGAAAAAACACACCTGCAATTCTGTAAAGTAGCGTTATTTATATTACAAGTAAGTAATAAAGCATCCAATGTAGCATGCAGAGCTGAACTTGGTAGGTTTCCTCTTATTATAGCTATCAATCAGAAAATCATGAATTACTCCTCATCTCTTCTATGTAAGGATAACTACTCGTACGTTAAACGAATCTTTCTCATGCCGCAAGATCTTCATCACTCTGGTAAATATAGTTATTATTCTAATATTATGAGTATGTCTGATTATTATGATTTCGCTTGTTTTAGTATTACGTACTAAACTAAGGCTAAAATCAAACATTCTGTTGGCCTAATGCAGCAAAAGTATATTTAATATTGCCAACATACCATGCAAAACTCTACCAAATTAAAATTTTTCATATGTGTGTCTTTAACATACCGTTACTCCATTTTGACGTTCTCATTTTAGGCCACATCCCACAACTCTACCATTTTTCATCACCTTGAAATTCATAATGTGGCAACCCAGAGCTCATCTGCTAGCTGTGCTATGCTGAAGAGGTTTAACAAGGCCGAAACACCTGTCCATGGCTGCTGGCTTTTGAGCTCAATTTTTTCATCTTTTTTGGTAGCAACAGAGTCTTATCCCTTCTACCACTGTCGCCTTAGTGCGCATATGTGTGGTTTTAACATACCCTTACTACATTTTGACGTTGTTAAGATTTTTCAACACTTTTAAGAATGATTTTACACTCTCATCTTATTATTTAGGCCTAACAAGCAACCTAAGCGAAAGAAAAGAACTAGTGAAATTTAGAACAGGCAGTCACAAACTAAGGATTGAGACTGGTAGCTTGATCAAATTCCAAAGGTTAACAGACTCTGCGGCCTATTTGTGCATCTAATCAAATTGAAGACGAGTCTCACTGTCTTATATATTGCAATAAGTACTCTAGTCTAAGAAATAAATTTTATAAAAATTATAGAAAATATCCTTCCAACTTTAAAAAAAATCATCTTCGTTACAAGCCATGGGCAAACATATGACTTTTTCAAATCATTATTATTAATATTTAATTAGCAAAATATATTTTTTTCTTGCTTTGATCTACGCAATGTTCTACTTTCAAATCAAACCAATGTAACTTGATTGCTTTTTCATAAGATTATATGATCACGATAACCGTTACTGTTTTAGTTTTAGGTTACTAAAGCTTTTGCAACACTGTATGTATTTCTGGTCATGCAAATAAAGCTACTTGATGTTGTTGAAGTGCAGTACTGTTCAGTAGCTTTCCAAAGAATGGTCACACTGCATGGTTTGATCCACAGATGCAAAAGATAGAACCACACTGTATAGTGAAACAAACAGCAGTACCACAGTGCAGTATTGTTCAGTAGCTTTCTAAAGAATGGTCACACTACACGAGTCTTGCATGGTTTCGTTTACGAGTGGAAAACTTAGAACACAACATAAGGTGAATAAACAAATACGTAACATAATAAAACGAAAAAAGAAGAGATAAAAAATGAATTATCATACCTTGAGTTATTTCTTCCCTCACAGCAGATATCTTGAAATAACGTTAATTCGACCGTGCTTGCAAGTATGAGTTCAATTCTTGTCACCAAGGCAAAGAACGGTCTGGTGGAGAATTTTTGCCCGTCGGACTTTCTGGTAACTATTCATGTCATGAAACAAAAATAAGTAACTAAGGGATAAATTCCCATCACGAGTGAGACTGTTTCGTGTTCTTTTGTTTTTGTAAGTAGGGCCAAAGCAGTTGAACAATGGAAGAATTTAGCTATCCCTGGAAGGCGTAACGTCACTTTTTTCAAAACGCGTGACATAATTCTGGATAAAGTATTGCTGTTAGTAAACAGACAGTTGCAAAATGATGAATAAAAGAAAACTATATTGCTTCTTGAAATTTTTATTCCCAATTAACAGGTTAACCGTTTGTTATCCGTTCGAACCCTTGAGAAAATCCGTTTAAAGCCTAAGACAAAGCGTTCGTACGGCTTCCATATCCGTTCGAAACCTTTTAGCATCCGTTCGAAGTATTGCAACATCCGTTCGCCAACTTGAAGTATTCGTTCGAAGAGCTGCGATATCCGTTTGAACGGTATGACATCCGTTCCGTTCACCTGTTCGAAGGGACAAAATAGCGCTCGTTGTTGCTCAATATGCAGATATTGAACAGTTTCAGACAAGAACTAAAAATAATGTGTGCTTAATAGGCAAGCACTTACAAGAGTCATATTTGGGTCGTGAGAGGCTTCACTGAACAAGAAACATTACGGACTTTAAGCAAATCGCTACGGCGACCTCTACTACGGCGGTCGTGGATGCGGAGTCCTAGGGAGAGTACGTCACCGTAGCTCGCCAAATTTCAACTTTAAGCAGGCTCGGTCCAAACAGTGACTACAGCATTTCTTTCTTACTTGTTTTGGCTGTTATGACTTCCTTTAGAGAAGAGAGAAATTTCATCTTTCTCATTTCTCTTGAATAGTGATCACATGTCATGTGTTAAAATACTTGAGATAACTCTTCATATTTAAGTTGTTTCCATCTCTCGTATTTTAGATATTTGGTTTGGAAATTACATTATAATTTATCAACAACAGAATTCAATGGAGGACAAGTAAGAAAAAGGCCAATTTAAATATTTCATTTGCCAAGAAAAATATTGATAGTAAACATCATCGGAGGGCGAAAACTAAACTTAAAAATGATGATCGCGGATTTCGCAGCAAGTGATTTTTCTTCTCATGTATCGTATTTCACAACAAATCAACAAATTCAACGTTTTAGATATTTTATTCTTGTTTAAACAACCTTCAGTGATATTTCTCTTTATTGCTGACAGTCGTGCTTACGGTTCTCGTTTGGCCTTCGTTTTCTCCGGCGGTTTTACTGCGGCCATGGCACACGCGAATCACATTCTGTCGAGGATCTAAATCTCAAACTAGGAAAACGCAGGGAAAACTTATTTACTGGTAAACCAGAAGCCTCAACTGCTTTCTTGATAAAGTGAAAAACAAACTATGGTGGATTTTAAAATCAGTGATTGGAGAAATAGGAGAAAACTTGACTTTTATACCAACGTAGTAGCGACTACGGCAGAAGACAGGTCTTCACGTTGTAGGATTTGGCGCTACGGCGAAAAGACATTTCCAAGCATGCGCACTGCGTCATTTCTGGGCATGTTTACTTCCGGCCGCCGAAGAAGAGGTCGTCGTAGTGATTTGCTTAAAGTCCCTATTGTCTTATTGGCAGAGAATAACGGTAAAAAACATCACAGCTTTCGTTATTCCTCACTCTTGATCCAACAACCATGCTTGCGATCTCTGCACTATGGGCATTTTGCTCTTGCCTTAGCAAGAGTTATGACAATCAATGTTATACTAGAATACCTGTAGCAATGCATGAAGGCCGACATTCATATTGTGAGCTCAGATGAGATCGTACTAAACTTGAAGAAATTTATGCGGGAAACTTGCGGTTACAAGTGCTCTTGGTTTAAAAGGTCGTCCATGTTCTGAACAATTTTCAGAGGAGACTGTTCTTTACAACTTGAATAACTGCCTTGAGCTTTCAAGCGGCGAACTAGTTGCACGTCCTAAACTTGCGTCGCGCTGTGTTTGCTAAACCTGCTTAATGTGCGTCTCGCAACACCCAAACAAATACCGGCTCACGAAGGGCAAAAACATGTGTGTAAGCAAGAAATTGACATTCAAACCACTACATAATGGTCGTCCTCGATTCACACTCAAATGCTGATTTGATTTACGTCTGCCTTGAAATTGCCTGAAAATTCGGCCTAAATTTGCATAATTTAGTAGTAGATCCCTGAGAGGTTTAAGGCAGCTCGAAATTAATTTTTCAATCAAATTTTTATCGAGCTATAACAGAACTCGTCAGAATAATCTAAAATTTATCATGCCAAAAACAATCAGTAAAATCAGGAGCCATATTTTGAGTCAATTCCGGTATAACAATCCGACTTGCTAATGAAAGAAACTTCTTTTGAGCCACAACTAGAACAAACGCCTTTTACATAATATCTATCGTTTTTTGAAAATAGACATCTAATCTGTGTGGCTATAATAAGTAGCTTCTGATATAAATTTTGCCTTTTTAATCCCGCAACTAGCACAAATATATTTCATCATATATTTACCATTCCTGGTTTTCATATATTTTTCCGTTCCAATGACACATTCAGTTTCTTTCCTGTCTTTAACACAATATGATTTCATTGGGGGGGGGGGGGTGTTTGGAGTCGTAACATTGTCAATATTTCATGGAGAAATGACGTTCCCGGGGGGAACAGACCTCTCTCATTCAAAGTTTGAATCTTCTTAATAAGGTCTGTAGTATCCTTAACGAAAGAGAGTAGATTTTGGGCTAGCGGTTTGAGATAGAATTCAGTGAATGCAGAAAGACTCTCAATTGCCGTTCCGCAACAGGATGTAATAAGGCGGAGTGAGTGAGTTTTAACGTTGTCAAATGCCACCCTGATTTTGGATCAAAGGAGGTAATCCACGTAGCAACCTAAATAATCTGGTCTTCAATGAGCCATTTACGACTCCAAACTTTCACCCTTTCTAAACTTTTTGAAGTTGGATCAGAATCTACTTTATCATTGTGTAAGCTGTTATTAAGCTGATAAAACACCTTATTCCCATTCTCTACGACTGATGACAAAGCGAGATCCCTTATCTTGAATTCTAATTACGTCATTCTTAGACTTCAAATTTCTAAACGCTAACATTTAGTCCTTGGTAAGATTGTCCCTCGGAGTTACAATGTTCCTTGGGTCTTTGTTCTTTGTAAAGACATGCCGGAAAAATAGTTAAAACTTTTGCAATTGCTAATTTTGTCTATATGGATTTTGCCTGTTCTCACATACAATCTATAACTTCTTGAAGAATACATCTTTGTTATTACAGTTGATTCTGTCGCTATCTTCTTTTACACTTTTAACCGTACAATAAAGATGAGTATTGCCCTATTAAAAGGCGAAATAGAGTCAAGGTACAATGCCTTGTTTATGTTCAGGTTGGTTGATATTTTAATTGAGAGCGGTACTGAATATTTGGAGAAAAATCCCGTAGCCGGCAATGACAGATAATTTAATGTGGTCGACTTGTTCCGTTTCCACCGCAGATAAATCAATTTGTCAGGCATGTCAGCTGTTCTTTGAGACAACAGGATTTTGAGAACAAGAGACGTGAGCATAAACAAAACATTTCATTTAACTCAACGCTTAGAGAATCCCTTTTTATTCAAAGTTCCTTTTTGCTTTTTACATGTACTTTCATATACGAAAAGTTCTTTCTTTCAAGATTTACACTTTAGCGAGCCATGTATCATTTTTAACGTAGAGAGAACCACTGTTTTGTCGTTGAATTATTAACTTTACCGATAATTTCAACCTCGTAGCAAAACAGCTACCGTACTTGAACTGGAATCCTCTGATGACAGACACCTGTCAATAAAATCAGCCACAAACAATTTGAGTTCCCCCGCGAACCTCTGCACGATTGATTAAGTCTACAGATCTTAAAACTGATCCATCGGTTATATGGCAGTTGCTCCTTTGGGCAACAATATCACTCTCTGAAAGCACTGTGCTCCACAAGTTAACTTCTGCCAGATGACCAACAAAAGCCTGCTGCAGAATAAATCCTCCCCCTACAGTGTCTTGATCTTGTCCCAGCACGGCCGTACCACCCGATGTAAGAATTGCGCTCTCTGTCGCAAGACTACCCGGAATAGGGTAGTGAATCATGTAGGTCTTTACAAAATATCCCGAGATCTTCTGATTACCCCCCCCCCTCCCCAGAGGAGATCTCGAGATATTTTGTAAGGACTTACATGATTCACTACCCTCGCAAGAGAATCTCCCTGATCTTGCAGTTTGCCATTCATGTACAGTTTTTTTTTCTCTTTCAAGTATTTATTTGCATCTCATGTTTTACAAAGTTGATATGTGTCAATAAAGCAGCTTATTTACATGACTTGTGTTATTCTTATTCTTATGAGTCCTATTTACAAATCTTCTGAATAATGCAAAGTGACAAGCGTTGCCCCGTCCGTAAGCCAAGCAAGAATTGTTGTCGCCAACACTGCAGCATGAGTCAAGATTCAACCCGACTCGCAAACAAAGCAAAGCTTGCACTTTACATTTCTAATTCTACAATGTGATTACAAGCTCCACTTCGTCTGGCCGCTTAGATAAATTCTCAATTTAGACCGGAGAATTTTTTCTTAAAGTTCTGTTTGACTCCAAGTACTCAAGCAGAAAATAGATAATGTAAATTCTTCTCTACATACTTATTTAACTTAAAGACTTTTCTTAATGGTAGCGTTTTCCGACTTTAATTATTAGATAAAATTGTTTCCTCAAAAAACGTCCGGCACGTTTCTTTAAACAAATTCGTTTTATTCAATTTGAAGTATATATGTTTTTCAGTTTCATATTTAGTTACCAAAATTCTTAAGAAGTGATTCAAGGAAAGTAATATTTCTTTACATCGACAAGTCCACAAGAAAGATTTTCCTAAAATTACTATGTAATTAAATAGATCCATCTCCTCCTCAAAAGACCCAACAATAACATCGAATTATGTAAGCGAGAGGCTTCAGTGCAACTCTTGATTTTACTCAAAATTTTTTCATTAACCTCATGCCAAAATAATTTGAAAAAGAACAACCGAACAAAATATGGGATATGCCTTCTTTGATGACAAAGGTGCAGTTCGGATTAGAAACGTATCCTATTTTACACAGGCGGTCATTAGTAAACAGAACAGAATTCAACACTTTGTACTGAAAGGAGCGTAGATACAGTTCGTTAGCAACCTTCACTGGCAAAAGAAATGCTTCTGAAACTTGCTTATCATTAAGGCTAAATTCGTTCTTTAGCTTAACCCATTTACTTGGCTTTTCCAATTTTTGTTTTATAAGAAAACAATAATAGTCGTGACAGTTAAGACTTCCAAATCAAGAATCACCTTAAAATTTGGTATGTTGACACGCAACTTCAAAGTAATTGATTGCCTTAGGCCTCTCCAGACTAAAAAGTTGGACCTTATCAATCCCTCACTTCTGAGAACATTAAAATACTCGATATTTGACTTGTCAAAGAGCAGATCATTTGTATATTTAATATTCATATTAAAGTAATGATTATAAGAAACACTTTTACGATCGATTTTGATTTCTTTGTTGTTCCATATACCATATTTGTAAACATTATTTGGATCTACTATTTCCCTTATATTTGACCACCACATTAACAGATCCTGATAAAAGGTGGATGAAATGTTTATCTGGTTTACATCATAATTACACTGAAAAAGAAAAAGACCTCCTTCATTATCCAAAAGATAATTAAGGTAAGACTTCCAGAAACCTGACGAGTCCTCGTCCGTTATTCGCATTAGCCAGCTCAACCTCAACGCTTTTATCATGTACACTTGGTAATGTTGTTTGGAATTCTCCCATGCGAAACAAATCTGATGCCTGTTGCCACTCGGCATTGATCGTAAATGAAGGCATACGAAAACTACGTAATTAATGGTAGCCTGTACAACAGGTGTGATTTTTTTGCGTATTTCAGGCGAACAGAGGCGAAGTCGAGGCGAGCGCGAAGGCGAGTCGCGCGCGAGGGGAGGAGCGTGAAAATTTTCGTGCTCCTCCCCTCGCGCCAAAAAAATCACGCCTGTTGTTGCAGGCTTAATTAATGGTACAATTATGATTATTATTATTAGCATTGTTTTATTATTATTTTTATTGTTATTATTACTATTGATTAAATTTTGTGGTTGTTTATCTTGATACATTTGAATCGAACACGATCTTTTGTAATTTTTGTGGACAGATGTTTTCTAGATTGGTACCTTTGCATCGGTTAATCTTTAGTAATTGTAATTGGTAATTTAATTATTTATTAGCGTCAAGTTTCTCTCGAGAAGCCACATAACAGACTATACCAACTGATTCTAGTTTTTAAATCTGGGTATATGGCGAAATTTCTAGCGTTATGGTTATGTAGTTATTAGCTTCCGAAAAAGATAATTCGTCGGTGACAAAACGCTGCGCCTATAAGTCCGTGTCACACAATTAAAATTTACTTCATAAGCTTCAAATCACCGAGAAAATGTTAATCCTATCATCAGCCATCCCATTATCAGTATACACAGGAGTTAATTGCTCCTGGTATACACCAACCTTGTCATGTTGAGCAATTTGATTGGCTCATTATCTCGGGATCAAATTTCGCGTAATAAATTTTCGTGAGAGCTTTTTATCGCGGACTTGAATTTCTCGATTTTCAATAAAATCGCCACGATAAGATAATAGGAGAAATTCTGGTGTTCTAGTGGTCGATACCAGATCATAATAAAGTAGAATTGAGAACCCGAGGCCCTGGCGGGCTCTTCAGCAGCAGACTAATCTTTGCCACTGGGCATCGTGGCGTTGACAGCATGCTCTGACTGGTTCTTTTCATACTCTTTTAATAGTCTTGAGCGTTTTTTTTCCCAGCTTCTGCGGAAGTTATTGAATGCCTGGTCCATGAGCATGACCTCCATACTGTGTTTGGAGACCAGCAGTTCCGCGGGCTGATGAGCAATCGATAGCCTTGGGGTCGGGTACGAGTGTACCGCAAAGGACAATCCGGGAATCCGGTCCGTGCACTCATCATTGTGCAAAACAAAAGGGTCTGTTGAAGCCTGTAGATGTTGGTCCCCACCAGGTTCTTTCATTTCCACATGCTCTCCTGTTTTGAAAAATGTTTGTGAGGAAAGTCAGGGATGTAAAGAGGTGTCATAGTTGCAACTGAAATGTTACCCTGGTGTGTTCCCATTTTACAATGCATTTGGAGGATACTTATTTCCGTTTATATGTCAACTATGCCCTGTACGCTCTTATCAACAAGAACGGAGGTTAAAAACAAGCTGTCCTTTAGCCTCTGCGAAAATTTGTTGGGAAAAGCAGCTGCTCCGAGTATGTATACGTTTTTAACAGACACGGTGGTCGCGGCCAGAAAAACGAACAATGAATATCAGAAATAATACGATAGCAAATGCTAAGTTAACGATAGATAATCTTAACTTGACGACGGTTCAAAATTGTGACTCGTTGCTTTCTTCCATTTTCCTAAAAAAGCTTTGACTGTTTGGCCAGATCGTATTAAGAGCTGGGCTTACCTTTATCAGCACTGTCCTCAGTTTGTTGCTTCTTCTTTCTAGTCTTTTTGCACATCCCCCATGCCATTCCAATAACAAAGAGGACAACAAACAGTGAAATACCGCTGTACACAGTTACACTGAATATTCCACCGCTTCCAAAGTAGTCCTCTGCTATGCTGATCTTTTCCTGAGCGACGAGATAGAAATGGTTATTTTTTTATTATTGATATCTGGACTTGCAGGCATTGGTTTACCCTTCAGTAACTTGTTGAAGACATAAAGAAACAAATATTTAGTCTCTAAAAGTTAAGCTGATGAATCGACCGATGAATCACTTTCATTTGCACCGAAACCTACTGAAATAAAAGCCATAAGGGATAACTGGAATCCATAAGACTTGAAATGCGTAAATGCCTTTGAAAGTCTTTGACCACAGCTTGCCCACATTCAATCTACCAAGTACCTTATTTGGAAATCAAGAGGAACCAAATGAACCAATCAGTGCCAACAAGCTACGGCGCTGGGGAATGCAATAATCCGCGTATGGTACTTGGGAAATATTGAATCTGGATAAGTTATGAACGTGAGTTACTCGTTTCCAGTCTTATGGGGTTCTGGGGATAATCACAACAGGCCTGTTCATAAGATATTTCTTTGTGAAACTATCATTTGGTTGCCATTATGTTGTGGTGCGAGCTCCGCACTATCCGCAACGCTACGAAACTACCCAGCCATTGATATTGCCTTGACAAAATAAATGCGTAAGCATGTCTTAATTGTTTCACACTCGCGGTATCTTAGTGGCGTAACGTACTTGTGGAGTCACTGCGTTTTCTGCCGGTAGTTGGAAAAGTGCCTGCTCCTCGGTGGCCATGTACTTAGTAAGACACTGCTGAAGATGGCTGGAGTTGAAAGCGAGGATGGCTCCATACATCACAGGATTATTAAGAACATTTGCAACCTGAAAGAGAGAGGGAGTGACGAAATATAAGGTATCGCGAGGTGAATATAATAACCTTATCCCGGGGGGTACTCCCCTACAAAAGTAACGGGGCTGCTCGTCGAAAAATTTCGAGAACACCCCTAAAAGGTAAAAAGCTCGGGGGAATTCGCGTCCATCATAAGCTGAGAAACCAGCAGAAAGACGATGTCATGGTACCCTTCGATGTGGAGTGGCTGTTCACCAACGTCGCTATACAAGGAGCAGTACAAGCCGCGTTACAGAGACTAAACAACGACCCGAGCCTGCCAGACCGTACAGCGCACACGCCCACCAAGATTGCAGACCTCCTGAATTTCGTTCTGAGATCCACATATTTCAAGTATAACGGATCACTCTACGAACAATAGGAAACTGCACCGACGGGAAGTCCTGTTTCCGCCGTCACTGCTGACCTAAATTTACATGGAGGTGCTCGAAAACACAAGCCATAGCAACCACTACCGAAAAACGAGGGATCTGGAAACGCTATTCTGATGACACCTTCACCATCGTAAAATGTAACGACGTGAATAATTTCCTGGATCACCTCAACCAACAGCACCCGTCCATCCGCTTCACCATGGAAACTGAAAACCACAACAAGGTCGCTATACTTGATTCACTAGTGACTAGGGAACCAGACAGCAGACTCCAAACCACTCTTTACAGGAAGCCTACGCACACCAACCAGTAGCTAGCGTATGATAAGCACCATCCACAATCAGTGGATGGTGCTCATCATACGCTAGGCACTAAACGACCGGGCCAAACGTATCATTACTAGACCATGGGAAACAGCACAGGAAAAGAAACATATATCGACAGTTCTCATCGCTAACGTTTATCCCCCTTCTTTCTTGCAGAAAGTGACCAAAACCAAAAACGCAACACCGAGAAAAGCAACCACGACAGAGTTAAGTCCACCGCGGTGCTGCCCTCCATCAAAGGAGTCTCAGAGACTCTCCGCCGCAGCCTACAACAACAAGGCATACGCGCCGTGTTCAAGTCCGACACGACACTAAGATCCCAACTAGTCAGCCTAAAAGATGCCGCTGAACCTAGCAAGCAAGATGGCGTAGTCTTCAAGATACCATGTGAATGCGGTAAAGTCTACATCCGGGAAACGGGACGAACTATGCAAGGCCTATACACGATAGAGACATCCGCCTAACTCGAACTCAAAACTCAGTCCGCCGTTTCAGAACACGCCAGCGAAACTTGGCACAAGCCGCTTTGGAAAGAAGTTAAGTTTATTGATCGTGATAACCAGTGGTGCACGAGGAAGGTGTGAGGCAATTCACATAAGACTGCATCCTAATCGCATCAACAGGGATAACGGAAGTGATATTACAGAAGCGTGGATGCGCAAGCCAGGGGCAAGCCAGCATAACCCGGAGGAAAACACAGCAAACAGAAACAGTAGAAGGATCGGAACGCACCAATCAGAGCAGACCACACAGCTTCATAATGGTGAGCCGGAATCAGTCGACCGCATCGCCTAAAGAAGACTGGCAGTAAGCAGTCGAAATGTCGCGATCAACATCCAGTGACTACGTCGCGTGACCAAAGAAGAATTTATATTATTATCACCCCTAAAAAGTACCAGAGTCTTGTTTTATTGGCGTTTCCCAAACTCTCTTCCACTCCTAAGAGGTATCAATGCATCAACAACATATTATAAAACTGGCACTGAAAATGTTAACAGTAATAAAGATAACTTTTAACTATTTTCTTCTCAAGGGCTTTTTGAAAGTAACAGGCGATAACGTTACCACAGGTCCCCTAAAAGGTAGCGAGACAACGCTGGGAGCAGTCATTTTAGTTTTTATCACCTTAAGCGGTACCAATCCACAAATTTAAACCCCTAAAAGGTACGACGAGCACCCCCGTCAATTTTATAGTGGAGGATCCCCCCGGAACCATTATGTCCTAACAGAGAGGGCAAACCCATCATGTGTACTTAATTAAATCAGTTTTACCCAGTAGACCCGAGTGAAGCAAGGAATGTTTATTCAATTTTTCTACTGATAAAGACCGCAAAGTTTGCTCTAAGATTCACCTACCTGTATGTTATGTCTTGATAAAGCATTTACATGATGCCTGAGGCCGTGAACATCAACAAGTGCGCCTTCCACTCGGCGATCGATCACAGCAGCAAATACTTCGTCACTGTTTAAAAGAGCTTGAAAACAATGATAGCTTTTTAATACTATTTTTTTTTTGTTTTAAATATTAAGCGCTCTCTCCCTGGTTGATGGAGTCGTTATTCATGACATTGATTAGGGCATAATTTCTCGTGTAAACAAAGCAGTGAAGAGAGGGCTACGGGAGGCGTTCTGTTGTACTCAGACCTATGCTAAACAAGTCCATCGTATTGTTAGGCCTGTGCATTAAATTCCCGCTGTGTGGGTACCTAAATTAAAAGAAAATTAATCAAACAAGGTTCGCAAACACAATGTTTCTGTACGTTTTTCTTTCTCGGCCTTTCAACGCGCCATAACTTGCCATCAAAGAAATTTTAGCTGACAAAACTTTGCGATATGTTAAATTGAATTCTCGCTTAATAAACGATTCCAGCCTTAAGATTTGAGTGAGGGGTTCAGCAGTTACGAAAAAAACTTTGGGCGCGGAAAGGTTTCAAACTTTTGAGAAACGTGAGCCTGAAAGTTTAACTATATGATACAATGTACCTGTTTTTCCAGCCAAGTTTGTGTATGAGGCCCGTTTTAGCTATAATACAATTATTTTTAAGAGCTCAGACAATGGATGTTTCTACTGAACTGACCAAACTGGGTGGGGAGGAGGCGTGCCGTGTCATAAGCGAAACGAATTTTAAAAACGATTGAATCATCTCATCAAAGAACTAAGTCTAACCTTCTACGGTCGCAATCTCACGGATTGCGAGCTTGTGTTCTTCACTGTGATTGACAGCTGATACCTAACACACGGAGAGTGGCAAGACTCAAGAAAATAGAACTATGTTGCAGTCATTTCACTTCAAAGTCAAAAGAATACGATAACATTCTTAATTTGGTAAGGTTTTTCAGGGAATGCATCAGTAACATCAGGAGTTCATCACCAGTCCTGGTGATGCGCTCCTGTTGCAATTTAATGAATAGTTGTAAAATCGGTTGAAAAAATTTTTTGATGTTAGCTTCCACTTGAAAGAAATTACAATAGAAAATCAATGAACTTCTAAAAATATCATTTTAAGTTATTTCTATGCATTCTTAACTATTCAAGGAGAAGAATCATACAGATTATAAACGGTGCTAGCACCCTTTGAGATCTGCATAGTTCTTCAATTCGGACCATACGAAAGCCGAATCCAATAACTTTTTTTATTTTTTATTCAAAATGTTTCAAAGCTCACAGCTCAATTTGCCCTCTCAATTCGGTGTGCAGTCACCGTAGTTTGTCAATACATTCCCCGTTGTAAGTCTCGTAGGTTTTCAGATGTTTTAAACAATAAGATATACCTAAATTCGAGTGATTTGCATCGGCGGGTTCTTATTATTTTTGTTATTCAATAGTTCAGCGAGTTTTTACGTAGAGCTTTGTCATTTCCCTTGTCATTTCGGGGCATTTTTGTCAATAAACGTTTTGCAATTTCTCGGCTATTGCAGGATTTTGCTAGTTTTTTTCCCACAGAATATATTCTTCAAGAGACTTTCTTTCCTGGCTTTCTGTGCGGTTTCATTCCTAGATACTGTTTTAAACTCGCCGTCAGCCAATTTTCCGTTCAACAAAGCCGCTATTTTTGGGTGATTTCAATTATCCCAAAACCAAGGTGTTATTTTACTTTAATTTTTAGTTGATAGCAAAGTAAAACCTTATTGAATTATTGACGTCATCCTTCTGACTATGAAGCAAAATAAGAGGCGCTTGGGCTAATAGGTAACGGAGAATTATCTTGAATGAATAACAATTAACAATTAACAATTATTCACCGAAGTGGAGGTGAATAATGGTGAATATCTACCACTTTCAGCAACACTAAGGTGAATAATTGTCTTAGTATATACGAAGCAAGCTGAATAACCAGCGTTTATTCAAATATTTAACTCTTCAGAAACCGAAACAGGAGGCCGTTTTGTTTCTCTTTGGCTGCTCGAAGGTGAATAGTACACTGCTTATCTCCCTCGAGTAAACCAATCACAACGGAAATGTAATATTCACTTGTGTGGTATATACTAATGGAGGTTATTTTTAAAAACAGTGTTCGTTAAGGTTGGTTTCCACGGGCGTAATCGGAGTCTTAATTAATCGGAAGAGCAGAGTGATATGACGCAGTGAAAATCAAATCGACACAGAAACAAGCAGAGATTACAAGTCCGCTTTTGATTTTAATTTTCCTTATGATTTACAGTGAAAACCTACTCTTCGGAGTCAGGATCAAAAGCAAAACAATAAACCAATCACAATGTCTGAGAACTACAATCTTGGCCAAAACGTTTGGGACAGTTTCCTGGATTCTTTGCTAAAACATCAATACCCCTCCCCCCTCCCCCTGAACAATGTTGATGACCATAAGTCAAACGCATGTGACACATATACAGTTTCTGTAGTTCAACACTGTATATGGGCAGCATGGGAAAAATCTTTGTAAAACGTTTCTGAGGAAGAAGTATATCGGCTGTTTTGCAAAGAACACAGAATCAGACGAAGAACAGGTTAACGCCGTGTTAACTGTCCCGTACGGTTTTGTCCATAATTGTACGGTAGCTTTGTGATTGGTTCAGAATTACGCTTCTGCTTCCGCCTCCTACAATTTGGTTTCCACAAGATCATAAGCGACAGAATTATAAGCGATTCCAGAAGGAAATGAAGACCTTCTGATTCTCCCGACACTGATTCTGTTCATTTTATGACTGCTTGCGACTCCGAGTTTCGCTATTTTACTAAGCGCTCTTTAGATTCGACTTTTACGACTTCGTTGCTAATGAAACCGTTACACTGCTTGTGATAACAAGGAAGCAGTACGGTAGTTGATCACCTAGTGACGGAATATCAGACAGCGGCACATTATACATATTCAAAGTATCTCTCCAGGAATTAGCACGTATTGTCTTCCGTAATCGTCAAATGTTTTCACAGTAAAGTACTGTGTATTTCACCATTGGAGATAATCAAAGGCTCCTTCGAGCTACCTCATGGCATGTGGTAATTATTCCATGAAGTGCTGTCCTTTCCCCAGACCATAAAGCGTTCATTCGGAATGGTTCGTTTTGTGCACTCTTGCTACGGCTGATCGATTACTCGTCGTCCAAATTCAAGTTGGAGACATCGTCACTTTTAAGACTTTAAGAGGCTGTCCGCGTAAGAACGGAGAAGGCAATTTTCGGACCTTTTCCGATTTGGCTGATTTTTTCAGTGAAAGTCAGCCATTATGTCCCATGTACAAATATCACATTTGTTTGGATCAATTCGATTTATTTCATTTTTTGCGAGGCGGTTTCTGAGACAACCTCAGTGTTGCCCGATTTGCCTTCCGACGCTGTCAGATTTAGCCCTATACTTAGGCAGCTGCCAAATAAGAAATTTTTCACGAAACAAGCTGAATTTTTCACATATTCAAGTTTAATCACTCCTTAATACTTGACATGTGGTACAGAAAAACTTGGAACAAGTTTGATCGAACAAAAAGGCTTTGAAGATAACCTCTGTCACAATACAAAATAAGCGAAACGTGACATACCTTCAGTTGAGTAGTATTTTCTCCAATGTGGCACCTAAGTTGGGGTAAACTGAATCATAACATGAAAGTACTAAGGCCAGACAAGTGATTTACAGAATAAAATCTGTGGGCACTCTACGCCCTGCGTTGTAGGAAATTGTGCTAAATTACCAAATCTGCGCCATTGTGATGTACGCTTACATTTCGGCGGTACGACCGATAAACTAATTGTCCATCTAAAAACGCTTTGGAACTTAAGTTAACATCAACAGTCCGCCTCATTAGTTGCAAATAAACATTTTCGGTTGTTTTTGCCGTTGTTTACTACAGATGCAAATGTCCATAACAATGCTATGAAACCAACGACCGATATCCGATCCGCATCACAAATATGCAAATTGACTTAACCCGTGGTCTGTTTGTTCCTCATGAAAAAACCTTTTTTAGGGTTCATTTCCAGGAAATTGGATTAATTTTTACCCAAAAAAAATTGCTTCAAGACTCTACGTGAACGTTCTTTGAAAAATTTCACCTTTTCGCCCAATGCACTGCATTTTGTTTTTCTGCTCAATCCTGTCAATTTCATTTTGCATTCCAATTCAATTAAAACATTGGCGCAACTCTGTCTTCAAATAAATCATACTGCTTACTTTTAAATAAATAATCGTCTTTTCTCATATTAAAAAAACTCCATTTGGTGCCCGATGAAGAACCTTTTCTTGGAGTAAAGGAGATGATAAGTTCGGTTTCATTAATATCACATTTTGACAAGTGGCAGCTAGCAAGATGCGCGGAAACATCTGATTTGCGCTCGTAGAGTAAAACATGGCTCTCCTCGCCCCTACTAGACCCGCATGGAGTATGTAAAATTTCACGTAAAGAACAAGTGGAAGGAGAAATACTCATTTTTCGAATTTCTTCATTACCGACTGAGAGCCAGGTCTGCGCATCACGACAATTCTGAGAAAAATTAACTTTTCAAAGTCGTTTTCATGTAATTAAATTACGGCCAAAGAAGCAGTTTTGTACTCTCCCTAAAAAGAGGTAGAAAAATTAATATCTCCTTTACTTCAAGAAAAGGTTCTTCATCGGGCACCAAATGGAGTTCTTTTAATATGAGAAAAGACGATTATTTATTTAAAAGTAAGCAGTATGATTTATTTGAAGACCGAGTTGCGCCAATGTTGTAATTGAATTGGAATGCAAAATGAAATTGACAGGATTGAGCAGAAAAACAAAATGCAGTGCATTGGGCGAAAAGGTGAAATTTTTCAAAGAACGTTCACGTAGAGTCTTGAAGCAATTTTTTCGGGTAAAAATTAATCCAATTTCCTGGAAATGAACCCTAAAAAAGGTTTTTTTCATGAGGAACAAACAGACCACGGGTTTTCAGTCAATTTGCATATTTGTAATGCGGATCGGATATCGGTCGTTGGTTTCATAGCATTGTTATGGACATTTGCATCTGTTGTAAACAACGGCAAAAACAACCGAAAATGTTTATTTGCAACTAATGAGGCGGACTGTTGATGTTAACTTAAGTTCCAAAGCGTTTTTTAGATGGACAATTAGTTTATCGGTCGTACCGCCGAAATGTAAGCGTACATCACAATGGCGCAGATTTGGTAATTTAGCACAATTTCCTACAACGCAGGGCGTAGAGTGCCCTCAGATTTTATTCTGTAAATCACTTGTCTGGCCTTAGTACTTTCATGTTATGATTCAGTTTACCCCAACTTAGGTGCCACATTGGAGAAAATACTACTCAACTGAAGGTATGTCACGTTTCGCTTATTTTGTATTGTGACAGAGGTTATCTTCAAAGCCTTTTTGTTCGATCAAACTTGTTCCAAGTTTTTCTGTACCACATGTCAAGTATTAAGGAGTGATTAAACTTGAATATGTGAAAAATTCAGCTTGTTTCGTGAAAAATTTCTTATTTGGCAGCTGCCTAAGTATAGGGCTAAATCTGACAGCGTCGGAAGGCAAATCGGGCATCACTGAGGTTGTCTCAGAAACCGCCTCGCAAAAAATGAAATAAATCGAATTGATCCAAACAAATGTGATATTTGTACATGGGACATAATGGCTGACTTTCACTGAAAAAATCAGCCAAATCGGAAAAGGTCCGAAAATTGCCTTCTCCGTTCTTACGCGGACAGCCTCTTAAAACCCATTTCTTTCCCCTCGGGCATTCTTGGACACATTTTATGTTCGTTCGCGAGATCTTCAAAAGTGTATTCTGATCAAAGATGAAGCGAAAGGAACGAAAACCCGCCTTGACAATCTTGACGCCATTTTGTAAACATGTGCTGCCGCTTTGTCTCACCCCCTCCCCCGACAGATGTGAACATAAAACAATTACACGACTTTGTGGACAAAACCAAACCTTGTATGGGAAACAGGAAAAAACCTGTTTAATTCACATTTAATGCAGATTTAATGCATAAATTAATTGTCTAACGGGAATGGAGTGACCAATCCAACCATCACTATGCCTCATGGTATGACGTACATACCATGAGGTAAAAACAGGGATAAGGACAGTGGGACTTACTGTAACGCCCCGTAGATTACTCTTTCCATGTAGACTTACTGACGTCAGTGATGTAGTGATAATACTAATGAACATTGTAACAATGACAAGTCCTGCCAGCATCCACACGTGACCCAGCAGTTTGCCAGGTGCTGTTTTGGGGGCTTTGTCGCCATACCTGGAAAACAGCAACGGGATATCGCAGGATACACCTTGAAAAGCATAATGACGAATGAGTGCCTTTTCTCCCAGTCTACTAATCTGGCTGATCCTTACTCGGATTAAACGTATTTCCCGTATTTGATCAGTTGATTATCATTAATCTGCCCTGCAGCTAAAACGGCTTAGCGGGATACAATAAGAGCTTCTAACAGGGAACACTTAACCTTTTGCTAGCTGAATATATAACATGTTTTGTGGGCCCATCGAAAAGCCAGGAAAAATCAATTGTATGTTATATTTAGGATAGATCTTGTTGGAAAATCGAAGTAATGGTCTCTTAGTAGGGACAACGCTGGTGTGTAAGATACAGCGTTTAAATATTAAAATAAGCTTGTTGAAGGGAAAAGTCAACCCTGTAATGATATGACCTGCTATCATCATGTTTGTGATGTTTTCTGCTCAGAGTTACAGCGGGTTTCTTGAATAAGTGCCGTTCCGCTTTCTGAATTTGTTGGCAGGGAGGGGCTGGGGGCAGAATTTTCATTAAACATGAGCAAAAACGAGACTGATCTGCGTTTTCTGACTTACAGGAAAGATGAATTGTCATATATCAGCTGTAACTGAATTAAGCCAAGATGTCAATTTACCATACAATTAAGGCAAACACCTTGTGGTGTAAGGCATTTTTCATTTACTGAATACCGTTGTAATCTGACATACTATCAGTTAAATGATGGCAATTTCTTATGTAAGACACACTTCAGTTGCTTTCCTCTCGCACGGTGTTATCAATATATACTTTAGGACTTTCCCAACTTCAGTCAGTTGTTTTCCAGCTCCACGATGTGCACGTTCTTAATGAAAATTAGTCTCTTTATCTTACGGCGTAAAAAGATCACTTTGAAACCCAACTGATTGGTATGGTCTCTTTTGTGGATACAAAAACCACTTACCCCACTGTTGTCATGGTGATGAAAGCCCACCAGAATCCTTCAAACACACCGTAGGTGAAAGATGGAGGAAACTGCTCGGCATTTTCTTTGCGTTCCTGTCGAGACAAAAAGAGAGCATAACCATATGAACGACAAGGTAATAAATTACTCAGTGAATTTCTATTCATTTTAAAAAATCCCTCTTTGCCTGGAACGCAAAAAAAAAAAAAGAAAACGAACGACAAAAAAGAAACCTTTTAGAACATTTACCAAGAAAAATCATGATTGTCAAAAGAAACAGAATCGCATGACAGCAATATTCAAATAATATGCTCACTGTATAGCGGATCTGCATATTTTGATCCCCATAAATAAATCATTTGGTACCACAACATATGCGGTCAAAATCTTACTCTACCTACGTGTTCTACATTTCTAAATTTCTTGGGCGATTGTCGTCACTACCATGAAGTGGTACTGTTAAGACGCTTATGCCGGTCACACTGCATGGTCTAACCCACAGAATTATACCATGACAGTACAATTAAACGCAAACATTGCTACTTAGTATTTCTTTCGGCTGCCTGTGATTACATTGAATGGTTTAATACACAAGTATGAGGAACGAAACACGAGCTGTATGCACTCAGTAATAGTTTGCACAGTTGAAGATAGTTTACCATGAGCCACATTACGATTCCAGCCAAGGCTGCGGAGATCAAAATAAACAGGAGAATGGGCCATGCATGGAGGACAGACAGGAGCAGCTGAGCACCCGACACATTTCCCTTTATCAGTACAGCAACACCTGGTGACTCAAATACTCCAACAAATGGAAACGAACGGACCGACATGGCACCAACTTGTCCTCCAACAGGAACTATGACGTCAAACTCTGCCATGGCTAATAGCTTGTCAAGGCTTGCAGGACCGTTGGAGATTTTTGTGTAGTTGAGAGTTATGTTTTGCAGACAGCATTGTCGCAGAGCTTGATGGAGAACTGTTACAAGCATTCCCGATACAGATTCTGTTTGGACACTTCGTTCCTTGTGTTCATCTTCGTGTTGATGATCCGCAGAGTTAAAAACATACGGCTCCTGATTCCACCAAATCACCGACATAGTCAATCCGTTATCACACTTTTGATCAACGCTTGTTGCACACCCCAAGCGGGCTTTGCACAGTAATAAACACAGCAGAAAGACCAAATTATTCATAGCTTTTTCATACTTCCTTAGCTTCTCTAAACTGTTCTGCGTTTAAAGGGCCTACAGCCCAAACTGTCCCAATTAACTGTTTACACGGACGTTTTGTAACTCAACCGGTGTATAAAAAATCGAAACTTATATAAAGCACTGCCAAGTCTCATTAGCTGTTCCTTATACAACACATGACGCGTTCAAGTTGTTTGTCACAGAACACCTATCATATAGAAAATTCATTAGCGTGAAATCCAGGCTTTATCCGCTGTAACCACATCTTTCATTTAGAACGTGTTCTCCATGGCAACCTATTGTTGTGGCTTATCCATCTTCCTTGGATAAACGTTTCGGATGGGCCAAGTAAGACGAGAAAAAGACCAAAATATTATTATTGTGTGGGTTATAAATTTGTACAACCTCATCAACTATTATCTATGATCTACATTTAAAGCGGGGATATTATTTCCTATCTGATTACTGTTGTGATAAAATATGGTACTCAGTTGGATTTGAACAGGAAGTTGCTGTGCATGCACTAAAGACGATACTACTGGTGTTTTCGCTTAATATTCAAGCTTATAATCTTTATAGAAGAGGACAGAGGTTTAGTTTATAATAATAATTAATTTCGTTTTTGTATTCTACTACGAAGCCGTTTTTCGCTTGGCGTTTTTCTCTGTTTTTACGATTGCTCTCCTGTTGCGATTGTTTTCGTTTCAATTTGCCAATCTTTAACACTTGATTCAAATCTATTCACACGTTGCAGTCTCCATAAAAATGAGGAAACCAAACATGCTGAGAGGCTCTATAGCACACGCGGTCAGTACCTTTTGTTTACGAAATGATTTAATCTCAGTTCACATAATTATTATGTCTGCTAACTGTGTCATCATTGACCAAAGAGGAATTGATCACTCTCAATTCAATGAGTGTTAAGATGGAATGAATTCCAAGCTGCAAACAAAACAAATGAATGCTTTTAATGATATTTTGACTCAAATGCACGTACAAAGATCTCACAGATATCAAGTGATGACGCTGGGACTCTAGAGAAACTATTCTTTGAACAGAATATTTCGGAAACAAGATACAAATTCCTAATGGCAATTCCCTTACAATGGCGAAGCTCGGAAAAGATGATGTACAGTTATTTACAACTGGCAATCTGCTACCGACAGAAGTGCATTAACGCACTAAGGGTCTCTCTCATGAACAGCTGATTTCAGAACAGGTGATCAGTTCCCCTGTAACACCTCTTCTAATTACACACTTCTCAGGGATTTATATCATTTCTACATTGCAGAGGTTTTCTCTATGATTTGCGGTTTTAAGTGTTGTCTACTGATTTTGTCTATGCCTACTCACTATGTGTATTATAATGAAACGTACTTTTCCCTGAGCTATTGTTCTACACCATGTTTCTCATGGGCGTAGCTAGGGGGGTCCTGGGTTACCTGTGTCCATCCCCCCCTTTGTGAGATAATTGTTTTATGTCCCTGGAATATTGAGTTGGCGAAAACACCCGAATCCAAAGAATCAACATGCAATAAATCTTTTTCAGTGCTAGATAGCTAGATACTCCATTTGGAGGACAGAATATTTTGCAGTGGATCATATTCTTGTTCGTAACTAAGATTATGAAGGTGACCTTGTGACCCCCCCCCCCCCTTGAAAAGTCCTAGCAACGCCACTGTTTTGTTCAGGAGATGGGGGCTTTTTAATATTTATTTTTGTTTGAAACACGTAGAAAAAGAAGTTTTTATCAGCGCAACATGAATATTTTATAATTATAACTTCATTTTCTTGAGTTTGTTCTTCCTCAGTTGCTGAATATGTCGTCTTCATATTTCCCTTTCTCATCAGTTTCACGTCCTCCAGGTATGTTTATTGTTTTCATTTGTTTCATCCATTTGCCATCAGGAACTGTTACAAGCAACATCCAAAATGCTTGCAATGATAACGTCGTTGGAAACGGAATGCCTTTCCCTGCTGTCTTTTGGGAACATAAGCCTTACATTTTCGAGAAAGAAGGAACTTCCGGAAAGATAAACGGAGCATTATTCGAGATTCTCCAAAGGGTTCTAGAAGCGTGTTGCAAGAAAGGCACCAAGGTGTCACCGGTGAAAATGATTCACCATCCCACTTGCCTGGTAAACCTGATCAACAACCAGTCACATGACATTATACTTCCTGTTGGAAGAAGACTTGCTCGCTCAGAATCAATATTCCTTAGACCTTTCCTAGGTCTTATCGATTCACCAGGAATGGCTGTTGTTGTAAAGAGAAGTATTTCCGGTTCGGAGTTACTCGCCGCCATTTTGGATTCGTGGCCAATCATGGTGTTCATTGCCATGTGTTTGTCGCTTAGTGGCATTGTGATCTGGGTTCTAGTAAGTGCTTTTCTATTTTCTTGAACTTTTTTCTGTCATCAGTCTTATGCCCGCAGTATCAACGCAAATATTCTGGAACTTATAAAATGAGACGCGCGAGTGACGCGAGCTGAGTAACACATAGAAAAAAATAAAGACTGTGCACAAAATCTGAATTGATCATAAGCTTGGTGACCTTCTTTAAACAGCCTGGGAACTAGAATAAGTAACTGGTGAATCCTATGAAAACGGTTGATAAAACTACACAATAGAAAGTTGCATTCTGTTCTGTTTTACTTCGTTGAAGACCGTCCGAGCTTACTTGCTTTCTACATGCACGATTACATGTAGGCTTTGTTATGACGTTTCCAAATGATATCAAAAATTTGCCCGCGAAGCATGAATGAAACAGAAGGCAAGTCTCTCTGTGTTTACTCCTTTGCATATTCTTCGTGACACATCATAATCTTGATAGTTATATTTCTTTTGCAGGACTATCGTTCAAACCCAGACGAATTCCCAGAATTCTTTCTCCGCGGGATTTTTGAGGGGTTTTGGTGGGCTGCTGTCACTATGACAACAGTTGGGTTAGTACTGAGTTGATATAAAGATAAAAACATGAATTTTCATGGGCAAAAAGATCGGTGTTGTACATTGCAGGCTTCCCGATCATTTCCGAAGATCTGAGTTCAGTTCATAAAACTTCCATCTCAGGCTACAGGCAAAACTAAGCCCTGCTGCAAAATAAAGTTGCTTTATCGAACATATGTAACACTCAAACGTGTCCAAAAGGCATTTTCTTGTCATCGTGGAAAAGAACGGAAGTAGATTTTCTTCCTCTACTTCTGCTACATCAAATGATAGCTATCTACCAAAAAATAACTTGAAAAGTTTCATTAGAATTTGAATTAAAACTGCAAAAACATTAAGTGTTGAGAAAACGGTAGATTGAAATCATTATACCATCTTCGAAAACATGAAGCACAGGGAGAATAGGTCATGATACAATACATCTGTACCGGAGTGTCTCAACACTTTTCGGTATGAATCAGCTACTTTATTAGTTAAATTAGTTTGTTGACTGACCAGCCAAGGATAAGGCTGTTCAACTCTGAAACCTTTAGGTTTTTCCCTCATGGAGTGAACATTAGTGTGAGTAAACTGAATCTAGCACTTTTTCAAATACTTGAAGGATTTCATTGATCACTTTAGTGGAGAACCGTCGAGATAGGTTACACTTTGTATGACTCGTGTCTATATCATGCACTCTGAGTGCTACAAGTTTGTTAGTACTTTTGTACTATTATGTACTACCCTCATTAAATAAAGCCGTTACTTACTTACTTACTTACTCTGTAGCTATGGCGACAAGGTCCCGCGGAGCATTATGGGAAGACTGTTTGCTGTGGTATGGATCAATGTGGGACTGGTGATACTTGCCATCTTCATGGGAATTATAACTACCTCACTAACAAACAGCAACGTAGAACAGATTAACAACCTGTATGGAATGCAGGTAATAACAAGCAAATGGTTCTGCGCCTATTTAATAAATAAATGATCATTAACAATTATTCGCAGTATAAATACACAGGTGATTATTTTAAAAAAAGAAAAGAAAAAGCATTGTACATCACGAAAAAATTTTATTTCATCAAGAGAGCGCGGAACGACTGGCAGCCATTTTGTTCGTCGAGGTGATTATCGGCTGATAATCCGAGATAGCGAACCAATCAGAGCGCGCGATTTTGTATAATCACCTGAGTATTTATACCAATCGCAGTTATGTAAGCAACATAGTCAGTTGCAAAGATAAGACCTGAAAAATTTCAAGCTATATCGACTGAGAAAGTCCAATACTTTATCCTTGATCTGGAGAAACGGTCAGTATGTGATGAAAATTGCACAAAAAAAATGGTCACATTCCTTGGATTTATCCACATACCAGGAAAAAGCTAGAGCCACACTATCTTGTAAAACAATGGTATATATTGCAGCGCTCTTTAGCAGCCCTTCAAATAATTAATAGTCATAATGTTTATAATGTCGCAATGGTGGAACAGGCTTGAAACAATATGCATTCTCCGCTATGTTTATGTGCAAGCACATTTCGCCTTTTACTGTGGTTGCAGTGACTGGTTGCCATCAAACCAGTTTCTTGAAACCTGTTGGAGGTGCGTTAGGATTGACCTTGTGGTTATGAGAATTATATTAAAAGAATTATTCCTTTCACTATGTTTTATTGACCTCATTTGTTGAAGGTTTCCGTCCTTAACGACTCCGCTGAGCAACAGCTGGCGATTCTACAGCACGCTCAGTTAACCGGTGAGATTATTCGCTCATGATCAAGAGATGATTTACTTTGTTCTAAAGCAAGTTAACTAAAATTTAGTGACATTAATTTTCTAATTTTTTTAAATATATCTTAACTATAAGTTACTTGACTTTCTGGGGTTTGTGTTTTTTCTTGTCGTTGTTTGTTTCAAAAATTGAATTACTGATCAGGAATTATCTTTAGTAATTACCTGTTGTTTATTTGCTTGTTTCTTTTTTAATTAATAATTATAAGCATTGTTATATGGCTGGTTCCGCGAGCGTACAAGATGAGGCGAATCCTGAGTTCTGATTGGTCAATAGCGCATAGGGTCATTCATCACGTTGGCTGGGGATACAATTAAAAAAAAACTTCAGAATAGTTATTAATAGAAACTGAAGTATGTTTTCCGAAAGATCCGCATCTGTATTTAATGATCGCTCGCGGCTCTTGAATAAGAATGAGTTCCTCTAATTATGGATTGTTCAGACGGAATTACAAACCAGAGTCTTACTCCATATGCCATGAGCATTCATGAGCATCACAGAGAGGTATGCGGATTTCTCGATCAGAAAATAGACTTCCGAGTCCAAAAGTAACCGCTTTTAAGTTTTCTTATCCCAAGGGCTGACATGAGAGTGTCCCTCTCTTTCCCTAATGCTAACTTGCGCATATATATATTTAGTATATACTAAAACAGTGGATAGCGTTAAAGGTGCGCTCTGATTGGCTAGTCAAACTCCGAATATCCTGTGCTATTTACCTCCGAGCAACTTGCGAATTTTTCGCTCCACCTCGTGAATATGGCGTCCCGGTTTGCATCCATGACAAGCGAAAAAGTCATTCAAATTAACAATGAAGCAACCCCTGAAAACTCCAAGAAAGCGACTTAATTGAGCTTGGCCGTGTTCCGAGGTAATGGCTTATGTTTTTAACCCGGAGTTTACCGATAAAAACCAACGAGAAAGGTTTTTTTTCCAAATGCAAATTAATCTTGCGTAACCAAATTTGATGTCACTTGTTCACTTAAGAACCAAAGTTGAATTATATCTTTTACAGAATGGTTTCAAATACAGAAGGAGTTTGCAACTCCATTTGAGAAAATGTCGCCACTAGAACTAAACAATCTTTTTTTTGTTAGCGAGAAAACGAGACGTACGGCAATAATTACAAAAAAAATTCTTTACGGCGATCTCCGCTGCGTTGGATTGTCACTTGAGAATTCCTCCATTTTCCAAGCCATTTCTTTTTCTGGTGTACATATTATTATACTGTATTTAGTATTTACTAAAAGAACTATTCACCTCAGTGTCGGTGGCTAGTGGTGGATATTTACCTATTTATGTATGCATATATTATATATGGCAGTTATAAGGCGCGCGGTACAGGGCGGGGTATGGCAAAGAGCTACTTCATACGTGATTATTAAAGTCAAGGTACTGATCATCTTGGCAGTAATCCACACTATAGTTTGGTAAAAAAACACATTTCTAACCATCAAATTTGCCTAGCAGGTAAGACATTTTGAAACAACAGGTTTGTAGAACGAGGGGTTCATATATGCGACCAGCATTTAAAGTTTTTCGACAACTTCGCAGCGGAAACCATTTAGAAGGCGCCTAAATTCCTAGCAATAATAACAATAATGAACTTTATTATATGGAGAAGAGTGTTTTACTGGGAACTAAACCACTCGTAGATTTCATACGCCACTTCATCCGGGACCCGAGTGGCGTATTTTCCGTATGTCACCTTTGTGAGTGTCGTATCGTTCAATGACGTAAGTAAAACACTCAGTAAAACACCAGTACAACACTCTTCTCCATATAATAAAAAGAACATTACACGGTTGCGAGATGACATAAATTTTATGTTCTCGTGGCAAGAACAATATCTCACGAGTGAGCAAAGCGAACTCGTGAGATATTGTTCTTGCCACTCGAACATAAAATTCATATCTTCTCGCCACCGTGTAATATCCTCTATTTATTTGAGTGTCAACTGTATCTAGCACTGATGTACTAATTGGGGACACTGTAAAGCACAAATTAAATCGAATCTAATCGTATTAAATTAAATCAAATCAATTTAAATCAAATGTTAGTTTTTGTGGAGAGGTGAAAACCGTAGTACCCAGAGAGAAACCTCTCGGAGCAGAGTGGAGAGTCAGCAAACTCAGCCCACATATGACGCCGGGGCCTGGAATCGAACCTGGGTCACACGGGTAGAGGGCGAGCGCTCTCAACACTGCGCCAACCCTACGCCAACTCTGTTCCCCCTAAGCAAGAGCAACCTGTTCGCAGATCTAAGAGACCGTTCTTTGATTCTCAAAACAGTGAAACCAAACTACAATGAAGTGTACAAAAGCGTAGGAAGTGGTGAATCACAGGCTGCTATTGTCGACATTTACAGTGCCACACAACACGCTGAGTTCTACGACCGCTACACATTACACCTAGCCACGGTACTGGATGAGCCAGTTGTGTACGGAGCGGTGTTACCCATAGGGACTGAGGCCGCAAGGGAGTGCTTCCTGTATTACCGTGACAACCATCAAGTAGAGATACATGAGACGGTGGAAAAGTTCATTAAGACGCAAAAGGTTTGTTAACTAATTTAGAAGGATATGTTTCAGTACAAGGGTGCTTTCAAGCGTTGGAAAAGGGGACAGTACAATCAACTTGGTTTCGGTGAACACGCTTGCGCCAGGCCAATTCCTACCTACTGTGAGCAAATAACTCTATTTACACCAGATTACTATGCTAACTCAACGTATGATCATTGTTATACATGGTATTGCGAAAGGCATTTAGGGCAAATCATTTGCGCATCATTGCTATGCCGCAGGTTTAAACCATAAACAAATGCCGTTGATATTCAAAGCACAATGTACTAAAAAGCGGATCAGACTTAA
Organism: Ricordea florida; assembly: GCA_949710005.1. Taxonomy (NCBI): domain Eukaryota; kingdom Metazoa; phylum Cnidaria; class Anthozoa; order Corallimorpharia; family Ricordeidae; genus Ricordea; species Ricordea florida. Next base: position 12,146,804 of record OX453275.1, read on the forward strand.
TTTAAGACCTCATCCATTACGCTCACTCTGTTCGCTCGTAAAACTGATAGACAAAGCTTCGTGTACTCATACATCATCTCTTATCGCATTTTCGTTTTCCAGGTAGACAACGCGGAATCGGGTTCAGGCACAAAGTATTTTGAGGGCAGTATATTTGGGTACAGTGTGTATGCCATGATTGCTCTGTTTGCTGTGGCCTTAGTGTTTGGTCTGTTCTGGCAATACTACTATCTACCGGGCAGAGAAAAGAACTGTTTAGATGCAACAGGTAAAGTAACAGATGCGTGCCATATTTGGGGGGAGAAAAAATTTCTTAAGTATCAATTAAACCTCGTGTAGGAAGAAACCATAGGGAAAATAGTTCTGGTTCAAGGCCTAAATTGTTGTAAGCCATTTTACCAAGATTTATTTCAGTACCAGATATAGCCAAGGTATAGCCAATAAGAAAGCCAAAAATACATGATTTACCAGGTAAAATGGACGCTCTCTTGTCTTGCAAGAAGGACCTCGGCAACCTTTGATTCTCCATTGCAAATAAAAGCTGCACACAAAATAGTATACTCTCTGGTCCAAATGAATTTTGAAAAGCAAAGCTTTAGCGTCCAAGCTGAACCCAATAAGATTATGTAGATAATAATATTAATCATAATAATAATAATAAAAATAATAATAGCAATAATAATAATAATGAACTTTAGTAAAAATACTCAGGTGATTATACAAAATCGCGCGCTCTGATTGGTTCGCTATCTCGGATTATCAGCCGATAATCACCTCGACGAACAAATTGGCTGCCAGTCGTTCGCGCGCTTTTGATGAAATAAAATTTTTTCGTGTTGTAAAATGCTTTTCTTTTCTTTTTTGAAATAATCACCTTCGTCTCGGTGAATATTCACCGAGAATCACTTCGCCTTCGGCGAATAATTGTTAAATATTTGGGTGTCAACTGTACCTAGCACTTACTTACTAATTGGGGACACTCAGTAAAGCACAAATGTAAACTCAATTACAATATAGGTTTTTCTTTTCTTTTTTATTTGGCAGAACATGCCGCACAAGGCTCGAAACTGGGAACGACCCCGACCCAGACTACCGAACCAGGGGAAGATCCCATTAAACGTGACAGCGGCCAGGAGCTTACAGTATTGCAACGAGGAGAGGTTACCGAGCGTTTGATGGCAGTGCAAGGCGCAGAGATTCTTGCACTGGAGAATGAGCTCAAGAAATTCCGCAAAAAGTGGGAGAAGAACTTCCGTGCTCTGCAAGAAAGACACCAAAAAGAGAAAGAACGACTGCTTAAATTTGATAATTTTGCTTATGAGATCTAGACAAACTACCAGGGTCAGAATTAAACATTTTTTGCGTAAGATTAACAAGCAATCTGCCGCAGTGCAAGAGAAATCATTTCATGTAAGTCACCAGGCAATTCATATGAATGACATGAAGTAAAAAATATAAGAACTGATACAAGCCGAACTTTTCCCTTATGTTTTATAGCAAATATATATAAATATATATAAACAAATATATATACACGAAAAATGTTATCACCAGTCACACAAACGACCAAACAGCACAAAAAACACTTGGTCAACCCTCAAATGATCTTCAAATCGACCCCGAAATGATCCTCATATTTTTTTTCCGCGCTGATCCCGAAATGATTTACTTAATTAACATGAAAGCAATCTTTTAAGAAAATAACATAACAAAACATGCCAGACCTTGTCAATGTTTCATTTTTAACAGTTTCATTTTTAACAGTTCAACTTATCTTCCGTCTCAGCGCGTGAATCAGAATCAAGAGGCTTATCTTCATTTCTCTATTTCACGGTTGTTAAAGCAGAAGGGCTTATTTTCCGTTGCAGAGGATAATTCCTATTTGCGGCATTGATCGTTTTTTTGGTCAACACAAGGGTTGACAGTAGTCATAATTAAAAATTCAAAAAGTTTATTGATTTTTGCATATTCCAAGAATTAGTAGGATTTCATTTCGTGCCTGGCGTTTGCGCGAAAAAATCGGGGATCAAGTCAAGGCTGAGATCATTATGGGGTCTAAGAGATTCATTTTTGGGACTGACAGAAATAACACTTCCGTTAGTTACCAGAAACTGGTGAGAAAACAAAGGAATACAAAAAAACGGACATTACAGAATAATCCGTGCAAAAACTAGGGATCAACGCACAATCAGCTTTACCGGGTGCACGAATAAAAGCCATAGAATTACGGTTCTGATGCGTAGATACTTCTTGTACAAAGTTAATGCCTGACAACGCCTGCGGGAGTTTCGTCAAGTAAAGCAAGATCGTTCAATTATCATCTGTACGTTGTGTAATCCACAAATTAAACTGAGGAAAATGACTAAGAGTACTACAACTTCTACAATGAACGCAGGAGCAAGTTTATTGACAATTCCCTTCCACTGAGTCTGAAGTTATATTGAACGGGATTTGTACCAATGAACTTTCGATACTGGTTAAAATTGTAAACTGCTAACTTTGATAGTTCTACACGCGGATAAAATTGCAAACACTGGCTATCGCAAACGGCTCGTAAATTCCCGACATCACAGCAATACAAATTACTGAACTGCTTATTAAAAAGTGTAGCATAGGAAGGCGTGTATTAACTGATACCTCCAGGTTGGACTGTTACGATGACACCGAAGTTTGGGCGGGGTTATTACCTTTGAGTCTATTTAGACGCGTTTTAATTGCCCAATGTGGACCACAAGTCAAAGCAGTTACTTTCACCAAAATAAACAGAAGCACACAATTCCTAGAACCAATCAGACCACAAAGCAATAAATGTCACTGTCACCTTGCGCGGGAAAATGACTATCAAACAAGAAATGCATGCATCAGCAGTAGTTTTGCCAGTAAGTGAAAAACTGATCTAAGTATTCCTATCATATTACATTTACACCTGGTTTTTGTGGCTATTAGTGAAAGTGTTTTGATGTCCACATATGCATTTCAAAATAGAACAACACTGGGCCGCTCAATTAACATTTACGGAACCCAATATTTAATTTCAAGAACAGCCAACGCCTTTCTGCTCTATCCACTAGACCACGCCGGCTGCACCTGATATGCCCAGTTGCCCAGTTGCGCTAACTGTTCCACAAGAGATTTCAGTGCGCTTAATGCATGTTGCTGTACGAGATTTCGCGCTTTCGACGGAAGGCGGTTTACCACGGTCGACTATTTCACTCTTCACAAAGTACACTGGATCTAGCTTAAAAGACAACGCTGTTTTGGTTGATCTTGTCCACATATGCATTTCAAAATAGGAGAACAACACTGAGCCGCTCAATTAACATTTACGGAACCCAATATTCAATTTCAAGAACCACCAACGCCTTTCTAAGTGAGTTTAATATCAAGCTTTGACAGGCAAGCAGCCGTTAAACTGCAGATATAATTCACACTTATCGCTGAATCGAACCGCGGCCCTGTTGAATATTAAACGAACGGGGCCAACATTGACAGTACATTTCGATTGAATTACTTGGATAAGGCTCTTTCTGTTGGTTCTATTGAGATTGATTTGTTACTTTCTATTTCTTCCTTTGATATGCTTGCTTTCAGTTGCTGAACTGACGTAAACGTATGCCGGTTTAAGCTTAAGAGATTGCTTTTAAAACCCCGGTGAAGATTGTTTGGGTCAATTTTGGATGAATTGCTGTTTGTTATTATGACTTCAATTAGTCTTTTCCTAACACCTATTGTTTTAAAAACTTTATGTAGTGGTCTCAGAGGTATTCCGTGCTACACATGCACATAAAAACGTGTTTGTCACAAACAGGTCAATAATGTTATTTTAGGCCTGGTTCGTTTGGTTTGTAAGCCTTTATGAGTAAGTCCCTGCCCAGGTTTTATTAAAACAAACCTCTGAAAATCCTTAGGGTTAACGTTCTTACTGCCACTGGAATTATTTCGAGAAAAAAGTACCCTCGTGCCTGTCAAATATGTCAAACTGAAAAAACACTCTAACTGATACAATGTCTCCTTTTTTAATTTTGTATCCAATAATGGGTTGCCCTTGTCAACCTTGTTTGTGGTAATTTAAAAAAATCAACGGCAAAGAAAAAATGTAAATCAAATGTAAACAAAGTCTATTCTCATTTACTTATTTAAGGCTTAAGAAGATTTGAAAAGAAGTGAATTGCTGTTTGTTACGTTCTCGATCAGTCAATCAGTCACTGAAAGTATTAGTACTATCTCCAGGAATAAAAATTAGATGAAAATTGTCTCACCTTGTTGTTAGGCCTCTGCACTGTTTTAAGGCAGTTACAACTGACTGCACACAACTCTTGCTAAAGGTACAGTGTCAACTCTGCACACCAGAAACAGCTGTGTGCCTCTCGTCCCCATATATGGCCTTCATGTACTGTCGGCTGCTCAGACCTTTAAAAAATTCCAACGGCAACAGCATCCCGCTGTAGCTGCCAAGACCTCTTTCATATCTATTTGATACAACGTAAAATATTAAGAAGCGCCTTATGGCTTATCAGTGTTGAAACAAAGAGAAAATAAACTTAGTTCCAGTCACCTTTTAAGCTTGCTTGTTTGCATTGTTGCTAAATAAAAACAAAGAAGATTACTCATCAATTTTTTTTTTTTGAAAACAGGTGAAAAAGAAATGGAATTTTCTTAATAAATCAGTTAGATCCATCTGTTTACGGTACTGAATTTGTTGTAAGTATCTCAGCAGAGTAATGTACAGCTACTATTGTTTTGATGCTTCAATATTTAACAATATCATGCTCTGAAATCGAGGTGAATAGTGGCAATAGTGGCCAATTAAAGATTGGCGGAAACACTTTGCTACAACAAATAGAGCAATTTTAAATGAGTGCGAAAAATTTTATAAAACATATTTACACTTCTGAAAGAGATGCTCAAGAGATCCAAAGAAATAATCTGCTGTTTTGGAGAATCGATCACAAAATCACTACAAAGTTGTACAAAAAAATGTTAGGTAGATGTTTCTGACTTCCTGTTAAACTCCCTTTGTCAGTCTACGGTTCCGGCCAGCTGTCAGTGATAACAATAGCAGCAGACAGAACGAGCTGTCTACTTTGAGGATCTGTTTCCTTCTAATTTTTAAACAACTACAGTGTAAACCAAAGAATATCCTCCTCTCTAGGTGTGCTTTTCGCACATAGGTATATCATATGGAAAAATTAGGGTAGTCTATTGTTCTAAGTTTGATCTCAACCTGCGCATGTCCTCCCTATGAGGACATCATGGACAAAAATGTTGAGACAATTTACCAAAACTCACGCTTTGTAACTAACAACAGAATTTTGTATTTGAACGAGAAAATTTTTTTCATCTGAAATCACCCTCTCCCCCCGAAACAATGTTGCAAAACGCTTTGTGGATGTTCAGTTGTTTCCAACATTGAAAAAGGGGGGAAGGAGGCTACCTTTCACGAGAGGAGAGGGAACAGAATTTACACCAAGGAAAATGCCACGATACCCACAATGATACACACGTAATTGAAAAAAGTAAGATGGAAAATTGTACCTTAATGTTTAGCCAAAAAGAAGGTCAAACCCCGGCTTTTTATTGTAACCTGGCTTCACACTAATGTAAACATGAAGGTCAAGTACTCGTATCGCGACTCAGCAGAGTGTTTAAACTGTACACCAACTATCGATTCTGTCTAGCAAATAATCAGGTCAGCAATATTTTTGTTTGGACCTTATGTCCTTGCTTGTGTTAATGACCGCAAAACTGAGGCAAACTGCTGCGATACGCCCGCACGCTTGACACTCCTCGACGGGGCACTCGACGTGTGTCAAGGAATGCTGTTACGTGAGTTGAGAATGCGTTACATAACATGACACGTGCAAAAGGTCACAGAGATTCTTTATGTTATAGCAAAACTTCTAGATTTAAAAAAATGTACCGTTGATAAGTAAGTGGTAGTTAAGCTTTTGCACATTGTGTTAGCATATTCTTAGAACAAGTTTATAGTGAGGAACAAGAAGTTTGAAAGCACTATTAGAGCATCTTAGTGGTAGTTTCCTTATTTTTCAAAAAAAGACGTCAAAATGTAAAAAAAACAAGAAGACACCTGAAGGCGTTTACGCGGGATGTGTTGGTTTAAAATTGCTGACACAGTATGTTTTTTTGTTTTCCAACCTGACTTGCACGTGATTCGGAGTTACAGCCAATAAAAATCACACAATTTTTTCGGGACGGGCTCGGGATACGGGAAAGTTAAAAAAACAAGGCAATTTTTGACTCCGAAGACGACGAAAGGAATGCACTACCGAATTTTATACGCTGGCTGACTACGTCATCCCGCGTAACTAGACGCACTCGGGAGCGTTCACTTGGGCAACACTTTATACTACGGCTTCGAACAAACGTGAATGTCAGTTTACGCCTAAGGTTTGTATAAGTTATATACTATATGGCTGGTTCTACGACCGCAGAAAATCTACCAGGCTGTATATCGCACCGCAATTCTTGTCGACGTCGTGATTTTATCAGAAAGATTTCTAAGGTTTTACAGAAATTTCAGTGATAATTGGGTTTGTTTACTAATCGGATTAATGTTGACCAATCAGCTTTCTTGGTTCCCACGGTGGGTAACCCGAAAACACTGACCCCCGGTCCGCGGACCCCCATACGGACCGGGTCCACGGACTACCCTACGGACTGGTCCACGGACTACCCCCACGGACCCCCTCTACGGACCACCCCCAAAAGTAGAATAAAAAATAATAACTAAAGGACTAAACAGATAATCTACGGAAATCTCGAATGGAGTAACATACATGTATGTAGTAATTACTTTTCGTAAGCACACTCTATATTTCTATTAATATAAAACCCCAAAAATAATGTCTAAAAGCTGTTTTCTGCGAAAAGAGCTGCCGATGGCAAAAAGAAGGCAAGTACTTACCTTTCATGCGTTGCTGAACCTTGCTACGAAAGATTTGTTTTTAGGTCGTTTTAGCTTGTTTACGCTGAGAAATTCCGGTAGCCTGGACCGAGATCACGAGCCCGCGGGAGAATGGGCCGAACAAAAATGGCGGAGAGAAAGAAAGCACAAATTTCGAGGCTTCCCGGTCTTTCATAGACAGCCACAGGAAAGGAAATGGCAATGTGTAATGATATAACTTGCGCCCGAGCCTGAACCCAAGTCTGTTATATTTGCAAGGCGTAACGCTCGAAATTTCGCCGACACGAGTGATCTATTAGACGACCAGTAAGTCAAATCTTTAGTTATTATTTTTCATTCTATTTTTGGGGTGGTCCGTAGAGGGGGTCCGTAGGGTAGTCCGTGGACCAGTCCGTAGGGTAGACCGTGGACCCGGTCCGTATGGGGGTCCGCGGACCGGGGGTCAGTGTTTTCGGGTTACCCTGCCACGGTAGCCCGGAAAAAAATTGTGAAACTTGATGACATTCATCGTGATTCCAAAGTTATCGAAGGTGAAGAAGCGATATGTGGGAAAATCAACAATATTACTTCTCAATCGAATATGCTATTCCACACGACCACGCAGGAAAAAAACTTGAGTTTGAATAAGAAAAGAATTCAGACATGATTTTTAAAAGAGGCCCGAGGGAATTCGGGCTGATAAACATATTCTCCGAGTTAATAGCTTTGTTAGCCGTTTTGCGGTCATAATTACCAAGAACTTTATTATAAACAATCAACAAGTTCAACAGATTTTAGAAACAGTCTAAATAACATTATATTATGTCTCGCAATCCTTTGTAACGTCAACCGTTTCACCTGCAAGCGTAATCAAGTCTTTGTCTTGCAACGATTTTCCACGGGACCACGCATGAGACAGACCATAATTGAGAAAACTTCATCCAAAAATGCTACCAAAATTTAAATTAGATGAAAGAAATCCTTATAACCACCTTTATTCGCGTAATGTTGTCGTGCACAAATTATCTTAGCGTTTTTTTTTTTGGTGATGGGTGGGTGAGTGAGACCGAGAATATTAATGGCGAAGGCAAACCGGAAAACGGAAGGCGTTGAGGGAAACTTCCAGCTCTGTGACTACGTTTTTCGGATGGGCTTCCCCTTTATTTGTTTCCTCTTTTTTCTTTCGAGTTTTCAGGCGAGCGAATGCAGGGGAGTAGTCGGAAGGTGCCGGTTCTGGCACAAAGTGATCCCGGGGATTCCCCTTACCTCGAAATGAAGGTGCTGAAGATGCGAAGTGATGTTGCGAAGGTGCTGAAGATGCGAAGAGATGATGCGACTGAGGTTTCCTATCACGAGGTGCGATAGGAAGGTTACGAATGGGAGGGGGGTGGGGCGATTACTGCTGCTGAGAGGATTTTTGTGATTCGAGTACCTCGTGCGATTGACCAACGCCCTCGAATGGAATGTGCGGAATGTGCTGAAGATGCGAAGAGGTGCGAAATGTGCTGAAGAAGTGCCGAGAGTTGCGAGATAAGAGAGAGAAGCGCCCCTAGCCCGACCCCGTATCCCTACCCCTACCCCTATAAAATAAAGCTTTTGGTGGAGGTTATTACTCTCTAGATAGTACTCGTGATGGCATTACGCTCGAAATAAATCGCCAAAGGGGAGGGACTGGAGTCATCACATGTTATATGTTTTTGGTTGCTGATGCGTTCATGAGAGTTCAGAATTCTGATCTGAAGAGAATTGTCTATTAAATGCTCAACAGATGCTCAACAGAAAACCAACAGAATGATCAAGAGATGCTCAACAGAACACCAACAGAATGCTCAAGAGATGCTCAACAGAACACCAACAAAAAATCAAGACGTCTTGAGAAGTTGTTGAGAAGTTGTTGGGAAGTAGCCGGGAAGTTACTGGTAATCTCCTGGCTCTCCTAGCAACACTCCAATCGCAGCATCGTGATTGAGAACCATTCGGAATCTCATCGCTCTCTTCTCTCGCTCTTATCTCGAGGGAAGGGGAGGGGAGGGGTGTGGCGCTTCTCTCGCTCTTTTCTCGCAACTCTCAGCACATGCGGCAAATGATCGCGCGTCCAGTAATCGCCCCTTCGCAACATTCTTATCGCATATTCGTGATAGGAAACTTCAATAGCGCGGGGGAGTGGAGCGGAGGGGTAGGGGGTACGGGGTTAGAGGGAAGGGGTCGGGGTAGGGGTCGGGGTAAGGGCGCTTCTCACCTTCGCACCTCTTCGCATCTTCAGCACATTCCGCACATTCCATTCGAGGGCGTTGGTCAATCGCACGAGGTACTCGAATCACGAAAATCAGCAGTAACTCTGCAGCAGTAACCTTCGTAACCAGTAAACCTCTCAGCAGCAGTAACCTTCGTAACCAGTAAACTTCGTAACCTTCCTATCGCACCTCGTGATAGGAAACCTCAGTCGCATCATCTCTTCGCATCTTCAGCACATTCGCAACATCCCTTCGCATCTTCAGCACTTCATTTCGAGATAAGGGGAATCCCCGGGATCACTTTGTGCCAGAACCGGCACCTTCCTACTACTAGGGTATAACCTCGTCCCCAGGAGCAGAGTAAGAGGCAGAAAAGAAAATAAAATAACGTCATTTTTTCCCCTGCTCCTTTAACTGTAGCCTGCGTGGCAAGCGTTTCCGTGCTGTTTTCGAGAATCATAGAGCGAGCCGAAAATGGCGCGAGTATAAAGAACGGAAGGAAACGTCCTTCCTTTCCCTACCCTCCCCCTTTTGCATCTCGTTCCATTTTTCTCGCGGCGAAGATCCGGTTTCTCGTCTTTGCTCCGAAAACAAACGGAAACGCTTCATACGCGGGCTACTTTCCCTGTCGCTCCAAGCCGGCGCCCACTTTGTCTTTCGTTTGCCTGGAAAACGCGAAAAATAGTGCATGTTCAGTAGGTTAGTTTGTGAGTAATTTTTCATATATTAGTTTTTTCATAAATGGATTTTGTCTACTTTGCACCCAACCCCGATTTCACATTTCTATTGGTTAACCCCTTACTAAAAGTATTTGCTTGTGTTGTTTTTTTCCCTTGTCAAGAGTCACACTGTTTCCACTAAGATTAGCCCAAGGATGTGCAAGAGCAGGCAGACAAAAGTTCTGAAATAAAATCAAGATATGGCTTTTTCCTGTGCCTAGATGATGTATCCTCCATGTTGAAGTGATAGCAAATCTCACGAAGCTGAGCTACAGTCAGCTTACTGAGCTTTTTTGTCGAGCTCATCGCACAGAGATTCCACGTGTCTCATATTATGGGGTGCACCGGTGTGTTGTGTTGCGTGTAATTAAAAAAGCTTCTTAATCTTCGGCTGCTTGGTTGTCAGTGTCCTCCACTTCGTTGCCCCCCGGAGTAGCAGCATTGCGAAGTTTCGCGGATGTTCTAGAGAAAAAGCTCTGGATCTGCCCCGCGGTTAAGAACTCGTCCACCTTGAATCGGCGCTCGCCTCGTTCGTTGCGCGCATACCGCATTTCTCGTGCTACTTGTTCAGGGTCAGCCTTATGGCCCGTCTCCTGACCAACTCTAAACTTATCCCCAAGTACTTCCTCTGGTCTTCCGTAAATCTCGCTCTCTTCTTAGATCCTTTTAGGGCCCAGCCTATCTGTAGTGACTCGACAGCTTCACATTGTTCAGCCTGGACGACGAGAGTAGGCTGAGCACTGTCTCCGACGGTAAGCTTCTCTGCATAAAGAAGGACCACTTGATCTAACAAGTTGTATTTCCTGTGCGGTCGCAAGCAGCACTGACCAATCATGATGTGGTTTTCGAGGTTCGAATACCTTTGATAGCTCTTTACGCAGCCATCCACTGGGCAACAGTAAAGGCCAGTGTCTTCAGCAATCTCTTTGTCGGGCCTTTTGCTGCTGATCTGGGATTATGTCGCTTTTGCCGACGGTTTCTTTTCCCAGCATGGAACAAAGTCTCCAGGTGACAATTGGAACACGTACGACAGAAGATGTAGCTTACTCATAATAATAATAATAATAATCGAATATTTTCTCAGGATAACCCTTCAGTACATAGTACTGTTATCAACGGGGTCCTGCTAAGAATTAAAAATATTAAGATATATAAAATAAGATACATATTAAAAACCGTTGAAAATAGAATAGAATTTACAAGTAATAATCGTCTAAGGCTTTCCTAAATAAGACTCTAGAATTAATGTTTCTTAAACTTAAAGGCAATAAATTAAAAATCGAGGCACCTAAAAAATAAAAGCTACGGCGCGCAAAATCCAGTCTGACTTTTGGTAGTTTTGCAGTTTTCCCATTGTTGCGGGTGTTTAAAGCGTTATGATGTAATCGGTGAAAATAGTCTTTAAATGGAAAGCATGCAGTTCCATTAAGGCAGTCAAATACAAAGCAGCACGCTCTCTTTTGTAAAAAGTTATCAACAGTTAGAATTCGAAGATCACAGTTCTGCGAACTGCATTTTGGAGAAATAATTTCAAGGCTTCGGGTCTCAATGGAGCGGATCATGCGTTTGCGGGACTCTGACCATCCAAGACTAGTATAGCCGCAATACGTAAATATTGGCATAATCATCGATTGGTAAATTCGTTGGGCAGTGAAAGTATCAATACTGGAACGGATGCGCCGTAAGAGGTTCACTCTTCCTGCTGCCTTCTTGTAAATTTTTTGAAAATGAGTTTCAAAATTAAGTGTCGGGTCCAGATGCACGCCGAGGTACTTATAACATGTAGTGATGTTGATGGGAAAACTGTTGACTGAGAGCTTGACTTGACAGCCTTGAAACAGGTTCAACCGCTTACCGGTACCAAACAGCATCACCTCAGATTTTCCTTTCTTTAGATTAAAAAAAAGTTCATTATCACGAAACCAGTTAGATAGATTATCTAAGTCCTGTGAAAGACTGCTTTGTATCGCATCAATATCACTTGAGGATGTAAAAATCACCGTATCGTCAGCGTAAGTGATAATCTTACAATGACGAAGCGGACTATGCACATCATTAAAGAAGATGAGAAAAAGGAGGGGCCCAAGAATACTCCCTTGCGGAACTCCAGTGTTAATTGGATTTGGTTCAGAAAGCACACCGTGAAATTGAACGATCTGCTTACGATGGAATAAATAATCAGTAAACCACTGAAGTTCCATATCATATACACCAAAACGGGACAGTTTACTCAATAAAATGCAATGACTAATGGTATCGAATGCCTTTGATAAGTCAATAAAAACTGCTCCTGTCGCCTTTCCACTATCGGCCTCCTTTCTGATGAGATCAGTGAAGTAAGTAACAGCTAGTTCCGTTGAGCGGTTCGGACGGAAACCAAATTGGTACTCAAAAAGTAGATTATGACGCTCTAAATGAGCCATCAGCTGCTTATAGACTATCCTTTCGGTACTGAAAGAAGAAAAAGGGGATAAATACCATTAGTAACCATCATCGAGTGGCAACCTCCACTATGGAAAACAAGGTAATGGATGTTTGGCTAACCTTGTAGTAGGGACCAGGGGACAGATTTTCCAGGTGCAACGTCAAAGGCCTTCCACACGGTTACTTGATTGTCATCTCCGTAAGCAAAGTTATTAATGGTGCTGATTCCTTCCCAGCGTCCTGGTCCCTCCTCCTGTAATAGTCATAATAGCACGTGATGCTTTAGATAGTCTGTCCTACAACAATTATAGTAACTTTTTACCTATAATTCTGAGTAGTCAGATGCAATTACCTGCTGGCTCTGATCTGAGGAACTGGTGACAAGAGCCACTCGCACACAGTTTATGCCCCTGTGAGACAACATAGCGTCATGGAAATCCGGCGCAGTAACCACATTATAGCCTTCGTTGACATAGCAGCGAATATGCGCCTTCACAGTTGCTGCTTTACGATCGCACGGACCCTTACAACCTTGGGGATCGCTGAAGTCTACCTTTTTACGCGGATGCCGGTTTCCCCTACCAATAGACGACATGCTGATACAAACGCTGTGATAGCAACCGGCGTTATCTTGCCTCAGCGCTAGCGCTGCTGTCTCAATCTCTGGTTGCTCACGTTTGAGGGTCTTCAGGGGTGTGGCGTAAAAGCTGGATCATGCTGTTTGCATCTTGGCTACAATCTTCCACGATGTGGACAAAGGTCTGGTGCTGTAACGTCGCATTAACTCTTCGCACAACCACACTAATATGCCAAGAGATATCTCGTTTCCCAAACCAGTCGGCTTGGGTTTCTCGATATCTCTGTGGCAGCCACTTCATAGCCCAGTGTTGGGTTATAAGTACCTTCTTCTCGTCTAGGTCATCAAGAACGGTTGTGTGCGCCTTGTCTTGTTGCAGAGACCTCAGCTGATGCGCTTTCCAAGCTTGTATCGCTTGTACTGCATTCTGGTGAGTGTAGAGAAGGTCGTTACGCATATCCTCGGGGTTGGTGGAATTCTTAGAAAGAGCTTCTTCTATTTCCTTCAATGCAGATTTCAGCTCCTCGCACTGGAGACAGCTGTTTTCATGATCGTGTTGACACTCAACGCAGAGAGATTTATCATTTGGGTCACTTAGTGCTTTAAGCGATACAGTTGTCGGGTACATTCGCTTCAGCTGTCAGGTGCACCTGTGTTTGAATAAATTTATAAATCAATTAACTAATAATAGAAATGTAATCAAATTCATCTCCACTAGGAAAATCTATAAGCGGGGTTGACATTATCATAGAAGTACTGTGGTCCTTTAATATCAGTCATCTTTTGTATCATCTTTAACATCACCTACTTTTGTCGATATCTTTTGACGTCTTTTCGTAGCGCATTTCAAGCTCGGCAGTGCATAAAAGAAAATAAAACTGACAAGGGCTACGGAAAACGCCCCTGTTTTTATGAGTCGTTCGTGATACGAATGAAATTATACAGTATTGTTTGTTTATTTGCATCAGGCACGGCTCCCACTATAAGAACGTTGTTTATACTATACTATATTAGGGCTTAGTCGTAAGTAACAGGTGGTGTCAATTTCCTCTGGTGGTTGAGGCTTTGCCTCCTCCGTCAGCGACCCCGGCACGACATGCCCTACATTTGTTGACAAAGAACATAGAAAAGCTATTATAATGGGGGAAGGTAGTCTTCCATTTATAGCACTGGATTTCCTTTTACGGGAAGGCAAGCTTATGCTTAGTTTGGTCCTCAGTTTAAAATAATTTGCGGCTTGCCAATGACAAATGTACACGACAAAAAAGTATGATAATTCGAAAAGCCACAGGGTAGACTTAAGTATCTGAGTTAATCAGAAAGTATACAGTACTAAATATTTCAGTTTCGTTCAAAAGCGCTATCATCACTCAGAGTACTACACTTACGAGATCCAACTGGTACAAGTATCTTCGTAAGGCTGTAGATCAACTTTGACTGCGCAAAAGAAAGCGTCCTTTTCATTCCTCCTTCTCTTTTTAACATGATGGGGGGCCAGAGCCAGGGGAACTTTACATAACATTTGCCGGCAGCGCCATCCGATGCCAAATTCGTCACGGTGCTTCAGGCAAATCGTCATTTTAAATTTTGAGTGATCAAATTCAAATACACCTGGGACAAAAGTGAAAATGACGATAAAACAGGGAATTTTTATTTCCTATCCCCTTAAGATTGAGAGCAAACTGCGCTTGGTCTGCCGAGTTCTTTTGGGGACTGGGGATAGCCATTAGATTTTTTTGGGGACGATTTGAGGATCGGAGAAATCCCCAAATTAAAACCTTTCAAGCCAAAATTCCAAGGAAAAAGTTCTTGTGAGGAAAAGACAACATAAATAACAACATCAAGCATAAAAAAAAGAAAAGTGAGTTTTTAAAGGATATAGATATGTATAGGCATTTATTTATTTATTTATTTATTTATTTCACCACACATTCTTTACAAAGAAAAATAGTAATAAATCTAATTACGTTAAAATAGTACGGAGATTGAAAGGACACTAAGGAAAGAGAAAATATCTAATACGTACAAATAGCAGAGAAAATAAAGTTGACTTTGTCGTTAAATAAGATTGTGGCGAGGAGATCTCGAAGAAGCTTTGAGGCTTATTTGTGAGCTCGAGATTTCCTCCCGTAGAAATTAAAATTTACTATAATTGTTGCATAGATAGGCTATGTTGAAGTAGAAATGTAAGGGAGAAAAGAAAAATGTGAAGGAAAACAATAAATATATATAAAAAAACTATGATTTAAACTCGTTTTGCCTGTCTCTTAGAAAAGATTTCATAAGTCGTTTGAAGCTAGAAGCACTTGTTGCTGCTTTAATATGATCATGTAGTGAATTCCATATTTTGGGACCTTGAAAAAGTAGGGAGAATTTCTTAGTATTACTACTGCAGAGGTGAGTTCGGTAAAAATCTGAGTGTCTTGTTGAATATCGGTGCAGTTGATTGCCAGTTTGAAAAGTTTGACAGAAAGAAAGTGGTAGCATGTTATTATGGTAATGATACATGAATGTGCCAACTTGGAGTGAGTAAATACTGAAGATGTCTAGAATGTTCAGCTTTGTAAATAGAGGTTTACTGGGAGCTTTATAGTCAGCCTTTGAAATTGAGCGGACAGCACGTTTCTGGTGTAGATAAATTCTTTACAGGTTAGTAACATAGGTGGAACCCCATACTAAATTACAATATGCGAGATAGGGGTAAATAAGTGTATAGTACAATGACAGGAGAGAGCGGTTCGAGGGCAAGTAGAATCTAGTTTTATATAGCAAACCAATAGACTTAGAAATCTTTGTACAAATATAATTTATATGGGTTTTCCATGTAAGGTGTTGGTCAATATAGACTCCTAAAAATTTTGTGCCCTACTTGTTCAA
This sequence comes from Ricordea florida, assembly GCA_949710005.1. Classification (NCBI taxonomy): domain Eukaryota; kingdom Metazoa; phylum Cnidaria; class Anthozoa; order Corallimorpharia; family Ricordeidae; genus Ricordea; species Ricordea florida. Next base: position 12,162,539 of record OX453275.1, read on the forward strand.
TTAGATTATTATCTAGTATCAGCGGTCTTATTTCTGGTAAGCTTTTTTGCCTAGGTCTGAAGATCATCAGCTTTGTTTTCTTAACATTAATTGACAATTTATTGGCTATTAACCATGCTGACACATTTTGAAGCCCGTCGTTAAGGATATTAATGAGAGTTTGTGGGTCATTATGCTCAAGGAATGTACTGGTATCATCAGCAAATAATATGAAATCAAGATCCCTGGAAGAGTTTGGGAGATCATTTATGTAAATAATGAAGAACAAAGGGCCTAGTATAGACCCCTGTGGGACTCCCCATATCTGATTGCAAACATTAGATTGTCTCCAACTTACCCGCCCTGGCTAATAATAGCTCTGCTTCAGTGTTTAAACCACAGTTGGCAAAACTGGCTTGCAGTGTTTCTGTAATGTGACGCTCAATTGATCGGCTACATTCCCTGGTCGGTACGTACGCTGTGCTGGCACTTGAACCACACTCACCCCCGACCAGCGCTCCACATTCACACTCTGTGTGGTCGCACATCAACGAGCAGTGAACGTCTGCTGATTATAGCTCTCGCTACCAAAAACTTTATATCCAACGAAAACCTTGCTAACAAAGAAATCGATGACTGCGGGAGACGTTCTCACTAAAAATAAGGTGTTGCGAAAGCGGTCTCCGTGACCCGCTTCTACTCAACGCTTGGGAATGGAAAAGTTACATTTGACTTAAAGCAAACAAACAAAAAGAGGTGACACGTTTCATGACGTTAGGGTTCACATGTTTGCGATCGCAAAACTGCGAGGTAAATGGGGAGAAAAAAGAGTATAGTTATAACATGTTGATAAGATTAACAAATTGACGTCAGTTTTTTATGCGTCTGTCCTCTTATTGATGATAAATTGCGTCATAACATTGTCAAAGTGTTGTAGATCCACGTCAATTTGTTTTTTGCAATAACAAAACGCGAAAAAGGTCAAATGAAGACTTAAATGAAAAGAAACGCAAGTAAACAGCAAGTAAACTCGAAAAATGCTGAATTTTATTTAAATTGACGCAATCAGGGTGCAACTATTCTCAATAACTTTTCTCGCGTTCTCATTGGCTTGTGACAACAAGTAATACAATTTGATTGGGTAAAAATCTGACTGTTTGACAGCTCACTTATCACGCGAAATACCTTGCACAAATTAGAATTTTATGTGTCTGTACTCTTATTGATGCTAAAAATTAGCCAATCAGCGCGCGAGAATTCGCTCAGTTATTGTAAAACATTTTTTTGCGACGAAAGAAAATCGAATGAAAAAAATGCTTTGTGTGTCATGTTATGTAACGCATTCTCGACTCACGTAACAGCATTCCTTGCAACACGTCGAGTGCGCTTGGGTTTCGCTGCAGTTTGCCTTAGTTTTTGCGGTCATGAAGACAAGCAAGGACATAAGGTACAAACAAATTATTGCCGACCTCATATTTACTAGAAAGGATCGATATTTGGTGTGAAGTTTGAACACTTTGCTGAGTCGCGATACAAGTACTTGACCTTCATGTTTACATTAGTGTGAAGCCAGATTACAATAAAAAAACCGGGATTTGACCTTCTTTTTGGCTAAACATTGAGATACAATTTCCATCTTACTTTTTTTCAATTACGTGTGTATCATTGTGGGACTTGGGATCGCCTGAATTATAAGTATCGTGGCTGAAAGATTTGTTTTAGAATTCACCGTGTCGCGCCGATCCTCATAACTGTTAGGTCAGATAGGTCAAATTTCACTCAAGTGCTCCCTGAATTTCGCTTTCCCAAAAATTCATTTGACATGTTGTCCAAAGTTTTGAACCCATATTTCGAAAGCTTAAGGATTGCTTTTTAATGTCAGATATGTATCTCTTCTTAAAACGATTTATCGGGTTGAATTTTAGGCCTTCGAATTTCGATAAAATTTTGCTCTGGTGAAATCCTCAAAATTATTCAAGAATCTTAAAATCTGTAAAATATTCTGGTTGCAATCAATTGAAGCGTATTACCACTCAAAATGTACGTTGAAATCCCTTTAATACAATGAGAAACATTGTGAATTGAATGATTTTTGATATAGACTAAAATCGAGCTCTTTTCATTACCCTGTCGCGCGTCCCGAAAAAGCGGCCTGGTGGAGGCCGTGAAGCGCTCATTCTTTGCACTCGCTGTATGGCAAAAATATTTAACCGATGAAAGTAAAATCTATATTTTCATAAATAAAGTACCTAGGGTAGGCCACTGATTTTTTTTTTTGATTTTTCGAATTTTTTTTCCACCCCTGGTCGATATTTACAGACATTCACTCTTAATGGTTTGAAACATTTTGTTTGACTATTATATCCGATAACATAAACAGCGTATGGATTATTTTGCTCGAATTTATCTATATCCTTATAGTCAACAGGGAATTTAATATCAGTCCAATGGAATATTTGTGAATTTTCTTTCATTTTCGAGGTTAATCTTTCAGGGTGTACATTAATCATAATAGGGTAAACAGCGGAGGTAACGCCCACTTAAAACACTCATTGTCATTGTTATATACCATTAGGTAATGGTATATAACTACTGCCGGAAATTGGATTGGCTTTGACTACTTGCATATCAAAATATTCTATGTCCATAATGTTCGCTTGATAAAAATTATCTATATATAAGGCTATAAATATTAAAAATTCACGTAAAGTTTAAAAAGTATAAAAAGTAAAAACCAAACGTTTTCGGCTGTCTGCCATCATCAGGGTTCAACCCTAGTAGTAAACGGTGGTGTTGGTTTTAAGATTGGCACATTAATTTCTGGGACGAGCTGGTCTAGTAGAGGTGTCATTAATTAATAAGAATAGTTCATTTTCTTTCATTTGTTATTTAGAGACATACATATATAGGTGATTCTGTAAAAACGTACCTGCATAAATTGCTTGGTTCTGAACCTGACGTCTCCCACAGTCTGAGGTCTATAGGCTAGGTAATACACCAGTCATCACACACCGCCCCGTCCTTAATTGCCACTGGTTGTGAGATGGTCAATAAAACTGAGCACTGCTAACAGCCCGGGACACTACAGCAACTGACAAGAACAAGTATAAGGCATCTCTCAACACAGACACATAGGAAGTAATAAATGTCAATGAGTAATCAAAGCTCTCTAAAGTTAGCACTCACTTCAGGCCAATTACTTGAACCAGACAGAACTGGCACACCCCTCTAGCATCCCGTAGTGACTCCCCACCCCCTGTCCTCACCTCTCCCAGCATGACCAACTATGTCTCTAGGGTCCACAGACAAACTAAAGTAGCTCACAGAAGCTTTGATTAGAGTCTGAGACAACCCACATGTGAAATTAAATCAAATGGCAGAGATTTTTAGAAAGACAACCAAAACTCCCCAAGCTCACCCCCGACAAACTAAAAGCAGCAGTCTCGCAAAGACAACATGGCAAGGTAGTACTGGGTATGAACTATTCACTGACTCCATTGCAGACAGTCCCCCCATCAAACCAGTAGCACGCGAATTGCCTAAACATTAGGCAAAAAACCTACCGTGCATTTTACAGGTACGTTCTCTGAAAAGCACCTAGATATATAAAATTATAAATGAAATCATATCGTGTTAAAGAGCGGAAGGAAACTGAATGTGTCAATATATGAAAACCAGGAATGGTAAATATATGATGAAATGTATTTGTGCTAGTTGCGGGATTAAAAAGGCAAAATTTATATCAGAAGCTACTTATTATAGCCACACAGATTAGATGTCTATTTTATGCAAAATTTTGGTGGGTGGGGATGTCTCAGAAATCGTTAATAAAATTGATGATATTTTTGAATACATATTATGAAAACTAGGTGTCGAAAAGGAAAAAAGAAACCTTGTTTTATTCCATGTAGTGAAAAATGCTATAAAACAAAAAACGATAGATATAAAAGGTGTTTGTTCTAGTTGTGGCTAAAAAAAAGTTTCTTTCATTTGCAAGTCGGATTATTATACCGGAATTGACTCAAAATATGGTAATTTTACTGATGATTTTTGGCAGGATAAATTTAAGATTATTCTGATGAGTTCTGTGATAGCTCGATAAAAATTTGATTGGATTTTAATTAATTTCGAGCTGTCTCAAACCTCTCACTGATCTACTACTAAATTATGAAAATTTAGGCCGAATTTTCAGGCAATTCCAAGGCAGACGTAAATCAAATCAGCATTTGAGTGTGAATCGAGGACGACCATTATGTAGTGGTTATGAATGTCAATTTCGTGCTTACACAGGTGTTTTTGTCCCTCGTGAGCCGGTATTTGTTTGGGTGTTGCGAGACGCACATTAAGCAGGTTTAGCAAACACAGCGCGATGCGAGTTTAGGACGTGCAACTAGTTCGCCGCTTGAACGCTCAAGGCAGTTATTCAAGTTGTAAAGCACAGTCTCCTCTGAAAATTGTCCAGAATATGGACGACCTTTTAAACCAAGAGCACAACCGCAAGTTTCCCGCATAAATTTCTTCAAGTTTAGTACGATCTCGTGTGGGCTCACAATATCAATGTCGGCCATCTTTGAAGTTTCTGTCATCATGCATTGCTACAGGTATTCTAGTATAACACTGATTGTCATAACTCTTGCTATGGTAAAAGCAAAATGCCTGTAGTACAGAGATCAGAAACATGGTTTTTGGATCGAGAGTGATTGAATAACGAAGGCTGTGATGTTTTTTACCGTCATTCTCTGCCAATAAGACAATGTTTTTTGTTCAGTGAAGCCTCTCACGTCCTAAATATGACTATTGTAAGTGCTTGCCTGTTAAGCACACATTATTTTTAGTTCTTGCCTGAAACTATTGAATATTTGCAGATTTAGCAACAACGAGCGCTATTTTGTCCCTTCGAACAGATGAACGGAACCGATGTCATACCGTTCAAACGGATATCGCAGCTCTTCGAACGAATACTTCAAGTTGGCGAACGGATGTTGCAATACTTCGAACGGATGCTAAAAGGTTTCGAAGGGATATGGAAACCGTACGAACGCTTTGTCAAAGGTTTTAAACGGATTTTCTCAAGGGTTCGAACGGATAACAAGCGGTTAACCCGTTAAAACGAGTTACCGTTAATATCCGTTTTGCCTTTCACGGTCACATTTAGTACAGGTTTATATCTAATATGTGCGCAGACGATACTTGACAATTATTGGGAATAAAATTTCAATAAGCAATATAGTCTGCTTTCATTCGTCGTTTTGCAACTGTATGTTTACTAACAGTAATACTTTATTCAGAATTATGTTTCGCGTTCTTAAAAAAGTAACGTTAGGCCTTCCAGGGACAGCTAAATTCTTCCATTGTTCAACGGCTTTGGCCCTACTTACAAAAACAAAAGAACACGAAACAGTCTCACTCGTGATGGGAATTTATCTCTTAGCTAATTAATTTTCTTTCATGACAAGAATAGTTACCAGAAAGTCAAAAATTCTTTACCAGACAGTTCTTTGCCTTGGTTACAAGAGTTTAACTCACACTTGCACGCACGGTCGAATTAACGTTATTTGAAGATATCTGCTGTGAGGGAAGAAATAACTCAACGTATGATAATTCATTTTTTTATATCTTCTTTTTTTGTTTTATTATGTTACATACTTGTTTATTGATCCTATGTGGTGTTCTCACTTTTCCACTCGTAAACGAAACCATGCAAGACTCGTCAGTGTAGTGTGACCATTCTTTAGAAAGCTACTGAACAATACTGCACTGTGATACTGCTGTTTGTTTCACTACACAGTGTGGTTCTATCTTTTGCATCTGTGGATCAAACCATGCAGTGTGACCATTCTCTCGAAAGCTACTGAACAGTACTACACTTAAACAACATCATCTAGCTTTATTTGCATGACCAGAAATACAAACAGTGTTGCAAAAGCTTTAGTAACCTAAAAGTAAAACAGTAACGGTTATCGTGATCATATAATGTTATGAAAAAGCAATCAAGTTACATTGGTTTGATTTGAAAGTAGAAAATTGCGTAGATCAAAGAAAGATAAAATATATATTGCTAATTGAATATTAATAATAATGATTTGAAGAAGTCATAAGTTCGCCAATGGCTTGTAACGGAGATAATATTTTTTAAAAGTTCGAATGATATTTTCTATATTTTTTTATAATATGTGTCTTAGACTAGAGTATTTATTGCAATATATAAGACAGTGAGACTCGTCTTCAATTTGATTAGATGCACAAATAGGCCCCAGAGTCTGTTAATCCTCAGTTGGAATTTGATCATATCTACCAGTCTCAATCCTTAGTTTGTGAGTGCCTATCCTAAATTTCAGTAGTTCTTTTCTTTCGCTTAGTTTGCTTGTAAGGCCTAAATAATAAGAGGAGAGTATAATCATTCTTAAAAGTGTTGAAAAATTTTAACAACGTCAAAATGTAGTAAGGGTATGTTAAAACCACACATATGCGCACTAAGGCGACAGTGGTAGAAGGGATAAAACCCTGTTGCTAGCAAAAAACAAAAGATGAAAAAATTGACCTTAAAAGCCAGCAGCCATGGACAGCTGTTTCGGCCTTGTTAGGCCTCATCAGCATAGCACAGCTAACAGAAGAGCTCTGGTTTCCCAAATTATGAATGTTAAGGTGATAAAAAATGGTAGGGTTGTGGGATGTGGCTTGAAATGAGAACGTCAAAATGTAGTAAGGGTATGTTAAAGCCACACATATGAAAAATTTAGTTTGGTTGGGTTTTGCATGGTATGTTGCCAATATAAAATATGCTTTTGTTGCATTAGGCCACCGACATTAATTTGTAATAACTAAAATAAAAGTACGTCATGCCAAACTGAGTCGACATCTTTTTTGAATTCGACAAAACAAGCAAGGATTTTTTCGTTGTGGTGATGCACGTATTTATCTACTAGAGTTTTGCTGTTCGATTTTTGGGTAGAAATCCATTCTGAGAATTGTGTAGTATATGAAGAGAATTGACATGTTCAAGCAGTCGCTGATTTAAAGTAGAACAAAATAACTTCCCCAAACAACTTAAGACACAAATTCCTCGGTAGTTTGATGGTTCCTTTTTTCCTCCTGATTTATATATTGATGTAATAATACTGCGACACCAAATATTAGGCATTATACTTGAAGTAAGAATTAAGTTGAAGAATTTAAGAAATGGGGCCATCATTTCTTAAAGGCTAGCTTTGATCATTTCATTCTTTATTTTGTCCGAGAACGTCGATTTGTTAGTTTGCAATCTTTTAGCGGCTATTAAAATTTGTGGTACAGTTTGTATTATTATTATACAGTGTGCTTTCTTGCTATTTCCAATGTGGATCAAACCATGCAGCGTGACCTCTCTTTCGTAAGCTATTGATCAGTGCTGTTTTAAGTTTACCTTGATCTCAGAGTGGCTAAAGTTAAAAAATTGTTTTGTTTTTTCAAGAAAAAAAATCTAGTCAAAATTGGCAAAATACTTCAAAGTCCTGTTTGGACGCTGCACGTTTCACGAACCGCGCTTAGTTCGAATTTGGACCCACCCGAATGTTCAAAGGTAGCTTGTTTATTACTTGAAAACTTACTCGAGTTTTCACGGCAATCCTGCCGAGGCAGTCCTGAAGCAACATGTCAATATTGTCAGCAAAGAAAGTTGTTAAAAATGTATGCGTTAGGTTTAACCCTTTATACCCTTAGAGCGACTTTATAGATTTTATTCTGGCTAACGCCAGACGATTTTACTCGTCACAGGGAGACCCCTCAGAGTTTACTGAAGGGTTAAGCACATGAAGACTTTTCAAAGCGTCTGTATTGAATCTGCTCCGAAGTCCAATTTCCCAGCAGAACGAGGTGGTATGAATCAAGGACTATAGTCTCTAAAACCGATCAAAATTGAGGCGTCTGCCGTTCGTTGTTCATTCCGACACCAATTTAATTCAAAGTAGTAGAATAGTACTTGTCCTGAATATTGAAATTAGAGGCCGTACCCTCTGTAATTTAGTACAGGTTTATATCTAATATTTACGCAGACGATACTTGACAATTATTGGGAATAAAAACATTAAGAAGCAATATAATTTTCTTTTATTCGTCATTTTGCAATTGTCTGTTTACTAACAGTAATTATGTTTCGCGTTTTGAAAAATGTGACGTTAGGCCTTCCAGGGACAGCTAAATTCTTCCATTGTTCAACGGCTTTGGCCCTACTTACAAAAACAAAAGAACACGAAACAGTCTCACTCGTGATGGGAATTTATCTCTTAGCTAATTAATTTTCTTTCATGACAAGAATAGTTACCAGAAAGTCAAAAATTCTTTACCAGACAGTTCTTTGCCTTGGAGACAAGAATTTAACTCATACTTGCACGCACGGTCGAATTAACGTTATTTGAAGATATCTGCTGTGAGGGAAGAAATAACTCAAGGTATGATAATTCATTTTTTTACCTCTTCTTTTTTTGTTTTATTATGTTACGTACTTGTTTATTGATCCTATGTGGTGTTCTCACTTTTCCACTCGTAAACGAAACCATGCAAGACTCGTCAGTGTAGTGTGACCATTCTTTAGAAAGCTACTGAACAATACTGCACTGTGGAACTGCTGTTTGTTTCACTACACAGTGTGGTTCTATCTTTTGCATCTGTGGATCAAACCATGCAGTGTGACCATTCTTTCGAAAGCTACTGAACAGTACTACACTTAAACAACATCATCTAGCTTTATTTGCATGACCAGAAATACAAACAGTGTTGCAAAAGCTTTAGTAACCTAAAAATAAAACAGTAACGGTTATCGTGATCATATAATGTTATGAAAAAGCAATCAAGTTACATTGGTTTGATTTGAAAGTAGAACATTGCGTAGATCAAAGCAAGATAAAATATATATTGCTAATTGAATATTAATATAATGATTTGGAAAAGCCATAAGTTCGCCAACGGCTTGTAACGGAGATATTTTTTTTTGGAATGATATTTTCTAAATTTTTATATAATTTATTTCTTAGACTAGAGTATTTATTGCAATATATAAGACAGTGAGACTCGTCTTCAATTTGATTAGATGCACAAATAGGCCCCAGAGTCTGTTAATCCTTGGAATTTGATCAAGCTACCAGTCTCAATCCTTAGTTTGTGACTGCCTATCCTAGTAGTTCTTTTCTTTCGCTTAGTTTGCTTGTAAGGCCTAAATAATAAGAGGAGAGTGTATAATGATTCTTAGCGGAGCTCCACAGCGGCTCGAAGAGCCACAGAGCGGAGCCCCATAACTACCGTGCGAGGATAGAAATTGAGAAAACTATGCGTTTGAGTTTCCATGGTCATTGTGGCTAGCGGCATGGCTCGCCGGCGTGTGCGCCTAGCGACGACGACGACGATGTTGCCCCAACATGGCGGCCATAGTCATCCGGGATATTTAGAAGGTCCTAAACCGAAACGAGGCTTTGTTTTTCGCGCGCTTTTCGCGGCTTGCCGCGGCTACACAACCTACAGCCAGCAGTCTACAGCAGTCTACAATGTTTTGCTGAAGAAACGGATTATTCATAGCGGTTTTGGATGAAAAGTTTTCTTCCTACAAGTTTTCAAGCGTTTTTGGAGGGACATAAGCATAAAGCTGAGTTCTTTCTACAAGTTTTCAAGCATTTTTGGAGGGACTGTGTGAGGAGCTCCGCTTTTAGGTTTGCCTAAATCTATTTAATAAAAGTGTTGAAAATTTTAACAACATCAAAAAAATGTAGTAAGTGTATGTTTTGAAAACCACACATATGCGCACTAAGGCGAGAGTGGTAGAGGGAATAAAACTCTGTTGCTACCAAAAAACATAAAATGAAAAAATTGAGCTCAAAAGCCAGCAGCCATGGACAGCTGTTTCGGCCTTGTTGGGCCTCATCAGCATAGCACAGCTAGCAGAAGAGCTCTGGTTTCCCACAATATGAATGTTAAGGTGATGAAAAATGGTAGGGTTGTGGGATGTGGCTTGAAATGAGAACGTCAAAATGTAGTAAGGGTATTTTAAAGCCACACATATGAAAAATTTAGTTTGGTAGAGTTTTACCTTGTATGTTGCCAATATAAAATATGCTTTTGTTGCATTAGGCCACCGACATTAATTTGTAATAACTAAAATTAAAGTCCGTCATGCCAAACTGAGTCGACAGCTTTTTTGAATTCGACAAAACAAGCATGGATTTTTTCGTTGTGGTGATGCACGTATTTATCTACTAGAGTTTTGCTGTTCGATTTTTGGGTAGAAAACCATTCTGAGAATTGTGTAGTATATGAAGAGAATTGACATGTTCAAGCAGTCGCTGATTTAAAATAGAACGAAATAACTTCCCCAAACAACTTAAGACACAAATTCCTCGGAAGTTTGATGGTTCCTTTAATTTTTTCCTCCTGATTTATATATTGATGTAATAATACTGCGACACCAAATATTAGGCATTATACCTGAAGTAAGAATTAAGTTGAAGAATTTAAGAAATGGGGCCATCATTTCTTCAAGGCTAGCTTTGATCATTTCATTCTTTATTTTGTCCGAGAACGTCGATTTGTTAGTTTGCAATCTTTTAGGGGCTATTAAAATTTCATTTTTAGTAAGATTGCACTGTGGTGCACTGTGGTACTGTTGGTTTTACTATACAGAGTGCTTTCTCACTATTTCACCCTATATGGATCAAATTATGCCTTGTGGCCATCATTCTTTGGAAAGCTACAGAACACCAATGTACTGTGGTACAGTTTGTATTATTATACAGTGTGCTTTCTTGCTATTTCCAGTGTGGATCAAACCGTGCAGCGTGACCACACTTTCGTACACTACTGATCAGTGCTGTTTTATCTTGATCTCAGAGTGGCCAAAGTTAAAAGATTGTTTTGTATTTTCGAGAAAAAAATCTAGTCAAAATTGGCAAGATACTTCAAAATCCTGTTTGGACGCTGCACGTTTTACGAACCGCGCTTAGTTCGAATTTGGACCCACCCGAATGTTCAAAGGTAGCTTGTTTATTACTTGAAAACTTACTCGAGTTTTCACGGCAATCCCGCCGAGGCAGTCCTGAAGCAACACATCGATATTGTCAGTAAAGAAAGTTGTTAAAAATGTATGCGTTAGGTTTAACCCTTTATACCCTTAGAGCGACTTTATAGATTTTATTCTGGCTAACGCCAGACGATTTTACTCGTCACAGGGAGACCCCTCAGAGTTTACTGAAGGGTTAAGCACATGAAGACTTTTCAAAGCGTCTGTATTGAATCTGCTCCGAAGTCCAATTTCCCAGCAGAACAAGGTGGTATGAATCAAGGACTATAGTCTCTAAAACCGATCAAAATTGAGGCGTCTGCCGTTCGTTGTTCATTCCGACACCAATTTAATTCAAAGTAGTAGAATAGTACTTGTCCTGAATATTGAAATTAGAGGCCGTACCCTCTGTAATTTAGTACAGGTTTATATCTAATATTTACGCAGACGATACTTGACAATTATTGGGAATAAAAACTTTAAGAAGCAATATAGTATTCTTTTGTTCGTCATTTTGCAATTGTCTGTTTACTAACAGTAATTATGTTTCGCGTTTTGAAAAATGTGACGTTAGGCCTGCCAGAGACAGCTAAATTCTTCCATTGTTCAACGGCTTTGGCCCTACTTACAAAAACAAAAGAACACGAAACAGTCTCACTCGTGATGGGAATTTATCTCTTAGCTAATTAATTTTCTTTCATGACAAGAATAGTTACCAGAAAGTCAAAAATTCTTTACCAGACAGTTCTTTGCCTTGGAGACAAGAATTTAACTCATACTTGCACGCACGGTCGAATTAACGTTATTTGAAGATATCTGCTGTGAGGGAAGAAATAACTCAAGGTATGATAATTCATTTTTTTACCTCTTCTTTTTTTGTTTTATTATGTTACATACTTGTTTATTGATCCTATGTGGTGTTCTCACTTTTCCACTCGTAAACGAAACCATGCAAGACTCGTCAGTGTAGTGTGACCATTCTTTAGAAAGCTACTGAACAATACTGCACTGTGGTACTGCTGTTTGTTTCACTACACAGTGTGGTTCTATCTTTTGCATCTGTGGATCAAACCATGCAGTGTGACCATTCTTTCGAAAGCTACTGAACAGTACTACACTTAAACAACATCATCTAGCTTTATTTGCATGACCAGAAATACAAACAGTGTTGCAAAAGCTTTAGTAACCTAAAAATAAAACAGTAACGGTTATCGTGATCATATAATGTTATGAAAAAGCAATCAAGTTACATTGGTTTGATTTGAAAGTAGAACATTGCGTAGATCAAAGCAAGATAAAATATATATTGCTAATTGAATATTAATATAATGATTTGGAAAAGCCATAAGTTCGCCAACGGCTTGTAACGGAGATATTTTTTTTTGGAATGATATTTTCTAAATTTTTATATAATTTATTTCTTAGACTAGAGTATTTATTGCAATATATAAGACAGTGAGACTCGTCTTCAATTTGATTAGATGCACAAATAGGCCCCAGAGTCTGTTAATCCTTGGAATTTGATCAAGCTACCAGTCTCAATCCTTAGTTTGTGACTGCCTATCCTAAATTTCAGTAGTTCTTTTCTTTCGCTTAGTTTGCTTGTAAGGCCTAAATAATAAGAGGAGAGTGTATAATGATTCTTAGCGGAGCTCCACAGCGGCTCGAAGAGCCGCAGAGCGGAGCCCCATAACTACCGTGCGAGGATAGAAATTGAGAAAACTATGCGTTTGAGTTTCCATGGTCATTGTGGCTAGTGGCATGGCTCGCGGGCGTGTGCGCCTAGCGACGACGACGACGATGTTGCCCCAACATGGCGGCCATAGTCATCCGGGATATTTAGAAGGTCCTAAACCGAAACGAGGCTTTGTTTTTCGCGCGCTTTTCGCGGCTTGCCGCGGCTACACAACCTACAGCCAGCAGTCTACAGCAGTCTACAATGTTTTGCTGAAGAAACGGATTATTCATAGCGGTTTTGGAGGAAACGTTTTCTTCCTTCAAGTTTTGAAGCGTTTTTGGAGGGACATAAGCATAAAGCTGAGTTCTTTCTACAAGTTTTCAAGCATTTTTGGAGGGACTGTGTGAGGAGCTCCGCTTTTAGGTTTGCCTAAATCTATTTAATAAAAGTGTTGAAAATTTTAACAACGTCAAAAAAATGTAGTAAGTGTATGTTTTGAAAACCACACATATGCGCACTAAGGCGAGAGTGGTAGAGGGAATAAAACTCTGTTGCTACCAAAAAACATAAAATGAAAAAATTGAGCTCAAAAGCCAGCAGCCATGGACAGCTGTTTCGGCCTTGTTGGGCCTCATCAGCATAGCACAGCTAGCAGAAGAGCTCTGGTTTCCCACAATATGAATGTTAAGGTGATGAAAAATGGTAGGGTTGTGGGATGTGGCTTGAAATGAGAACGTCAAAATGTAGTAAGGGTATTTTAAAGCCACACATATGAAAAATTTAGTTTGGTAGAGTTTTGCATGGTATGTTGCCAATATAAAATATACTTTTGCTGCATTAGGGCAACATTATATTTGATTTTAGCTTTAGTTTAGTACGTAAGATCAAAACAAGGGAAATCATAATAATCAGACATACTTATAATATTAGAATAATAACTATTTTTACCAGAGTGAAGAAGATCTTGCAATATAAGAAAGATTCGTTTAACGTAAGAGTAGTTATCCTTACATAGAAGAGATGAGGAGTAATTCATGATTTTTTGATTGATAGCTATAATAAGAGGAAACCTACCAAGTTCAGCTCTGCATGCTACATTGGATGCTTTATTACTTACTTGTAAATAACGTTTACAGAATTGCAGGTGTGTTTTTTCGACCTAGGAACTGTCCCAAGACTTGAGATCAGATTTTGCATATGCACCCCAGACTTCACGCGCTGATTGGTTCCTTCACTCACTCAATCACTCGTGTTTCCTTTGACAAATTGGCTCCTGCCTTACTTCATATGCAGCAGCCAAAACAACAGCCACCGACATTAATTTGTAATAACTAAATAAAGTCCGTCATGCCAAACTGAGTCGACAGCCTTTTTGAATTCGACAAAACAAGCATGGATTTTTTCGTTGTAGTGATGCACGTATTCATCTACTAGAAATCTGCTTTTCGACTCTTGGGTAGCAAACATCACTTCAAATTCGGGGAAATTTACCTTAAGGTTTTATTAGGATTTTTTGGCGTCAAAAAGGCAATTTTGTTTCAATAATTACAAATAAAACATCTTGATTTTTGTTGATGCAGGGCCACAATACTCGTCCCGCAGGGTCAGCGAAAATCGCTTTTCAGTTTGTGAAACGTCTGGGGTATTTGTTTTTTTCCAGGTGGGTGTCAACACTGTGCGAGGTTTTGTGAACGAACCACCGTTTGTAATTGATAATATATGTTTTGTAATGTATTGGATTGAAACGTTAACAAGATAATTTCAAAGAACGACGCATAAATATAAGAATAGCAGGTGTAAATTTCCTAACACGATATTTGTGCAAATTCATTGAAGATCACAATATTTGCGTAGATACCAAACGCTAGATAACAAGCGCAAATTTGTTGGTGTGATAGTAATGCAGATTTAGTGCATGTGAGCATAATATTTGCTCCTATACCAAAACGAGTGTAAAACACGTGCAAATATTTGTATTTGAAGCCTCGGTAACATTTGTAAAACAATGATGCAAACAAATGGATTTCCAGCATATTTGCCGTTGGATTTTTGTCCGGAAAGCGAACGTAATAGACCGAATGCATAAATGGCGGCCAAAAAATTATTCTTTTGTTTATGTGCTAATTAGACTCACTAGCACCGTTTGCATGGACAAAATTCAAAAGAATTGTTGCTTGAGAGCGAGGTTAGTGACTTTAATTAGCATATAAACAAAAGAATACATTTTTGGCCGCCATTTATGCATTCGGTCTATACTTTACGAAGAGGGGCAAATCAGTGTAAATGTACGTCAAATTTGTTGGTTTGCAGAGCACTACTGTGGTTTGCAGCCCACTACTGTGGACATCTTCGCAGACGACACGACTCTGAGCTCACACTCACCTTACACAAATACCCCTGCACTTTGTTCCAGACTATGTCAAAGTACTGTAGAACTAGAAATATGGGCAGGCAATAACGGGTTTAAGCTGAACATGGCCATTTTTAAACAAAATCCATGTTCGAAACCGGTACTAGACTGCGTGCAAAGATGGACCACTGCGACCAGATGGAAATCCGTTCCAGCACGGGAAATGTATTGGAAACTACTACAAGCTATAAACTACTTGGATTATATATTGACCCGGGCCTTTCTTTCAACGAGCATGTTGAACATTTATGTAAGAAACTTACTAAGCGCATCGGTATCTTGAGATCAATTAGGCATTATTTACCTTTAAATGAGCGTATACTCTTCTATAATGCAACCATAAAGCCCCTTTTTCTGTATGGCGGAGCAGTCTGGAGTGTGACATCTAAAGCAAATATCAGACGAGTCTTTCGACTGCAAAAGAGAGCGGCCAGGGTAATATTGGATGTTAAAACCGCAAGGGATGAACGAACTGTTGACTTATTTAACAAGTTGGACTGGTTGCCCTTCTATGAAGAAATCAATGTTAATAAGCTATGCCTTATCTTTAAATGTCTTCATGGTCAATGCCCAAAATACATATCTAGTAAGTTGAGTGACATATCGGTAAGATCCTCGCGTTATAGTCACATCACGCTACGATGCCCTAAGAGCAACTGAGCGACAGAAGGAGGAAAAACGTTTGCTTCTACATCAACCTCACTATGGAATTCCCTACCTCCTATCATAAGATCCTGTGATAGCATTAATGTTTTTAAAGAGAAATGCGTCAAGCTTATAAAGAGGGGGTATGCAAATATTGAACATTTCACAATTTCTTAGTGTCCTCTAACTCTTTGTATCGCATGCACCAACAAGATTTTACCGGCTCCATTTTATTGATGTCAGTAATTTTACCAGTTTCATACGTATTATTATTCATAGTTAGATATTTTTAAAATCATTGTGATTTATATTTTAAATTGTTTAAGGGAGGGCCACGAGTTTATCAGTCAATGACTGTAAAGTGTTTTTACCCTCATTAAATAAAGTTACTTACTTACTTACTTACTTAGAGCTATCAAAAACGAAGCAAATGTAACGTAGGTATCATATTTACTTCATATTTGCGCACAAATGCAACAGGAATAAATATATGCGTTTGCATCATCATTGCTTCCAATGCAAATTTAGTTCAAATCTAGATTCCTAAATTTGAATCATATTTACTTTCGTTGCAAATCTGTTTAAATCCAATTTTTCGTCCAGTGTTAAAGTTTTAACATTTTTTCGTGTGAGTCCCTTTATGTAGTTCTGTATTAACTGCATTTGGAAGGCCAGTTCTGTTAACGACCTTAACGATAAATCTTAGCGGTTGTATAGATACATGTTTTCTTCTTAGCAATAGAAGTATCGTTAGGCAAGTCTGTTTTCAACAAGTGTAATTTATCTCTAATTATCTCGTTCTAGTTTGAACAACTGAGTATGTGTCTGTTATAAGTTTCGTAGCAAACGCGTTAGTTTGTAACGTTCGCGCTTCTTATTGAGGGTCAATGACGCAAGTAATACATTTGTATGTTACTACCAGTTCGCACCACTTATCATCTGTGTTGCGTTTCTTTTTCTACACAGCAAAGATCGTAAAAATGCAGTCGTGTCTGGTCTTGACTGGTCTGTTGGTGCTGTTCTTTGTTTTTGGCATATTCACCTCCAATGCTGACGACTGCTGCCTTCCACACCAACGTAAGTGAATGCGAATATATGAAAATATCATACTTGAACTGAAGTTAAAGATCATCGCAGTTATATGCGCAACGTAAGCAGTTACAAAGATAAGGTTTGAAAAGATTAAGGATTGAACGGGATTTGTACCCGTAAAATTGTAAACTGCTAACTTTGTTTTTCGATAGTTTTACACAGAGACAAACAAGTGCACGTAAATTCCTGACATCACAGTATTGCAACAATGCGGAACTGCTTATTAAAAATTGTAGCATAGGAAAGTGTGTATTAATTGATACCTCCAGGTTGGAGTGTTACGATGACACCGAAGTTTGGGCGGGGTTATAACCTTTGAATCTATTTAGGCGCTTTCAAACTGCCCATTGTAAACCACAAGTCAAAGCAGCTATGACTTGGCAAAGGCACATTTCTTGTACGCCCATTTACCATCTTAGTTATAATTACTGACACCTCAATATTGGAGGAAGAAAGATCTTGAACTTTTCTCAAACTACGATGCTTGTTGATCGGGATCATACAAGCATTTTTTTAGTTTTTTTCTCAACAATAATAGGTTAGAGGTAACGGTATAAGTGAACTGACTTTAATCCCTTGATTTCAGAGTCCTACTGGATATTCCCCCGCCGTACAGACACAGATTGTGTTGTATTACCAAACGCAGTGTCGTATGACCTCGACGCGTTCACACTTTGCATGTTCTTCCGTGACGACCCAGACGACTACAGTTCACAGGAGAAAATACCTTTCAGTTATGCCACTACACAGCAACATAACTCCCTTACCTTAATCACATCTCCTTCCATTAGAATGCTGGTTGCTGGTTTAAAAATGTAAGTAAGAAAAATAGAAAATTCAGAATAGCAAAAAGAAACATCGCTACATCTCTAAAAAGTACTAACTGAATAGAGACCAGTGAAAACGAGAAACTCGGCTGAAGCCTTATCGATACATTTATGTAACCCTAAACACACAAAAAGTTTTCAAACTGTTGTAATGAGTGGTCGAAGAACGTTACTAAACACGACATGAATTTTGACTCATTACCTGCACCCTTAATACTTTTTCAAGCGCTCAACGACTGTGGAAAAGAAAGAATTGTAAACAGCTAACAGATACCGAGGCAATTCGGCTTAATCGCAAATGATAACAATTTGATTGTTTTTACTGCAGTGACACCCAATTCACGATCAATGATGGCAACTGGCATCAGATTTGTTTCACATGGGAGAATTCCAAAGGACATTACCAACTGTACGTGAATGGGGAACTGCAAGATGAGGGAGATTCTCTTGCGACAGTGGGCGCCATTATTAAATCGGGTGGTACGGTTGTGCTCGGACAAGACCAAGACACTGTAGGGGGAGGGTTTGTTCTGGAGCAGGCTTTTGTTGGTCATCTGGCAGAAGTTAACTTGTGGGGCACAGTGCTTTCAGAGAGTGATATTGTTGCCCAAAGGAGCAACTGCCATATAACCGATGGATCAGTTGTAAGATCTGTAGACCTAATCCATAGCGCAGAGGTTCGTGGGGATACTCAAGTGGTTTGTGGCTGATTTTATTGACAGGTGTCTGTCATCAGAGGATTCCAGTTCAATTAAGGTAGCAGCTAGGAGGTTGAAATTATCAGTAAAGTTAATAATTCAACGACAAAACAGCGGTTCTCCGAATCTTGTCCAGAATGTGATAACATCTACGTAAAAAATGATAAATGGCTCATTGAAATGTAAATCTTGAAAGGAAGAACTTTTCTTATGTGATTGTAGATGTAAAAGGTTAGAAAAGTAACATTGAATAAAAAGAGGATTCTCTGCGCGTGGAGTTGAATTGTTTTGTTTATGCTCACGTCTCTTGCTGTCAAAATCCTGTTTTTTCGAAAAACACCTGACACGTCTGACAAATTGATTTTACAGCGATAGAAACGGAACAAGTCTACCACATTAAATTATATGTCATTGCTAAGGATTTTTCTCCAAATATTCATATTTTCTCAACTAAAATATCAGCTAACCTGAAGATTAACGTGGCATTGTACCTTGACTCTAAGGCCCGGTTCAAACGTCGAACTTCACATGTGCCGAATCTAATGCAAATGAGAAAAATCTATTGTTTTCCCTCATTTGCATTAGATTCGGCACATGTTAAGTTCGACGTTTGAACCGGGCCTAAGTAGCGTGAAAATGAGACTTGTGGCACAGCTTAAAATTAAATTAAATTCCTATTAAAATTGTACCAGCTGTCACCAGACCCGCAGAAATGTGAATAAAATTAATATATATCAGGAGCATATTCCCCACTAATATAGTCCTCGAATGAAATAAAGGACACCATTATTGTACCACAACTTATGCAAACTACTTTTATATAACACGTTATCCATTATCTCTGAAACTGAGTACAATAACTGGTTTAGGAACTTTGCATTGCAGCCAACAACCCTTCAGTTGAGAACCTTTCAAGTGTCTGTGAAGTATCAATCTCAAGAAGCACAGTTGACACTGATTGTAGCCAAAGGGGACAGGCCTGTACTACTTGGACGTAACTGGCTGGAAAAATTGAAACTGGACTGGCTAAATATTTTCAAGGTGACCCAAGAAAATGCAGCAGTAGGAATTACCTCCAAGTATGCAGCTTTGTTTGAATGTGGATATGGCCACCTTAAGCACTTTAAAGCTTCCATTAAGATTCAAGGCCATGCAAAGCCTATTTTTCTGAAGGCACGACCAGTCTCCTATGCGCTCAGGGACAAAGTGGAACAAGAGTTGCAACGACTGGAAGAGGAGGGGATCATTTACAAGGTGAATCAAAGTGAGTGGGCAGCTCCGTTGGTGTTGGTTCCAAAGAAAGATGATTCCCTGCGTCTATGTGGGGATTACAAGACAACTGTAAATCAGAGTGCTGATGTTGATCAATATCCGTTGCCTAATGCCGAGGATCTGTTTGCAACTTTGGCAGAAGGGCGGATCTTTAGATTGATTTATCTCATACCTATCAGCAAGTTGAATTGGATGAAGAGTCCAAAAGTATCTAACCATCAATACTCACAAGGGGTTGTATCGTTAAAAACGGTTGCCATAAGTTTCCAGTGCACCAGCCATTTTCCAGCTTATTATGGATCAACTGCTTCAAGGACTGAAGTTTACTGTCTGTCGGTTGGATGATATCCTGGTTTCAGGCCGCTCCACAGAGGAACACTTGGAAATATTGGAAGAAAGTGTTCAAGCGGTTGCAAGAGCATGGTATCCGACTGAATCGGGCCAAGTGCATATTTTTTCAGCAAGGGCTCGAGTTTCTCTGACATTGGATAGACGTGCATGACATTCGTCCCTGCCTTAGAAGATGGATGCTATAGTTTATGCCAAAATTCCAACCAATGTCACCGAGTTGAAATCATATCTGGGACTGCTTAACTACTATGGCAAGTTTATTCCGGATCTAGCCACGATTCTCCTCCCCCTTCATGACTTTGTACAGAAGGATGCGCCATGGAAGTGGACGGAAGAATGTGAGGGGGCGTTTGTGAGGAGCAGTTTCAAGGCTCACCTCTCCTTGTCCATTATGATCTCAAGAAACCCCTTCTTCTGGCTTGTGACGCTTCCGCTTATGGCGTTGGTGCCGTAATCTCCCATGTGATGGAGAATGGTGGAGACAGGCCCATTGCATTTGCCTCTCGGACTCTTTCTGCTGGTGAACGGAACTACGTGCAGATTAAAAAAGAAGCGCTCTCCCTTATATTGGGGCGAAAAAGTTCCATTCTTATCTGTATGGGCGGCAGTTCACATTGATCACAGATCACAAGCCCCTGGTCACCATATTAGGACCCAACACGGGTGTTCCTACACTGGCAGCCGCACGAATGCAACGATGGGCCCTGATTTTGGCTGCTTACCAATACGGCATTGAATATCGGAAATCTGCTGAATATGCCAATGCCGATGCTATGTCGAGATTGGTGCCGTCGACCGCAAAGGATGAATCTGAAACTGAGGTGTTTGTAATCAGTTATGTAGATGAACTGCCTATAACTTCTGGATGCTTGGCTTCTGCCACCAGAAAAAATCCAGTTATAGCTCGTGTGTATAATATGATCTTTCATGGGGTGGCCCCAAGCCATTGAGGATCCCTTGTTACAGCCCTATTTTCCACGCAGAGAGAAACTTTCTGTGGACCGAGGCTGCGTGCTGTGGGGTTGAGAGTTGTTATTTCCGGAAGGTATCGGGATTGCCTATTAGATGAATTGCATCAAGAGCATCATAGGATCTGCCGTATGAAGTCATTGCTCGGAGGGTCCGTGGTTGTCAATTCTGTGCGTCAGTCAGCAAGTCGCCGTGAATGGCACCCTTACACCAATGGAAATGGCCTGTTAAGCCCTGGGAGAGAATTCACATTGATTTTTTCCAGAAGGACAAGTCGACTTTTCTTTTGGTGGTTGATGCCTATTCGAAATGGTTGGAAGTGATTCCTATGACACCCACGACCAGTATGAAAAAACACTGAGGTGTCTCGCTCGTTGTTTGCTCGTTATGGTCTGCCCGAAGAATTTGTCTCCGACAATGGGCCTCAGCCAGCTTCAGAAGAGTTTTCTCGGTTCATGAAACAGAATGGTGTCAAGTTCACACACCTACCACAATACCACCCCGCATCGAATGGAGCTGCTGCGCGTTCAGTGTAGACAACTAAAGTGGTCCTGGCTAAGCAATTGCTGGATATTAAAACAAGTAAACTCAGTCTGGAGCACCGGCTGGCTAACGTCCTTATCATGTACCGCAGTACGTCATATACTGTCACTGGACAGTCACCAGCTCAGCTTTACTTAGGACGACAGATCAGAAATTGCTTCACACTACTTAAGCCCAACCTAAACAAAGCTGTGGAAGAACAGCAGATGAAACTAAAGCAACACCACGATGAAGGAAGAGTAAAAGCTCCAGTATTCAAAGTAAATGAGGCGGTTTTAGTTCGTAACTGGCAAAAGGGAGTTGAAAGGTGGATTCCTGGGCGAATTACTCAAGTGAAAGGTCTGCGTACATACCTAGTCCGTTGTGGGAATCAAGTGCGCTTTGTTCATGTCGACCATCTGAAGTCTACTGCATGTGAACCGTCTGGTCTTGTTGCTGACACGAGTGCAGCACTGGAGGAACTGCCTGCCATGGTTGAGTCAGAGCTTCGTGGACCGATGATAAGTGTTTCTCCCGTTGTCTTAGAGTCTTCCATTAGTGCATCCACACCTCCCCGTGTTGCTGAGAATAGTGGCACCGAGAAGGTGAAGGACTGTTCAGTGCCCAAAGGAAGAACAAGTAGCATCGTGGAACCGAATACTGAGGATTCCATTACTCCAAGTTCGCCAGAGTTGCCTTGTCAGCAACCGAGGTATCCTCAGCGGGAAAGGAGACCACCCAAGAGACTTATTTGTAAACTTTGAACTGAACTTTGAGAAGGAGATCACCCAAGAAACTTATTTTGTGAACGTTGACTTTTGATTTGCGTAGTTTGGACATTATTGTCATTTCGTTCCTATTAACAATCCCACTTGTTGGGAAGGAGTGTAATATACTTAGGTTCAGGCCCTCTCTATGTAGGGCCATATGTTAAGCATGTGCATTTTGATTAAAAACCCGAGCACATGGTAGCCATTTCATGAGCAGTTTATTTTAGTTTCAAGCTCCGAATATTACAGTTATTTATGCAGATTTTGAGTGTTTTACGAAAATTATAGATACCTGCTTACCCAATAAAAACAAACGTTTTGCTCAAAAATATCAACAACACACGCCATCAGGATTTTGCTATTTCTTACAGCCAAGTGATATTACTATTTGTAAAGCAAAATTAATAAATTACACCGCTCAATGTGAGAAAGACGATGTAGCAAAAGAATTTGTTTTAAGTTTAGAACGTACTACACAAGAGATTTATCAAAAGATCAAATATCCAATGGACGTCATCCTTTCTTCCACCGATAAAATCGACTTCAATAATGCAACTCATTGCCATATATGTGAAAAGCTTTTAGACGGTGATAAAGTGTTAGACCATTGTCATTTAACCGGGAAATATAGGGGAGCGGCTCATAATGAGTGTAACATTAATTATAAAATACCAAAATTTATTCCTGTCATTTTACATAATTTAACTGGGTATGACTCTCACTTATTCATAAAAAATTAAATCTAATTAAAGAATCTAGTGGTAGAATCGATTGTATTGCTAACACTGAGGAAAGATATATTTCATTTTCAGAACAATTCCGTGTTGATACTCGTATAGATAAAAAAGGTAAAAAGTTTCCAGTTTATATTTATTTACGATTTGATTTATGGCAACTAGCCTTGATAATTTAGTGACAAACTTACCTAAAGATAAATTCCTTAACCTCTCAACCGATTATCAAGGTAGCCAATTAGACTTATTACACAAGAAGAGTGTCTTTCCATATGATTGGTTTGATAATTTTGAGAAACTGAAAATGAATTATTTACCTGTAAAAGAAGACTTTTATTCTAAGTTAAGTGGAGACAATATTTCTGAGGTAGATTACCAACACGCTCAAAAAGTGTGGAATGAATTTCGTATGGAATCAATGCAAAATTACCATGATTTATTTTTAAAATCCGATGTGTTATTATTATCGGATATCTTTGAGAATTTTAGGAGCGTGTGTTTGGAACATTATAAATTGGATCCACTTTGGCATTTTACTGCTCCTGGTCTTGCATGGGACACGTGCTTAAAATTAACTGGTATTAAATTGGAATTACTCAAAGATATCGATCAACTTCAAATGATTGAAGCAGGTACCAATGGTGGTGTTTCTATGATTAGTAACAGGTATGGAACGACCAATAATAAATATATGTCTTGAACAATTATGATCCAACTATACCAAGTCAATTTATCATATACCTAGACGCCAATAATTTATACGGATGGGCAATGAGCCAACCATTACCCACCCACGGTTTTAAATGGATGTCTCAAGATGACTTATATAATTGGGAAAATATTCCATGTACTTTAGAAGTGGATTTAAGTTACCCACATGAATTACATGGTTTGCATAATGATTATCCATTGGCGCCGGAACATATCCATGTAGATAAAGTAAACAATCTCATTCCTTCTCTTAAAAGCAAAACAAACTACGTATTACATCGTGAAAACTTAAAGCAATATATTAACCATGGTTTAATTTTAACTAAAAAATACATAGAGGAATTACGTTAGAAGAGTCAACCTGAATGAAGCAATACATCGATTTAAACACTAAATTACGTACCAATGCCACAAATGACTTTGAAAAGGATTTTTTTAAACTAATGAACATATTTATAACGTACTGTATTGATACTCGAAATATTCGAAACAGAAAGAAGATCAAATTAGTGAAAGATCTAGAAAGTGCTAAAAAATTAATAATTCAGCCAAATTATCAACATACACGATATTCGATAAAAATTTAGCCGCCATCCATGTGGGTAAACCTGAATTAGAATTTGATAAACCTGTATGTCTAGGTATGTGTATTTTGGATTTAAGTAAAACGTTAATGAATAAATTCCATTATGAATATATTAAACCCAAATATGGAAATAACGCCAAATTGCTGTTTACGGACATGGACAGTTTAATGTATGAGATTAAGACAAAGGATTTTTACCATGATATTAATAAAGATGTGGAAGCCATGTTTGACACGATTATTTTTCCAGAAGAACATCCATCAGGTATTAAAACAAACATAAATAAAAAATTAATCGGGAAATTTTTTCTCCAACTTTGGCCGACACCTTGTTGTGGTGGTGGAGCTTGCGTGTCTCAATGACCCAGAGAGCTGTACCGGTGGGGACTTTTGTTTATGGTAGCTCTAACCATGCCGGATTGGTCGAAGGGTAGAGGCCAGACGAAAATCAGCCCCATGTTCTCCAGGTTGGGGGTTAATTGGGCGGTGGGCCGATAACCCGCTTCCAGAAAAAGAAACATATTACATAAACCGAAACTAGAATTACCACTGCGCCCTATCGGGAAGCAGGGGTACAAGATGCTAACACCCGGTTGGAGCAACGTGCAGAGCAGAGAATGACGCATAAACTATCGATAAAACTGCTGCCGCCAAAAGCGTGTGTGAAGATAGGGCAATGGAATGTAAGGACATTGTTTGAAGCTGTTAAATGTGCTTAGGTGATCAAAGAGATGCTGAGATATGGTATTAGTATTCTGGGAGTAAGTGAAATGAGATGGAACTCTTGTGGGAGGTTGAGGATAGCTACAGGAGAAACTGTGCTATACTCAGGAATGGATGAAGTTGAGAATCATGTGAGAGGAGTTGGCTTCATTCTGCAAAATGCCTTCTGGAATGGGAACCGGTGTCTGAGAGGATAATCAGAGCCAGGTTCAACTCGAGGTGGCAGCAGGTCACGATCTTGCACTGCTATGTCCCAACAAATGAGGCAAAGGAGGAGGCAAAGGACGATTTCTACGCACACCTGGCGACGTACGAGATTGGCAGAGTCGGAGAGAAAACATCTGACGTGGAATAAGGCAAAGGGCACTGCACAGAATGGAGTTAGGTGGCGCGCTCTAGTTGAGGACCTATGTTCTACTATGAACGAAGAGGATTAAGTAAGTAAGTAATCGGGAAATTCTAAGATGAAGCCGGAGGCGAGCAAATTATAGAATTTGTCGGCTTAAAAGCAAAACTCTATTCCTATTTGATGGAGGACGATACGGAAAATAAAAAATGCAAGGTTATCAAAAAATCTGTGATCAAACGATCCATAGCTCATACCGACTATAAAAGTGTTTGTTAAACCAGGAAAAAGAAATGAGAAAAAGGCATGTCATTAATAGTCACCTACATGATATTTATACAGAGACAATCAATAAAATCGCATTATCACCATTCGATGACAAACGAATACTCAGAAAAGACATAACGGATAAATATGCTATTGGACATTTTAACTCCAGTCATTAGTCCATTAAGACTCATAACGATGACTATAACTCCCAAAATTAATGCTTACGTAAATTTAGAAGAATTAGCTATTAATACTGAATTAAATGATGAAATAATTGGTATCAATCCTTCGAATAGTGGAAAATTAAAAAAGTCAATGTACGTTTATTATTAATTTTGGAGATAACCATATTAACAGCAAATTATTTATTAATGGAAAATTAGTACATGTAGGCTGTAAGTCGTTATCAGATGGTATTAAGCAACGAATGTACTAAAAAGTGTTACAACCCCGATTGTAATGTAAAAAGTTAATGTCTTAATTTTGCTTCGGATTTGGCCACTATTGAGAGATTGAATAATAGAAAGGGGCACATCCAGTCTAATCAGATTATTTTAAGGCGACGTCTGGCGATAATTTAATGTCTTTCGGGACAACTAAAAGCTCTTCACGTACGAATCCACGTTTTGGTCCACCAACTAAGTAGTATAAAACTGGTTGACCTTTAGAAACTATCATTCTATCGATTTCAAAAATCTCCAAACTCCAATTCGGATCGGATGCACGTTTCCTTTCTCCACCTTCAAGCTCGCCAAAAGCTAGTAAATACCTAACATAAACGCTCATAGGTAATCGGGGCTCATCCATACCGACGAGTCGTTTAAAACTTCCATCTCTAATATCCACTCTATCTAATCTTAAAGCCTTAACTGGTGCTTTTCCGGTTAACCTAGTTGGAGTGGAATTCAGAGTCTTCATAATAGCAGGTAAGCGCTTCACCCAAACTCTTGATCTATTTTCTATTAAAAATTCCTGAGAATACTGGTGTGAAAATATTTTCTCTCTAAGTCCTATTCGCTCTTTCGACAGATGATTGCGCACAAAGGTTGGCGGCCTCACTCCGCTGGATAATAACATGACGCTATCTGCTTTATCAATCTATTTGAGTATACCAAAATTAACCTCACATATGTTTATTGTACCCAACAGTGTTTTTATTGTTTTCGATTCAATAATATTAGGGCATGTAAATAATACCGTAGTTAGTAATGACATTAATGATTATCGCAGTTATGTACACAACTTAAGCAGCTGTGAAATTAAAGCCTGAAAAAAACTCAGGCCTGAACGGGATTCGAACCCATGACCTCTGCAACACCGCTGCAGTGCTCTACCAACTGAGCTATCAAGCCAACTGGTAGCTGGTCATGTTGTGAGTTCGTAATATATCCGTAGATGAAGAAGAATAATGCAAATGAATATATGAAAGACCATATATTTGAACTGCGGAGTAATATGTAATGACATAAATTGATCATCGCAGTTATTGTGACGATACTTACTGGTCACAAGGGCCTGTAATGAATTTGTATAAAAGACGGTTGCACCATTTTGGCGCCATTAATAAAGAAGTTATCTCAGGACTTGAAGCTTGCGAACGTTACATGATGTCAGGAGTGGTGGCTCGGTCTTCCTTAGTCACTGTAGTGGTCTTCTTCGAGGAAAGTGAGCATCTAGTGCCTTGTTATTCGAGAAAGGCGAGAATTATGTGCCGAAAAAGGTCTCTCGTGTGTACGATCGAGTAGACTGCAAACGATCTTGTCTTCTCCGTATTGCAAACGAAGCTCTCTCTTAAGGAGCTCACTCGATTAGTTTATGCATAAGGGAAAGAAATTGAGGAGTGAAATCTCTACAAAGTACTTGGAGTTGTGCTTTAGCGTGGAGGGTAGATTTCCGCACAGGTCCCTACTTTATTATGCGTGCTGAAGCTGTCTCGTCTGGTGTAATGGCTCGTGCAAATATTTCTTGTGTTCGAAGAACGAAATAGTATCGTTACAGAATGCATAATGAAGTAGACCTGTACGGAAATCATTCCGCGTGGAGTACAGGAAATGTAGTTGGTAAGTCAAAATATGCAGGGAGATAACCAAGAAACGTCGGTAACAACCGAAGTAACTGTAGCCTCCCACGCAAACGCTCTTAGGGGTTCGTCACGCGTTCCTACCCCACGAACGTCTGCTTCAAACAGTAGCCACTTCCGTTCGCCTTTGTTTCGAGACAACCAATCAGCCTTCACCTATTGTATCATCACTAGCCAATTGCAACTTCTGTGAGAAAAGAAGTTGTCACCCGCAGAGTAATTTCCGCGAAACCATTTCAGTAAATAAATGATTCAGTTTCAATTCATACTCATGATATTCCATGTTCCCATTGTATGGCATGTGTGGATGAAA
Source organism: Ricordea florida (assembly GCA_949710005.1). Classification (NCBI taxonomy): domain Eukaryota; kingdom Metazoa; phylum Cnidaria; class Anthozoa; order Corallimorpharia; family Ricordeidae; genus Ricordea; species Ricordea florida. Next base: position 12,190,535 of record OX453275.1, read on the forward strand.
CCCCCAAAAAGATCGTTGAAAGCAAATTAATTTGTTTCCTTTGTGGATGCACACTGAATAAAGAAAGAGTTCGTATTTTTGGCAAAGGTTCTGTGGACATTCAAGGCCTAATCAAAGCCGCGATCGATGTGGACGTGACTGTTTTTTCGTCGAGTGAAATATTCATTTGCACAGCAAACTGTTACAGACATTTAATCCGCTTTGAAAAGGGAGTAAAACCTAAACGGTTACGAAAGGAAACGATATGCCTCGAAGCTCAAATGGACCCGCGCACATCTGTTATCTCCCTTCCAGAATTAGCTCCAAGCGTTGGAACCAGTGCTGCGAAGTCGTTAAAGTTCCCAGGTCCTACCACTTGTACTTCAGAATTTGCTCCAAGCGTCGGAAACAGTGCTGCGAAGTCGCTAAAATTCCCAAGTCCTACCACTTGTACTTCTTATTTTGCTCCAGTTGACCCTGCTCATGGATTAGCTTTCGTCGCGAAGAGTCACGCGAAAATGCTTCTTCGCTTCTCCTCCACCCCCGTCTCTTTTTTAAACATCGACTCCTGTTGCCAGGGATAACGCATCTTTTAGAAGCAGCAACGCCGCTACATTTACCTCAGTAGATGTAACCATCAAGTATCCTAGTAAAACTGTCAACAGGATCCTTTGAATTTGAGGTCAAAGTCCCGTTTTACAAAAAATGGCAAACGGCCAGTGATTGGCCAGTTCGCCTGAACGGAAGTGGCTACTGTTTGAAGCAGACGTTCGTGGGTAGGAACGCGTGACGAACCCCTAAGAACGTTTGCGTGGGAGGCTAAAGTAACTGAGGATCCACAACAGCCGACAGTGATACAGATCCCAATAAACATTCCTCTACCGGCCAAGTTTAAATTATGTGGAAATCTGGCGGCCAACTGGAGGATATTTTACCGAGATTGGAGAAATTATGAAATCGCTGCAAGGCTTAAGGTTACTTCAAACTTTCGCGGGGCTACATTGGTCGAAAATGTGAAACTAAAATATTAAAACGCGCGCGAGTTATTGAGGAAAAAAGATTTCTTAATAAAAGTTAATAAACCGCCAAGGTGTCATAGTCCTCTTTAGTTATCGACTCCCCAGCGACCGTTTCGGGTTCGGTGAAATACGCGGAGTGCGGAGTGTAGAAAATGAAGAGTGTAGAAAATGGGGAGTGTATATTCTTAGAAACATGACACATGCACATAAATAACATTAATAGGTAGCATTATTGTGAATTAACGATATTAACAATCCGTCCATGCTCTTTAAGACATGCTTTTCTAGACATGAGTTTTGTTGCGCCGTTTTTATTTCCGGTTCAAGGAGTAAGCCATTCGTAGTTGTTTCCGGTTTAAATAATAAGCCATTGTAGTTGTTTCCCACGTGCTTTAAACCCTCATTGATCTCCGTGTGCCACAGCGTTAGATTGCTATATTTGAAGGTCATCATGGTTTTCAAAATACGCCTTGTTGGGACTTAATCGGTCTCAGAATGTTACTTTGAGGGCCTACCCAGCTTTGTCTGGAGTGACGTTAAGGATAAAGACGAGATTGGCAAGGGAAGTTTTGGGTCGGTCATGAAAGGAAATTACACTCTTAAAGGTAAAGGTGTTGTTGTCAAGCGATTTTTTGGAAAGTGAGATTCTTTTGATGGTCTTTGTTTAAGCTGAAATCTTCGACAAACATTTCATGGTGCTCTTGGCAACCTCGAAGACCAAAATGAAGGGTGAGCAGAAACCACAGAGTGTAAACGAGTGACTTTGGATTTTGTTCGCCTAGTACACGATTTTTCCATAGCTGCTCTTCATCTTGGACGGTAAGTTCTTTAGTTGCATTTGGCCTTTTTCGCGAAGAGCTGTTGCTTTTCCCTCCAGGACCTGTCTGCACTTCACGAATTCTCGGTCCTTCGCTATGGATATTTTCCGGTCATTTTGTTTGAGGTGTCTGTCCAGGGCAGCTAACATAACCCTTAGGCTGTCCGGCTCATATTTGGAGTCATCGCTTTAGCGAATTTCGGCAAAGAATCGAGAGACATTCGTCCAGTTCTTTAGCTTCGTGTTTGACAATTTCGTCGTTGAGGCCCTTGCTTTCTGCCCACGACTTCCAAACATTCATCCACGTCTTAGTAGTTTTGACTGTATTTTTGTCTATTTCTTTTTTCGGCGAGCTTTTGTATTTCCTCACCGCAAATCTCCGGAAATCTTGCCGCCATTTTTTTAAAAACAAAAGCAAAAAGGTGATTGTGTTGGTAATTGGTACTTGTCATGGTAACCTTGTTATACCATCCATTATTGCTGTTGTACCACTATTACGCGGAAATAGTGATACTATCAACCAATCAAATTTCCGAAATTTCTCGGCTTATATTATAACTAGATAAATATGATATTAAAATGCTACTTTGGGATGATTTCCGTCAAAAAAAATATCCGAGAGCTAATTTAGCTAAATTCCAATTGGAATTATACCAAAATAAAGATTGGATTAAAGGGAATTATCTTAACACCTTGCTTTTTAACTCGTGCATACGCGAAGCGTATTTGCGAGATTTTGTGGGGACTCCGATATGCAAATTGTCACCCACTCACTCACTCACTCCGGTGAGAACCCATAGAGCGAAAGGAGGACTTGCTTGCTATTGAACGAAACGACTACTGAAAACAGAATAAATTGACGAATCCATGATATGAAACCGAAGAACTTCTGTGGCCAACCAGGATAAGAAACATCGCATGTAGGACTTTTCAACTGATTTAAGTGTTAGTACTAACAGGAATGGAGTTGGAGAAGTATTGGGACGGTCAAGAAGTATGCTAACGTTTACTTGTAAATATGGAGGCGCATGTCGTGACAGAGAACCATCAAGATTACAATGTGAGAAAGTCATTAAAGGGTTCGAAAAGAGTAATTCATGTAGAAAATGTTTTAAGCGTTATATTATATACAATACACCACAAGCCTTCACAATGAAAAGTTTTCCATCTATTGATTTCCGAATTTACCTCGAAGTGAACTAGATTGTGCTGAAGTAGACATGTTGGAAAAGATAGGCTTACCTGTTTTTCTTACTATTGTGTGACTCATCATATTTACATTGTAAAAACAAGAGGTTATAAGCATAAAAACACAGATGTATTGCTATGTTAATGATGGCAAGTGTGATTAAGTCTTTTAAGTGCGACCCCGAATATATATGGACTTGCTGTGATCAGTTTTGTTATAGATCGTCAGTTACAAAGTTTGATGATAACAAATACACTAAGTCACCAAAAATTTACTAGCTGTATGCATAACTGATACAATTAACTAGTGTAGAAAATATGAAATGGGTTTGGCCAAAGTGCCATTCAAACCTACATGTAAGCAATGGAAAGTTACCAATCTGTTCCAATGTGTGTCTGTTCTAAAGTAGTTGTATTTTGCGGATTCTGGGACAAAGAGGGCGTGGTCAATTTTTTCTGGGTCGAGTTGCGATTTTTGAGTCGATGATTTTTCAATTTTTTAAAAATTATTATGAATAATTAATTAAGATGTGTCAAAAAAATGTTTTATAAATAATTAATTAAGATGTGTCAAAAAATGTATCTTTGTGGGGTGGGATTGATTGTTAATCGTAAAGAATATTTTTGTAACACGCTTCATGTTACAAAAAGAATGTGGGGTGTAGTGTGTGGGAAATTGAAAAATTATTTTAGGATGGTGTATCGATTGGTATGTTTTGGAGAATGAGTGAAATGAATAATTTGATTAAATTCAAGAAACTTGATCATCGTGTAGTTATACCAAAAAAGGCCACTAAAAATTCTGTTGGTTTAGATTTGAGTTTTATAGATTATAAATCTGTTGGGTCAGTTATATATTTAAATACAGGATTAGCAGTCCAACCTCCTACTGGATTCTTTTTTGAAATTCATGCTAGAAGTTCACTTCATAAGAAAGGTTGGATGCTTGTAAATTCAGTTGGTATAATAGATCCAGATTATAGGGGGGAATTGATTATAGCTATTTGTTCAATAGATTCTAATAAACATGATGCGCCAATACCAGGAACTCGCGTAGCACAATTAATACTTAGAAAATCATTTATTGAAGATATGAACATAGTTGAAGATGAATTATATAATAGTGAAAGACAAGGTGGATTTGGTAGTACTGGTGATTGAATTATAATAAAAATTTAAAGTTTATTTTAGTTGAAATAGTGATTAGCATAGAAATGTCTTGTATTCATGGAAGACAAAAATATTTTTGTAAAGAATGTGGTGGTTCTGGTATTTGCTTACATAATAGAATAAAAAGATATTGTAAAGAATGTGGCGGTTCTGCTATTTGCTCACATGGTAGACAAAAATATTTTTGTAAAGAATGTGGTGGTTCTGGTATTTGCTTACATAATAGAATAAAAAGATATTGTAAAGAATGTGGTGGTTCTGGTATTTGCTTACATAATAGAATAAAAAGATATTGTAAAGAATGTGGTGGTTCTGCTATTTGCTCACATGGTAGACAAAAATATACTTGTAAGGATTGTAGCCCTCACTTATATTGTATACATGGTAGACAAAAATATACTTGTAAGGATTGTAGCCCTCACTTATATTGTATACATGGTAGACAAAAATATACTTGTAAGGATTGTAGCCCTCACTTATATTGTATACATGGTAGACAAAAATATACTTGTAAGGATTGTAGCCCTCACTTATATTGTATACATGGTAGACAAAAATATACTTGTAAGGATTGTAGCCCTCACTTATATTGTATACATGGTAGGCGTAAAACTAATAATTTGAAGAGAAGGTGTAACATATGTTTTGGTGAATATGTTTGTAGACATCAATGTATAAGGAAATTTTGTGAAGAGTGTGGCACACTAAATTTATAAGTTATAAGACATTTGTAACACGCTTCATGTTACAAAAGTTCACTTAACAATTAAACATATTTTACTATAACTTCCCTCTTATAACTTCTAGCAATATTAATAGCTGATTTAGTACCTGGTGAGTACATACGAGAAGGTAAGGCCAATACATGCGTTGCACACTCAATAATAGCTCTGTTACGAATTGGTCCAGCCGCTTTGCCATAATATTCCCATTGAGCTTCAAACAACTTGAATGGTATTTCATTTTCAATGGCAAACTCTTCAGCCATAGTGTCAACACCTGTTGCACCACCAGACACAATGTATTCAATGTCTGAGAGATCTAGCTTCCATTTCTTAAGAGCCTTTTTTATTTGATCTTTCAAGAAATCGCTGTCAAAGAAGTCCCTGCTACCAACAATTGCCAGTGATACCATGATTTAAGAATGGTTAAGATCTATGGGTTGATTATTTCAATTTTCACCTGAAAACTATCCAAGCTATAGTTGCGAGTGCAATGGTTAATGCTATTAGATTAATTTCATGATTAGTAGATGTTTCTTCTTTTGGTGAAGATTCTTTGATTACAGGTTGATCCTCAATCTTTGGTGTCGTTGATTGTCTAGGGTCTACAGATGCATGTGGCAACTTGACTTTTGAAGATCCCAGATTATGACTTATTCCAACAGTTTTGGTCTCAAGGTTTATATTTGTGTTAACACCAAATTTCATCTCATCAGTGGCTTTCATAAGGTTGTTATTATAACCAACCACACTCTCTGTATTTATGATCATATTACTTGGCATCAACCACACTCCAGGAGCAATGGCTAAATCAAGTCTTAATTTAGCTTCTTGAGTGGCCAGCTGGTACCTTTGAATCGAACTTGAAATGTCATTCTCAATCACACTACTCTCAAACAGAGCCAAGAATTCTTGTTGAGTCTCGATCGCCCCGCCACCAGTACCCACAATCGAATTTCTGGTGTTGACTTGCGTCCCCAATACACAGTAAACAAAGGCCTCAGCAGATCAATTCAATCTACCAAGTCCAGCTTTGGTGAGTCCATAGCCACTAGTTGGAATGAACCAGGCATACTTGTAATCAGCAAAATCATCATTACGGATGAATGAGATGAGATCACCCTTTTCCTTCTTACCCCCATCATCAGCGAATTTACCACCTTCACCAGGCCATTGATCAGCTTCTTCATCATAATTCCTTACCACATGGACATTTTGGTATCCCCCACCCCTTCCATGGTATCCAGCACCATAATCAAGGAATATATCACCCAAACCCCCATTTCTTCCACGCTTCCATCTAAAATCAGAATTATTTGAGATACCAAATTCAGCGCACAATCTTTGGTAAGCAACTTTACTGTAAGGGTTGTTGTTTATTACAAAAGGTTGCTCATCAGGCAGTGGAAGACTCAATTCATACAATATTCGTCTTATGGTGAAGTAGACGTGAAATTTAATGAAGCCGGCCACCACTTTGGGGTAGTTGAGACTCTCGAAAGGACTTATTCCACATCCAGAGGTCGCACACCACACTGCAAAGTTTAGCTGTTGAGGCCAATAATTCATATCGGGCGCATTCAACCACTTTCGACTTTGTTTACCAAACTTGAAAGTTACAACTTGGGATGTAAATATGTTACGCATCTTAGCGGTGAATTTTTTCGTATTGGACACGTATATATCCAATGAGGTCAGCATGCTTGTGGTGTTACTTGTGAAGTCATCAAAGTCAATGGCAGGTATTGGGTAAGAGCGATCGGTCATAGTCAAACTCTTTGGGAATGAACTCAATGCATTATCATCCAATCCTAAATCAAACCATAGTAGTATTTTCAAACCTGGTCGGAGGTCATCAGTCTATGTCTTACCAGTAGGATCATCATAAGACATGATCGTCATCCCATTATGTTTCCACTTAATGTAACCTCCATATTGATCAGACACAAATACGAATCGGTCACGGTCAGCCTTTGGATACTTATTTCTGAAGTCATTTAGTAAGCCCATCTTCTATCCAGAATTTGGGTAGAAGGGTTCAAACTTTTAAGTCATTAGTTTATATTATCTAAACTAGTATTTGTTTTGTTCATAAATTATAGTTATTGTCCTCCTTTTAGTTCTTTGAGTATTTCTTTGCGTACTCTCTGTCTCAATACCAATGGGTCCTCTCCATTCATATTTTTTTGAGCTTTAGCCCTTATTTCAGCCTTGAGCTTTTCAAAGTTCTTGAGTTCTTCTATAATCAATGAGAACTGCTCATCAGAGATCTTATTGTCACGAAGGGCTTTGCAAACCAAGTCTTCAATGGTGTTTATTTTGGATTTGGCCAGTGTAATGGTGTTTTGATGCTTCACAGCTTTCTTGGACAGATTCTTAGATATTTGTTGACACGCTATGGATGTAAATACAAATACGCCACTTACTACACCCAATGGCACAGATGCGATGATTCCAACTCCACTAAGAGATGCACCCAATCCACCAGCTGCCAAAACGCAAGACAATATACCACAGGTCGAGCTTGCATTCATTAATACACCTTTGGATCGGTTATATTTTTTGAGTACTGTTTCATAGTGGCTTAATTCAGACTTTAGCTTATTCAAAGCATCACAACATTGTTGAAGCCTGAATGATGGTCCATCAGTGGGGGTTGGTGGAGGAGGTGCAGTTGCCTCTAAATTAGGATATATTGACTTATATTCATCCATCTTTTGGAATGAAATTCACTTACTTTTAAAATGTTATCTAAATCTTAAACTGAAAGTGATTGGAGAACCCTTAAGATCAAGCCTTTTCCATTCAATGTCTAAGATGCTTAAGTCGAAGTGGTTTATGGGGCTCTTATATTTTTGAGCTGGAATGGCTGGGTAATCCTGTGAGGGTATGTTGGCAAGTAGGTGTGAGGGGGAGAGTTTCACAGGTCTTCCAGATTGAGTATTATTCATATATGACGACTTATTGTCCACTATACTACACATAAGTCTCAGTGGCTCCTTAATCTGTATATTTATGGGATATAATTTGCCAGGATTTATGACTTCAGGAACCCCTAAACCAACTTGTAGCCCTCTCGTAAGTTTAATGTTGAAGCTCTTATTGGAATACAGGTAATCAACAGTATCAGTCTCAATGATTGAGAGTTTAGCCCTATCTGTATCGTTCAGAAATATTGCGTGTATATCACGTAGAGAGTATGTACCGGGTTGAATTACTATGATGGGTCGATTATCCTCCTTGAGAATGCCCTGGCGATCCTTGAAGTTCACAAATCGTTTGGGTATACTACAATCCAGGAGTTGTATCTCCCGAAGATTTTCCAGTGGGGGATCCAAATACACCCTTATTTCAGACTCGTACATAGTAATGCTCAACATTTTGTTTGATTACTCCTTATTCACCTTTAAATTTCTATAATCAGCATCTGAGAGGAATCGAGTTTTGATGATGCCACAGCTGGAACATTTACACTTCATCATCGGCCTTCCCTTGGATGTTTTGGTAAAGGTTTCACTTCCAGGCACACAATCAGTCAGCTTTTTCTCTTTGACAAAATAGCTCTTCATTTGATTTATTTACATTTATTCTTTAATTCCTCTATGAAGTAAAGCACAATCGCCATTATTAACAGCCAAGCATGTTTACCCAGGAATGAGACGACCTCTCCAGCAGTCTTGAATAGAAAGCTTACAATAGCGCCCACCATCGCAGGCAGTAATTCACCAAGTTTCTTGCCAAGAGTTTTCAGCCCATCACCAATACCTTTACCTAATCTTGAGAGCCCTTTGGAGAGATTAGAGACTATAATGCCAATGACTACTCCAACCGCACTCATTACAGCAAAGACTGTGAACCCATATTTCTTGAATATAGCCTTCACACGATCCCGTAATGACATTCGTTCTTGTATTTCTTCATTCTCACCCTCCAGGTTAGCTATCTCCTCCTCCTCCTGTTCACCAATTTCTCTCTCTAGAGTCTCTATTTGGCTACTTTCCTCTGGGGTTTTCAGTGGCTTATCTCTATGGAATTTTAGTTTATCCTTCATTTTGGTTAACATGGTCTTTTTCTTAGATATCTCACCATCATTAGCTTCTACAACTTCTTCTGCGCTTGGACTTAGACTATTTTTGATGGTATCTGGCAATCTGTCATTCAATTCATAAGGTTTGAATAACACATAAGGTTTTGATCCTTTCCTACACAATTTGAAAACTACTCGCTTGAATTCATCAAGTCTAGCTGTAAACTTTGAAGTATCAACTTTGGGGAATCTTGATCTAATTTTGGCCCAAGCTTCATCTTGTTCAATTTCCATTTCTTCCAACAAGGGCCGAGTTTCACCACCAGATGAGGTTTCTTCCTCTTCATAAGGGTCAATTGGACGAGTAGTTGATGCATATGTGGTTAATGGGGTGTCATAGGTTGTGGTATCACCATCATCATAATCCCCATAATCATCACCTGGCTCATTTAGTGTAGTCGGATCTAAATCAGGATCAGCAGCAGTTGCCATATTTGAATTTAAATATGGGAACTTTCTAAATTGATTCAAAAGTCTCGTATATTCATATCTTTTAGGTTCCATATTTCATCGCGGAAACCAGTCTTTGAATTACAGTCTGGGATTTTTCTAACTATAACTATTGGCAAAACACGTTGTTTGAGTTCACTCTTAGCAATGGCTATGGGATCAAAATCTCCTGTCCATAATATGGCAGGTGTTGCACCCATCTTCAATTGGTCAGCTCTCACACATATCATACGAGTATATTCATGTAGAGTCATTGTGTTATCTGTTATTTTGTCAGTCATTATAACCACTTGATAACAACATATGTACCAAAAGCTGTAATTACAATAGTCCAAATCATTTCTCCAGTCTTTTGATTTGAACTGGGCCTATAATAGTCAGAGAATTTTGGCGGATTGCCCATTTGGTTGTACAATCTCAGCGCTTCATCTGTCTTTGATATATTTGTAGAGGCCTGGTTGGCATCACTCTTTCTTCTGTTCTCAAATTCAATATAAGCCATTCGTTTCTTTTCATATTCAGCATAGTCTTTCTGGTATTCCTCTATTGCTTTGTCATGTCTTTTTCTTTCAAGTTGAGCATCAGCTGCAGATGATCCACCAAACGTCTTTGTTAATTCATTTGCACCCCAGAATGCTGTTGCATTAGCGGCTGCGGCTACAATAACCATTACTACACTTGCCATTACTCTTTCTTTGGTGGTACTTTCTTAGTGTCTAAATAGATTTAATTTGTCAACATCTTCCAGCTCGTAACCAACAACATTGAGCCTATATATAAAGATGCAGAAATAGACCATATATTAGCTGCCCAACTTATTTTATTCTTGGGCTTGATCTTCTTCTCCTCTTAGTTTGTTATGTAGTCTTTGAGTTTCGGCTCATCACACCTAAGTTTATGATTTGAATCGAGTTCATAATACCAATTCAAAATATAATCTGTTGAAGGTAGTCTAGGAGGTGGGGTCTCATCATACCCTTCCTCTTTTAGTTGATCCATATACAAACCAGTCCTAAACATTACTTTGATATGACTCGATAGATTGTTATTGAATCGATTTCTAGCCTCCTCATCCACCTCTTCGTTTGTTATGTAGTTTTCAAGTTTCGGCTCATCACGCCTAAGTTCATGATTTGAATCAAGTCCATGATACCATTCCACAATATCATCTGTTTGAGGTAATCCAGAAATTGGGGCTAAATGAGGATAGTCTTCTCCATGTTCTTCCACTTGTTGTTTATGATACATAGCAACTCTAAAGGAAGTTCTAATTTTATGTAGTAAATCTCTAGTGAATTTCTTTTCATTGAAATTATGTCCACTCATTTCAAACACTTTTAGGTAATATCTTCTGATCCTCTAAATAGGTTTTGACATACATGCTTATACTCAATACAACTGCCCATTTACCATAATTCATGATACTGGTCGATGGGTCACCGGTGAATGTCTCCCGAAGAGCCTTTTTGGCCAGCCAGCCCATACCAGCCGACAATCCAACGAGCACTAAAGAGTCAGTAACTGTCTTTACGAGCTTATTCTCAGCCATTTATGAATCACATCCATCTACTTTTTAAGCTATTTTCCTCTTCTTTGACTGGCTGACTTGCATTATTGTCTATGATTCTGGGTTGTGGTGGATTGAATATACGAGTTTGTGATGGTATATGCAAATCAGCTATTCTATCTCTATAGTTTGTGAATAAGGCATAGGCGGCGAGGCCAATTGACCCTATAGTAAGAATAGTTTGGAATGATATATTCGGTATCCAATCCTTTCCAGATTCGTTATCAGGGCCCTTTTCCCTTTCTTCCTTTTCCCTTTCCTCCTTTTCCCTTTCTTCTTCCTTTTCCCTTTCCTCCTCACGTTTCAAAGCTTCTCTAGCCCTCTTATTTTTTTTCTGATAATGTTTTACCAGCTTTCACTCTCTTAGGGTCTTTGACCTTTGTTTTGACAGAAGGCTCTCTAGTAATTTGCTCAGTTTGTATTTCTTCAGACATGTTATGAGTTAATCTAGTATAACCTTTAAGTCTCCTAGTAAGAGCCATACTAGGAAACTTTCATATTATTAATTTAATCATCACTTATCTGAAAAATACCTAGTTACTTTTTCTTAGTACCCTTAGTTTTTCTTGCAGCTACTAATTCAAGATATTTTTTGGATGGAGTTATAATCTTCTCATGATGATCATTAACATTCTTCTCTTCAAATTCAACAAACTCATCATCCTCCTCGTCACTTGTGTCTTCATCATAGCCAAGATGTGCAAAAACATCTTCCTCATCCTTTTTTTTCATTAGGTACATATTCAATAGGTTTACTCAATCTAATTGCTTGAACCACAAATTTTATATTTGCTATATAATCATTGCTACTACCACAAGGCCCAAATGATATTCCCTCTAATTTTAATGAAATTGTTGCACATGATTTAGTGTTCTTATCTCCCTTATTCTTTTGAATGTATTTAGTGTAGTCTTCACCCTTTCTACGACCCCTGAATGAAGTATGATTTTTCAAATCGTAACCAGATCCACTGGTACTGAAATTAAGCCAAATATTTGTAGTATTATACTCAAGATTTACCACATATAGTGGTTTAATCAAGTTAATTACCTTCTTATCATTCAAAAGTTTAAGTTTATTTTCACCTAATTTAGGCATTCTTTTCCTAATCGTATCATCTTCATAGAATTTTTGAATAGCGTCAGCTACATTGTCTATGATACTCTCAATTCTAGATTCAGTTTCCTTGTCATATAATCTATAAGGGAAATTAACACCAACTATATTTTCAATGGTTCTTTCTTTGCCACAAACATAATTGTAAAACAGACCAGGTATATTTTGATCGCCTAATTGAAAAGCTATACTCTTTTTCTCATCATCATTCTCATCAATAACATACACCTTTGAATAGGATCGTTTACCACGCTTTTCTGGAGGTTCTATAACAATAGAATCCCAATCAAAATCAGTCTCTTCAATTGAGACAAAACGAGTTTTCAATGATGAAGTTGAAGATGAAGTAGAAGATTGTGACATGTTGTTTGCTTTCTGTTGCGTATACACATTCCTGGCACGGACAACTTAATTTTTAAATTTTTGTATTACCGGATAGTATCAACTCCAACATGATCTGTATTAATTGACTCAGCATCATCAACAGTAGTAGGCTCTCTTAGTTTGAAATGCTTAAGTGTAATAATCAATCCTACTAACAATGCAGTAAGTCTACCACCCTTCAATAGCACTAAACCAGACATTTCTGATACCTTCTGCATAAACAACTGATTGCTTTTTAGTTCACTTACTAGAGCTTCTATTGAATCTATACTACCAAACCTATTACAAAACCTATTAACTAATTGAGCTATTAGATGTAAAAAAGGATCTATTATTCCATCAGTAGAATTCCTACCAGACACAACCATAAACCTCTTGTAGTATTTTTCAACATCCTTGTCTGATAATTTATGCGTATCGGCCAAATTCATTTGTGCTCCAGTATATTCCTTAGTAGAACCTAAACATGCTAGAATTGAAAGTGATTCTCTCTTAGACTTCAAATCATCATCACTAGTGGTTGTTGATTGATGATGGTCCTCTTCAGAATTTTCACCATTCATGATATCTTCGGGAGTTGTCATGATTATGCCGTAAGAGCCGGTATCTCTAAATAATTTTGGAATGGATGCCTAAGGGAGAAGCAGAGCCTGGCATACTTTTCATTCTTAAGATGCTTCTTGTATTTTTTGCAAGCCTCAGCATCCAGGTCTCCGCCATATTCCTCGAAAAGCATCTTCATCGCCGTTTGTGACGGATTATGGAATGAAACCACACAAGCTACATTTTCACGGAATGGTTTGGCTATAGATGTGAGCTGCTGAGTGAGAACCCACACTGATATCCCTATATGCCTTCCAGAGAAAGCTAAATCAATGAATTTGTTGGATCTATTCTTCAGATCTTTGGAAACAGCACAATCATCCAATATTATGAGCGCATTCATATCTGAGAAGAATGATGAGCAATCCATCAACAAATTGTTGATTTCGTCATGATCACTCGCATCTGGTGAGAGTACAAAGAATCGTTATCCCCCTTTGCAAAGCCTCTATAAGTCTTATTATGGGCATATGTTGGACAAATCAACACAATATAATCGAATACTTGCTTTTAGTATAAATACTCAGGTGATTATACAAAACCGCGCGCTCTGATTGGTTCGCTATCTCGGATTATCAGCCGATAATCACCTCGACGAACAAAATGGCTGCCAGTCGTTCGGGCGCTTTTGATGAAATATAATTTTTTCGTGTTGTAAAATGTTTTTTTTTCTTTTTTTGAAATAATCACCTATGTATTTATACTAAAACAATTATTCGCCTCAGGCTCAGTGATTAGCGATGAATATTCACCTCGACTTCGTCTCGGTGAATATTCACCGATAATCACTTCGCCTTCGGCGAATAATTGTTAAATAATGACCTCGAAGCTGTTCCACTATGTATTGGGTCTTTCCACAATTCGTGGGACCAGTTATGATGCAATTGAATGGAATCATATCTCTGAGTTCATTCATCATTACTCAATACATTAACTTCTTTAGATTAATGTTTCTTCTCATGAAAACGTGAGAAGAAAACATATGATGGCCTAATATACTATCTCGTCCAGACCACCATTCATAATACCCACATTTGCATCCGCGACCACAAACATGTAGCATGTAAGAACTCTAGCTCCTACCTTTTCTCTCTTAATTTCTAAAGTCACACCATCACGAGTAGCAATAATATACAAACCATTTCCATGGATATCATTATCTGGATAAGTCCTCAAATCAATCCACAAAGCGAATTTATCTGTATAAAAGTCAGCTTCCTTAATTGAATCACTAAGACCAACTCGCTTAATTATGGATTGCCACAAATCAGTCGCCATCATGCCTTTCAAATAAACTTTGTTGGGCACCCCATCTATGTCAATCTTGACTGATGTGATCTTTGGATTTGCAAAAATCTCATAATCCCTAAGACCTTCTACATGTGGAGCAGTAAAAAGACATAGTATACCAGTCATGGATCTCCTTGGCACATTGATATGCTGATTTATCACAGCATCATTAGCCTCAGAGATTGTAAAAGTTTTGTGAAGAAGTACTTTTTCATACGTGAATCCTTTCCCAACTTTGTAGGACGTAACAGCCTTTCTTGCTAAAAAATCACTCGATATGCATTGGTATTCCATTTCCATATTTATTAATTTATAATTAGCAGGTGTTTCACTGTTTGAATAAACTACAACATCAGAAACTTTAGCCAAAGTTAATTCAAATCTAAGTGGATGTGGTAATCCTCTTGGATAAAATATTCCATGATCTTTGAGGATTGTGTGATCTAATGGAATAGCATATCTAGTGTTATGAATCGTGGCTAAAGTATTATGCCTTGCTTTTGATGTATGTTTATTGCCTGCATTGGTTCTAATTTTCCTTATAGTAACATCTGATATACCCTGTCTCAATCTATTATCACGATCTTCATTTGACAAAAGCAGATCATGATAAGTTTTGAATAAATCAAATCTACTAAGATCCTCTATGATTTCACCCCCTAATAAAACTTTATATTGTGAAATTAGGTTCCTTCCCAAATTATTAACAAGAGTGTTGTCTTTGTGCCTGGTTACAACCATATCAAAAGTTATGTAGACACTACCAGGCACAATCACTAAATTCTCACTCAATTTTGGGATTTCAATGTATAATGTCTCACCAGGTTCGGCTGATGATGGATTCAACGTGACCCTATTCAACGAAGTTCCCGCCTTCAACCCTTCCCAAGTCCTTGGAACACGATCTGGATCAAGAATGTTTGATATAGAAGTCATTTTAAATGCTTATATTCTTGTTTATAAATGAGTGATTCTAATGTTTTAAATCGATTATATTACTCAACTGATGGATACTGGAAAGGATACTCAGCCATACCCAAATTAGCCAAAGCAGCCAAAGTTAGTGAAAAGGTCGCCAAAGAGTGGTTGGAGAAGCAAGCCTTGTGGCAAATATATCTCCCAGCCCCCAAGTATATACCCAGGCCACATTGGAGAGTTAATAAGCCTAATCAGATTCATCAAGCGGACTTGTTGTTTCTTCCTCATGATACAATGAGAAGAAAAACATACCGCTATGCTCTAGTTGTGATTGATATTGCTTCAAGGTATAAGGATGCTGAAGCATTGGCCTCAAAAGAGAGTAGTGAAGTTGCCAATGCCTTTGAAAAGATTTATTCCCGTAAGTTGAAGTGGCCACAAACATTAATGGTGGACCCAGGAACAGAATTCAAGGGTAATGTAACAAATCTTATGAATAAACATCAAGTTACAATCCAGCGGAGTGAAGCTGGGAACCATAGGGCTCAGGCTTTTGTGGAAAGAGCCAATAGGACTCTTGGTGAGAAGTTATTCAGCCATCAATACGCTCAAGAGATGATTAGTAATAACCGGTCCACAGTTTGGGTGAACAGATTGCCCGACATCATGAAGACCTTGAATAGTGAGACAACCCGTATTACTGGTAAAGAGCCTGAGGAAGCTTTGAAAATGGAGTCAATTGGTACTAAAACTCCAGACTATAAGCGACCTGTGGGATTGGATGAGAAGAGATTACCTCCAGATGTTCAAGTCAGATATCTATATGCCCCTGGTGAAGATGAAGGTGGAGACAAACGAAGGGCTACTGATCCCATATGGAGCCTTGAGGTCTATGATTTAGCCCGAACCATAATCGAGCCGGGTCAACCAGTCTTGTACTATTTGAATGGGGGTCCAAAACGGGGATTCGTTCGTGAGGAGCTTCAATTTGTACCCCAAGACACTAAATCACCACCTTCTAGCGTTCTGAAGTGACCATGTGCATAAGTATTTACACCATCTTCCATTATCACATGTTTATCATCCTCGCGTGATAATGCAATCTTATTAATTGTTTCAGTGTACATTTTATGTTTATGACTCCTTATGGTATTCATCTTCCTTCTCTGAAATTTACCATTGAAAAGACAATTCTTATAATCCTTGAAACTTATACTCTTACTCACCACTGCCTTGTTTACACCCTTACACTTCTTCACTTCAGCCTGTTTATCTGTTTTGAAAGTATATAGTTTGGCTCTTAAACCCACAAATTCTATTATCTGTTCACCGCCAGCTTCATCCTTGAACATACCTCCAACCTTCTTATTCACTCCGGTTTCAATTCCTGATGGATGATCCTTGGGATAGTTACTGGTATCGAATTTCTCTCTCACATCTGGGCTTATGTCATTGTAGAAGTCCCCAGTATGTATCTCATAGGCGAGAGAATCCGTATCTGTGAACAGCAATCTGGCATCATCTCCATACTTTGGCTTTATGTAATTGTAATGAAAATCATACATTGTTATTTTACTCAAATCTAGAATAGCCAGTCCTAAGTAAATGGGTTTATCAAAAAGAAGTTTAGTTCTCTTCATATGAAAAGCAGTCAATTCCTCACAGAATATATTCCTATGATGAAAGTTTGGCTTCACAATCAATTTACGTGCTTTCTTCTCATTAGTGACTAACTGAATATCCACCCTCTTCCTAATATTCTCCATAGTCTTACCAAATACTGAATTATTCATTAATTTGAAGAAATCTTTTTCAAAATCATTCTCAGCTTTAGCTCTAAGACTATTGTTCAAGTCAATGTAAGACCTTAACCACTCCGATTCTTCGAATTTAATCCCTCTGTGTACTTTGATTAATTTTAATCCTAAAGATAAATACTGTTTCAGTGCTTCATGATGTAATATATACTTCTTCTTGTCCCTCAAATTAGGAATTAACTTAACAACACCTTCTACATCCAATCTCTCTGGGGCTAGTGGGTAATCATTGTGTAGATCATGTAGCTGGAGTGGGTATTCCAAATCCACTTCCAATATGCATGGATGGTCTCTCCAGTCTGATAATTCCTGATCATCCATCCACTCAAAACCATGAGTTGGTAAAGCCTTGGTCATTGCGTGGCCATAAAGTCCATTAGCGTCTAAATATGTAATGTATTTTGTAGGCAATTCTGGATCATATTCCTTCATATATGGATTGTTGGCTTTCCCATGCCTAGTGGAGATCATTGAGATACCACCTCTGATTCCATTCTCGATCATAATCAGCATATCTGGATCTCTCAATAGCTCCAACTCCACCTTGGTTATTTTCAATGTAGCATCCCAAGCCAATCCAGGTGCAGTAAAGTGCCATGCAGGATCCAACCCATAATTTCTCATACAGACCCCTCTGAAGTTCTCAAAGACATCAGCTAATAGTACTACATCCGTTTTTAGATATAAATCATGGTAATCCCCAACGTTTTTCATCCCAAAGGTATCCCACACGTTTCCAGCATGTTTGTAATCATCATCTGATATATCAACATCATAAAGTATCGAACAGAATTCCTCCTTAGCTGGTAGACTAGACACTTGTAGCTTATCAAACCCATCAAACCAATCATATGGAAATACACCCTTTCTAGCCAATAAGTCAAAGTTTTCTCCTTCATAGTATCTCTCAAGATTTTCCAGAGACTCTCTTGGTAAGTTATCAACCAAACTGGCTAGACCACTTGCCATGAATCTAAAACTATCTATGAATCTAATGGAGCGTTTAATCTGAATCTCCTTCCCCTCCCCCTCCTCCTCATCCCCTTCTGCCTCCTTCTTGAAAGTCTCAACCACAATCTCCTTTGTGAATGAGATGTACTTTTCATCATTGAGTGGAATACAATCTATTTTACCCTCTGATACCCCCATCTTCTTGATGAACAAGTGACTGTCATATCCAGATAAATTGTGGAATATGACTGGGAAGAACTTAGGGGCGTTGAATTCCAGATTACATTTTCTGTGGGCTGGTCCTCTGTACTTACCTGTAATATGACAGTGATCAATCACCTTATCATTCCCCAATTCATCCTCACAAATATGGCAATGAGTAGCCTTTCTATGCTGCCTATGATCACTCATCTTCATTATAAGCTTCTTTTCAGACTTGAATTGATTATAGATCTTCTTGATATCTCCCTCCAAACTTTCCTGGAACATTTGTGGTATATCATCCTCAGGTGAATTGGCTGTACACATCACTAACTTAGGCTCAAATACCTCATCATCAAAGCACTTAATAAGATAACAGAATCCTGATGGCTTGTGCTTCTGATACTGATTCGTGAAGCTATCCCTATCATCCGGTGAACAAGTGTCTATCTTCTCCGTGAAACACTCGAAATCCGCGTAGACCACAAATGGCACTTGCATCTTTCTCTTATGATTTTTGAAAGTAATGTATCTTGGACTGCCATCCTCATTCATAGGCATCTGTACTTTTACTGCTTCATTATTCAAGCAATACTCCATATGTGTGTCCAGCGACTTTTCAGAATTGAATGAATTGAGACAATTATCACAATAGAAACGAGCCCCCTTATTCTTATTATACTCGACAAGTCTTGACATATTCTTGATCCAACAGTAGTGATTGGTCTCATCGTTTGATATTAATAGTAGGTTTATCTTTGGTACTCCTGACTTATTACTACGTCTGATTAGGGTTGGCTCACCCTTCTCATAGCCAAGTATATTAATCCCATAGGGGTTCTGCCTTTCAAACCTGTCTACCTGATTTGTAGCAAGAGCTGAGACTGGGAACTCTATTCCTGACCAATCTAGTTTCTCTGAGTTTTCTATCATCTCTTTGTTAAGCCTTTCAGGATGAATCTCTATAGGGAACACAGCAGATGTCACTGCCCATTTGAAACACTCCTGGTCCTTCTCGTTCTTAACATTTATAATTGCCTTCTTGGCGGCCAATTTACGTGGTAGTTTAATATATGAAGTTCCAGAAAACGGTTGAAATGGGTTTATATGGATACGAAAGTCTATCACATGGTCAAATACCCATCCAGAGCGCTCGTTCTCATATTTCTCCACCAATTCAATCAGTCTAGCTTTAATATTATCAAACATAGTAAATCCATTTGTTGAAGCTGTTACTGTCTCCATCTGTGAATGAAAATGACCTTTGTAGGTCCAGGCGCGCAGACTTATTTTTAGTTCGTTGGTATGAGGAATTTGGCTGAACTAAATTCAACGCCAAGAACAGTAACCAGACGGAAGATGATTTAAAGACGATTTACTGATCCCGTTATTGAATACGTCAAACTACGGATACAAGACAAAATCCTAAACTGAATAAGGCGAATAAATGAATTCGACACTAAAATTCTTACATAACAGTAACATGAAAGCAATGAAATTCCTATAAAAAACATTCGAAACAAACAATACTGAAATCAACGAAAACTATCTCACCGATTATCCTCTGACTAGGCCTGGAACGCATAAATGATTATATAAGCTATACGGAGACGCAGATTTTTACAGGCAGAATCGAACACTTTCGCAAGGACTCAAAAAACCATGTGCTCTGAAAACTGATATCGATAGGTCTCGGATGTACGCAATAACAAATTATTAACTACACAACAAAGCGGTTTGTAAATAGCGGAAATGAACTGTACGTCGGTTACATGGCTCCCCTAAATTGAGATAATCAATTTAATTAATCTAATCATAGTGTAAATCAGATGTTCAAACAAGGCTTAATGCGAAAATAACGTCAAGTCCGATTGTAAGATAATGAAGGTTTCGCGAAAACCTTAGGTCTGTCCAAATGAGGGAACGCTAAGGCTCCTCGGTGGGGAATCCCCGGTTCTCCTTGTCATTGCTAGGCACAAGAAGCACTAACTTCTGCACAGGACGTTCCAGGTAGGTGACATCCCTGACTCTGCGTCCGTTGGCATCTAAGGTGGCATCTCCCACCGCTAGCTTCACTTTACGCACATAGCCATCTGCATCACGATAAGCATCTTCAACGCGGGCGATCTGCCACACGTTCCGTGGAAGGTTGTCGTTGCTTACGATCACGTTGCTTGCGTTGAGGGCGAATCCACTTCTGTCGTTGTTGCAGAGTGTGGAGGAACTCTTTCTTCCAACGAAACCAAAACTCGTTGGCTAAGTGTTGGACTCGTCGCCATCTCTTTCGCAGATATAAATCGGCAGATTGGAATTTTCCGGGTGGTGGTAGAACGACTTGTGACTTAGCTGTAAGCAGGTGATTGGGAGTGAGCGGTTCCGAGGCGTCAGATGATGTCAAATTTTCCACGGTTAAAGGACGACTATTCACCACTGCTTCTACTTCCGTCATAAGAGTCTGCAGACATTCTTCATTAAGCTGCTCACCGCATTGAGTTAGAAGGACAGAAAGTACGTTGCGTGCCGTTCTTATCTGCCGCTCCCAAACGCCACCCATATGACTAGCTGTGGGGACATTGAAATTAAACTCGAACCAATCACAGTTGCGTTCTAAGAGGAAATGATGGATGCGTGGGTTGTCCATTGACGACAAAGCTCTCTGTAGTTCGTTCTTAGCACCCACGAGGTTTGTTCCCTGGTCGCATCTGCTCGATCTCACGGGGCCTCGTCGATTTATGAAACGACGCAATGCATTAATGAAGGAGTCGGTTTCCAGAGAAGCTGATACTTCCAGATGGATCGCACGACTAGACAGGCAAGTGAACAGGACTCCATATCGCTTCGCTTCTTTGCGGCCTTCCTTGATGAACCAGGGCCCAAAGTAGTCGACTCCGCAGTGCGTAAAGGGCGGGGCTGGTTCCAACCTGTCTTGGGGCAGATCTGCCATCTTCTGTTTGTGTGCTGCGCCGCGGACTTTACGGCAAATCACGCATTTGGAAATGTAGCTGGAAACTACCGAACTTCCTCCAATGACCCAATACCCATGCGATCTAAGATCATTCAGAGTTATTCCTCGACCCTGATGGCTTGTTCTTTCATGATGATGCCTCACTAATAGTGTTGTAACGTGGCCTTTACTAGGGATGATAACGGGATGCTTGACGTCGTAGGACACTAAGGCGTGTCTGATCCGGCCACCAACTCGCAGAATTCCATTCTCATCTAAAAATGGGTCCAATCGGTACAGTGAGCTAGTTCGTTTCATGGACGAGTTGCGTTGCCTTGCGAGATCCCTACTGGTAACATCATCATGCACTTCCAAGGAGTTAAGAATCTTAATCTCTTGGGCAAAGGCTCCTCCCTGGACGGACTTGATTATGGCAAGTTCAGCTCGCCGCATTTCTTCTACTGACAGAGGTTGGTAAGATGTTGCCTTTCTTTCATCTCTTGTCTTCTTAACTTCTTGTAATGGTTCCCTGGGATTACGTTGAATTAAAGCTTTAAGCTTCATACAGATTGCAACAGCCCTTTTGGCTCTGTGCCACTCAGAGAAGCGCTCCAAACGTTCAGAAATCGTTGCCCTACTTTCTGATTGGGCTCTGATGGCGAGGACATGGACTTTCTTCAACTCAGGGTCATCTGGAGACACGTCGAAGGAAATTTCCTCCTCCCTTTCGTCGGGTAGTTCCCGCTCCCACAGAAAGGCTGGCCCACTGAGCCATTGGGAGTTGTGAATCAGGTCGTGAGGGGTGAGGCCGCGAGAGGCTTCATCTGCTGGGTTCTTCTTTGTTTTAACATATCTCCATTGTTCAGGAGTGCTGTTCTCTCTTATCTGTTGTACCCTGTTAGCCACAAAGACGTGAAAACGTCGGGCGTCGTTCTTTATATAGCCCAGAACAACTTGGCTGTCGGTGTGGAATATTTCTTTAATTTGATCGTACTCAAGGTCTTCTCGCAAAGCAATGCTGATTTTGACGGATAGAAGGGCTGCTGTGAGCTCAAGTCGAGGGGTTGTGACAGGTTTCAAGGGTGTTACCCGGGCCTTGCCCATTATGAAGCTGCAGTGGACTTGGCCAGAGTCATCCACGAGACGTAGATACGAGCACTGACCATAGCCGTGGTCACTGGCGTCAGAAAAGTGATGGAGTTCCACGGACGCGAGTTTTCCAAACCCGTGGGGATGGTAGCATCTTTGAATCTTGAGCTTCTCCAGTTCTTGCAAACCATTTCTCCATCGTTTCCACCTTTGTCGCAATGGATCGGGTATCGGATCATCCCAGTCGGCCCCTTCTCTGCATAGGCTCTGAAGAATCTGTTTCCCGGTTAGAATTACTGGTGCCAGGAAGCCTAGAGGGTCGTAAACGGAGCTAACGGTGGATAATATTCCGCGTCTGGTCGGGGGTTTGTTCTGAAGAATGATTCGAAACTGGAAGGAGTCCGACTCCACACACCACTGGACACCCAATGCGCGCTCTACTGGTAGGACATCACTGTGTAGGTCGAGATCTTTAATGCCTTTCACTCTGTCTTCAGGGGCAACCCTTGCTAGTACATCTTTGGAATTGGAAATGAATTTATGAAGTCGCATTCCGCCTCTTGCACAGATATTTTTGGTGTTCTGTATCAATGATACGGCTTCGGAAATACTAGCGACTGACTTAAGTCCATCGTCAACATAGAAATTGTTTCGGATGAAGTCAGCTGCATCGGAGCCAAACTCACTTTCGAAATCAGAGGCAGCTCTCTTGAGCCCAAAGTTCGAGCATCCAGGAGAGGATGTCGCTCCAAATAAGTGAACGGTCATACGAAACTCAACGGGGTTGTTTGTGGTATCGCCCTTCTCCCACCAGTAAAATCTAAGTAAGTTGCGGTCTTCTTCGGCTACCTTGAACTGATGAAACATAGCTTCAAGATCGCACATGAATGCGATCGCTTCTTGCCTGAATCGACAGAGCACACCAACCAGGGAATTTGTCAAGTCGGGACCTTGAAGGAGGAATTTGTTTAGTGAATGGCCCATGTAGGTCGCACTGCAATCAAACACGACTCTTATTTTTCCTGGCTTTTGTGGGTGATATACCCCATGGTGGGGGATATACCATAGCCTCCCTTCGTTGTTGGGTCGTTGTTCATGTGGCACCCTCTCAGCATAACCTCTGTCGATCATATCTTGCATGAAGGCGGTATAGTCTTGGCGATACTTTGCGTCGTTTTCCATTCGTGCCTTAAGCTTGCGAAGTCGACGTAGGGCTAATCCCTGGTTGTTTGGCAGTTTTGGAGTATTCTCTCTCAAGGGGAGTGGCATCTCATAATGCCCGTCGGCGGTCTGACGAATCCCTTCTTCCATGATTTTTAGAAACGTCAAGTCATCTTGGGACAGCGTTACTTGTTTGGCCGTTCTTTTTTCAGAAAAGTCCTCTTCGAACATCTTCATGACTTGAAAGGGATTGATCACTTCCTTTACGGCCGTCTTCACAGAGAAATTACAAGTTTTCTTGCTGAGATTAACTGCATTCAACTGAAGGTCAGATGGTTCGCATACTTCGCACGTGTAAATTCGATGAGATATGCCAATCTCGTCTTCTTCGCAATCTCCTTCATTGGATGATCGAGATATCCTTCCTACAATACCCCAACCAAGATCCGATTTCAAAGCATAAGGGCTGTCGTCTTCGCCAGGAATAATTTCTCGAGGCATAATCGCACGGGGGCAATCCGATCCTATGAGTATTCCAATCTCCACACCGCTCTGATACGGAGCAATTTGGTTCGCAATCTTCTTCAAATGTGGCCACTGTAGTGTTGATTCGGGCCTTGGGATCTGAGTTCTTTTTGCCGGGATGATTTCGCGTGAAAAGGCTTTAGGTAGCTGTAGGGTTGTTTGGCGGCTGAAGTCCTGTATAATGAGACCTTCTATCTTTCTGCTCTTTATCAGCTCGTCGGTGGCGTGCATCGTGGATAATAGCAGGTTCGTCTCTGGCCCTGACACGCCTAAATGGGCGAGGGTGTTATCTCCAACGAACGTTGTGTCCGATTGGTCGTCGAGTAGAGCATAGACGAGTCGCCTTTTGTCTGGGTTACTGCGGTGGCTTAACCAAACAGGGACAATCATTGAGTTGACCTGTACCTTGCCTTGACCGTTCAGGAAGCACGCTGCGGAGTTGTTTGGGTTCGGTGTCTTGTTTGAATCTTGTTTATTACCGGTGCGCACTTCTCGCCCCTTAAAGTCACCATGAAATGGGGTGGGATGTTGGCGGTTGCAAACGCTACACTTCTTTCTTTCCTTGCAATCCTTAGACAGATGACCTTGATGGAGGCAGGCAAAACAGAGTCCCCTAGTCGAAGCGAATTCCTTTCTTTCGCCAATATTCCCCTTCATAAATTCGGGACATACGTCTAGGTCGTGAGGCTTCTTACAGAATAGACAAGACGTGCTAATAACTGCCGAGGTCTGACTGCTCTCAGCTATGCTCATCTTCTCATTGTTTGAACTTGTCGTAAACGTGTTAACGCCGTGAGGTCTTCTCCGGGGAGGCCGTGGCCTCATGGTCCTGATTCCTTCACTTGGTGCCTTGCTACCTTCATCTTCATTGAGAGCTGCTGATGACAGGACAGGATCGCAAGCAATGTCCGCTTCCTTCACTGTAAACTTCACAAACTCTGAAAAGGGAGGGAAATTACCGTTCTCCTCTTTCCAATGGAAGGCAAGACGATTCCAGCGATTACTAGCCCATTTGGGAAGCTTAGAGACAAGTTTCCGATTTTCTTGATCATCGTTTAGGATGCGAAGGCTCCCGATCTTCTCCATTATTTTCTCGCATTGAACCAGGAAGTCGGCATACTTTCGTAAACCACTACTATCGTTTGGGTGGATCTTTGGCCAAGATTCAAGTTTCTTCCGGCAGGTTGTTGCAATTGCAAAGGGATTTCCGAAGCGTTTCTTAAGCATTTGCTTGGCCCTTTCATAAGCGTCCTCGGAGTCTAAAAGTAGGAAACTCTCAACGACTTCTTTAGCTTCTCCCTTTACATATTTTCCAAGAAAATGGAGACGTTCAGATGGCCTAATGGCCCGTCCTTCAATAAGAGTTTCGAATGCCTTCTCCCATACAGGATATTGTAACAGGTCTCCATGAAATATTCCCGGTTCTGGGAGAGGGAGACTACTTTGATTTTGGGTTTCGGCCAACAACTTCACAACTTCAAGTAGTTTCGATTGAACCTGGTCTTCGGGGCCCTTGTCGACTGATTCGAACGAGTAGCACTCAGGTTGCTCTCTATTTGCTCTGGATGGGGTGCTCGCGTGTACAACTTCTGGGTTAGGGTTCCCAGGAGGAGTGTTTGCGGAAGTGTAGTTCGGTTGGAAGTGCTGAGAGAGGGGATTAAGTGCACCGAAGTTCGTTTCCGGTGGTGCCGCGGTTCCTTCTTCGTGTTCGCAAACTGGTGCCCGAGGAATTGAGGTGGTAGGTGGCTAACTTGGGGTCGATATGGGTGGGTTTGACACCGATGCACATTGGTCACAGAGAAATTTCTCCATAAGTTCCCTCGAGCCTATCTCCATGGGAGGTTTAGTTAGGAATTCATCTAAAATGATATGATTGTCTTCCTGTTCCTGCCTAATTGATGCAACAATTCGGGCTTCTTTTTTAACCAATTCTTGTTTGATCCGAAAATTCTCCTCCAAAGCCTTAAATTCTTCTTTGGCACGCTCTTCTTCTCGCGCGATTTCCATTTTCTTTCTTTGTACTTCATCCATCTTTGCTCGGTGTTTTACTTCACTTTCTTGCCTTTCTTTGGCGAGAGTCATCGTTGCTCTTAGAGAAGCAATGTCTCCTTCAAGCTGTACTCTTTTCTGTCGCAGAGATAACAATGAACCTCCGGAGGACGTATGAGATGATTTGCGGCTCGATCTGCTGGAGACTTTGCTTGTTTTGGTTGATTGTGACAAAGCCGAACTGTTTGAATCCTGTTCTTGTTCCAAGGACTTGATTCGATCACTGACCATTCTAAGAACATCGTTATTTTCGCAAGAAATAACTTCAAATTCTTCATACATTTGTTTTCTTTCGTCCTCGTTTTCGATCAGGGCCTCTAAAGCTTCATGTGTATCAGAGAATTCGGACATTTTCTTCTCTAGAATTTCGCACCCCGCTGCGAGTGTCGCAATGTCCTTTCTAGTGGCAAGAAGTGAATGAATCGAATTGATCTGTTTCCTCCATGCTCTCTTTGCCGAAATGACGGCCTGAAGGCGACGATTTCGAGTATATTCGGATCCCTTTTCGGTCGGGCGTCTTTCCCTTACGTTTCGAAGCGATCCCTCTTGTTCGTTGGATGGATTTCCAGACGCCATGGGATATCCTGAGTTTTCCGACGTTTCTCAGTATCCTTGAGCTACTCGCGTGATTTGCATCGTAGTGAATTGCCTTGAACGACAACGATCCAACAGTTCGAACCACACCGGTTTAGTCTTCGTTGTCGTCGCGGTATCGTTCAAGAGAAATCGTTTGACTATAGGTCTAGGCGCGCAGACTTATTTTTAGTTTGTTGGTATGAGGAATTTCGCTGAACTAAATTCAACGCCAAGAACAGTAACCAGACGGAAGATGATTTAAAGACGATTTACTGATCCCGTTATTGAATACGTCAAACTACGGATACAAGACAAAATCCTAAACTGAACAAGGCGAATAAATGAATTCGACACTAAAATTCTTACATAACAGTAACATGAAAGCAATGAAATTCCTATAAAAAACATTCGAAACAAACAATACTGAAATCAACGAAAACTATCTCACCGATTATCCTCTGACTAGGCCTGGAACGCATAAATGATTATATAAGCTATACGGAGACGCAGATTTTTACAGGCAGAATCGAACACTTTCGCAAGGACTCAAAAAACCATGTGCTCTGAAAACTGATATCGATAGGTCTCGGATGTACGCAATAACAAATTATTAACTACACAACAAAGCGGTTTGTAAATAGCGGAAATGAACTGTACGTCGGTTACAACCTTCACTACGCTCAATAACGCGATTATCCTGATTATTCCTCCTTATGAAGCCACATGAAAAAATACACTTCAACTTGAATGGCTTCTTCTGTTTACGCATCAAAACATAGAATTGTGTTCTAACATTACTAAGGAATGAAGTTGGATCATAGCCACTTCTACCCTTTACTATATAGGTCTTCAAAAAGCCTTTCAGAGCCGTTTCATGTCTTTCAGGGATAAAATAGTCAGGTTTCTCTTTGAGAATATTAGCTACCTTTCTTAATCTCTTAGTGACGGCCCTCTTAACCGGATCTGTAACATTAGTTCCTATCCAATCTATGGTCTTATTAATTTCATTCTTGGCTAAATTAATGGCCCTACTATATGAGGCGCGAGCGGGCTTTGTTCTTGTGGGTCTAATTGGACCAGAAATTGGAACATTAGCTTCAGATACTCGTGTGGATCCAACAACATTAATGAGTTCTGTTTTACGCATCTTGGCATAGCCTTGTGTACCAATCTTCTTAGCTATGATTCTCAATGCATTCACTGTTAAATTCTCGGGTTGAACATCTGATAACACTTCGAGTAATTCAGCCTTTCTGAAATTGCCGGCCTTTACCCCAGCTTTTTTAGCCATTGACCTCAACTCTGTTACTGGTAAGTTCTCCATAGCATCATTGAGTTAATAAATGATATTCCTTAAACCAATCACTATACTATTTAACAGATTATTTAACTTTTATACTTTTGTAACATGAAGCGTGTTACAAAAGGAATTCCCAAAGATTACCAATAAACCCCCCAACGCTCTTTCAACTCCTCCAACTCTTCCACATCAATACACCAATCCAGAATCCTAGTTGGATCCCACGCTACTGACATTAACTCTTCCCATAAATCACCTAAGAAAATTCTTTTATGTATCCGCTTCCAAGCCTCATGTAATAGCTCATCTTTAAAACTTATAGTTATTATAACTACAAGGTAACCAATACGTAGATCATCAGGAGAATAAAATTCCCCACCATCATCAGAATCTTTATAACTACTGGCTAAATAATCAGCACCCCTACATAAATTCTTAACAATGTCATCAGTACACAACTTATCAAAGTCTTTTGAATATTCATATGTTATTTCATTATTATCTATAGGAAAATGCGCCATCACAAATGTAAGAGAAACTCCTTTGATAAAGTATTCATTATACCTTGAAATATTATATAATATATCTGATTTATTTTCTTCTATAAAATCATGAACTCCTGAACGATTTGCATTGTCATAAGTAAAATAGAAGAATTCTTTCATTCCATACATCTCTTCAAAAACATACCAATCGCTACACCATCCCAACCCCAAATTTCAATTTCCCAAACTCCCCGACCCACCCCCCACAAAGATACATTTTTTGACACATCTTAATTAATTATTCATAAAACATTTTTTTGACACATCTTAAGAGCGAATGCACACAAAAATCGAGCAAGGTGCGGCCACAACTCAAAACCTAACCTACCCTTATTTTGAGTCTAAAGGAAGATTTTGGTGAGATTAAGAAGGTTCTGGGGTTTCTTTTTTGAGTTAGATCGAATTTTGTGAGAAAATCGAGATTTTCGATTTCGACGGTTTGACGCATGAATTTACTCCGAAATTTATTGGTCTAAAAAATTGCCTCGCGACGGCCGAATATACTTTTTACCGACGATTTTATACTTAATTCAGCAAAATCAAATAGCTGAC
The DNA here is from genome assembly GCA_949710005.1 of Ricordea florida. NCBI lineage: Eukaryota > Metazoa > Cnidaria > Anthozoa > Corallimorpharia > Ricordeidae > Ricordea > Ricordea florida. The sequence continues at coordinate 12,219,556 of OX453275.1, forward strand.
AGTAATCTAAGAAACATTTCCGGATTAAATACGGATTTCGTGACAAGGTTCAAGAGCTTTGTTTAGTAGGTACTTGACAACAGGGTGATTTAGTGGCAAAATTAAATTCCAATTCTACATAAGGGGCCATTCTTCAAATAGCCCCAAAATCAGATTTTGAGCTCTAGAGATGTTATATTTCAACATTTCATATATGTTCAATAAGGTTTTTGAGCGAGCGCCTCAGATTTAGTCGACCAATTTGCTCAATTTCATGTAATTTGCTCCGTGATGCGGTGATGCGATAGTTCAGTTGATCCCGATCATGTTACTTTATCACGTAAACAAAGTCACCGATGAGCCAGGAATGGGACAACAGGAATTATTTTTGACCATATTTGTTCAAAGTCAGGCTTACCTTGATTAAGAGTTGGGTTTCCGATCAAAAATGTGCTTCTGGGATGCACTTGTTTTGTCTTTCAAACTCCGTTACGCACGACCTAAGCTACCGGTCGTTGTCCATTCAAAACACCGGGAAAACAATGAAGATAGCCCAGAAAATACAGCAGGAACGTATCCCAGCAGCTTAAGAATAACTATTGTTACTTTTGACACAGTCTAGGTTTTAAATGTCCTCGAAATACAAGCCAAATCCACAGGCTCTTTGACAGCTAGGCAACGTGAAATCAAAGAGGTTAACGCACGCCCTTGACTGTGTTGCGTGACATCACGCCACTAATTGCGTCCCGTATCCTGTCTAAAATAATACATTTATATCCTGAAAAATTGAAACTTTGAAAGGATGCATCCATTCTTTTTTTAAATAGCACAGTTCGCGGTCTGAAACAAGTCTCAAAGAGACAGAAGGCGGGACATGCTTCACATAACTAAACTACTATATTACCGTAAAAATAAGCCGATTTTTTTAAAATTTTAAAATACGAATTTAATTTTTTTTTTTAAGGTTTGGTTAAAGTTTACGGTGAGTTTTTAGACCAATTTTACCAGTAGTTTATGTATGTATTCAAAAAAAAATTGATTTAAAGTTTTTAAAATCTTTTTTTATTGAAAACCTAATTTACTTTTTATTAACTTTTTACAAAAAATTTGAAAAAATGAATTTACTTTTTAATTTTGAAAAAAGACTAATTTGCGGTTTAAAGATTTGTAAAAATTTTTATTAAACATGGAACAACTACGCGGATTATTAATGTCACAATTAAGGCCTCTAGCTAAATGGTATAATATTGAAAAATGGTATAGAATAAATAAAGAACCACTTATTGAGGCGTTGTGGAATATTCCTGAAGTCAGGGATAATATTATAGAAATCATAAATAATATTCAAGAAATTGTTCAATCGTTAATTAATACACCAGCGCGTCCAGCAAACCAACCAAATACACCACTTCCAATTCCTAGAAATAATGTACAAAATAATACACCAGAACGAGAAGATGAATATGAAAAAATAAAGAATAATGTAAAATCTCGTAAGAGGCAAAAAAAGTATCATCGTGAAAAAAGTGAAGAAAGAAATATGAAACAACCAAAACTTGAAACTAAACTTCCAGCTCGAAGAAAAAATATTCCAAAAAGAAAACTCACACCTAAAAAATCATCAAACAAAACTTTTAATTGGGGAAATTATTCATTTAGGGTAATGGATAAAGAGGAGTTTTCCAAAAAGCTTGCTGATTTAACAAATGAAAATATCATAAAAATTAATAATAACAAACAAATTAACATAAGAAGAAAGGTAAATATATCTGACAGCGTGAGAGATGAATTGAAGGAAAAAACTAAAAAAACTAAAAGAAAAAGAACAACAACCCTTAGAATATTTCCAATAAGGAATCCTGAACATGGAGAAATTCTTCAAAATATCACTGAAAGAAATGAAACTATTTTTCCAATTAGGAGAGATCTAGATAATGATTTATCAGAAATTATTTATAATGAATTGGAACCGAAAATAGAAATGCGTTCAAGAATTGTTATCAGTTTTAGCTGTTTGATTAATAAAGGGAAGGGGGAAATAATTAATTACAACCATACATTTAGGAATGAGGGGTCTTTTTCCATGCTTTCAGAAATAAAAAATTATATTGAGAGGTGTGAGGGACAAAGATTGAGTTTGGAAGGTATTGCTTGGATTAGAGCATACTTACCCCCGTCAAAAAAAATTGATAAAAAGGGTGTTCATGAGGGGAGTGTTGTTTTTACAGAGGTAAAAGTAAAAGTTATTCACAGTAACGAGCCTCTAATTGGGTGTGGAAAATTACCAGACCATCTTCGTAATAAAAAATGTCTTTACGCTGTCGATAATAAGGATGATAATATGTGTTTTTGGAGGTGCTTGGCTATTCTATTTAACATTCTTGATGGTAAAGAAAGACCTGAGAAAGACATAGAAAAACTGGCTCTGAAATTGGCCAGAGATTTTTATAATAACCAAAAATTGAAAACCTCAGAAGTTAGACCGACAAAACTTGTTGATTTTGAAAAAATTGCAAAAATGTTTTCTATTAACATTCGAGTTTACGAACAAAAGGATATATTAAAAGACGAAATTTGGAAACTAATTTTTGGTAAAGGGCAGTTCAAAGATAAATTACCTAGTTTAGTTATTGGAATTTATGAGGGGCATTGTTTTTTCATAAAGGATATGGAGATGCTAACCAAAAAATGGGAATGTTCAGGATGCAAACAAATATTTAACCGCCATGACTATCTTGGAGACCATGTAAAAAATAACAGCTGTAAAGGAGGAAAAACAGAAGTAATACTTACAGGTAAAAAGATAAATCACATTCCAGGAAGCTATGAAAAAGTTTTTTATGGTGGTAATACACAATTTAGCTATAAAGCTTGTCGATGGATAGATGAACAATCTAAGACTAAAGGAAAACATATTCATCACGCTTTATGTGGCCATGGTGGTGAAAGGTGTGTTAAAGATGGAAGTGGAAATGAGATTTTTTTGGTGGATGGATACGAGCCTGAGACCAATACTGTTTTTGAGTTTTATGGGTGTAAATGGCACGGTTGTCCATGTCAAAACGAAGATAAAACTAAATATAATGAAACAAAACAAAGAGAAAAGATTATGAAAGATTTGGGGTATAGTGTTGTTTCTGTTTGGGAGTGTGAAAAACCTAAATTGAGTGATACATGGTTTGGGAAGAAATTTATCCAGTACCCAGATTTTATTTGTTATGATTTTGAGGCAATATTACAAAAAGAATTTCAAAAAATTACTGATGATTTATCTTTTAACCAAACACATATCCCAGTTAGTGTTGCAATACATGATACTTATCAAAAAGAACCCACATGTATTATAAATTCAAACCCCGATGATCTTGTAAAAGAATTTGTTGAAATTTTAGAAAAAAGAAGAAAAAAGATTGTTGAAAAGGTTAAAAAAGAATATTCACTACCTGACCAAGATTCTATTCCAAAGGCGGTTTTGGTGGAGTATGAAAGATGGTGTAACCAAGTTCCTGTTTTAGGGTTCAATAGTGGAAAGTATGATATTAATATGATTAAAAGATATTTTGTAAAAAACATGACTGATAAAACTAAAGAGATTTTTGTTGCAAGAAATGTAAATAAATATATGTTTTTGACAACCCCAAAATTTAAATTCTTGGATGTAATGTCTTACCTTGCACCTGGTCTTTCTTTTGATAAGTGGTGTAAAGCAAACAATTGCGAAGCTAAAAAACTTGTACTTCCCTATGAATGGTTGGATAGTTATGATAAGCTTTCTCACGTTGGGCCAGTAAAACATGAAGACTTTTACTCAAGTTTGAAAAGGGAAAATATTACCGTAGAAGAATATGAAGAATATAAGAATGAATTCAAAAAGAGGGGTTGTGTCACCCAGATGGATTGGTTGAGAGAGTATAACCTACACGATGTTATACCCTTCAGAGAAGCTTTAGAAAAAACAAGGGCGATCTATTATCCAGACAAAATCGATATATTAAAAGATGCAGTATCCATCCCTGGAGTCTCAATGATGTACGTTCTAAATAAACATCAAAAAATGAAAAAGAAAGGAGATCCTGAATTATACGCTCCAGGGCAATACTGCATTCATAGATGCAGTAAAATTTGTAATAAACTGTTTTGTAAAAAATGCCACCAGATAATGAAAGATTGTAAAACATGCGACAAAAACAAGATTTATAAACTATTGAAAACCGGTATGGTTGGGGGCCCTAGTATCATATTTATGAGATGTGCAGAGGTTGAAAAAACAAAGATTCGCTCTCATAAATATAAATTTCCAAAAAATTGTGTACGAATTGTTGGTTATGATGCAAATGGGTTATATCTTTTCGCTGCGGGACAAAAATGCCATGTGGAAAAGAAGAATGCATTGAGGTTGAAAACCCAACAGATGTCAATTTTATTAAGAAGACTTGTAAAGATATTCTTGATGGTAAACTTTTTGGATATTGCCAAGTTGATATAAATGTACCAGAAAACCTAAAAGAAAAGTTCGAAGAGTTCTCACCGCTATTTGTTGTAGATAATGTTCCTGAAGATTTGGTCCCTGAACACATGAAAGAATATCAAAAAGCTACAGGGAGAAAACACCTAAAAGATAATAAAAAATTACTAGGGGTTAAAAATGCAAAAGAGATACTTTTATATACAGAATTGATCGAATGGTATCTTAATCGCGGTTTGGAGATTACGGCTATTCACAATATTTTGAAGTATGAACCAGGAACGCCATTTAAATGGTTTCCCGAAGAGGTAGCTAACGCTAGAAGAGATGGAGATATTGAGGACATGATAAAATTGTTAAGTATAGCTTTTAATAAAAAAGAGAAAGATAAGGTAGAAAATATTATTAAGGAATTAAAACAATTTCCTGATGTAGTACCATTTATTGAAGAGCAAAAAGACATTAAAGTATTGATTGAAAAACTAAGACCAAAGTATAAAGGTTGTAAAGCATTGGCTGATACTTACAAATTAAAAGGAAATTCATTCTATGGGAAAATGATAGAAGATAAAGAAAAACACAAAAACACAAAGTATACTCAGGATGAAAGTGAGGTTGATAAAGCATTAAGGTCCCCATTTTTTGAAGATCTTTCAGAAATAAATGAAACATATGAAATAGTAAAAAGAAAACGGCAAATAAAAATAGACAGGCCATATCAATGCGGTATCGCGGTATATCAGCTAGCAAAACTTCGCATGTTGGAATTTTATTACGATTTTCTTGATAAATATATCGATAGAAAGGATTTTGAGTTGATACAAATGGATACAGATTCCATGTACATGGCAATTTCGGATGAAAAACTGGATAATATTATAAAACCAGAAATGCAAAAAGAATACTTTAATGGGGGAAAAGAAAAATTCCTTTCAACATCAAAATATCACGACAAAACACCAGGCCTGTTCAAAAAAGAGTTTGACGGCATTAGAATGATTGCACTTTCATCAAAATGCTATTATGCAGAGAATGAGAATGGAAAGGCAAAGTATAGTTCTAAAGGTACAATTCATAGACAAAACGAAATGAACTGGGATAGGTACATGTCAGCTTTGAATGGATCAATTGCTATGGCGCAAAACACAGGATTTAGAGTCAATGACAACCAAATTGTTACATATACACAAATTAAAAAGGGATTGAACGCATATTATGATAAAAGAATAGTTGATGAGGATGGAATTCACACAAAACCTTTGTATTAAATCGGGGAGGTACGAAGAAATCATTTCAAAATAGAATTAGGCGGCAACTCAGTATCATCCGGTACAACTTGAAGCTCCTCCCTTACAAAACCACGTCTTGGACCATTAAATAAATAATATAAAACTGGTTGATTAGGAGAAACCCTACTTTCCGAAATATAATAAATTTGTATACTCCAAATAGGATCAGTAGATCTTCTTCGTTCTCCACCTTCAAGCTCCCCAGGAGCAAGTAAGTATCTAACTCTAACCTCAATTGGTAGTCTAACTTCATCAAGACCAACAACTCTCTTAGTTCCTCCCGGTAGTCGGTATTTTTTAGGCTCAATATCAACCTCTTTCTGTTTTATAGCCTCATCAGGTTCTTTACCAGTTATTCTAGTTGGTGTATTATTCAAAGTTTTTAGAATAGCAGGTAATCGTTTTGCCCATACCCGAGATCTTTCATTCTGTATCATTTCTTGTGCATATTGATGACTAAATAATCTTTCACCTAATATTTTGTTTGCTCTTTCAACAAATGCTTGAGCTCTATGATTTCCAGCTTCACCTCTCTGGATTTTTACATTATGGTAATTCATAAGTTTTGTAACCTCACCCATAAATTCTCTTCCAGGATCAACCATTAATGTTTTGGGGTATTTTAACTTTCTGGAATATATTTTTTCAAAAGCTTTGGATATCTCTCGACTTTCTTTTGAAGTTAATGGCTCTGCATCTTTGTATCGACTTGCCACATCAACAACAACTAATGCGTATTTATATGTTTTTCTTCCAACTCTATCATGCGGTAAAAATAATAAATCTGCTTGGTGAATATGATTAGGTTTATCCACATTCCAGTGCGGTCTAGGTATATATTTAGGAGTTGGAAGATATATTTGCCATATTGCTTGTTTCTCTAACCATTTTTTTGCTTCATTTTCACTTACTTTCACTTCGTGGGAGGGCTTCGCCCGATTCGCCTTTTCAGCTAATTTAGAAATTGCAGCATATCCTTTCCAATATCCTTCAGTTGAATAATATATCCGCTCGAAGACCTTCGCCCGATTTGATGATATTTTTTCGCTACTCATTTAAAGATTAACCAAAGTATCTTATAAATTAATATGACAGCCGTATCTGAAAAAATTAACCCAAACAGGATTCCGAGAGTACCACTGGGTTTGAAAGAGGAATCAATATTGAACAGAATTACACTAAATCCTTCATCAGCCAATCCTGGAGAAACACTATATATAAATATTCCAAAACTTACCGATAATTTAGTTATTGTTCCCGGAAGTGTATCTCTGGTATTTAACTTGAATGTTGAGGGGCATGAAAATAACACCCTTGTGAATAATGTGGGTAGTAACCTTGTTTCCAGACTAAAGGTTCTTTTTGGAGGTGAAACACTACAGGACACACAAAGATACGATCTATTTCAAACATACCACGACTTATTCTTAACGGATGAAGAAAGAGACGATCGATTAAAGCAAGGTATTTCTTCTTTAAACATGAGGAAACTAAGGACAAATGCGGGTGATAAAGTAGACACAGATGCAAAGGAAGTAACACTTGCAGGAGTACACAATAGAAAGTACCAAATCCAACTAAACCATCCTATTCTAAACGATCATGGGGTTTTCTACCCAAAAGCGCTAGATCATCAACTAATATTTGAGATTACACTAGCTTCAGTTCACGATATTGTTGTTTATTCTGATACAACAAAGACTCCAAATTATAAAATCACAAACCTTGAGTTGGAATATTCTTGTATATCAAGCGAATACTTAGCCCGCGAGGCACAAGCAGCTTATCAGGTTGGTAAGGGATTCTTTTATGAAAACGTCACTCTACACAAAACTTTCACCATATCAAGACCCACAGACACCGTTATAAACCAGCATATTAATCTACCGAGAAGGTCAATTACGGGGATATTATGTTTGTTTATATTACCATACGCAGGAGGAACACGAAATTCTGAGAATTTTTTCAATCCAGGTATCACCTCAATCAATGTTGATGTTAATGGTGTTCCAAATCGTTTATACTCAAAGGGAATGGTTCCGTCAGATCTTTGGGAGTCGGTAAAGAAACGTTTTGGGAGAAATGACATGAAAGAAAAGAATTTTTATAATAATAAGTTTGCTCTGTGGATAGATTTGAGAACTCACCCAGATAATAACATTCATGGAGGGGGTTTAGCCTTAAACAACGCACAAGACGGTATAAAAATAGAAATTAGAAGAATAGCTATTGGTTCTGGTATTATTAATTGTTACATGTTTGTTGTGGCTGATGCATTAATGGAGGTTATGAATTCAAACTTAAGATCAATCATGTACTGACCGGCTATGAGTACTTAAAAACCTTTAGTTATGATACAAAAATGGAAGAATTACGAGATAAAATTCCTTTTCATTGTATCATAACCGGACCAACAAATTGCGGAAAAACAAAGTACATCATAGATCAACTACGCGGGCCATTCCGAAAATTGTTTGAATTCATTGTTTTAATTTGCCCAACCTATGCTAAAAATAAAACATATCATGGTTTTGCTAGAGGAGATAAACGTTTCTTTGTATTATCACCAGATGCCAGTAACGTTGATGAGATTAATGAGTTATTAACTGATTGTCAAACTTTATTCTCCGGAACAAATACACTAATAATTTTAGATGATTGCGCTGTTTCTAATGACCTGAAAAAAAGATCAAACAAGTTTATAGATTTAGCATTTTCCGGAAGGCATCATGGATTATCAGTTTGGGTTCTCACTCAACAATTAACATCGATAGCAAAACCATTCCGCGAAAATGTGGCTTGTGTGGTCTCATTCCATAATCCATCGCAAAGGGGGATGAAGATGCTTTTCGAAGATTATGGGGGTGATTTAGACCCTGAAACCACTAAAAAGTTTGTTAAACTGTTAAAAAAAGAAAAATATTCTAGACTATGTTTGTGTTTAAGATTTCCATTTCAATGTTATTTGGAAATTCCAAACGGGGCGTAGAGAAGAGGTATAAAAGAATCTTTGTATTATTAGAAAATTATAAGATGACAGATTCTCCGGAAGATTATATTGGCTCCGCCAGTCCAAAGGATATTAAAGTAAAAGAAGATGAACCCGAAAGAACTGAGGAACTTGAAATTAAAAAAGAATCACTGGCTATTCTAGCATCTCTTGGAACTACAAAAGAATATTTAGGAGTTGATATGAGTTTGGGTGATGTAAAAAAATTATCAGTAAAAGACATTGAAAAATATTATAATCGTTATCAAGCGGTATTAGGTAAAAAAATTAGTGGTGGATTGGTAGATTCATCCCTTCAATTGGTTTCACAAGTCATTTCTTATGTGGTTCCGGTGGATGATATAGAAGCTCTTTGTTCAGATTTGAAGAATGATGATTTGGTTAATCGCGAACTAACAAACATTGTTGGGCTCTTAGCATTGAAAACAGGAAGGTTTGCAGCACTTGCTAGCGGACTATTTCAAGTTGCTAAACACGTTAAATTCAAGACCCAAAGGGCCCCGGAGGACAAAAATCAACAAGTTGCAAGTGCAATTACAGATAACGCTAACACAACTGAGCAGGCCACTAAGAAAGATGCTGGAGGTGCTGATACTGTTTACTAAGATTATTTGATTTATTTGCTTCCAGCTTCGCTGGCCCTAAAGGGGTCTAAAGATTTCTTAATGGAATGAAAAAAATGTCTGACCGAACTGAACGAAGTGAAGGAGGAACAGAAGTTGATCGGGGTGAAGCCCCTCCCCTCTATGCGGAGCAAATTACAAGAGATCCCCCAAAAGAAGACCAACCGCAGGGAGGAAAAAGGGAAAAAAATCCTAAAAAAGTAGAAGCTGGTAAGAAATTAGCTGAATATCACAAAAGAGCAAAAGAAGCGTTGGCTAGGGAGCAAATGAAACGCGAAAAGGACCGACTGAAGGAGAGTGAAGATAAAACAGAAAATGGAAATCGGGCATGGCTTCCAGAGCTATCATTTACGACTGTTTTATCGATTATCGGAATAGGATTTACTGCATTTGATATGTTTATGAGATATCGGACGGAGCCCTCCCGGCAAAAGGAGGAACGAATGCCTGCTTGTCCTGCGGTATCTCAAATTCCCGCGCCACAACCACAAAAAGTGGGAATGATATAATTATAAAGTTATCACAGCGTAGCTGGCCGGCAAATTCGGGCAGAGCCCTCCCCGCAAAGCGGAAAGCCGATTTAAAGGTTTCTCACTGGTGTAGTAAAAAATTATGTCAAACGAAAATAAACTTGTGAAAACCGTTACTGATTCAGCAGTACTTATCGGATTAGCAGCTGGAGTTGGTTATGTAGCTAAAAAGATGATGAAAGAATCATTTATGAACGACCCATCCTCTAGTGTTACAAATTATGCCAAGTGGGTCGTTGTATTGTCGGGTAGTATGTACCTAAAAACATATTTAGAGGATCAAAATATTTTACCAAAATAATTATGGCAACAATAGCAATGATGTTGGGAGGAGCTGTATTAAATGCAACTGCCTTTGTTGGCGGATCATATCTTGCAAAATATCTATCTGGTGGCGGTGGAGCCTCTGATACAGAGAAAAAACGACACGATAAAGCACTAGAAAAATATCAAAAAGATTATGCAGAATATCAGGAAAAAAGACAGAAATTAATCGATTGGGAAATGAAGAAAAAAGATGAAAAATATCAAGCTTCAAAAAATGTTTCAAAAACAAATGAAGCTTTAGAATTGTACAGTGAGACACACGAGCCAAAATTCTCGGATTATTACAGGCCAAGCGATAATCAAAAGACTGGTGAAATGGTATATGTGGGGGGAGGGATGTTGGCGTTGGGTTATATGGCCAGTAAATTATTTTGATTTGCACGTTTAAAGATTTCTTACTGATGAGTAAAAAAAATCATGGCAGATTTACCAGAAGTACCCAAAAATGATCCCATTGGATTGGGTGAAGAAGATGATCCTGATGATTTTGATGAAAAAAATCCACTAATTAATAGAAAACCATCAAAAATACCAGTTATAGTAACATCTACAACCAGAGGTTATAGAAATTATGAGGATGAGGGTGCTAGACCCAAAACTAAAACAGGATATACACAATTACAAAGTAAAAGGGCAGATATGAATGCTATGGAAGAAACAAAAGATGAAGCCTGGCGTGATATTTTAAAAAAATTCCCAGTTGCTAAACCTAGTTTTCTTTTCAAATATAGTGAGTGGGGTAAAATTGAAGTCGCAATTCCTAGAAAATTAGGAGTAAAGGTCACGTGGCATGAATTATTCAATGCGAATGGAGATATTAATAAAAAACTCCCCGCCACTATAATGAATGCTCTAGGTAAAAAAGCAGAAGAAATTGTTGAAGCTAATGATGATATTTTATCGCAATTGAATGAAAGGAATGAAAAAATTAAGGATTTAAATAACGCATTAGAAGGTTTAAGAAGAGTAGTGGATTCAAATGATTTTGAGAGACAACAACACATTAATAATGATAAAGAGAACCAAAGAATAATCGAGGAACATGAAACCAGAATCGCGGAAACAGAAAGCTATTTAGATGAGGCAATTAAACAGAAGGTGCTAGCTAAAACAGAGGTTGAAGAACTTAAAAGTGAATTAAATCGATACAAAGATGAAATAGATAAGTATAAGAATGGACAGTCAAATTTACCAATGTTAGAACGCAGTAATGAAAGATTACAAGCTGAAATTGATAATTTTAGAGAACTAGCAAGAAAAAGTATTATTTACAACCAAGAACAAATAGCTGAGATTGAGAGACAAAATGAAGAAATACTTAGAAATCTTCCATTACGAGAGCGTGTGAAGTCTATCTTCAAAAAGTATGGTTTTACAGTATTTGCAGTTGTAAGTGCTGTAGGTGTGGTTATTGGTGTTATAGTTTCTAATCTTTCCAAGGGCCTATCCACATTAGGTAAAGGCGTTGGTAATGGGTTGAAAGCTATTGGTAAAAAACTAGGTGAAATATTACCAGGAATGGTTGGAGCGATTGTAAGCTTTCTGTTCAAAACAGCAGGCGAGGTTATTGGCCTTTTAGGCAAGAACGCTTGGCTTTTGATAATGGCTGTGGTTCTATATTTTGTGGAACGGTTTAAAAAGAAGAGGCGGTAACAATTTAAAGATATCTTTTGATCAGTAAAATACAATATGGATGACTACAATAGAATTTACGGCGTAGCCGGTCCTGAGCAAATTCGGGCAGAGCCCTCCCCGCAAAGCGGAAGCTCTATTTATCCACGATTACCTATGAATGGCGATCAAAATAATTTTAGACTACAAAAATCATGCGAAGTGCTACAAAATCTTGAGAAGGAAATTAAACATTATGAGGATGTTAGAAAAAAATACAATAGAGCTAGGGTAATTTTTACAAAAATAAGTGTTTGTAGTGGGGTGTTTTCAGTTATACTATCTGCAAGCGGGTTGGGTACCTCTCTTACTGGTTTTGGTGCTGTTGTCGGCATCCCATTAGGGGCGGTGGGGGGTGTTTGTGGGGCAATATCGGTTGGGTTTGGTGCTGCTTCTAAAAGACTTTCACATAAAGTTAGTAAACATGAACAAACAGTTTCTCTAGCAAAAGCAAAAGTAAATACCATTCACGACTTGGTTTCAAAAGCACTGAAAGATAACGCTATATCTGACCAAGAATTTTCTCTAATTTTATCAGAGGTGGACAAGTTTGAAAAACTAAAACAAGAAATACGGCAAAAAACTCGTAAAGACACAGAAAAAAACTTAAATATGAATCAGATAAGGAGAGAAGTTCGCGAAGATCTATTAAAAGAATTAACCGGAGGGAAAGAACATTAAAAATTTCATACGAGAGAACAGAAGTGGGTTGTAATTGTTTTGCAGGTGTTAGAAATACTAGTGAATCGGGCGTAGCCCTCCCACGAAGCGAAGATTAATACTTTACATCTTATTCTTAATCGATCTAAAGATCGTATTATCTGAAACACAAAGAATAAGATGTTATTAGACGATTTCAAAACCAGGTACCCAAACGCCAACCTTGATAAATTTACATTTGTGAATGATTTATATGGCGGATACATTAAATGGAAATATAATGGTATGACTGTCATGTCTAATGATGATCCTACTGGAAAAACCTGGACTGATGATCTTTCTACTAATTTAAAAATAATGTTGCAGGAAGATTTGGGGTTGGAAAGTATTAAAGTGAGTTCTTTTCCAAAGAGTTTATCAATAACCAATCAATCTTATCCAATACCTGCGGTTGGTTTTGATGACTTTACAACTGATTTAACAAAAATGCTAACCTTTCTAGATATATACGTTTCAAATACGAAGAAATTTGTCGCAAAGATGAGAAACATATTTACATCTCAAGTTGTAACATCCAAATTTGGAAAGCAAAGTAGAAAATGGTTGAATGCACCTGATATGAATTATTGGCCTCAGCAACTTAACTTTGCGGTATGGTGCGCAACATCTGGATGCGGTATAAGTCCCTTTGAAAATCTAAATTATCCCAAAGTAGTGAGTAGTTTCATTAAGTTTCATGTGTATTTCACAATAAGAAGAATATTGTATGAAATGAAACTGCCTTTACCCGATGAACAACCTTTTGCAATAAATAATAATCCATATAGTAAAGTCGCATATCAACGATTGTGCGCAGAATTTGGGGTTAGTAATAATTCTGACTTTAGATGGAAAGGAGGAAGAAACAACGGATTGGGTGATATATTCCTTGATTACGGCGCAGGATATCATGGAAGAGGTGGGGGATATCAAAATGTGCACATTGTAAGAAATTATGATGTTGAAGCAAATCAATGGCCTGGTGAAGGTGGTAAATTTGCTGATGACGGTGGTAAGAAACAAGATGGAAATTTAATATCATTTATCCGTAACGACGACTTTGGGGATTTCCGATATGCTTGGTTTATCCCAACAAGCGGTCGGGGGTTAACTAAAGCCGGGCTCGGTAGATTAAATCGATCCGCCGAAGCTTTTGTTTACTGCATATTGGGGGCACAAGTTAATACTAGAAACTCGATTTATGGTAATGGCGGTGGGGCGATTGAAACACAACAAGAATTCTTAGCCCTATTTGAAAGTAGCGTCATAGAAAATGATATTTCTAAATCTATTCAAAATTACCAACAATCTGTTCAGGAAACTAAATTACGGCTTGATTTGGCAATCGCTCCAGGCGTTTGGCTAATGCCTAGTAATATGATTGTCAATACAGAAAGCGTGGTTGGATATAATAACAAGTTGGTTAAAGCTACGGAGGATATGAATTTTGGGGTAAATAATACATTAAATACTGAAACAAAAACCGTTGGAATAAACCATAATTTAGGATATTCAAAGGTTTCTTTACCTCATAAACCCGAAACAAAACCAAAACCTATAATACCCAAAGAAGAAACACAAACTCATGAAATTAAGCTAGAAAATAAACCCTCCCTTCGGTCGGAACATGAAGATAATCTGATAGTATTTATGGTTTTTGTTGGTGGGTTAGCTTGGTTCCTATTTCGTTAATGTTTTAAAGACCTAACCTCTACGCGGAAAAATGTTAAGCATTACCATGTATGATTCAGAAACTAGAATTTATTTAGATCCTCCTCTGAAAAATCTTCGGGAGATACAGCTTCTGGATTGCAATATAAAAACTAAAAGATTAATTAATTTCAAGGACAAACAGATAATATTCAATGATAAGAATCAAGGCTTCATAATAATTCCACCTGGCACATATTCTCTTCGTAATATTCAATCAATCTTTCTTAATGATCCTGATGGGGAAAAGATAACAATAATTGAGACTGATACTGTTGACTATCTATATTCAAATAAGAACTTTAAAATTAAACTTACGAGGGGGTTGGGGATTGGTTTAGGAGTTCCTGAAGTCATAAATCCGGGCAAATTATACCCCATAAATATTCAGATTAAGGAACCACTGAGACTTATGTGTAGTATAGTGGATAATAAATCTTCATATATGAATAAAACTAAAAATGGAGAACTTGTAAAACTCTCACCATCAACCCTACTCGCAAACATCCCATCAAAGGATTATCCAACAATTCCAATTCGAAAATATGATAGTGTAATAAACCATTTTGATTTAGCCCTTTTAGATAATAAATGGGAAAAACTTGATCTTAAGGGTTCTCCCATAACTTTTAGTTTAAGATTTAGTTAAATTTTTGTTATGTAACCATTATTTGGGTTATATAACATAATTAGTTTTACCTAGACATAAATTTTTTCCACATCTTCAAACATATTTCTAACTGGTGGTGAGATTGAAAAGTATGAAGATATCCCATCCTTTACATGTTTTTTTATTTTTTTGTAAAACTTATTTTTATCTGGAATAAATATATTAAAACTAACCGCAAACGAAATAATAATTATTTCTAAATTACTATTAATTTCTTTTTTATTACTAATCTTAATTACTTTTTCAAAATACTCTTTATCAAAATTAATATCTTCTTTAATATCGTGTACTTTTACTCCTTTTGTAATAAATTCATCATCACCATTACCCAAGCGGTAACAAATTTTATAACCAAAAAATACTAAATTCTTTGTTGCCTCAACAGCATTTAAACTATTTGGCATACCAATAATCGTTAAATTATCATTCTCTTTTACACAAATTGATAAATCTTTATTTACTTCATTAAAGAAATCTTTTGAACATTTTTCTTTATTATCGTATTGAACGGTTAAAAATTTTATATTCATCTTTTTTTATTTTATATTTATATCTTTAAACTATAATTCATTTTTTTATTTAATTCTACATTCCTTACACGAGGCTTTTTTTACCGTACTCCTCCACATTCTTTACACTTTTGTTTTTGTTTACCGTGCTCGCATATTTGTGCCCCTCCACATTCTTTACAATATGCCTTCTGCCTTTTGTGTATACATATTTGGGATCCTCCACACTCTTTACAGTGTGTTTTCTGTCTGTTGTGTATACATAATTGGGATCCTCCACACTCTTTACAGTGTGTTTTTTGTATGCTGTGTTTACAAAATTTTGATCCTTTACATTCTTTACAACAATATTTAATTTTTTTGTGAATACATAATTGCGACCCGCAACACTCTTTACAAAAATATTTACACTTTTTATGGATACAATAATATTTATTATTAATAGCGTCTTTTTTAATTTCGTTAATGATTTCCTCCTCTGAAAAATTTTTAATGCTTTTAATTAAATTTTTTTTATTCATTTTTGTTCGCCCTTTAATTTTCAACTCTTTTGCAATATTTTTTAATTGGTGAAAAAGTAAATCATCCACTTGTTCCATGTTTAATAAAAATTTTTACAAATCTTTAAACCGCAAATTAGTCTTTTTTCAAAATTAAAAAGTAAATTCATTTTTTCAAATTTTTTGTAAAAAGTTAATAAAAAGTAAATTAGGTTTTCAATAAAAAAAGATTTTAAAAACTTTAAATCAATTTTTTTTTGAATACATACATAAACTACTGGTAAAATGGGTCTAAAAACTCACCGTAAACTTTAACCAAACCTTAAAAAAAAAAATTAAATTCGTATTTTAAAATTTTAAAAAAATCGGCTTATTTTTACGGTAATATAGTAGTACTAAAACGCCGGTTGTGTCCTAGATCGATATCTCTTAGTCAAGGACGGACAGATAAGTAACTAGAGTAATCAAAGTAGGACTATGGTGAACTCGTGGATATGTTTACAAAACAGAGAAAAAAGAAATAATTTAAAAATTAATGAGGTGTTTTTTCAGAGTTGTGATTGAATGAACTTGAAGATAATTTTAATAATCTATAATCACAACATAAAAGTGACCAGGGAGCTGAGTAGCTTTTTGAAATAAACATACAGTGAGTACATGACGCCAATCATTTGACTACACTAGGCATCAGTTATAAGGCAGGTGGCAAGCATACAGTTGAAAATTTGATAACTTAACATAAGGGTACAGGATTAAATGGCACCGAAACCAAATGTAGTTCTGGTATCCTGCTGCTCACTGTCTGTGAGTTCAAAGTTTCTAACACATGTAACAGGGTCCTTCTGAATAAGGTCTGAATTTTGTTGCCATGACATTGTCAATTTTATCATCATTATAGTTTTTGTTGTCTACAAGTCTATTCAATGTATTCAACAGAAATATCCACCTTGATTCTGCAGCTGATAATGAACAAAACCATGTAGGATAGCCCAGCTGACGAATCATACCAAACAAGTCTTTCTTGCATTTTTGCAAAGTATGTTAGTGATGATCTTGAAATCCTTAAGACTCTCAATCCTTTATCAAGTTGAATTAGTTTATTTACATTACCATCTCATTTTAGGGTATCAGTGGTATATATATTCAGCGTTGCACTTAAAAAAAATCACACTTGCCATCATTAATACAGCAATACATATTTGTTTTTATCCTTATAACTTCTTGTTTTTACAATGTAAATATGAGTCACACAACAGTAAGCAAAACAGGTAAGCCTATTTTTCCAACATGTCTACTTCAACACAATCTAGTTCACTTCAAGGTAAATTCGGAAATCAATAAACAGAAAACTTTTCATTGTAACGGCTTGTGGTGTATTGTATATAATATAACGCTTAATACATTTTCTACGTGACTTACTGTTTTCGAACCCTTTAATGACTTTCTTACATTGTAACCTTCGTGGTTCTCCGTCACGGCAGCCGCCTCCATATTTACAAGTAAATGTTGACATACTTCTTGGCCGTCCCAATACTTCTACAACTCTATTCCTGTTAGTACTAACACTTAAATCAGTAGAAAAGTCCTACATGCGATGTTTTTTATCCAGGTTGGCCACAGAAGTTCTTCGGTTTCACATCATGGATTCGTCAATTTATAGTAGTTTCGTTCAATAACGAGTACTCATTTCGCTCATATAAGTTCTCATTCAAGTGCTAATTTCGCTCTATGAGTTCTCACCAAAGCTTACTACATTAGCAAGAGATTTTCTCATCTTCAGATCACTTTCGAGCCAACTGAAATTCATATACTGCTTGTAATCTTGGGGGCGGTCGATGGCGGTCGATGTCGGAAAAGCGAATAGTTATCATCTGTTCACGTTTAGCGCCTGGCCGAGTAAAAGGCTCATGAAATTCAGTCTCCAAGTTGGTCATTGTCCTAACTGGAAACATTTAAACTCCTTTTGATTTTAGTAAGACCGCTAATGAGGCCCTGTTAGTGAGGTTCTTTATGTCGCGCGTCTGAGTTTCAAACCTTTTCACGTCGCAATTTCGGAAGGTCGAAGGTCGCTGTCGTAATTTCCCGTGAGCGGCTCGTCGTTCGTCGCCATTTCAGGTCCTTTATGTCGCCGTTTCAAGGCCATGTTGCTTGTCGAAATTTACCCCTAACAGGGCCTCGCTAATCGTCCTCTTAAGCTACAAAATCATTACAAACTCTGGCAACGGTACGATACACTTTCAGCGTGAACTTTCATCAACAGACTTCCGTGACTTCGGTCACGACAATTGTCGTCTTCATATCGGTGCCCCCGAGTTCTATCCGACTAATTACGAAGTGTGTCTACACTGGAGTGAGTGAGTGAGTGAGTGAGTGAGTGAGCGAGTGAGTGAGTGAGTGAGTGAGTGACAATTTGCATATCGGAGTCCCCACAAAAACTCGCAAATACGCTTCGCGTATCCACGAGTTAAAAACAAAGCTCTCCACGAAAGGTTGTTGCTGCTTATCATATTTCTTTAGATTGTCTTGTCTAACTTACTGATTTAGTCGATTTTCCTATTGCTGTTTTTCACTTGTCACGTGACATTTGAATTTCCCCCTAATGTTTACACAAATCTTAATCAGGCCCCATAGTTGTATAGATAAAACGACCAGGCCAGGATCAGGTCCACTTCGCTGTCAAAACCGGAAAACGTGAACACTGCCTTATGCGGTTAGTATATGTATTTCGCCGGTCCTAGCGCACCCCCTGGAACACGGAACTTGGAAAAAACCAGGAAAAACTGGCGCCCAAAACCATTGAATAAACATAAATTCCAATGGCTGATCTTCTTGGTAAATTAACATGTTTGGTGATTATTCCATCCTTTTCCCGTCTTTGTAGACCTGTTGTACACCACTAGATAAAAAATCACTCGTCATAGTCCTGTATTCTAGCTAATTCAATATTTGTTAATTGATAATTAGGTGGGTTAGCAGAATTCGTGTAGTAAACAATATTTTTCACAGCTGCTAGAGTTAACTCGAATTTCAAATTCTCTCAAACCATATGGATAAAATACGCCACCATCGGTTAAAACTGGATGATCAATCGGAATGCAAAATTTTCTTCCATGAAGTTTAGATAACAAAACATCTTTGGGTTGACTTCGATCTTTATTACTTGCGTTTGTCCGCAATCTTCGGATGTTTTCGTTTGATATACCCTGTCTTAATCCGTCACGTCTTTCTTTTTGGGATAGGTAAAGGTCTTTGTATGTCATATATAAATCATATCTATCATATCTATCAATTTCATTAAGTGTTTCAATTTTAGTGATGATATTTGAAGCCGTTAAAATATACCAACAACATATAAGTTGGCTCTATGAATGGTTAAGAAAAGCAAAATGTTGGAATGTATGTATGCCTTCCATAGATGTTATACAAAATTTTACTGAAACTGTGAGTCAGGTGGTTTTCAAGGTTCGTTCTGATAAATTTTCATCAAATTATGATTTTAATTTTTTAGAATTTGGATTTTTATTTTTGGGATTTTGATTTTTAATTTTGGGATTTTGATTTTGGTTCTGCTCTGTGTGATTTATCCATATTGAATTCTTTCGCACCTATTTTAATAGTTTTCCAATATAAATCATTGTCCATATTTTCAAAGATTTGTAGGTAACATCTTCTGATTCTCTAAATAGGTTTTGACACCCATGCTTATACTCAATACAACCACCCATCTAACAACGTTCATGATATTGGCCGATGGGTCACCGGTGATTGTCTCCTTGAGAACCTTTTTGGAAACCCAGCCCATCCCAGCCGACAATCCAACGAGCACTGCAGAGTCAGTAACTGTCTTTACGAGTTTATTCTCAGCCATTTGTGAATTACATCCATCTACTTTTTAAGCTATTTTTATCTTCTTCTTTGACGGGCTGATTTGCATTATTTTCTATGACTCTGGGCTGCTGTGGCGTATTAAATATAATAGTTGGTATATGCAAATCAGGTATTCTATCTCCATAGTTTGTGAATAAGGCATAGGCGGTGAGGCCAATTGCGCCTATAGTCAAAATAATCTGTGATGATGACATCTTCGTCGATATCCAACCACCAGATGATTTGTTATCATCAACAGTCTCCTTTTTATCCTTTTCCCTTTCTTCCTTTTGTTCCTTCTCTCTTTCCTCCTCACGTTTCAAAGCTTCTCTAGCCCTCTTATTCTTTTCTGATGTTTTACCAGCCTTTACTCTCTTAGGGTCTTTGACCTTTGTTTTGACAGAAGGCTCTTTAGTGATTTGTTCAGTTTGCACTTCTTCAGACATGTTATGAGTTAATCTAGTATAACCTTTAAGTCTCCTAGTAAGAGGCATACTAGGAAACTTCAAATATTAAAATTAAGTGTGTTTGTTCTTACGTGGAGTTGGTATTGGAGGATTCGTCACTTCCTCCTCATCCTCCTCCTCCTCCTCCTCATCCTCATCCTCCTCCTCATCCTCTTTCTTCTCTTCTAAGAATGAATATTCATCTTCTTCTTCTTCATCTTCTTCATCAGATGTCAGATCACCAGTTAAGAAAGAGGTATCATCATACTTAATTGGTATGAGTCTAACTTCCCTCACACGTAAGCGAATAGATGCGCCATATGGAGTGTTATTGTGGCTTCCCCAATAGATGTCTTGTAAATCCAGAATTATTTTAGCAGTAGTCAGATCGGGTGTTTCACCAATATTTGCCATGAATTTGTCAAATGTTTGTTGTTCATCGTCAGAGTCATAGATCTTAGTCCAACACTTCATCTTTTTGCCCTTATCTTTGGTGTTCAACTTAAAATAGGCTCTTTGAGGCTTGTTACCATCTTTGGTGTAGTTGTATATAGGCTTCACTGCTGATATGAGATTATCACCCGCATTTTTACAGGCGCTTCTAGTGGCCTTTGAGGCTTTGTAAAATCCACCCCTCAAAGCTGTAGCCACCATATTCCTCAATTTATCAAAAATTTCAAAGGCAGACCTTTCAAGCTCTGTGGGATTATTCATAGTCTCTTTACTTGTCATTGGGTATGAAATTTGCAGACCCTCTATATTATCCATGGTTTGTTGCTTGGTATTAAGTCCAAATTGCCATATGCCTGAAATACCCCAGACATTCTGTTCAGGCATCTCAATGCATATTGGACGCTTAACATTGTTCTTACCAATGAATTGAACTTTTGAATAAGAACCACCCCAGCGATTAGGCTTGGATTCTTCAATGTGGATCTTACTCCAGTTGAATTTATGACAAGGTCTGATCAAGATAGGTTTTGACATGATTTTAATCTTTGATTTGCTTTGTGTTTCGTGTACACATTCCTGGCACGGACAAGTTAATTTTTAAATTTTTTGTAATAATAAATTTTTCCTTCTTCAATTTAGCGAACAGTGTCATCAACTCCAACTTGATCTGTATTAGTTGGATCATCAACTGTAATAGCAGGAGGAGGCTCTCTTAGTTTGAAGTGCTTGATGGTGGTAATAGCTATTATTATTAATGTAGCAGCTATTCCGCCCTTTACTACTATTGAACCAGAAACTTCTGATAGCCATTGTTTAACCAATTGGTTATTCTTCCAATCATTTACTAGAGCTTCTGGTTCATCTATTTCACCATAACTACCAAGACACCAGTTAACTAGTTTAGCTAATAGATGTAAAGGAGGATCTATTAGTCCATCAGCTAGATTCTTACCAGACACCATCTTATATCTCTTGTAGTATTTTTCAACATCCTTTTCTGATAATTTATGTACATCAGACAGAGTCATTTGCATACCAATATACTCCTTCGTAGACCCTAGACATGCTAATATCGAAAGTTCTTCTCTTTTAGATTTCAAATCACCATCGGAAGTGGTTATTGCTTGATCATTTACAACAGTTTCACCATTCATGATATCTTCGGGAGTTGTCATGATTATGCCGTAAGAGCCGGTATCTCTAAATAATTTTGGAATGGATGTCTAAGGGAGAAGCAGAGCCTGGCATACTTTTCATTCTTAAGATGCTTCTTATATTTTTTGCAAGTTTCAGCATCCAGGTCTCCACCATATTCCTCGAAAAGCATCTTCATCGCCGTTTGTGATGGATTATGGAATGAAACCACACAAGCTACATTTTCACGGAATGGTTTGGCTATAGATGTGAGCTGCTGAGTGAGAACCCACACTGATATCCCCACATGCCTCCCTGAGAAAGCTAAATCGATGAATTTGTTGGATCTATTCTTCAGATCCTTTGAAACGGCACAATCGTCCAATATTATGAGCGCATTCATATCTGAGAAGAACGATGAGCAATCCATTAACAAATTGTTGATTTCGTCATGATCACTCGCATCTGGTGAGAGTACAAAGAATCGTTTATCCCCCTTTGCAAAGCCTCTATAAGTCTTGTTATGGGCATATGTTGGGCAAATCAACACAATATAATCGAATGCTTGCCTATAGTGGCCTCGAAGCTGTTCCACTATGTATTGGGTCTTTCCACAATTAGTGGGACCAGTTATGATGCAATTGAATGGAATCATATCTTTGAGTTCATTCATCATTACTCAATACATTAACTCCTTTAGATTAATATTAATGTTTCTTCTCATGACAATGTGAGAAGAAAACATATTATGGCCTAATATACTATCTCATCTAGATTACCATTCAAAATACCCATACTTGCATCAGCGATCACGAACATGTAGCATGTAAGAACTCTAGTTCCTACCTTTTCTCTGTTAATTTCTAAAGTCACACCATCACGAGTAGCATATATAAACAAACCATTTCCATGGATATCATTATCTGGATAAGTCCTCAAGTCAATCCACAAAGCGAATTTATCTGTATAGAAGTCAGATTCCTTAACTGAATCACTAAGACCAACTCGCTTAATTATGGATTGCCACAAATCAGTCGCCATCATACCTTTCAAATAAACTTTGTTGGGCACTCCATCTATGTCAATCTTGACTGATGTGATCTTTGGGTTTACAAAAATCTCAGAATCCCTAAGGCCTTCTGCATGAGGGGCAGTGAAAAGACATAGTATACCGGTCATGGATCTCCTTGGCACGTTAACATGCTGATTTATCACAGCATCATTAGCTTCAGAGATTGTAAAAGTTTTGTGAAGAAGTGCTTTTTCATACGTGAATCCTTTCCCAACTTTGTAGGACGTAACAGCCTTTCTTGCTAAATAATCATTTGTTATGCACTGGTATTCCATTTCCATATTTATTAATTTATAATTAGCAGGTGTTTCATTGTTTGAATAAACTACAACATCAGAAACTTTAGCCAAAGTTAATTCAAATCTAAGTGGATGTGGTAATCCTCTTGGATAAAATATTCCATGATCTTTGAGGATTGTGTGATCTAATGGAATAGCATATCTAGTGTTATGAATCGCGGCTAAAGTATTATGCTTTGCATCTGATGTATCTTTATTACCTGCATTGATTCTAATTCTCCTTATATTAACATCAGATATGCCCTGTCTCAATCTATTCTCACGATCTATCTCCGACAAAAACAAATCATGATAAGTTTTGAATAAATCAAATCTACTAAGATCCTCTATGATTTCACCACCAAATAGAACCTTATATTGTGAAATTCGATTCCTTCCCAAATTATTAACAAGAGTGTTGTCTTTGTGCCCGGTTACAACCGTATCAAAGGTTATATACACACTACCAGGCACAATCACTAAATTCTCACTCAATTTTGGTATTTCAATGTATAATGTCTCACCAGGTTCGGCTGATGATGGATTCAACGTGACCCTATTCAACGAAGTTTCCGCCTTCAACCCTTCCTCAGTCCTTGGAACACGATCTGTATCAAGAATATTTGATATAGAACTCATTTTAAATGAATATATTCTTGTTTATAAATGAGTGATTCTAATGTTTTAAGTCGATTATATTACTCCACTGATGGATACTGGAAAGGATACTCAGCCATACCCAAATCAGCCAAAGCAGCCAAAGTTAGTGAAAAGGTCGCCAAAGAGTGGTTGGAGCAAGCCTTGTGGCAAATATATCTCCCAGCCCCCAAATATATACCCAGACCACATTGGAGTGTGAATAAGCCTAATCAGATTCATCAAGCGGACTTGTTGTTTCTTCCTCATGATACAGTGAGAAGAAAAACATACCGCTATGCATTAGTTGTGATTGATATTGCTTCAAGGTATAAGGATGCTGAAGCATTGACCTCAAAGGAGAGTGGTGAAGTTGCCAATGCCTTTCAAAGGATTTATTCCCGTAAATTGAAGTGGCCACAAACATTAATGGTGGATCCAGGAACAGAATTCAAGGGTGATGTAACAAATCTTATGAATAAGCATCAAGTTACAATCCAGCGTAGTGAAGCTGGAAATCATAGAGCTCAAGCTTTTGTTGAGAGAGCCAATAGGACTCTTGGTGAGAAGTTATTCAGCCATCAATACGCCCAAGAGATGGTTAGTAGTAACCGGTCCACAGTTTGGGTGAATAGATTGCCCGACATCACGAAGACCCTCAATAGTGAGACCACCCGTATTACTGGTAAAGAGCCTGATGAAGCTTTGAAAATGGATTCAATTGGCGCTAAAACTCCAGACTATAAGCGACCTGTGGGATTGAATGAGAAGAGATTACCTCCAGATGTTCAAGTCAGATATCTATATGCCCCTGGTGAAGATGAAGGTGGAGACAAACGAAGGGCTACTGATCCCATATGGAGCCTTGAGGTCTATGATTTAGCCCGAACCATAATCGAACCGGGTCAACCAGTCTTGTACTATTTGAATGGGGGTCCAAAACGTGGATTCGTTCGTGAGGAGCTTCAATTTGTACCCCAAGACACTAAATCACCACCTTCTAGCGTTCTGAAGTGACCATGTGCATAAGTATTTACACCATCTTCCATTATCACACGTTTATCGTCCTCGCGTGATAATGCAATCTTATTAATTGTTTCAGTGTAGATGTCATGCTTATGACTCCTTATGGTATTCATCTTCCTTCTCTGGAATTTACCACTGAAAAGACAATTCTTATAATCCTTGAACCTTATACTCTTACTCACCACTGCTTTGTTTACACCCTTACACTTCTTCACTTCAGCCTGCTTATCTGTTTTGAAGGCATATAGTTTAGCTCTTAGACCTACAAATTCCGTTATCTGTTCACCGCCAGCTTCATCCTTGAACATCCCTCCAACCTTCTTATTAACTCCGGTTTCAATTCCTGATGGATGATCCTTGGGATAGTTACTGGTATCGAATTTCTCTCTGACATCTGGACTTATGTCATTATAGAAGTCCTCAGTCTGTATCACATAGGCGAGGGAATCCGTATCTGTGAACGGCAATCTGGCGTCATCACCATATTTCGGCTTTATGTAATTGTAATGAAAGTCATACATGGTTATTTTACTCAAATCTAGAATTGACAATCCTAAGTAAATGGGTTTATCAAAAAGAAGTTTAGTTCTCTTGATATGGAAAGCAGTCAATTCCTCACAGAATATATTCCTATGATGAAAGTTTGGCTTCACAATCAATTTACGTGCTTTCTTCTCATTAGTGACTAACTGAATATCCACCCTCTTCCTAATATTCTCCATAGTCTTACCAAACACTGAATTATTCATTAATTTGAAGAAATCTTTTTTAAAGTCATTCTCAGCTTTAGCTCTAAGACTATTGTTCAAATCAATGTAGGACCTTAACCACTCCGATTCTTCGAATTTAATCCCTCTGTGTACTTTGACTAATTTTAATCCTAAAGATAAATATTGTTTCAGTGCTTCATGATGTAATATATACTTCTTCTTGTCCCTCAAATTAGGAATTAACTTAACAACACCTTCCACATCCAATCTCTCTGGGGCTAATGGATAGTCATTGTGTAGATCATGTAGCTGGAGTGGGTATTCCAAATCCACCTCCAATATACATGGATGATCTCTCCAATCTGTTAATTCCTGATCATCCATCCACTCAAAACCATGAGTTGGTAAAGCTTTGGTCATTGCGTAGCCATAAAGTCCATTAGCATCTAAATATGTGATGTATTTTGTAGGTAAGTTTGGATTATATTCCTTCATATATGGATTGTTGGCTTTCCCATGCCTAGTGGAGATCATTGAGATACCACCTCTGATGCCATTCTCAATCATAATCAGCATATCTGGATCTCTCAATAGCTCCAATTCCACCTTAGTTATCTTCAATGTGGCATCCCTAGCCAATCCAGGTGCAGTAAAATGCCATGCAGGATCCAAACCATAATTTCTCATACAGACACCGCTGAAGTTCTCAAAGACATCAGCCAATAGTATTACATCCGTTTTTAGATATAAATCATGGTAATCCCTAAAGTTTTTCATACCAAAGGTATCCCACACGTTTCCAGCATGTTGATAATCCTCCTCTGATATATCAACATCATATAGTATCGAATAGAATTCCTCCTTAGGTGGTAGACTAGACACTTGTAACTTATCAAACCCATCAAACCAATCATATGGAAATACACCCTTTCTAGCCAATAGGTCAAAGTTTTCCCCTTCATAGTATCTCGAGAGATTTTCCAGAGAGTCTCTTGGTAAGTTATCAACCAACCTGGCTAGACCACTTGCCATGAACCTAAAACTGTCTATGAATCTAATGGAGCGTTTAATCTGAACCTCCTTCCCCTCCTCCTCCCCTTCTGCTTCCTTCTTTAAAGTTTCAACCACAATCTCTTTTGTGAATGAGATGTACTTTTCATCATTGAGTGGAATACAATCTATCTTACCCTCTGATACCCCCATCTTCTTGCTGAATAAATGACTGTCATATCCAGACAAATTGTGGAATATGACTGGGAAGAACTTAGGGGCGTTGAATTCTAGATTACATTTTCTGTGGGCTGCTCCTCTGTACCTACCTGTAAGATGGCAGTGATCAATCACCATATCATTCCCCAATTCACCCTCACAAATATGGCAATGAGTAGCTTTATCATGCTTCCTATGATCACTCATCTTCATTACAAGCTTCTTCTCATACTTAAATTGATTATAAATCTTCTTGATGTCCTCCTCCAAACTTTCCTGGAACATTTGTGGTATATCATCCTCAGTTGAGTTGGCTGTACGCATCACTAACTTGGGCTCAAATACCTCATCATCAAAACACTTGACAAGGTAACAGAAACCTGATGGTTTGTGCTTCTGATACTGATTCGTGAAGCTATCCCTATCATCCGGTGAACAAGTGTCTATCTTCTCAGTGAAACACTCGAAATCCGCGTAGACCACAAATGGCACTTGCATCTTTCTCTTATGATTTTTGAAAGTAATGTATCTTGGAATCCCATCTTCATTCATAGGCATCTGAACTTTCACTGCTTCATTGTTTAGACAATATTCCATATGCGTTTCCAACGACTTTTCAGAATTGAATGAGTTTAGGCAGTTATCACAATAGAAACGAGCACCCTTATTCTTATTACACTCGATAAGTCTTGACATGTTCTTGATCCAACAGTAATGATTTGTTTCATTGTTTGATATTAAGAGTAGATTTATCTTTGACACTCCTGACTTATTACTACGCCTGATTAGGGTTGGACCGTCATTCTCATAGCCAAGGATATTGATCCCATATGGGTTCTGCCTTTCGAATTTATCTATTTGGGTTGTACCAATTGCTGCCACTGGGAACTCTATTCCTGACCAGTCGAATTTCTCTGAGTTATCTCTCATTTCCTTATTCAACCTTTCAGGATGAACCTCTACAGGGAACACAGCAGATGTCACTGCCCATTTGAAGCACTCCTGGTCCTTCTCGTTCTTAACATTAATAATTGCCTTCTTAGCGGCCAATTTGGGTGGTAATTTAATATAATCCAGAAAAAGGTTGAAATGGGTTTATGTGGATACGAAAATCTATAACATGGTCAAATACCCATTCAGAGCGCTCATTCTCATATTTCCCCACCAATTCAATCAGTCTAGCTTTGATATTATCAAACATAGTAAATGTATCTGTTGAAGCTGTTACTCTCTCCATCAGCGAATGAAAATGACCTTCACTCCTCTCAATAACACGATTATCCTGATTATTCCTCCTTATGAAGCCACATGAAAAAATACACTTCAACTTGAACGGCTTATTCTCTCTATTCATCAAAACATCGAATTCTGATCTAACATTGCTAAGGAATGAAGTTGGATCATATCCACTTCTACCCTTTACTATATAAGTCCTCAAAAAGCCTCTAAGAGCCGTTTCATGTCTTTCTGGTATAAAGTAATCAGGTGGCTCTCTGAGAATATTAGCTGCCTTTTTTAATCTCTTGGTAAGAGCTCTCTTAACCGGATTTTCAGCATTATTTCCTATCCAATCTATGGTCTTATTAATTTCATTCCTAGCCAAATTAATGGCCCTTCTATGTGAGGCGCGAGCGGGCTTTGTTCTTGTGGGTCTAATTGGACCCGAAATTGGAACATTAGCTTCAGATACTCGTGGGGATCCAACAACATTAATGAGTTCTGTTTTACGCATCTTGGCATAGCCTTGTGTACCAATCTTCTTAGCTATGATTCTCAATGCATTCACTGTTAAATTCTCGGGTTGAACGCCTGATAATGCTTCGAGTAATTCAGCCTTTCTGAATCCACCAACCTTTACACCAGCTTTTTGAGCTATTGACCTCAACTCTTTCACTGGTAAGTTCTCCATGACATCATTGGATTAACAATCGATAATCCTTAAACCAATCGCCATGCTATTTAACACCTTATTTAACTTTTATACTTTTGTAACTTGAAGCGTGTTACAAATGTATTCTCTATTTATTACTAATAAATGATCCCCCAACGCTCTTTCAACTTCTTCGACTCTTCTACATCAATACACCAATCCAGAATCCTAGTTGGATACCATGCTATAGGCATTAAATCTTCCAATAAATCATTGTAGAAACACTGCTTGTGTATTCGTCTATTGGACTCGTATAGTAGCTCATCAAAACATTGCTTAAATTTATGTTCATGCATTTTGATATATGGAGTGTACAAAATAAGTTCCATAACTTCAATCTCATATTCACCATAATCAGTGGGTCTAGATCTCTCCCTATTTAACCACTCCCAATCCTCATCTGTGGACACAATATCTTCATAATAATCCAAGGTCATTTCACGGTTTAAATCAGCTCGATTATGGACCTCCATAAGAATCTCATCAGTCGGTAATCCATTCATAAAGTCCTCTAATTCACATTGAATGCGATATGTAGGTGCTCTATTCCGAAATGAAACCCATAATGTAAGCGACTCAATAGACTCTCGATAGAGTGAAACATATCGAATTAAATCTGGTTTAATTCTATCAATGAAATCATGGTTTTCCAAATGGTCTCTATTAAACCTACCCAACATAAATCTTTCTGGCTCCTCAACTGCATAATCAATCTGATCAATATAATACATAGCCGCCATTTTGACTTTCTCTCTTTTGCTCTGAATCCGTACCAATCGCTACACCATCCAAACCTAAATTTCAATTTATCTCACACTCTCCTCCCCACTCCCCTCCCCTTCACCCGACTCCTCCACTCCCCGACCCTTCACCCCACTCCTCACCCCACCCCCCACAAAGATACATTTTTGTCACACCCAAACGAAAAAACAGAATTCGAGAAAAAAATCATCGACACAAAAATTTCACAAGACTCGAAAAAAAAATTTGAAAATTCATCGACACAAAAATCACAACTCGGCCCAGAAAAAATTGACCACGCCCTTTTTGTCCTAGAATCCGCAGAAGACAACTACTCTGCTTGTTTGCTTTTGCATGGGAATTTGATAGAAAGTTCAGGGAAAGACATTCGCAGGTTGCTTGCTTGGCTTTTTCTTACCGATGCATATACGTTTTTGTAAGGTTAACAGCCAAAAGTGTCAGAACCATTTTAGATGGTATGTTTCTCTGTGGGTCGGAGAAGGGAAAATTCAGTTCAGTGCCAAACGCTGACCCACCATTGGCTCGCGATGCTGGTGTTTTCATTGGTCGATTTTCTGTGTCGGTTAGTAGTTGTAAAAGGCCGATTCTGGCGCAATTTCATAAAATAATAATAAAATTCAATTTTTTATTTGTTGAATATTTTTATTATAAATAAAAAATTTTTCGAGCAATTTTAATAAATAAATAATAAAATCAATTTTAAATTTGTTAAAAATTTGGAGAAAAAATTTGAATAAAAAAAGGTTTAAATAAATAAAAAATATTTATTAAAATGGACCAATTAAATAATTTATATTTTTTTAAATTAAAACTAATTGCTAGTGAGTTAAAAATTAAAGGAAGATCAAAAATGTGTAAAAAAGATTTTATTAATGAATTTAAAAAATTTAAAGAGGAGGAAATTATTAATTTAATTGAAAAAGTTTCTACAACTAGATCTTGTATTTGTGAACATGGTATGCTTAAAAGTTTTTGTAAAGATTGTGGGGGCTCAAAAATATGCATTCATGGGAAAGTAAAATATCAATGTAAAAATTGCAAAGGGTCGCAAATATGTGAGCATGATAGACAAAAATCGCATTGTAAAGAATGTGGAATGGTTAAATTATGTATACATAATAAAAAGAAAGCATATTGTAAAGATTGCGATGGAACTCAAATATGCGCTCATGGAAGACAAAAATTTTTTTGTAAATTATGTGATGGTTCTCAAATATGCATTCATGGAAGAAATAAGCCATACTGTAAAGAATGTGGCGGTTCGCAAATATGTGTACACGATAGACAGAAGGGTCATTGTAAAGAATGTGGCGGATCACAAATATGTAAACATGGCAACCATAAATCAATTTGTAAAGAATGTAGGTGATTGAAAGTATTTAATAAAAAAATGATAGTTTAATAAATAAAGAATATAAAATAAAATAAAGTAAAATGAATGTAATTGAAGAAATAGATAAAGAAAGAAAATCAATTAATATTAAATACATAAATAAAGAAAAAATATATTACAAAACATTTTATGAATTAGTTAAGAAAGATTTTATAAAAAGAATAAAAAGAAACCAAAATGTTATTGAAGAATATGAAGATGATAATGGATTTAAGCAAATAATGGTTGGGTTTCGTCTTTATATAAGAAATGGAAGAGAAAGTATACGTACTAATAATATGTTATATTTAGAAGATGATTTTTTATTCCCAGATTTTTTTTACGAAGAAATGGAATTTGGAAAATATTTATATGAAAAAGATGAAGAAAAGTTAAAATTAGAGGGATTTATAGATCCACAAAGAAGACATGAAGAAAGACAAAGAAGATATATATGTTATAAAAAATATTTAGAATTAAGTGATAAAATATTTAATGAATATATAACATTAAAATATGATTGTGGCGGGGAATATTTGTGTTGGGATGTGGAGTGGGAAAAAATAAGAAAATTTAAATTTTTAAAGGCTAAGAAGTGGAGCCCCATAAGAAAGTATTTAAATAATGATCTGTGGAATCCAATTTATGATGATTTAGAAGATGAGGATAAAACAACTATTAAAGAATTGTCGCATATTCGTTTAGTAATTCTTAAATTATTTGTTGATAAAGATAAATTAGAACATAAAATTAAGTTTAGTTCAATATTAAATAATGAGTTAATCCCTAAAGCATGGCATCCAAAAAGAGTTGTGGATTGGTGTTATGATATTGTGGAGCAAGAAATTTATAATTCTTTACCGGATGAATAATAGGATATAATTACGTTATATAACCCAATAAATGGTTACATAACAAATTTTTAGGTTATTGCAATGATTTAATAAAAAAATGATAGTTTAATAAATAAAGAATGCAAAATAAAAATATGGAAACAAAAAGTATTATTAAAGATTATTATAATGAAAAACGGTTGAGTTTTTGTGAATTTATAAAGTCAATAAAAGAAGA
Source organism: Ricordea florida (assembly GCA_949710005.1). Lineage (NCBI taxonomy): Eukaryota > Metazoa > Cnidaria > Anthozoa > Corallimorpharia > Ricordeidae > Ricordea > Ricordea florida. Next base: position 12,251,504 of record OX453275.1, read on the forward strand.
TTTGTTAAAAAATATATCAAAAAATCGCCCTATTATTGATGGAAAAAAATGCTGTATTTATTTTGAAATTAATTATGATTATTATAATGATAATTATTATTATGCAGGCAGTCTTGGTTATTTCGGCGATATAGATTTTGGTTTGAATGGTATATGTGTTGATAATCTTGTAAAAAATTTATTAAATTGTGGTAATGAATCGTATGAAGAATGGTTAAAAGAGTATGTTGATGATAATTTTGGAGGTGCTTATCATTATGTTAATGAAGATTATGTTCGTTTGGATGGTTATGATGAATATTATGGAATAGTTGGAGAATATAAAGGTTATTATGATAAGGAATGTGATATTAATAAGTTTGATAAAAATTTTATTGTTGATTTATTGACTGTTGAAATATATGTAAATTCTGATAAGTTATCTAATAAAAGTAAATTTCACAAACCCTTACATGATGAACTAATGACAATAGCATGGCATCCAACTAGATATTTAGATTGGTGTATTGATTTTGAAGAGTTAAGGAATTTGAAAGAAAGATGGGGTGAAGATTAATATTATATATTTATGTTATATAACACAATAAACTTGTTACATAACAAAAAATTTATTTAAATCTTAAACTAAAAGTTATTGGTGATCCTTTCAAATCAAATTTTTTCCATTCAGAGTCTAATATACTTAAATCAAAGTAATTAATTAAGTTATCATATTTTTTAACTGGAATTGTTGGATAATCTTTTGATGGTATGTTTGCTAGTAATTGAGATGGTTGTATTTTTAAAAGTTCTGATTTTTTAGTATTCATATATGACATTCTATTATCAACTATGATGCACATTAACCTCAAAGGTTCTTTTATATTCATATTAATTTCATATATTTTATTTCTATATAAAATTTCTGGTAAGCCCAATGAATTTTGTAAACCTTCACTAAGTTTAATGCTAAATGATTTATTATTAATTATATAGTTAATATTATCACCGGCAAATATTAATATATTTTTACCTTTTTCATTTATACTAATTAATATTTTTATATCATTAATTGAATATGTTCCGGGATTTATTACTATTAATTTATTATTACTTTCATCAGTTATTGTTTCTACGTTTTTGAAATTAATCAATCTTTTGGTTTTTATATTACAATCAAGAAGTTGTAACTCACTAACATATTTTATTGGTGGATCTAAATAAATCCTTGTTTCAGAATCATACATTGTAATGCTGAACATATTGTTTTGATTACATTTTATTCATCTTTAGATTATATAATCAAAACATTAACGAAATAAAAACCAAGATAATGCTCCACCTAAAACCATAAATAATATAAGATTACTTTGATGTTGTGTTGTATCATTATTTTCTGTTTTAATTCCATCTATTTTATCATCATCTTTTTCTGTTGTTATTGGGTTTTGTTTAGTTTCAGTTTTATGTTTTAAGAAAACTTTTGAAGTTCCTAAAGTATGGCTTATTCCTACAGTTTTTGTTTCAGTATTTAATGAATTATTCATTCCAAATTTCATATTTTCAGTTGCCTTCATTAGTTTGTTATTATATCCAACCACACTTTCTGTATTTATGATCATATTACTTGGCATCAACCAAACTCCAGGAGCTACTGCTAAATCAAGCCGCAATTTAGTTTGATAAACAGATTGTTGATAATTTTTAACTGAATTAGAAATATCATTTTCTATAACAGAACTTTCAAATAAAGCTAAAAATTCTTGCTGAGTTTCTACTTCTCCACCGGCTCCGCCGCCATTTTCATAAATTGGGTTTCTAGTATTAACTTGTGCTCCTAATATACAGTAAACAAAAGCTTCAACCGATCTATTTAATCTCCCCAAACCAGCTTTTGTTAATCCATATCCACTTTCTGGTATGAACCATGCATATTTGAAATCAGCAAATTCAATATTGCGAAGTAATGAGATTAAATTACCATCTATTTTCTTCCCCCCATCATCAGAAAATTTTGCCGATTCGCTGGGCCATATATTAGCTTTAGGATCATAATTTCTTATAATTCTAACATTTTGATCTCCTCCTCCTTTTCCATCAGTTGCTCCAGGTGGTTTGTACCCTTCACCGTAATTAATGTATACATCTCCTAATCCTGCGTTTGCGCCGCCTTTCCATCTAAAGTCTGCCAAAGGTTTATTCAATCCCTTAAAGTCTTGATTATTACTAAGACCAAATTCTGCGCACAATCTATTATACGCTAATTTGTTATATGGATTATTTTTTAACGAAAAAGTTTGTTCGCCTGGTAATGGTAATCTCATTTCATACAATATTCTCCTTATTGTGAAATATACATGAAACTTTATAAAACTACTAATAACTTTAGGGTAATTTAAACTTTCAATGAGGCTTACACCGCATCCAGATGTTGCGCACCATACTGCCATATTTAGTTGTTGCGGCCAATGATTAATATTGGGTTTATTCAACCAAGTTCTACTCTCTTTTCCACTATAAAACGATATAACTTGAGATTTAAATATATTTCTCATAGGAGCATTGAATTTCTTTGTATCTGAAACATATATATCCAAAAAGTTTAACATTTTTGTTACATCAGGAGCGAAGTCATCGAATTTAATGCCAGGTATTGGATATGTTTGATTTGTAATTGATAAACTTTTTGGAAATGAACCAACCTTAACTTTATTTTCTAACCCTAAATCTTGCCATAATAATGTTTTCAAATTATTAGAAAGATTTTCAGTCCAGGTTTTACCAGTAGGATCATCATTTGACATTATTATTGTTCCGTTAACTTTCCATTTAATATATCCCCCAAATGAATCATTAATAAATGTAAATTTATCAAGGTTAACATTTGGATAACGATTTTTGAAATCATCCAATAACATCTTATTCTTTTGTGTTTCAATTAATATGATCTTTAAATCAAGAATAAGATGTAAATTCAATTAACCTCTTATCACCCGTAGGGCGGGCCAGCTTCGCTGTCTTTTCTAATCAACGCAAAACAATTACAACCCACATCAGTTCTTTCATATGAAATTTTTAATGAGCGGGATTTGTTAATTCTTTTAATAGATCTGAACGAACGTCTCTTCTTATCTGGGATATGTCTAAGTTTTTTTCTGTATCTCTATTAAATTTTTGTCTAATTTCTCGTTTTAGTTTTTGAAACTTTTCCAGTTCAGCTAAAATTATAGAAAATTCTTGATCGGATATTTTATTATCTTTCAAAGCCTTTGAAACCAAATCGTTTATTGTGTTTAATTTTGATTTTGCTATTGAGGTGGTTTGTTCGTGTTTACTAACTTTATTTGAAAGTCTTTTTGATGCATATCCAAATCCAACCGATAATCCTCCAAAAACTCCACCAACAACGCCTAAAGGCACACCGACAACAGCGCCAAAACCAGTAAGAGAAGTTCCTAAACCACTTGCAGATAGAATAACTGAAATCAATCCACCACAAACACTTATTTTTGTAAATATTCCTCTTGCTCTATTGTATTTTTTTCTTACATCTTCGTAATGTTTAATTTCTCTCTCAAGATTTTGTAATACTTCGCTTGATTTTTGCAATCTGAAAATAATAGGATCAACATTATTAGGTAGTTGAGGGTAAATTTGATTGTAATCCGTCATGTTGTATTTTACTGAACGGAATTATTTTTTTAGACCTACTTTCTCTTATTTCCGCTTTTCATTTGTTCAACAAAATATATAACAACAGCCATTATCAAAAGCCAAGCATTTTCACCTAAAAATCCAATAACTTGGCCAGCTGTTTTGAATAGAAAGCTAACTATTGCCCCAACCATCCCCGGTAATATTTCACCCAGTTTTTTACCAAGAGTTTTCAAACCATTACCAATTCCTTTACCTAAAGTATTTAACCCTTTTGAAAGATTAGAAACTATAACTCCAATTATAACACCAACAGCGCTAACAACAGCAAAAACTGTAAAACCATACTTTTTAAAGATGTATTTTAATCTCTCACGTAATGGTAAATTTTTAATTATTTCATCTTTTTTAACATCTATAGATGATAATTGTTCTTCAATAGAAATTGTATTATTTTTAAGTTGTTCTGTTAATTTATCAACCTCTGATTGTAATCGTTCATTACTTTGTTCTAACTTTGATTGATTGGATTTAACCTTCTTATATTTGTCTATTTCTTCTTTGTATAATTTTGTTTCATCCAAAAGTTTTTCTGCTTGTATTTTTAATTCTATGTTCTGTTTAACGGTTTGATCAAAAAGACTTTTATTTTCTGCTTTTTGTACCTGTTGTTTCTCAATGAATTGACGCAGTTCTTTTTCTCTTTCGTCATATCGACTAATCTCCTCCGTTCTTGTTGCTAAAAGTGAATCTATTCCTTGTACTGCAGAAAGTAATTCATTATGTTTTTCTTTTTCTTCATTCAATTTAGATACAACATCATTATATTTATTCAACATGCTTTCATAATCACTTCCTAGAGCTTTTCTCATTGTTTTTGGTAAATCTTCAAGCTTAAGAACTCCATCTTTATCAACTACTGTATGAGGCGCAGAACCTCTCCTATTACTAAATTCTACGATTAAACTACCATCTTCTCCAAATGTTACATTAAATGTTCCATCATCGGGATTGTAATTTGGAAAATAACGTTTTAGTTCTTGACCTGCTTCTCGCCTTCTGTCATATTCCTCATCTCTTTCTCTTAAAACATCACCTAGGTTCCCTCGTTCAGCCGGTATATCCCATTCAGCCCGAGCCCTAGATTGGTTATATTCATAATAACCAGCATAATCTCTATCAATAGATGTAGATGTATTTGGGCTTTGGTAAAATGTATTATCTTCATCATTATCATCGTCATCAGATCCTTTTGGTAAATCTTCTAATGGTATATCTTCAGCCATGATTTTTTACTCATAAATAAGAACTCTTTAGATACTTTAGATACTTTAGATACTTTAGATACACAAATCAAAATTATAAATATTTAATAAATAAATAAAATTAATTTATCGCTTAAAAAATAAATAAAGTATAAATAAAATGATTAATGAAAGCACGCAATTAACAAATATTAATAATTACATTCCAAAACAGCGTATGATATTTTCTAAACCAATTTCAGGAGAAGTTCCTGGAACAAAACCCAAGATTGAATTTAAAAGAATCAATATTTTTACAAAAAACGAAGATGGAACCGAAGGAGAACTTGTTATTCCAACTGAACGTTTGTATTCATATGGGGTTTCAGAAAATAGAAGCCAAGAAACAAATAAAGTTACGGGATATACTTTTCCTTTGTGTTTATGGAGTAAAGATGAGCCAACCCCCGAAGAGGAAAAATGGATTAATACTTTTAACGAAATAGTGGATTGTTGTATTGATCATTTGATAGAAAATAAAGAAAAAATTGACAAGTTTGAATTGGAAAGAAATGATCTTACAAAAACAAAGGGCGGTTTAAATCCTCTATATTGGAAAATGGTAAAAATTACAGATGAAAAAAACAAAACTTTTATGCGTAAAGCTGAGGGTCGAGGTCCAACATTATATGCAAAATTAAATTACTCAAAAAGAGAAGATAGGTTTCTAACAAAATTTTATAATATGAAAACCGATGAATTAATGGAATATAAAGATTTAATGAATAAACGCTGTCGAGCTGAATGCGCAATCAAAATTGAATCAATATTTATTGGTGCTCAAATAATTTCTCTTAAAGTAAAACTTTATGAAGCTTATATAGAACCAAAAATTGAAGTTAAAAAATTATTATCCAAACCAAAATATGATCCTGAAGTAATTGTTTCTGATTGTAAATCATATGCTGATTTTATGGAAGAACAAGAACAAGAAGAAGATTCAGATACTGGAAGCCTTACGTAAACTCAATAATAAATAGAATTATGTTATATAACCAAATTAACGGTTACATAACAAAAAAATAATGTTATTTATAATAATTTACTAACCGCATAACCCAACGCCAACATTCCTCCTCCAACATATAACATTTCGCTATTCTTTTGATCATCGCTTGGTTTATAATAATCTGAAAATTTTGGTTCTTGCATTTGACTATATAATGAAAATTGTTCATTTGTTTTTGAAATATTTTTTGATGCTTGATATTTTTCATCTTTTTTCTTAATTTTCCAATCCATTAGTTTTTGTCTTTTTTCCTGATATTCTGCATAATCTCTTTGATATTTTTCCATTGCTTTATCGTGTCTTATTTTTTCTGTATCGGTTTTATTTCCCGATAAATATTTTGCTAGATATGACCCGCCAACAAATGCTGTTGAGTTTAATACTGCCCCTCCAACCATCATTGCTATTGATACAAGTGCCATAATTATTTTGGTAAAATATTTTGTTCCTCTAAATATGTTTTTAGATACATACTACCAGACAGAACAGCGACCCATTTTGCATAATTTGTAATACTTGAAGATGGATCGTTCAAAAATGATTCTTTCATAACTTTTTTGGCTAAATAGCCAACTCCAGCTCCTAATCCGATAAGTACAGCTGAATCAGTAACAGTTTTCACAAGTTTGTTTTCGTTTGACATGATTTTTTACTACATCATTAAGTAATCTTTAAATCGGCTTTGCCGGCCAGCTACGCTGAATCCCTTTAGGGTTTTGTAGTAAAAAATAATTTATAATTACATCATTCCAATTTTTGGTCTATCTGTAGGTTGTGGTATTTTTGATGGTTGTGTGGGTATTGGTTGCGGTAATTGAGGAACTTGCGATAAATCAGGTATTCTGTTTTTATAATATCTCATAAAAATATCAAATGCTGTGAATCCTATTCCAACAATTGATAATACAGTTGTAAAAGATAGCTCTGGTAGCCACGCTTTATTAGATTCACTTTCTGTATTTTCATTTTGATACTCTTCTTCCCTTTTCATTTGCTCCGCGTTCCGTTTGGTCTCCCTAGCCAATGCTTCTTTTGCTTTTTTATTATATTCCGCTAATTTTTTACCAGCAGCAACTTTTTTTGGATCTTTTTCTTTATTTTTTGATGAATTAGCTTCTTTAGGCGGTTCTCTAGTAATTTGCTCAACAGCTTCTTTTCCTCCTTCAGTTTGTTCAGACATTATTATTTAGATGTTATTAATAAACCTTTAGATCTGCTTAGTTTACAGTATCAACACCTTCATAATTATGCTTAGTATCTTGCTCAGCTATATTTGAAATCTCCTGATTTTTATGCTCAGTTGTACTTTTAAATTGTTGATTTTTGTTGAATTTAACGTGTTTAGCTACTTGAAATAGACCGCTAGCAAGTGCTGCCAGTCTTCCTGCTTTCAATGCTAATAGACCTACAATGTTTGTTAGTTCGCGATTAACCAAATCATCATTCTTCAAATCCTTACAAAGAGCTTCTATATCATCCACAGGAACCACATAAGAAATTACTTTAGAAACTAATTGAAGAGATGAATCTACCAATCCACCGCTAATTTTCTTTCCTAATACTGCCTGATAACGATTATAATATTTTTCAACATCTTTTGCTGATAATTTTTTTACATCACCCAGACTCATATCAACTCCTAAATATTCTTTTGTAGTTCCAAGAGATGCAAGAATAGCTAGTGATTCTTGTTTGATTTCAAGATCCTCACTTTGATTGACATCATTTTTTACCTCAGTTTTTTCTTCAATGTAATCTTCAATTTTTGACATTTTTTAATACAACATTGATTCTTTTAGATCACTTCAGGGATCTCCAAATAACATTTGAACGGGAATCGTAAAGATAAACATAGCCTAGAATATTTTTCTTTTTTCAGGAGTTCTACAAATTTTTTACATGTTTCAGAATCCAAATCACCTCCATAATCTTCGAAAAACATCTTCATACCTTTCTGCGAGGGATTATGGAAAGTAACAACGCAGGCAACATTTTCTCGGAATGGTTTTGCTATCGATGTTAATTGTTGTGTGAGAACCCACATTGATAAACCATGATGTCTTCCGGAGAATGCTAAATCTATAAATTTATTAGATCTTTTCTTCAAATCATTAGAAACAGCGCAATCATCTAAAATTATTAATGTGTTTGTTCCAGAGAATAAAGTTTGACAATCGGTTAACAATTCATTAATCTCATCTATATTACTAGCATCGGGTGACAATACAAAGAATCTCTTATCTCCGCTAGCAAAATTATGATATGTTTTATTTTTAGAATAAGTTGGACAAATGAGAACAATATATTCAAAAACTTTTCGAAATGGCCCTCGGAGTTGATCTATGATGTATTTTGTTTTTCCGCAATTTGTTGGTCCAGTTATAATACAATGAAAAGGAATTTTATCTCGTAGTTCTTCCATGATTTTGTATCATAACTAAAGGTTTTTAAGTTAGGTTCTTCCCTCACTTCGTTCGGTTAGTACTTTATTGATCTTAAAGATGAATTCATTATTTCCATCATCGCATCTGCTACAACAAACATATGACATGTTACAGTTCCAGATCCGCTTTGTTTCCTTTTAATTTCTATTTTTACACCATCGTGTGTATTATTTAGAGCTAGTCCTCCGCCATGAATACCATTATCTGGGTGAGTTCTAGTATCAACCCAAAGAGCAAACTTATCCGCGTAAAAATCTTTTTCTTTCAATGAAATTTGTAAACCATCATCTCTATGAAAGCGTTTTTTAACTGATTCCCAAAGATCTGATGGAATCATTCCCCTAGAGTATATTCTATTTGGCACACCATCAACATCAATATTAACAGAAGATATACCCGGGTTATAAAAATTTTCAGAATCTCTTGCTCCTGCAGCTTGTGGTAATAAAAACAAACATAATATTCCAGTCATTGATCTTCTTGGTAAATTAATATGTTGATTAATAACACCATCTCCACCTATCGAAAATGTAAAAGTTTTGTGTAAAGTAATATTTTCATAAAAGAATCCTTTACCAACTTGATATGTTGATTGCGCCTCACGGGCTAAGTATTCGCTTGAAATTGAAGAATATTCTAACTCTAAGTTTTTGATTGAATATGATGGTGTTTTAGTTGTATCAGAATAAATAAGAATATTACTAATTGGGGTAAGTGTAATCTCAAATATTAGATGATTTTCTAATGCTTTCGGATAAAAAACTCCATGATCGTTTAAAATAGGATGATTTATTGGTATTGTATACTTTGAACCGTGAACATTAGCGAGAGCAACTTCTTTTACATCTTGTGTTTTTGCATCGCCGGCTTTTGTTCTAAGTTTTCTAATATTTAGAGAAGAAATACCTTGTTTTAATTTATCTTCTCGCTCTTCTTCTGTTAAAAATAAATCGCGATATGTTTGAAATAGATCATATCTTTGCGTATCTTGTAATGTTTCACCACCAAAAAGAACTTTTAGTCTGGATACAAGATTACTTGCTAAATTATTAACAACCGTATTATTTGCATGGCCCTCAACATCTAAATCAAATAGAAGAGATACGCTTCCCGGCACAATCACTAAATTCTCAGAAAGTTTTGGAATATTTATATATAATGTTTCTCCTGGGCTGGCTGTGGATGGATTTAGAGTAATTCTATTCAATGTTGATTCCGCTTTCAAACCAAATGGTTCCTTTGGAATTCTGTTTGGATTAATTTTTTCAGACGTCATTGTAATTTATAAGTTACTTTGGTTAGTCTTTAAACCCCTTTGCTATAATTTGTTAATATGTTTTAATAATTTTTCTCTAGCCTCAGGAATTAAAATTAAAACATTAAAAATATTATCACCATCTTCCATATCTAAAATTTTTTTAATGATAATTTTTTTCATAATATTAATTTGATATCTCGTAAAAATTATTTTTTCTTCCTCCATTTCAATTTATAAGATACTTTTGTTAATTTTTAAATGAGTAACGAAAAGATACTTTCAAAAATATATTATTCAACTGAAGGATATTGGAAAGGATATTCTGCGATTAATAAATTAGCTGAAAAGGCAAAGATTAGTGAAGAAGTGGCTAAACAATGGTTAGAAAAACAAGCAATATGGCAAATATATCTGCCAGCTCTTAAATATATACCTAGACCCCATTGGACTTTGGATAAACCAAATCAGATTCACCAAGCAGATTTATTATTTTTACCTCATGATAGAGTTGGAAGAAAAACATATAAATACGCATTAGTTGTTGTTGATGTTGCTTCTAGATATAAAGATGCCGAGCCATTAACCACAAAAGAAAGTAGAGAAATATCAAAAGCTTTTGAAAAAATATATTCCAGGAAGTTAAAATATCCTAAAACATTAATGGTTGATCCAGGAAAAGAATTTATGGGTGAGGTTACAAAACTTATGAATTACCATAATGTGGAAAGAGCAAATAGAACATTAAGTGAAAAATTATTTAGTCATCAATATGCCCAAGAAATGATAAGCGATGAAAGGTCTAGAGTATGGGTGAAAAGATTACCAGATATTCTAAAAACTTTGAATAATACACCAACTAGAATAACCGGTAAAGAGCCTGTTAAGGCTATAAAACTGAAAGAGGTTGATATTGAAACTAAAAAATATAATAGAGTGGTTGGTCTTGGTGAGGTTAGATTGCCTCCTATTGTTAAAGTTAGATATTTATTATCTCCCGGCGAACTCGAAGGTGGCGAAAAAAGACGAGCTACAGACCCCATTTGGAGTATAAAAATTTATAATATTTCAAGAAGTTTGATTTCACCTAATCAGCCGGTTTTATATTATTTACAAGATGGGCCGCGACGAGGATTTGTTCGTGAAGAATTACAGGTTATTCCTTATGATACAGAACTTCCACCAGATTCTGTTTTGGTAAGATAATGACCAATAGCTAAAGTATGTATTCCATCTTCACAAATTATTCTCTTGTCATCATTAGCAGATAATGCAACTTTATTAACGGTTTCTGAAAAAACATCATACCGGCGGCTTCTAATTACTTTCATCTGTCTGTATTGTTCTTTACATTCGAATAAACATTTCTTATAATCATCAAAGCTTATGCTCTTTTTTACTACTACCTTCTTCATTCCCTTACATTTCTTTTCTTCTTCACCTTCATCCATTTTGTAAGAGTATAGCTTAGCTCGTAGACCTACAAATTCTGTTATCTGTTTGCCTCCTGCCTCATCTTTGAACATATTGATGACTTTTTTGTTTACACCTGTCTCAATACCTGATGGATGTTTTTTAGGAAAGTTGGAAGTATCAAACATTTCTCGAACATCTTGACTAATATCTTTATAGAAATCTTCTGTTTGTATTACATATGCAAGACTGTCTGTATCTGTAAACAGCAATTTTGCTTTTTCTCCATATTTTGGTTTTATATAATTATAATGAAAGTTGTACATTATTGTTTTACTTAGATCCAGAATACACATACCTAAGTAAACAGGTTTATTAAATACTAACTTTGTTTTCTTCATGTGGATAGCTACAAGATTTTCACAAAAGATAGTACGATGCTGGTAGTTAGGTTTTGATATTAATTTTTTCGCATCTTTTTCATTAGTAACTAATTTAATATCAACCCTATTTCTAATGTTTTCCATTGTTTTTCCAAATACGCTGTTATTCATAAGTTTAAAAAAATCTTTCTCAAAATCATTATTTGCTTCGGCTCTGAGGTTGGTATTCAATTCAATGTATGGTTTTAACCAGGCTGACTCTTTGAATTTAATACCTCTGTGAATTTTTGTAATTTTTAATCCAAGACTTTCATAAAGTTTTAGTGTTTCATGATGAACAACATACTTTTCCTTATTGTTTAGGTTTGGAATCAATTTCTCAACCTTATTAATTAAAAGTCTCTCTGGAGCAAGCGGATAATCATTATGTAGTTTGTGAAGGTGATGTGAATATTCTAAATTAACCTCAAGTATGCAGGGAATATTTTTCCAGTATGCAATCTCCTTTTCATTCATCCATTTAAAACCATGAGTGGGTAGTGGCCTACTCATTGCTCCTCCATATAAATTATTTGCATCGAGATATATAATATAACTTATTATTTTGTTAATATCAAAGTTTTTCATGTAGGGGTTGTTTGATTTTCCATATCTAGTAGAAATCATAGATACACCACCCCGAATACCTTTCTCAATCATAAGCAGCATATCTATGTCAGTTAGCAACTCTAAATTCACTTTTGTTATCTTTAATGCTGCATCCCAAGCTAGTCCGGGTGCTGTATAATAGTGTGCGGGATCTAATCCATAGTTTTTACTACAAACATCTCTAAAGTTTTCGAATACATCCGCTAAAAGTAACACATCTGAATTAAGATATAAGTCATGATAATCCCTCATATTTTCCATATTGAAAGTTTCCCAAACATTTTGTGCATGTTTATAATCATTATCTGATATATTTTCATCGTTTAGTATTGAATAGAATGCATCCTTTGACGGAAGTTGAGTTGTATTGAGTTTATCTAATCCATCGAACCAATCATATGGAAATACGCCCTTTCTCAACAATAACTTTAATTCTTCGCCTTTATAGAAATTATTTAAGTTTTTGAAAGATTCTTTTGGTAGATTAGCCACCAATTTTTCTAGACTTGTTGACATAAATTTAAATGAATCAATGAATCTAATATCACGCTTCACCTCAATATACCTTCGCTTACCTTCTTTATTTGTAAATTCATCAACAACAATCTGTTTTGTGAAAGAAATATACTTTTCTTCATTATTTGGTATACAGTTTATTTTGCCTTCTGTTACACCAAGATTTTTGATAAAAATATGCGCATCATATCCAGATAAATTATGAAATATTACTGGGAAGAACTTTGGAATTTTATAATTTAAGTTACATTCATTATGTGCTGCTCCTCTATACTTTCCTGTGAGATGACAGTGATCAAATACCTTATCTTCTCCTAATTCTCTCTCACATATGTGGCAGTGTGTTGCATTTTCATATTCTTTTTTATCCATTTCTGACATATTCTCCGCTTTTTTATGGTATTTTGTATTATTATAAATTTTCTTAATATCTTTCTCTAAATTATCTACAAATATCTTTGGTATATCATCATCTGGAGATTCTGCTGTGTATTTTACAAGCTTGGGTGTAAATATTTTATCATCAAAAGACTTTATTAGATAGCTAAATCCTGATGCTTTATGTTTCTGATATTGATTAGTAAAACTTTCTGTTTTATCTGGTGAGCAGGTATGTATTTTCTCTGTAATGCATTCAAAGTCTGCATATACGACAAATGGTACGCGCATTTTTCTATTATAATTCTTGAATTTAATATATATAGGATTTCCATCTTCATCTTTTGGCATATTAATCTTTACTTCTTCATTTTCGGTACAATATTCAAGATGTTTTTCTAATGAAGTTTCTGACTGGAATGCGTTGAGGCATCTATGACAAAAATACATCTTAGATTTATGTTTACTAACTTTTGAGGCTAACAATCTACTAATATTCTTTATCCAGCAGTAGTGATTATTTTCTCCTTCTGATATTAGAAGTAGGTTTATTAGGTGGTCTTTTTGTTTTTTACTTATTCTTAGTGGGTATACATTGCCTTCTTCATATCCATAGACATTAATAGTGTAGTAGGGGTTTTGTTTTTCAAACTTATCAATATCTTTCAATTTAACGGGGAACTCTATTCCTTTCCAGTTAAACTTTTCAGAGTTCTCTCTCATTTGCTTATTTAGTCTTTGTGGATCTTTCTCTTTTGGAAATGCCGCGGAAGTTATTGACCACTTGAAACATTCGTGATCATTCTCATTTTTAACGTTTATAATTGCTTTCTTTGATTCCAATATTGATGGTAATGGAATATAAGATTTTCCAGAAATAGGTTCGTAGGGATCTATATCGATATCAAAGTATACCACACGCTCGAATATCCATCCAGTGCCTTTTTTCTGAAACTTTTCAATTAATTCAAGTAAACGATTTTTCATAGTAACAAATAATTCAGATAAATCAGTTGATGATGTAACTATTTCTTTTAATGTGCGAAAAAAGCCATCATCTTTATCAATATTTCCTGTAGCCGGATTCTCTTTTTCAAACTTACAACAATATAAAAAGCTCACCTTGATAGGTTTCTTTTTCTTTTTAATTAGATCAACAACTTTTGGTTTAATATGATTTAAAAACTCCTTTGGACCATACCCTTTCTTCCCATCTATCCTGTAAGTTTTCAAATAACCTCTTAATGCTGTTTGTTGTTCTTCTATATTAAATTTTCTTTCTGCCAGTTCATCACTCACACTATCAGATATAGTTACCTTTTTTCTAGTTTTAAGTTTTGTTTGTTTTTTATTTGTAAGTTTTATTATATTTTCATTGGTTAAACCTGCAAGCTTTTTAGAAAACTCATCTTTATCTAACACCTTAAATGAATAATTTCCCCAATTAAAAGTTTTGTTTGATTTTTGTGGTTTGAGAGGTTCTAGAATTGTAACATTAATCTCAGGTATTGGCTCATCAAGAATTAATCTTTTTGGTTTATTATCTAGAGCTGCAGAAATTTCTGGAATTTTACGCAACTCTTTTAGAATTTTATTATTAGATAATTTCTTACCTTTTTCTTTAATAATTTTATTTAGCTGTTTTACTATTAATCTTTTTAAACTTTCACCATTTTCATCTATAGCTTTTTTTAGCTTTTCTACAAGATTTGCTCTTTGTTTCTCTTCCATAATTACTAATTAATATTTTTTTCTTTAAATCTTTTTGGAATTCATTTTTTCTCGAAATCTTTTGTAAAATCTCTAGCAAATTTTTTAAAATTAATTTTTATTATTTATTTATTAAAATTGCGCCAGAACCCGCTTTTTAGGACTACTCGGTTTAAGCCCTTCCTCATTTCCCGCGTCCGACGCATGGAGTGAAACCCAAGGCCCAGAGTTACAGGCTATAAAAATATTAACCACGATCCCTACACAGTTATGTAGAGCCACACATTTCTTGTGCAAGGAGGTTACGATAATAGGCGTTTTCTTATTAACCGTTTGAGGGAGCAGGGTTGGCGCAGTGGTGAGAGCGCTCGCCTTCCACCAATGTGGCCCGGGTTCGTTTGCCGGCCCCGGCGTCATATGTGGGCTGAGTTTGTTGGTTCTCTACTCTGCTCCGAGAGGTTTTTCTCCGGGTACTGCGGTTTTCCCCTCTCCACAAAAACCAACATTTGATTTGATTTGTGCTTTACAGTGTCCCCAATTAGTACGTCAGTGCTAGATACAGTCGACACTCAAATAAAGTTTATTATTATTATTATTATTATTACTATTATTATTATTATTATTATTATTATTATTATTATTCTACGTCCCGTGTAAAAGCCGCTTTGTTTTTCTCTCACACTCGACCAGTACCAACGGTGCCTTTCTTCCAGACTTTTACTGGCTAGTGAATATTGTGTCGGAAAAATGTTTCCTAGCCAGCCCAGTCAAAATGTGCCGGAGCCGGCGATTTTGTAGTCTGCTACACAGCCGTTATTAGTGTCGTCACGCAACGCTCCTCCCCACTAACGGCTGCTGAAAACCGAACTACATTCCTTTCCCGCAGTTAGCCAATTAGAATTCAGCTCCCATTTTCTGGAAGGTGTTCGCGCCAGAAGTTTCATCCAATCACAGCCTTGCTTTTATCGGTACCCCAAATGTGGAGAAAGCAAAACAAAATGGCCGCGCTAGAGGAAGCATTTATTCGAGTGGCTTCCTTATTTAAGATTTTGGAAATAAATACGCATCAGAAGCGGGCAATTCAAGCAATTGTGGTCGATAAGAAGAATGTCTTTGTAAACTTTATAAGTATTTTCTCGATTTTCGCATGTAACTTGCTCGTTGAAACTATATTAATGTGTTATTAAATATCATATTAGATAGGGAGTGTCTGCCAGAGACCAATTTTAACTGAATTTGCTATTTTTGTACGAGCATCTCTCGTTAAATTATGTTAAACCTTTGACGGTCAGATCAGTGGGAATATTCATGATTTTCTCTCTCTTGTAAATACCACCATTATTCTTATCGTTCAGAGAATAAAGCAGTCTTATGACTTTATTGTGTGTATTGTTTTATCAAATACAGATTGACCTTAAAATAATAAATGTCCTGTAATTTAGCTTGAACAATTTCAGATACGTATGACACAAAATAAAAAGTATCAAAAGTAAAATTAGTCTGCTACACAGCCGTTATTAGTAATTGCGTGACGTCGCTAATAACGGCTGTGTAGCAGACTAAAGTAAAATAAGCTCAAGATCAATAAAACGAATCGCACCTCGACAGACTTGCTTTTCAGGAGAATACCTATCACAGATGCAGCAGCGCTCATGTCCTTGTTTCGCTGTTTCAACAGAATAGATCCTGCGATAGCCAAGCTTCCAAACCAGCCGAAAGATTTCGTTCTTTTGTTGATAGCCGAAGTGAGAAGGAATGAATAAAAAACGGGAGCTCGTTCACGCCACTCATCACAAACTAACTAGAGGTCAAACTTCTCCAAATCTTCCTTTTCAATTTTCCTTAAAATTGATGGCTTTCTTCTTGAACATAATTCGGCAACTTCTTTGTTGACGACCTTCAACACAATGCTTTCGCACTGAATGGCAGTTCATAACAGCTCCCGCAATTTGAGACGGAACGCCATGTGCTAAGGCTTTTCCAATGGACTGATATGAACAGTTAGAGATTTGCTAACATTTTTAGTGGGATACTGAATTTTTAGTTGCACTTCACTCTGTTCTTGGACGCCGGATGATCTTGGAGTTGAAGTCACTCCGGGAAGAAATGCATGTGCACTTCGAGGACTTGCCATATTTTGATTTAGGAAAGCACTCAACAGATGACTGAGCTGACTTTGAATTGGGGATAAAAAACCAGGAAGGTAAGCAGGCACAGGCCGTTTCCATGAAGAAAAATCCTGATAACTCGAATTAGCAGAAGAAGTGCAAGTGGTAGCTTCGCCTGTGCCAAACTGAAGCGATTTGGATACTTTCTGTCGATTTAAACTCTCCTGTGTCGATCGCGGACCTGGTCCTGATGGTTTCCTTCAGAAATGTTGCCGTGTAATTCTTCTGAAGCCCTTTGAAGGCGCTTTGTTCTCGGTACATCCCTTGTTTTGAAGACTTCTTCGATTTCTTGGCGAATTTCGTTCAGTTTTTCAGAAGATCGCTGAAACTTCGTCAATCGTTTGTAGCAAACGCTCCTGCAAACAAATATCTTGCCGCTGTTCGCGAAACAGCTAACATCCACATTAAGGGACGATTTAATAATCCCTTGCAAGTCGACCGAACTTTTACCAAAAATATAAATTTTCTCTGCATTTGCTGACGGCGAAGAGCAAGTAAAGCATTTCGAATCACTGTCGACAATTTTCTTAGGAGTTCCGTCCATGACTTGCTGGAAAACATGTTCATATCCTCGCGCCCGGAATCGACTGGCTTTCCCCGCGAAAACTGACGTCACAGTCAATTTCTAGATGCGTGATTGGTTTGTTCGTTAGACCGCAAACACAAAAGGAAAGGAATGTGGTTCGGCTTTCAGCAGCCGTTAGTGGGGAGGAGCGTTGCGTGACGACACTAATAACGGCTGTGTAGCAGACTAGCGATTTTGCCGCCTTCTACGAAATATCTGCCACCTACTACACACTTTAAAGTTCATTAAATAAATCAGGTTTACGTTTTAACTTGCCATAAATCAGTAAGCAATTCACGCTAAAGCTCTTAATGAACTGATATGAAGCCTCTTTTCATTTTTGTGAGTCGAGCTGCACAGGGACGAATGAGCGAACGAATATTTCAGAGCGGCGGGGTAACTGGGCGGAGGAACGCTTGTACATTGCCTGGGAAAATGAGCCGCCTGAACGGTCAGCAGTCAATGTTCTTCCAGTTACAAACAAGATTTGAAAAAAAAAGGACCACTCTTCAGTGTTATCATAGTTACTAACTATGGTGCTATGTTAAAGCTATGTAGGGGCTCCGCTGAGTTTATCCCCCAAACTGCACGAGATACACCCATTTGGAGACAATATTTTCATTTTTTCTGGGCAGACATGCCTCTGTCCGCCCCCAAAAACGCTCCCCCCACCAGGGAGAAAGAGCCTTCGTCCTTATCTGCCTACTGCTCCAGCCATCTTGCCTACTACTCAAAGAGATTTTGATTGGGCTGCTAGTCTGTCTTCCCCATCAAAGTCCTCATCTCAGGCATTCTATTCAAGTGTGGCCTGCTTTTTTTTTTTTTCAGGGATCCTTACTCGAAGAGCTAATTGCTCGTTTTTTCGTTGCATTATACCTTGAAATATTTTCTGTTGGTCCTTTAAAGTATTTATATCGAATCACTACCTCTCCTTGCCCTCATCTGCATACTGCAATATAACTGAAGTCATTTTAAGCAACAGGCATAGTGTTGTAATTCAGAGTGCCTTTATTATGCTCATAACGTGTTTATTCTGCACCAGCAGTAACTTCTCTCTCGCGGTCCTTTTTCAGCAGACCCATGAATGCCCTCTTCTCAGCAGGATGCTGGAAGCGTCCATGGCCAAACTTGGACGAGGTGTCAATAAACTTCAGGTCAATCTTCTCAAGCGCAGCACGGTTGGTCTGAACAAGCAGCGACTGTGAAGAGAATTTAAAAGCCATTACTAACTGCCACACAACATGATAGTTGAACTGCTAATTGGTGGGATCACAAACCACCCCTCATCAGGTACTGGTAGCAATCGGGCATATCTGGTTTGCTCTAATTCCTTATGCTCCCCACAACTGAATACCATTTGATATCAGAGCTCTTACAGCATGCAAAACAGATTCCAAACCATCTCTTTTACGGGACCTGACTAACACTTAAACTGACCACGCCAAGCAAGCACCTTTCACTCCATTTCACCTCTTGATACCATTACTCTTGTTTGCAGGGCTAGTGGCATCGTTTGTGTTGTTTGCCTGGGCGTACTCTATCATTCATTTTGTGAAGCAATAATACAAGATGTTGTACATGGAATGCTGTAACTTATTTAGCACATTAACTTTGTCTTGCAAGAAAAAAATTGCCATACCTTACGCAAAGTCAGAACCCGTTTAACTTTGCCTACAACACAACCTTTAACCATCACAAAGTCTTCATTCACCTCACCATAGTGAGGGAATGTTCCCTGGAAGATAAAAGCCACAATGGAAATGTAGTTAAATGGAAATCTAACATCTAGATTACTTCAAATCCTGTTGAATGTAAAGTAATGAAGCAAACTGTTCATGCGAATGGGACAGCTGGTTAGCAGCTCTGGTCTTTTCTAATTCCTAACGACTTTGCTTGCATTATGTCAAAATGGTTGTGATTTTCCACTAACCCTGGCAAAACTTTAGCCATGGAAACAGTTCTTTGATACTGGACGACAAAACAAGCTACACGTCAAGTCAAACCACCACCTAACACAGGCTGATTCTGTGTTAGGAAAAGACTGGTTTGATTTAAGGCCGTACATACAAGTGCAAAAACCAGTTCTATCAGGCACTTGGACTGAGCTTAAGGGAAAAACAGGGATAAACCCAAGATTAGTAATATATTACAAACGGGGGGGGGGGGGGGGGTTTCACAGCAATGGCATTCTCTTACCATTGGTGTGATTGACTTGTCTGTGAGATCATACTCTGTACTGGCATTATTCTTAATGACTTTTCCATCCTTGGTGTGAATACCACGTCCAATGCGGTAAATCTTCTTGTTTATCTCAGTACGGTGATGATAACCGAATTGTCCAGCACGTGCAACAGAGTACGACACACGAGCAGGATGCCAAGCACCAATACAGGCAACTTTACGTAGACCCTTGTGTGTCTTGCGTGGTAACTTCTTTGTCCCCCAGCGGTATGTTACACCCTTGAAACCATGACCTTTAGAAACGCCAATCACATCAATCATCTCATCCTTGGCAAAAACCTTGCGGACAGGTGCAGGGTTTTCCAGGCGTTCACGTGCCCAGTCAATCTTCTCGCCAACGTCCTTGCCACCATTTACCTGAATCTCCTTTATAATTGCCTTCTTTTGACCAAGTTTCACTAGTTTTTGCTACAAAAAGGATGGAGCAGATAGTTTTACACTAGAGGAAATTATAACCACACTAACTTTAAGTCCGCTTAGGGATTTCTGTACTTTAAAGCAAACCTTGAGTCCTTGTTATCTCTTCCTACAATATCACTTTCATCAGGCTACAACTGTACCGCAGGTGGGTTAACTACATGATAACCCCAATGGTAGGGTTGTGGGATGTGGCTTGAAATGACAACGTCAAAATGTAATAAGGGTAAGTTGAAGCCACACATATAACCACTTTGACCACTTTATGATAACCACTTTGACAAACAATTGAATGTCAATTAAATTGACTGCTCAAATTAGAAGAAGCTATAGGCCAAGTCCAATCCAGCAGGCAGAGTAATTTTTGAGTTCATTATGGACTTATTAACCACATCAAACTCAGATGACAAAAATTCGGGACAAAGCCACCAATGCAAAAACTAGTTTGTAAGCATGCTTCTGAAGAACATGAAAATACTTTGTTGACAAACACATTTGAAGCCTGCAAGCATGGCACATTTAAATTAAATACAAGTGTAGCTGCTCTATAAATGCAGGGGTTTCAGTAGAAGCCGGCAACCGGCGAATTTCGCCACCTACTTCCCAAATCGTCGCCGCCTACTTTCTAACATTAAATTTCTTTTTGGTCCCTTGAGTTTCTTGAGTCACAGAATTTCTCACCTGTTACAGCCGCCTACTTTAATATGGTCAGCCGCCTACTTCAGAACTTATTGAAACCCCTGATAAATGAATGAGTAATTTAACAAGATCCATAACACAGAGCTCTACTAGAGACAATAGGCCTTTAAATACCTGAGTGTGGCAAATGACACGGATAACTTTGCAGTACTTCTTCATTATATTGAAGTCATTCTCAATAGACTTCTTGCCATCATCATCACTCCAGCGCTTGGAAGCCTTGGTGAATGCCTTCTTCTTGGACTTGCACCTTTATGTACAGACCAGCAGGGGCATGGTTGTTGATAACGAAGAAACACTGGGAAAGCCAGATCTCATCGGCAATGATAAGCCGAGCGGAGAAAAGGCACTTTGTGGTAAACACCAGTTAGAAGTGCTCCACAGTTAAAACAAAATACAGATACAGTATGCATGGTAGTCTTAAGTATAGAGAGTACCATTTGGTAAGTTGATTGACATAACATAGTGTAGTGCCTTTCAAGCACTTGTGACCAATAGTGCAAAAATGTTGTTTATATGGGTGGAGTATAGGGTAAATATTTCACAGATCAGAGCAACCGTGCCAAAACATGCAGAAAACTAGGGCCAATTCACTTTGCTGAAATTTCCAACATGGCAGCCTCCTGAATTTCAAACGTGCATTCATGCAACATGAAATGCCCCTTCTATAGGCTATGCTCAAACAAGAAAACACAGGTCTCATGGTGATTCCTGGTGTTTGACAAGAGGAGTTGCTTTCACTCTACAGCCATTCTTTGGCTGATAAAAGTTTTTACAAAGATCAGCAATTGGTTTTGAGTGTGTATCACCTTCTTGGAAGCCATCGTTCAGGGAAAAACTTATCACTAAACAACAGTTTAACAACCCCATAGACTAACACTTCATGAAAGTAGTGAAGTTTAATTTCTGACCCCTACAGGGTTTTCAATAAGAATTGTAGCAGTAGAATTCTGTAAAGTTACAGAAGAATATTCTGAAAGTGCTCCATGTCTGAATTTAGAACTAGCCCAGTCCATCTAAACTTGATTGGAGAATTCTTCGTAGTAGCCGGAGAAGTCTCCGATGCCTAATGAACACCCTGCCCTACAAGCCAGTTTACTCCGTCTGACAGCAGTGGTCTTGTGTATAAGCCGCACCTGTGATTTTTTGGCCAAACACTTGAGTAAAATGGTGCAAGTTATACGCAAGTATTCATGGTCATTATCACTGCAATGCTGTTGATTCAAGACATGTTACACTGCAGGTAACTTACCAGTTTTTGTAAAAGCGACGCTTGCACTCCTCACTGAGATGTTCAGCCCAAATGGTCTTAAGGGCACGGAGACCTCTTGGTGTCTCAATATAGCCCACTACACCAACAACCATCAATGGAGGGGTCTCAATGATTGTCACTGCTTCTACAACTTCCTTCTTGTGAATTTCTATATGCAACACCAATGACTTTCTTTAATTTATACTTTTGCTACTTTCCACACTGACTAAAAGTGGTCTTTGAGCTTATTTCAAACAAACAATCTCCAGAGGCCTAATATAATCCAAGTGAAATACTTGGCTTGCCTGGTACCCAAACAGTATGCAACAGCCCATTTCCGAGTTGCTACATGCCTCAGTTTCATAGCGAGTCCAGGTGCAAGACCAGGTGCAAGACCATTCAAATGGAAATGAGTTTAATTTGCATAAGAATACTCTATCATTTCCATTTCAATGGTCTTGCACCTGGACTCGCTATGAAACTGAGGCATGCAGCAACTCGGAAATGGGCTATTAAATTCATGTAGCTCAGACACTATACTGTTCAGTGTTGGATCTTCTTAACTTTAATTTTCTAGAACTGTAAACTGCAAACAAATACAATACTATTGACTGTCCAAACTAACCGAGTTTTAGTTCACTGAAAAAAAAAATGGTAACTTACTGGAGCCAGGCTTTTCCACTTCTCGTACAATGTGGGTCATGCCTGCTTTGAATCCAACAAATGCTGTCAGATGGGGAGGGAGTGTTGAGTCATCCTTTGGGAAAGACTTTATCCTGCCATTGTGATGTTTGCACCTCTTACGAGGCAAGAATCCTAGGGA
The DNA here is from genome assembly GCA_949710005.1 of Ricordea florida. Lineage (NCBI taxonomy): Eukaryota > Metazoa > Cnidaria > Anthozoa > Corallimorpharia > Ricordeidae > Ricordea > Ricordea florida. The sequence goes on from OX453275.1 coordinate 12,274,362, forward strand.
TCCGTGTCGGGGTGCTCTGAACTTACGATGTGACTGCAAGATAAAAATGTGACACAGGGAAACAAAACATTTCATGGGTATGACCATACAAACAATATTATAACCAACCAAGTAATCAGTTACCACGAGGGAGTGCAGTGGAGGAAAACTAGTGGGAGAAAAAGCCAAGGCACAATGTAAGAGTCACACTCCCCACGGGTAGAGGAGCCTAGCCATTTCTGCACTGTTTGCCTTAAAATGCCTTTGAACCTAGCGTCGTTCCAAAGGTGTGGTGTATAGGGCTATACGTAGGCACCAATTTAATCACACAAGCTTAACCCTGTCTCACATATAATTTTAAAATAATCAAACACAAGATAATCTTAGCTGCCTTCAACCACACCGTGTTAATAAACGGCCGCAAAATTACGAACGACATGGTAATCTTTTGAATAAGGCCCGCTTGTCCAGTACAGAAAAAAACACAACAATATAGTTTTGCCGTTAGACAGAAGTTATTTTTCTTGGTTTATTCCTCATTTCAAGGACGACAAACGAAAGATGACCACGATGGCCACGGATTTTACTTCTTCTCCTCAACACAGTCACCTACCATTTCCTTCGAGCACAGAGAAAGAGGAATAGGACACGTGATGCATTACAGTTAATTAGGAGGTTGTTAGAGGGAGGATGGGTTTTATGGAATAGAGTTCCCCCTTCTAAAGTTAGAGGGGTACTGGAACTAGGTTGTGTGATCGCCATCTTGGTTTTCGGACACAGGTATCGTAGTCACTTTGGGACAGACAAATTAAAGTGGGATAGGCAGTGCAATACAGAAGTAAGTGATTTGATTTAGAATATCGGAAATGTTCAGCTGAGAAGCAGTTTTGAAAGTAAGCTAAATTAGAATAATATTCTTTGAAGCTTTATATAGCTCGCATCTCAAATTATAAAATTCAATGGCATTAAAACTTGTTGTGTTTTTCGGTAAACTTTCCGTAATTACAAACAAAGCAAATACTGTACTTTGCAAACAATTCGGAGAGAAACGCTGGGACATTTTTTTTATTCCCAAGTCACTGGTAAATTGACGCACAGTCGCTACCTAGCTATTCAGATGTTGATGTAGATTAGTTTCATAGAATATAGCACATTGACAGAGCTGACTGTATTATATCAGTGATTTAGTTATCACTTGCAATCAGTTAGTCTCCAGGAATCACTCTATATGAATAAGGTTCCAAATCACCTCATATAATCATCATCATTATTATAGTCACCAGTGGGTAAAAAGAGGTTCCAAGCCATTGTTATTAAATAGCGCTGTACACAGATTCTAAAAATACTCTACAGGAGATAGGACCCCCCCCCCCTGTGATTCAGACAAACATTGCATATCTCTCTAAGGAATGAGTGGGGACTGAAACCAATTTGTAATTTCCCTTCAACTCATTACTTGCCTTGCTGGCCTTTGCAACGAACCATTTGCCATCATCGATGCTTGAATCAAGAGTGAGGTGATCTCCACTTGTTATGCAGTCACTCACGTGTCCCAAACCTTGTCATGTTTTTCGCTCTGTTTCAAATCTCTCCATTTGAACCACCTTCTCAGTGTTCCACAATATAATTTTCTGGGTCTTTTTTAATTCTGAGCCAGGAATGCAGTCATCTTTGGTAAGAACCATAAGAGAGAGTACAGAAGTAGTCGCGAGTGGCATATTTTCACATGCTACTCTTGCAAAAATGCAATTGAAGCTTTTTCTTTGTTTGAGTCATGATAGGGGTCCATTAGGGGTGATGTCATATGTACACAGCGCTATTTCATGACTTGATGGCTGTAGAAAAGAGGAAGAGAGAGCAAGGACGACGAAAAAATACAGTCTTTATAACTGGGATACTTTTAGTACTTAACAGTCGTCTTTGTGGGAAAGCGCAATGGCGTGGTTGCTTCACAACTTGCCAAAGCAGTTGTTAGGGTCAAGATTTATTTCCTTTGTTATTTTTGTAATGGAAGCAGAAAGGAGTGTTGCTTACTTTGCAAAGTTAATTGCTTGGTTGATTAGTAAATGACAGTGGTCAATCAAATTGAAATATCACAGGCATTTTAGTTTTCTAAATTAGCGCGAGTGGCAGTATTAACAGTGTGAAGTTGTAAAGGATTCCACTGTTTGGGATTTTAAAATGTGGCTGTTGCTCATATCAACAGGTGACTGCATTGAAAAAGGGTTTTTTATCGAACAACGTTTGGCAGTTTTCATATGCCAAGAAATAATGGTTCTCATCTGTATTACTGACGTGACTGTAAGGCAGGGTTTGACTGTACAGGACTTGAAAAAATTAATGAATTTTTGTTACTCATGATTGCAAGACAGAAAAAACTTTTTTTTATTTCTTAGGGTATAATTATGTTCTAGGTTTTGTCTTTTTTCAGTTACTGGTGTTTCTGGAAAGTTAAAAATCTGATTTTGCTTTTTTTGTATTTATAGAATATTGTAAGAATGTCAGAAAAGTACATGAGGAGGTATGATGAGAAGATCAAGGCACCATCATTTGAAGAGATAGACCGCAAAGATCCTGTAGCTTTTAAAGCTGCAAGAGAGCGCTGGGCTTTGGAAAAGCTTATTGAGCTGGAAGTAGTTAAAATCTACCGTGATAGAGTACAGGAATGCCACAGAAGAGAGGGGGTGAATTCCCGACAAAACTGTAGAAAAGCCATAAAAGATTACATGACAGCTTTCAAAGAGTACAAGAGAAAAGGTTTCTTGTGTTAAATAATAATTATTACCATTTTACTTATGTTAAGACTCTTATCAGCATGAGTGCCTTATATGTCAGTCCAGATGTCCAGAACATGCTTGAAGTGGTATCACATCCAGGGCTGTGAACATGCGATGTGTACAGTTGTACTCTCACATGTAAGAGAATGTTTCATTTTAAATTAAGGTTGTGTTCTATTGGGATCAACCATTTTTGTTCGTGTTCTGTTGGGAAAAAAGCGTTTTCGGTTGGTTTGGTTGATCAACTTTTTTAATCAGCTCGGAGCTTGGTTGAAATGGTTGAAAATGATGGGTAGTTTCCGCTGGCAAGCTAGCACGCATTATTTTTATGGTGCATGTCAGACAAATTAACCACGGCATTCTCAAAATAACCCATAATGTGAGTGACAGATGTCCTCTCAGTTTCCAGAAACTAAGCTGCTAGGGCTTCTACTGCATCGTCTGCTTTGTTGTTTGAAAGATCATGGTCTTCCAACAGTTCTTGAAGATCAACTGTGGCAGCAACGATCTGCACTTCTGCCATGTCGACAACCTGAGATCAATTAGTTGAAGAAGTCTCGTAACAAGTATGCCCAGTCCAAACTGTGTTTCAACCAGAAATGGTTGATGAAGCATTCTGTTGGGAACCTCTACTAAATCAACCAAAACCAGTTTTACTTGAAATGGTTGATCTCATTAGAACATGACCCGAGTAGAATTCTCAACATTAATGCAGGGATGTAGATTCATATTTTAACAGGCGAAAATGTTGATATCATAGGTGGGTATGATGAGCCGGATGCTCACTTTATCATGCCTTCGGCATGATACAGTACATCTAGGGAGTCTGGGGGCATGCTCCCACGGAACATTTGGAAATCTAGACTCTCAGAAACATGTTTTCCTTCACAGTTTTGGGTGCAAAATTGATCACCTTTGGAACTTTTTTCAGTGAATTTGCGATTTTGCATTAATTAGTTTGTTTACATAAAGTACCGCTGACACAACGGGTAGAGCCTGCAAACAGAAAACTCAATACGATTGTTGGAACAAAATGGAGTGTTGCATTCAGTTGAAGTAAAAGAGAAACAAAGGTGCGAGTACATTAAAAAATTATTGAAAATTCTCTGGAAACATTTAGGTGAGAGAGAGTAAGTCCTTTTTGAGGTGGCTACTAGCTTTTACTGCTGGAAAAATCACGCTCACAGCCGGGTAATTTTCCCGGCTCCCGGCTTTTATCTACATCCCTGATTAATGACCACACAGACTTCTCTAACTTTGAATGCCATTGATATGATTTGATGCAGTTCATATTTTCTATTATTATATGGCTGTGTCTCAGAAGGACTGGGAACTACCGAACTGACGAATTTGACCGGCTGAAATCGATATTGACCGCGGTCTAGATTTTCCCATCTAGACCAGCATCCGTAGACCGGTTTTATTTTGCATTGAAAAAGTAGCAAACTAAAATACAAAAATGTTCACCATTTTCTTTTATTTTCGTCTCAATCATTTATGGAAGTGCCAAAAAGCCTGATGACAAAAAAAAAGTAAAGACGACAAGCAAATTTCGGCAGGTTTAAGTTAAGCTCATCGCCGTTCGCAAGCAAAATGTCCGCAACCCAGTTACATTAAACGAATTAAAGTTTCCTTCTTTGCCATATAATAAACATCTTATTAACCAAGCTAAGTCGGTCTGTATGGGAGAATCCACGTCAATTATTCCCCCCCCCCCCTTGACATTTGGCGTTCAACATTAATTTTTTGCATGTATATTATTAACAAGTAATCAAATGATTTTGCAATTTTGTATAGATAAGCACTCCTAAATTTTTCAAAGACAACAAATTGCACTCACCTTACAGACTTCCTCTGGTTAAGTGTGACTGGTCCTTCTTTGCTATCTATTATAACAAACTTTGGATTTGTCAAGGAATCATTCAGGATGATCAGGCCCCTTTAATGCTTAATAACATCAAAAGTCTTTTTATTATCATGGTGCATGCACATTTAATAGCCTTCCAAGGAACATAAAGATTTTGCCACCTAAGGAGCATTTCAAGGCTATCTCCGATTTTTTTTCTTAGGTTGTTTCTATAACATTTTCAATTCGATATCCAATTTCTATGAGAACGCTATTACCTTTTTAAGCTTTTTAATTTTTAAACATTTTAGCGTATCTTTTAAAGTAGTTAGTTTTTTATAGATATATATTATTTATACAAGCTATTTTTATTTTACGTTATACAGGGCCCCCGTTGATACCAGTCCTGTGACTGAAGGGGTCACCATGTTTAAATATCGATTATTATTATTATTATTATTATTATTATTATTATTATTATTATTAAAACACAGAATGTGTAACCCCTGACCCCCTGTTTTTTTTTTCTCTTGTTCAGCCTGGTTCCGCACAGAGGAGGGCAGTTGGACCAAATGGAAAGTGGAGTATGAGTGACACCTTGCTGTCCTTAAGCAGTCTTTTTGATCAGTTTGCATTGGTCTTTGTAATTAGCATAATAACATAGAACTGAAGACTTAACATTGTACTTCCTCTCAAAAGTTGTCAGAAATGCACTCTTAAATCATGTTGAATAAGTTGGGTTTGTACAGTACATCTATGGAGTGTGTTTTGGTGTCAGATTGTAACTTAACATTGTGACTTCAGGTGTTGCCATAAACAGCATCATGTTTTATTTCTTTCAAACACATGTATCTTGAGACTAACTAAATTGTTATTGTACGTGTAATTTTGCACATTTGGCATGTCATTCATTTAGCTAGACCTCTAAACATTCTCTTATTATTTCAAAAAGGGTAATTTACCAAAAACAGGAACATATATAAAAGCATAGGAAAGTTCTAGATTGTCTATGACTGTTTTTAGTCAATAAAAAATTGGTAGTGCTTTCTCTCCATTTAGTGTAGAGAAGTTTTAATGGTATACAGCATACAGTAAAATGCAGTATGTGTTACCCTATTAGAAAATACTCCTGAGGATGTCTTTTTGGTACTGTGGTTGGTACTGTGGTTGGTATTGTGGTTGGAAAA